>JAUIMM010000678.1:625000-1277500 GCA_031769625.1 Taudactylus pleione
AGCAGTCTGGCCCAGCGGGAACGAACCTGGTGTCCCGGCGGCCCAATCTGCCCCTGATTGTATATGCATGTGTGTATGATAAGTATTTGTGCATATGTGTGTGGATTGTTTGAATTTCATGTGCACATGCGTGAATTGTATGGACATGTGTGTGTGTGGATTGTCTGGGTGTGTAGTCTTCAATCTCAAACCAAATACAGTATATGTCGAGTTTTCCCCAGTGCGCAGCTCCAACATGTCCAGCACATACGTGTCGCTGACGCATGTTACTTACACACAAGAAAAAAAAAATATAGAAAAAAAAATGAAAGAAATTGACTTTGATGGAGAGAAAGAAACTTCAGGAGGAGGAAATGACCCTTCTGAGTCTGTTTCCCAGAGATAGGAGCAGCACAGTAAATGTGTTTTCCTCCTCACTGATCACTAAATAAAATAAAATAAATAAATAACTAAATGGAACCGTGAAGATTCTATTAAAGAATAAAAGTGTTTTGGGCAAAGGAAAACGAGGGGGAGAAAAAAAAAATTCTCTCGGAGAAAATCCCTCAAGCAAATCCCTGACTAATCCCCGCACTTCTGCAGGTGAGAAAACTGCAATGCCTGGATGTTTTCATCCGCGGCTGACACTTGCTTGTATATTCATGAGAACGGGCTCCTTTTATAATACCTTTATCTGTCACTTGTAAGTATTCCAGCTGCAAATGAAATTATTTTCCATGTAGTTGAACAGCTAAAGAAATTAAATGAGTTTTATGGAGAAAAATTTGCATGTGCATTACACCAGAGGCGCAGGCCGGTAACACGGTACGGGGGACCTACAAAGCGGCAACTAGACCAGAAGAGAAGCAATCTGACAAATACAGCGCAGCGACAAACGCCGGCTTGTTTTAGATTTTACGAACAAATTGAAAATGTAAAACCAAATCCGTAAAGTGAAGCAATTATACGAGCCGCTGCCGACGCCGGTAAGTCTAATCAGTTGGCTTTTGCTAAGTTATTGAAATAAATTAAAAATTCCATTTTCTGTTTTGCTTTTATAAAATTGTGGGTTTAATTAAGTTTGTATTTTTCTCCTTATTTTCTGCCCAATTTTCTGTACTCTGTGCCAGTGGACTTTGGGCCTGATTCAGACCCGCTCGCTAGATATACGTTCGCACGCAGCCAAAGTATTCAAATCCCGCGATCACATGGCAAAGCATTAGTACGCCCGCCATGTCTTGGCGTGCGATCGCGGTGTGTATCTAGACGCCCACCAGCCTGTCTTAAGATGCCCACTTTCCCTTAGTAACACACGTCATCTCCTGGAAGTGTATGCAACAATCGGTAACATCGAGTTACATCGGACTCATACGCAGCACTTTTGGCTGACCATACCCTACCGCAAACACTGCGAGTGCTTCCGTGTGTAATTCAGCCATGTGACGTGTATTATGATTTTGTGTCTTAATTAACGGTGTTAGGACGCTCAGACACGCCTGCGTTCGCACCACCACACCCCCATTTTCATCGTCCATCCCTTGTCACCACCCATAAATGGCTCGTCCTGTCACTCATTCTAGCGAGGTTGCTATGCACTGCGAGCAAACGCTTCCCAATCGCATGGCGTACTTTGCGCACGCACACTGCGTCTTATACACATGTGCACGTTGCCAACATTGGCTGGCTACATGCGAACGCAGCCTAGTGAACGGGTCTGAATCAGGCCCTTTATTTCGAGGCCCAAGAGCCCCGGTGTAAAATGTAGACATTATTTAAACACTGAAAATTGTCATGTAATGCATTATTATACTCATTACCCAATACGCACAAGCGCCAGCCTATGACGTATCATCCCTGATGATGTAAGAGTGCGTGATGCTCGGAGAAGGCGGCTTCTATGTTCCACACTGGACAGAGTCATGTTCGGTGTTGAGTTGAGCTGAGTGTAGTTGGTTTATTGTATGGAATGTGAGAAACGGGGGTAAGAGCGATGGAGCGGAATGAGGGGGAGATGTATCAATCCTTCTAAAGAGAAAAAGTTGAGATGTTGCCCAAAACTTCTAGCTATCATTTATTTAGCACCTTTTATAAAAAATGACCTAAGCTGATTTGTTGCTATGGCCACACTTCTCTACTTATTCATTTTAGAAGCTTTGATACATCTCACCCAGAGAGTGAGAATAGACATAGTCTTGGGTGCGTCTAAGGATCTAACGGGAGATGTATCAATCCTTTTAAAGAGAACAGGTGGAGAAGTTGACCAATCAGCTCCTAGATATCACTTTATAGAATGTATATGGTGACTGATAGCTACAAACTGATTGCTGTAACTACAGTATACTGCAGCTGGTGTGAAGCCTGAGATAGGTAGCCATATAGGATGTGAGTGCTAGCTCTGGAGGCTAGTGAACTTGATGTGTACAAAGAAGCCTGATGATGGGTGTTTATGATTATTGTTATTATCCTTTATTTAAATGGAGACACAAGGGGTCCACAGCGCCTCACAAGGTACATGGGGCCTGATTCATTAATGATCGCCATTGCGATCGCCGCAGGTCTGCTGCGAAAATATGCTAATGATTGCAATCGCAATGCCGTCGCATAGCCAGCATAGAGACACCCACTGCCTACCACTACCGCTATCTCACGTCCGTAATACCTTACAGCCCAGTGTAATGAGTGACAGGAGAGGCCGTTTGTGGGTGGTAACAGGGGCAGGACACTAATAACAGGGGAGAGGAGGTGCGTAAGCAGGCGTGCCTGAGTGTTTCAACGCCGTTTCAGAGGCGTGTATAATTAACAGGCAGCGTCATAGTACACGTCACATACTTGTTTTTTACACTGAAGTCCTTGCAGTGCTTGCGGCAGGGTAATGCAACCACAAGCGCTGTGATTGCTACCGATGGTGCTCGATGTACACTTCCTGGAGATGACGTGCGCTAGTGGGTATCTCTACATTCGCTAATGGGTGTCTGCATACACAGAGCGATCTTGCGCACAGCCAAAGTGGGTGTGCTTATGCCTTGGCGAGCGATCGCTTCCCATGGCGTCACTTTGAAAGATTTGCATACGCTGGATGCGAGTGATCGCATCTAGCGAGCGGCTCTGAATGAGGTCCGAAGTACTCAAGCTGCGTATGGAATCGCAGTGGCTAATTTATGCACGCACATGCAACATCATTCATACGGACAGGCACGTCAGCGTTTCTCCTACCACCCCCCCTCCGTCACCACCCCCGGATGCTAACTGCCTGTCAATCACTCTGAGATGGCTCTTCGTGGTCTGTGTGATCGCAGTGCGATTTGCGATACATACGTGATACATACGTATGCGCAGTACGCAACAATAGGCCGTCTGTGTACGCTTTGCCAATAGCGATCCTTAATGAATCAGGCCCATAGACAGAAACAGTATGAACAAAACAAGAAAAGTCACTTACAGTACAGAACGTTACAGGACATAGGACATGGATATGATTTATAGTGATTGCTATAAGGAGTGTGGAGGAGATAATGGTATAAGTGAGGGAAGGAAAGCATATGAGAGAAGAGGGCCCTGCTCGTTAGAGCCTACAGGCCACAAGGGGGGATGGAGTAGACAGACACAGGTGACAAAGAGGGGAGAGACAATGAGAGCAGTGGGTTAGAATAAGAGCTGGGCGGCTTTCATATGCAAGTGGGTCTTAAAAGGGAGAGAGTTCCAGAGGAAAGGAGCAAAGTGCTCATATAAATAAATCATTTATTCTGTAAGAATAACATATTGACTAATTGATTCCTGCTGTGCTCATTAGGCAATATGTTCTGAAATTCAAAGACAAATGTCTGTACAGCATATAAAGACTGTAAATGAAAAAAAAAACGCTTTTATTTATTTCTTTAGTGAAGATGAGCGGACACACGTTCATTTCATCAGTTGTATCTCTCTATTACCATACCTGCATCTGCACTACATCTGCATTGTCACGCCTGCATGTGGGAAAGAGGGAGCTCTGCTTACTGTGACCCTCTGGATCCCGGGATGGGAGAGACTGAGCTACAGTACAGCCGAGTGATTGATGTGAGGGTGCCACTAGTTGGGGGACATGAATTTTACTGCCCTGGTCACAGAATGTTGTGCTGATCTCTGCTGTTTCACGTCTGCTACTTTCTGCTAGTACCATACTCGTAAGTAGCACAAACTGAACAAAAACTAGTGAGTGATTTTAAAGGGATGTTGGCTAAAAGAGCAGAGTCATTTACAAAATCAAAAGACACACAACAAATAATAAGGATTTACTAAACATGCAATAATCTGTCCTTTTTTGTTTAAGGAAATCTGGACCCTAATGTGTCTGGAGAACTCCTCTGTGCAGAGTGTTTACAGCACCACTGGGGGGCAAAGTCCATCTACCCCTCTTGTCATTTTACCCTCCACATGCTCCCTGGACCCAATTCCTTCACGCCTCCTTCCCTCCCACTCTTCCAAAGCTTGCTGTCACCTTGCCCATCTTTTCAACCTTTCCATCTCATACAGCACTTCCGCTTATGCCCTTGTTTCACCCATTCTTTGATCTCTCTTCTCACCTTTGTCTTCAAGCCCTCAGTGCCAGAGCCAAAGGTCACTTCTCAATCTCCTTCCTCCTAGATCTATCTGCTGCCTCTCACCTGCGCCTCCTTCAAAGTCACCATTCCATTGATCTCTGTGAGCCCGTCCTTATCTCACTAAGTATTCCTTTCATGTCTGTACCTCTTAAGACACTTATCCCCTTCTTCTTTTGGTCTTCATCCCCAATGATACACACCTCTTCACTTGGAGACCTCATCAGCTCTTTCAGTCTCCAATGACACCTTTTCACCGATGACACTCAAAGTCACCTGTACTCCCCTGTATTCTTTCCCTCATTCCCCATTGCCTCTCTGCCATCCTACCCTGGACATCCCAATGTTTTTAAAAAATAAACATGGCCATATTGAATTTATTGTCCTTCCCCTTTCTATACTCTCCCTCCCTTTCTCTCTTTGATGATAACATTACCCTCCTGGCTATCTCTGTAGTTCGCTCCCCAGGTGTTGTCCTTTATAAGCAAACTGAAATGGGTATAAAGCAACCAAAATACTAGATTTAATATGACTCAGTCACTCAGGACCTTCAATGATGTCAAAACTATTGGATTATAGTCATTTCGCTCACACGCTTTACTACTTTTAGGAACAGGAGTGTTTGCTGTTCATTTAAAATATTTTGGAACAATACATTGTTCAAGTGATAAAATGAAAATCACTGTAAAAAAACCCCAACAATTGAACAGAACATTCATTCAAAATTCTCCCTTGATTCCGTGTGTACCAGGGCCTTTACCTGAATTTGTTTTGCAAAAACATTGTCTTGCAAACAATTAATCCAGAACCAGAGATCTTTCAGCTATGTATGCTTCCACATCTCTATATGGGGTACTGTTATCCCTATCAAAACAAGAGTAAAATAAATGTATTACATCACCAAAAGAACTGTCTACTCTACCTGAAATAGTCTTATTGGCTCTGTAATCCATAATATCCTGTATACCTTTCCTTTGACTTCTAGAAACCTTAACACTAGCCACTGTGCTACTGTGTCGCCCAACATATACATGAGCCAACACCTAAAGGAGCAAAACTTGCTCAGTTGTGGTTTCCAGTCTTCATGTGGTTTGTTTTTAAATTGCAAAATGTGCTACTTTATTTAGCAAAGACTTAACTGGTGATATTGGCCATAGCAAACCAATCAGATTCTGTCTATCATTTCTCTATTGCATCTTAAAAAATGATAGACATAATTTGATTGGATGCTATGAGCAACATCACCACTTGTCTGTTTTAGAAGCTTTAGTATATCTACCCCTGGATGTTTTAAAACCAGGAACTTTAAAAATCTGATTTGCAAATTTTTATCCCCCTGTACAAGAATGAAGATTTTTATATTCCCAAAAAAGGCTGCGCAGTATGACAAAGATTTATATCATCCCTATAACTTTACAACTTTCTACTGAAAATAATTACCCAACATTTCCTATCTGGAGCTTCTAATAGAAGATCGTTAACTTGCCAATTTTTAAAGATTTTTTTTTTTTTAATATGAATATTTCACAGTTAAGTAAAAATAATTTCTTTAGAGCCAGGTCATTGTTAATGTTTTTCTTAGATTTAAAAGAAAAATTAATTATATAATTATATAATTTAAACAAAACTTCAGCTTTTACTGTACATTTTGCAATACAGCAAGTAAATGCCTCTGAAATTTCCTAAATTAAATATCAAAAAGTATTCATACTGTTATCTTAAAAGATCAGGATAGGTCATTTGCATCATGATTTAAAAAAATATCTTCAAAACATTTTATAGAGGAGTTGTATTTATTTTTTTCCAGATAAACAAGAATTATCTAGTAAGAACTTGATTTCAAAACTCTTTATAGACCTATATTTTATAAAGAGTTTAAATAAATTGTTGTCTGCAGCTTGTAATAAGTTCTATCTAAAGAAAGGATTCAACTTATCAGAAAAATATTTAATATTACCATTCTGGAAGGTAATTTTGTATTTATCAGTGTCGCGGACCCAGTTCCATGTTACTCCACTCTCTAACCACTATCTGTAACTTTGTCGAGATCAGCACTTACTTGAACCTGCGTGACGTGGGTCTGAGACAGAGTTAAACAAATAACAACAACCTGTTTTTTTTACATAAATAATCACAATCCCCTGGATCAATCCCACTCACAACTGAGTCTTCTGCCACCACTTAAGTGATTCAGGGGCTTCTCACTCAAAATAGGAAGCCTTATATCCTCCCTACAACTACAATTAAGTCACTGTTATCATTACCCAAACAATAACTGTAGTTCAGATATGTAGCATAGATAAGTCAAATCCCAGGCAAAATGGATCAGATAAGAATCACAGAGCCCAACTTATTAAATTAAGTTCAATATGAGAAAGATACAATGCTTAAAGTTTATTCAAAAACAATAAGAATGACATACAAAGATACAGTAGTCTGAAAATAATTTCTCTAAACAAAATGTAAGAATTAATGAACAGTGGGCCTGATTCAGAGCCGGGCGCTCTTTAAGCTCTTTTTTTTTGTTGCGGCCTCCTGGCCACTTGCTAAGCTGTGGGTGACCACCCACAGCTTTTGCGAGCAACCAGGTGATGGCCGCGATGGTCGCGACCATCGGGGCTTGCGACGAGACCCTTGTGGTAGGGTCTCGTCCGTCGCAAGCCCCAGAGAGCTTCCTGCTCTAACAGAGCAGGAAGCTCTCCACTGACATCACTGGTGATGTCAGTGGTGCCTCCCACAAACGGCAGGCGTTCCTTCGGGAACGCCTCCTTTTGTGTAGCCACCCCCCCTCCCCGCCTACAAAATGGGGCGAGCTGTCGATCAACATCGACAGCCGCCCCTTTTGTAGTGAGGGACGGCTTGCGCATGCACGCGGCGTGCGCCGTGCGTGCACAGTACCCCACCATCGACCCGCTTGCAAGCGCTGTGCACTCGTGAGTGGGTCTGAATCAGGCCCAGTGTCACTTAAATTAATCTTTTTGTGGGGAGTCGCAAGCATATGGAGCAATTCCCAATGTCAGATTGGCTCCTCAGAAATTATACAATGTTCTGCATGTGTGATATGGTATTTATCCCTATCTGATTTTCAGGTTGACCCCCCTTTGTGTGTCATTGCAAGTTAGGTTTTACGGACCTTTGTCCCGATCATGCGTAAACCAACTGTCTGTAGGTAGGAAGAGTTAAGACACATTACATCTATGCAAGGGTACAGTACATCAGAGAAGGTGAATATGGGGATCAAATAATACAGCATTTCATTACCAACTAATAGAAGAATGAGAGGATGATATTACATAGTATTTTTTTTTTAAGTTATAATATAACCTAATATGTTCCTTCTTCCTAAATGGAATTTTGTCATGGCTGGAGTGGTCTTTGGTATAAAATTGGGGTTTGTGATGTTTACAGATCTTCAATCAATTTGTGGAGTAGTATAATGTGTCATGTGAATAACAAGAGTCACCATACAAAACGGTATCACTTAGACCGTTGACCCATCGGCCTGTCCTCCTGTCTCCAAGCAGGTCAGGGGAAAAAATAAATAAATTTAAGAACTGTTCCACTACATACATATACTGTATTTACTTGTGGCATCCAGTCTTACACATAATGACCTCTGCAGCTGGAAGATACATGTGTCATTTGAGAGTCAGCATGCCTGGTAAGTGAAAGAAATATACTTAATAAGCACAAAGGGTTCCATGCTGCCTAATATCTCGTGATCCATAACATAATCATGACAATCAGATTGTTTCACAAAGAAAGAAAAGATAAAATTATTACCTCCTCATATTGGCCAAAATGACCCTTAATCCAGTACATTGCAATTGTAGCCAATGTTATAGCCTATAGAAAATCTATCCATCTGGTTCATCAAGATCAAGAAAGGAGAACAGTACAAAAATATGCTTGAAGAATTGATGCCCTTCTGTAACATGCAAAGAAAAGTTTTCTCCAAAGGGCTTTGTCAGCAATTGGTGGCGAGAAAATTGACTTATCTGTAATCATCTTAACTCCACATTAAAGCAATTTGGTATCCAGGGGACCTTCATTAATTTAGTCCAGGGAATATACAAGTCACCTGAAACTAAAATCTTAGTAGCAAACACTGGTTAGATTATTTCTCTCTAATAAGGACATCTAGGTTAGGCTGTCTCTATTCACCTTATATTTCATTTATCCTTTTAACCACTGGCAGAGAATCTTACAAGGGCATTTAGTTCTCCACAATGTGTGGTCACAGTGTTTAGTTGCCCACATTGTGGTGGAATACTACTGTACTCCAAGTTTGCCAGTTATCCTGTGCATCTCTAAACAGGCGATGTACAGATTTGTCCTTTGCTAAAGTTGTACCAAATAGTCGCTCATTCCTGGTCAGAGGTGACTCGGGTGAGCAGAGTATCTCTCTCGCTCAAAATGTTCATCTTATGTGCCTAAATAAAACAACTGGGAGTGACAAAACTACATAGCTAAATTACACTGATCAACATTTGTACATCTGTGTGTGACTGAGTCTAAATCTGTATACGAAAAGTTCTGATCAGTTGTGTAACAAGATGGGAGCGTGTGGGGAACCTTGCCCTGGGCGCCATTGGCAGACTGGGCGCTGTCAGCCTGGGCAATGTTTAGTGCTGGGATCAATTGTTGAGCCCAACCACGGAAGTCCTGCAGTCTAGTGACATGCGTCCCTGGTGGGAAACGTCTCACCGGGCTGTTCCCATCGGCGGGTGACATTTGGCTCTGACTGCAAGCTGGATGCAGCTCGCAGACAGTTGGCCATCTGAATTTGGCACCAGCCGCGAGCCAATTACGGCTTGCGGACCGGCAGCCAATAGATAGCGGCTGCGGCAAGCCAATCGAGACTTGCCGCATCAAGGCTGACTCCACCCACGGCGTTTTACATCAGACGCCGCTGGGCAGAAAAGTCAATTCAGTGGAGGCGGGCGGAGACATTGCGGGAAGAGCTCCAGCGGCCACGCAAGAGGCCAGAAGATGTTGGGCTCAAGACGGGCCAGCGGCAGAAGAATAAGGTTGAGGACCAGATAGGTAGGCTACCATTAATCCTTCCCTAGACCACCAGGTTGTCAGGCACTAGGTCCGTGGCGTAATTAGGTGTGTGGCACTGATAGGGGGGAAGGGGGGGTGTGCCGTTTATTCCCTTTCCCTAAGTGCCAAACCCCCAAGTTACGCCCCAGCGGCCACGGCTTTTCCTCACATTCAGTTCCGTTATGCTTCATCTTCATCTCTGTACATATGTAAAACCAATTCCTGTGTGATTAAAGTCTCAGCCCAGTCTCTTGTATACTCTGAGTGTTTTTAGGCTGCGTCTGCGATGCACATAGGATGCAAAAATAAATATATGCTATGCTACTCCTCTCTGAGTATCTCAGTCCCACAGGGTGTCTAGCGCCATAGGGCATATAGACGCTAGGTGTATAAGGATAGGAAATTATATATAGGTGGTCATGGAGAGACAGTTTTATAATCACTCTGACTGAACATCGCAGTGACTGACTGCCTCATCCCACTGAAAGCAAGTTCTCCTGGTATATACTGTATGTGTGTAATATCCTGGTGTGTCTTTGCATAATTTCCTGGTATATATTTATGTATTATACTGGTATATCTTTGTGTAATATCCTGGTATATCTGTTTGTAATATCTTGGTATATCTTTGTGTAATATCCTGGTATATCTCTTTGTAATATCCTGGTATATCTGTGTGTAATATCCTGTTATATCTGTGTGTAATATCCTGCTATATCTGTGGTTAATAGCCTGGTATATCTTTGTGTAATATCCTGGTATATCTTTGTGTAATATCCTGATGTATATTTGTGTAATATCCTGTTATATCTGTGTGTAATATCCTGGTATATCTGTGTGTAACATCCTGGTATAGCTGTGTGTAATACCCTGATATATCTTTGTGTAATATCCTGGCATATCTGTGTGTAATATCCTGGTATATCTCTGTGTAATATCCTGGTATATCTCTGTGTAATATCCTGATATATCTTTGTGTAATATTCTGGTATATCTTTGTGTAATATCCTGGTATATCTGTGTGTAATATCCTGATATATCTTTGTGTAATAGCCTGGTATATCTTTGTGAAATATCCTGGTATATCTGTGTGTAATATCCTGATATATCTTTGTGTAATAGCCTGGTATATCTTTGTGAAATATCCTGGTATATCTGTGTGTAATATCCTGATATATCTTTGTGTAATATCCTGGTATATCTGTGTGTAATATCCTAGAATATCTGTGTGTAATATCCTAGAGTATCTTTGTGTAATATCCTGGTATATCATTGTGTAATATCCTGGTGTATCATTGTGTAATATCCTGGTATATCTGTGTGTAATATCCTGGTATATCTTTGTGTAATATCCTGGTATATCTGTGTGTAATATCCTGGTATATCTTTGTATAATATCCTGCTATATCTATGTGTAATATCCTGGTATATCTGTGAGTAATATCCATCTATGTGTAATATTCTGGTATATCTTAGTGTAATTTCCTGGTGTATCTGTGTGTAATATCCTGGTATAACTGTGTGTAATATCGTGGTATATCTTTGTGTGATATCCTGGTATATCTGTGTGTAATATCCTGGCTTATCTTTGTATAATGTCCTGGTGTATCTTTGTATAATGTCCTGGTATATATTAGGGACGAGCGGGTTCGGTTCCCTGAGAACCGAACCCACCCGAACTTCGGGGATCTGGGGCGATCCGAGCCCAAGCTCGGATCTCCCTGTCTGCCCCGGATCCCTCTCCCGAGGCAAAACCTCGAGATCTGCTGTCGGATCTCGAGGTTTTGCCTCGAGCGGCCATTTTAAAAAAAAATGCCTTTGCCTTTAATGGGCAAAGTGCTGATTGGCTGACAGAGCCGTTTGTCATGGCTCTCAGCCAATCAGCATTATGGTGCTCATTTGCATGTTGCATGGACTCGTGAGATCCGTGCTACATGCATCTGTGTGATTGACAGTGACACAGAGCACAGATGGGTCAGTGAGACCCGTCTGTGCTGCTGTGTATTTCAATGACACAGATGCACGCACGGAACAGGAGATCCCTGCTACTTGCATCTGTGTCATTGACACAGAGCACTGACGGGTCCGTGAGACCCGTCTGTGCTGCTGTGGTAAAAAAAAAAAAAAACCTGTGTAAAAAAAGAAAAAAATGGCGTGCCCCCCCCCCAAAAAAGAGCAACCAGCCCCGGGCATTAGTGACCCAGTGCTTGGTGTGCTTAAGCATAACCAGCACTGGGCTAGTCAGAACCAGAGCTGGTTGCCAAAATACGGGGGACAAACGACGTAGGGGTCCCCCGTATTCTGCGCAACCAGCTCTGGGCTCTGATCCGGTCCTGGTTCTGGAAATACAGGGGAAAAAAATTAGTAGGGTTCCCCTGTATGTTCCAGAACCAGCACTGGACTTTTTCTAGCGGGGGGCTGATGCCACAGCCAGGGGAGCCCTTTCACCGGGCTCCCCAGCCGCAGCATCAGCCCTGACCGCTAGTCAGCCCAGGCCGGGGATCCCTGGAGAGCTGGGGACCCCCCCAATAAAGGGGTCACCCTCTCCAGGGCACCCCAGGCCCAGGCTGATAGCCCGGGGCTATCCCCGCCACCCCTGGTGGCGGTGGGTGGCGGGTTGATTGTGTGGTGTGGTGTAAATAAAGAATATCAAACATTGTCTTTGTTATTAAAGTTTACCCTGTGGTTCCCACCATTGACTACAATGAAGGGAGCCGTTCATTGGCTGAGAGACGGGAGATGACCTCTCTCAGCCAATGAACGCTTAGCAGCGGGGTTTCCATGGTGATACCCAACCGCTAAGCTCTCATTCGGGAAGTACCGTTCTATAGAACGGTACTAAGTTTGTGGATCGCGTTTTCATTTTTTTTTTTTGCCAAGTCCGGGGATGCCTACATTGGAACGAAGAGGACAGAACCTCGCATAGGAGATGGTGAGTATGTTTTTTTTCACAGGTCCCCTATGGATACTTTACCGGACAAGTGGACCGATGCTACAGGTTACATAGGTGAGTATGTGTACATGTGTGTGTGTGTGTGTGTATGTATGTTTAATAAACTTATACTGTCATGGTGTGTGTGTCCTGTGGTTTTTTTTTTTAATTTTTATAGGTGAACTACAGGTACTAGAGGGCCCTTAATGCCCTGCATGCTGGTGCTTGTGGTTCTCCAAGTACCAGCATGCGGGGCAGGCTTTCTGGGACTTGCAGGTCTACTTGTAAAGATAATGTTTGATATTCTTTATTTACACCACACCACACAATCAACCCGCCCCGGGCTATCAGCCTGGGCCTGGGGTGCCCTGGAGAGGGTGACCCCTTTATTGGGGGGGTCCCCAGCTCTCCAGGGATCCCCGGCCTGGGCTGACTAGCGGTCAGGGCTGATGCTGCGGCTGGGGGGCCCGGTGAATGGGCTCCCCTGGCTGTGGGATCAGCCCCCCGCTAGGAAAAGTCCAGTGCTGGTTCTGGAAAACACAGGGGAACCATACTAATTTTTTGTCCCCTGTATTTCCAGAACCAGGACCGGATCAGAGCCCAGAGCTGGTTGCGCAGAATACGGGGGACCCCTACGTAATTTGTCCCCCGTATTTTGGCAACCAGCACTGGTTCTGACTAGGGATGAGCGGGTTCGGTTCCCTGAGAACCGAACCCACCCGAACTTCGGGGATCCGGGGCGATCCGAGCCCAAGCTCGGATCTCCCTGTCTGCCCCGGATCCCTCTCCCGAGGCAAAACCTCGAGATCTGCTGTCGGATCTCGAGGTTTTGCCTCGAGCGGCCATTTAAAAAAAAATGCCTTTGCCTTTAATGGGCAAAGTGCTGATTGGCTGACAGAGCCGTCTGTCACGGCTCTCAGCCAATCAGCATTATGGTGCTCATTTGCATGTAGCACGGACTCGTGAGATCCGTGCTACATGCATCTGTGTGATTGACAGTGACACAGAGCACAGATGGGTCAGTGAGACCCGTCTGTGCTGCTGTGTATTTCAATGACACAGATGCACGCACGGACCAGGAGATCCGTGCTACTTGCATCTGTGTCATTGACACAGAGCACTAACGGGTCCGTGAGACCCGTCTGTGCTGCTGTGGTAAATAAAAAAAAAAAAACCTGTGTAAAAAGAGAAAAAAATGGCGTCCTCCCCCCCAAAAAAAGAGCAACCAGCCCCGGGCATTAGTGACCCAGTGCTGGGTGTGCTTAAATACAGGGGACAAACGACATAGGGGTCCCCTGTACTTAAACACAACCAGCACCGGGCTAGTCCGAACCAGAGCTGGTTGCCAAAATACGGGGGACAAACGACGTAGGGGTCCCCCGTATTCTGCGCAACCAGCTCTGGGCTCTGATCCGGTCCTGGTTCTGGAAATACAGGGGAAAAAAATGAGTAGGGTTCCCCTGTATGTTCCAGAACCAGCACTGGACTTTTTCTAGCGGGGGGCTGATGCCACAGCCAGGGGAGCCCTTTCACCGGGCCCCCCAGCCGCAGCATCAGCCCTGACCGCTAGTCAGCCCAGGCCGGGGATCCCTGGAGAGCTGGGGACCCCCCCAATAAAGGGGTCACCCTCTCCAGGGCACCCCAGGCCCAGGCTGATAGCCCGGGGCTATCCCCGCCACCCCTGGTGGCGGTGGGTGGCGGGTTGATTGTGTGGTGTGGTGTAAATAAAGAATATCAAACATTGTCTTTACAAGTAGAACTGCAAGTCCCAGCAAGCCTGCCCCGCATGCTGGTACTTGGAGAACCACAAGTACCAGCATGCAGGGCATTAAGGGCCCACTAGTACCTGTAGTTCACCTGTAAAAAAATGTTTAAAAAAAACACAGGACACACACACCGTGACAGTATAAGTTTATTAAACATACATACACACACACACACACACACACACATGTACACATACTCACCTATGTAACCTGTAGCATCGGTCCACTTGTCCGGTAAAGTATCCATAGGGGACCTGTGAAAAAAAACATACTCACCATCTCCTATGCGAGGTTCTGTCCTCTTCGTTCCAAAGTAGGCATCCCCGGACTTGGCAAAAAAAAAAAAACGAAAACGCGATCCACGAACTTAGTACCGTTCTATAGAACGGTACTTCCCGAATGAGAGCTTAGCGGCGGGGTATCACCATGGAAACCCCGCTGCTAAGCGTTCATTGGCTGAGAGAGGCCATCTCCCGTCTCTCTCAGCCAATGAACGGCTCCCTCCATTGTAGTCAATGCTGGGAGCCGCAAGGTTATTAAAGTTTACCCTGCGGTTCCCACCATTGACTACAATGGAGGGAGCCGTTCATTGGCTGAGAGACGGGAGATGACCTCTCTCAGCCAATGAACGCTTAGCAGCGGGGTTTCCATGGTGATACCCCGCCGCTAAGCTCTCATTCGGGAAGTACCGTTCTATAGAACGGTACTAAGTTCGTGGATCGCGTTTTCGTTTTTTTTTTTTGCCAAGTCCGGGGATGCCTACTTTGGAACGAAGAGGACAGAACCTCGCATAGGAGATGGTGAGTATGTTTTTTTTCACAGGTCCCCTAGGGATACTTTACCGGACAAGTGGACCGATGCTACAGGTTACATAGGTGAGTATGTGTACATGTGTGTGTGTGTATGTATGTTTAATAAACTTATACTGTCACGGTGTGTGTGTCCTGTGTTTTTTTAAACATTTTTTTTACAGGTGAACTACAGGTACTAGTGGGCCCTTAATGCCCTGCATGCTGGTACTTGTGGTTCTCCAAGTACCAGCATGCGGGGCAGGCTAGCTGGGACTTGCAGTTCTACTTGTAAAGACAATGTTTGATATTCTTTATTTACACCACACCACACAATCAACCCGCCACCCACCGCCACCAGGGGTGGCGGGGATAGCCCCGGGCTATCAGCCTGGGCCTGGGGTGCCCTGGAGAGGGTGACCCCTTTATTGGGGGGGTCCCCAGCTCTCCAGGGATCCCCGGCCTGGGCTGACTAGCGGTCAGGGTTGATGCTGCGGCTGGGGGGCCCGGTGAAAGGGCTCCCCTGGCTGTGGCATCAGCCCCCCGCTAGAAAAAGTCCAGTGCTGGTTCTGGAACATACAGGGGAACCCTACTCATTTTTTGTCCCCTATATTTCCAGAACCAGGACCGGATCAGAGCCCAGAGCTGGTTGCGCAGAATACAGGGGACCCCTACGTCGTTTGTCCCCCGTATTTTGGCAACCAGCGCTGGTTCTGACTAGCCCGGTGCTGGTTGTGCTTAAGTACAGGGGACCCCTACGTCGTTTGTCCCCTGTATTTAAGCACACCCAGCACTGGGTTACTAATGCCCGGGGCTGGTTGCTCTTTTTTGGGGGGGTGCACGCCATTTTTTTCTTTTTTTACACAGGTTTTTTTTTTTTTTTTTACCACAGCAGCACAGACGGGTCTCACGGACCTGTCATTGCTCTGTGCCAATCACACAGATGCATGTAGCACGGATCTCCCGGGTTCGTGCTACATGCAAATGGGCACCATAACGCTGATTGGCTTCCTGTCTGCCACTGCAGTGCCACTCCTAGATGGGCCACGTGTTTGTGCCGCCCCCTTGTGTCGCTTAGCATAGTCATCCAGCTTCCTCGGTACAACCTTTTGGCCTAAAAACAATATTGTGAGGTGTGAGGTGTTCAGAATAGAGTGGAAATGAGTGGAAATTAATGTTATTGGGGTTATTAATAGCGTAGGAACAAAAAAAGGCCCATTTATGTGATTTTAGCGGGTTTTTTTTATTTTTTAAGAAAAAATCCAGATCCAAAACACAAAACCCAGAACCCAAAACACGGAAGGGTGGTTTTGGCAAAACCAATCCAGATCCAAAACACGAAGAAAGATCCAGATCCAAAACCAAAACACAAAACACGAAAAGTGTCCGGTGCACACCCCTAGTTCTGACTAGCCCGGTGCTGGTTGTGCTTAAGTACAGGGGACCCCTACGTCGTTTGTCCCCTTTATTTAAGCACACCCAGCACTGGGTTACTAATGCCCGGGGCTGGTTGCTCTTTTTTGGGGGGGTGCACGCCAATTTTTTCTTTTTTTACACAGGTTTTTTTTTTTTTTTTACCACAGCAGCACAGACGGGTCTCACGGACCTGTCATTGCTCTGTGCAATCACACAGATGCATGTAGCACGGATCTCCCGGGTTCGTGCTACATGCAAATGGGCAACATAACGCTGATTGGCTTCCTGTCTGCCACTGCAGTGCCACTCCTAGATGGGCCACGTGTTTTTGCCGCCCACTTGTGTCGCTTAGCATAGTCATCCAGCTACCTCGGTGCAACCTTTTGGCCTAAAAACAATATTGTGAGGTGTTCAGTGTTCAGAATAGAGTGGAAATGAGTGGAAATTAATGTTATTGGGGTTATTAATAGCGTAGGAACAAAAAAAAGGCCCATTTTATGTGATTTTAGCGTTTTTTTTAATTTTTTAAGAAAAAATACAGATCCAAAACACAAAACCCAGAACCCAAAACACGGAAGGGTGGCTTTGGCAAAACCAATCCAGATCCAAAACATGAAGAAAGATCCAGATCCAAAACCAAAACACAAAACACGAAAAGTGGCCGGTGCACACCCCTAGTATATATGTGTGTAATAGCCTGGTATATCTTTGAGTAATATCCTTTTATATCTGTGTGTAATATCCTGGTATATCTGTGTGTAATATCCTGGTATATCTGTGTGTAATATACTGATATAATTTGTGTAATATCCTGGTATATCTTTGTGTAATATCATGATGTATCTTTGTGTAATATCCTGGTATATCTGTGTGTAATATTCTGGTATATCTCTGTGTAATATCCTGGTTTGTCTTTGTGTAATATCCTGGTATATCTGTGTGAATATCCTGGTGTATCTGTGTGGAATATCCTGGTATATCTGTGTGTAATATCCTGGTATATATGTGTGGAATATCTTTATGTATCTTTGTGTAATATCCTGGTGTATGCCTGTGTAATATCCAGGTATATCTATGTGTAATATCCTGGTATAGATTTGTGTAATATCCTGGTATATCTGTGGGTAATATCCTGGTATATCTCTGTGTAATATCCTGGTATATCTGTGTAATATCATGGTATATCTTTGTGTAATATTTTGGTATATCTGTGTGTAATATCCTGGTACATCTGTGTGTAATATCCTGGTATATCTTTGTGTAATATCCAGATATATATATGTGTAATATCCTGGTATCTCTCTGTGTAATATCCTGGTATATCCTGATATATCACTATGTAATACGTATACTGGTATATATTTCTGTAATATCCTGGTATATCTGTGTGTAATATCCTGGTATATCTGTGTTTAATATCCTGGTGTATCTTTGTGTAATATCCTGGTATATCTTTGTGTAATATCCTGGTATATCTGTGTGTAATACCCTGGTATATCTGTGTGTAATATCCTAGTTTATCTTTGTGTAATATCCTGGTATATCATTGTGTAATATACTGGTGTATCTTTGTGTAATATCCTGGTATATCTGTGTGTAATTTCAAGGTATATCTGTGAGTAATATCCTGGTATATGTATTTTGTAATATTCTGGTATATCTGTGTGTAATATCCTGGTATATCTGTGTTTAATATCCTGGTGTATCTTTGTGTAATATCCTGGTATATCTTTGTGTAATATCCTGGTATATCTTTGTGTAATATCCTGGTATATCTTTTGTAATATCCTGGGGTATCTGTGTGTAATATCCTGGCGTATCTATGTGTAATGTCCTGGTGTATCTTTGTATAATATCCTGGTATATCTGTGTGTAATATCCTGGTATATCTTTGTGTAATATCCTTTTATATCTGTGTGTAATATCCTGCTATATCTGTGGTTAATACCCTGGTATATCTTTGTGTAATATCCTGGTATATCTTTGTGTAATATCCTGGTATATCTTTGTGTAATATCCTGATGTATCTTTGTGTAATATCCCGGTATATCTTTGTGTAATATCCTTGTATATCTGTGAGTATATACTGCTATATCATTTTGTAATATCCTGGTATATCATTTTGTAATGTACTGGTATATCTGTGTGTAATATACTGCTATATCTTTTTGTAATATCCTGGTATATCATTTTGTAATATCCTGGTATATCTTTGTGTAATTTCCTGGTATATCTGTGTGTAATATCCTGGTATATCTGCGGTTAATAGTCTGCTATATCTTTGTGTAATATCCTGGTATATCTCTGTGTAATATCCTGGTATATCTTTGTGTAATATCCTGGTTTATCTTTGTGTAATATCCTGGTATATCTGTGTGTAACACCCTGGTATATCTGTGTGTAATATACTGGTATATCTTTTTGTAATATTCTGGTTTATCTGTGTGTAATATACTGGAATATCTTTTTGTAATATTCTGATTTATCTGTGTGTAATATCCTGGTATATCTGTGTGTAATATCCTGGTATATCTGTGAGTAATATCCTGGTATATCTGTGAGTAATATCCTGGTATATCTTTGTGTAATATCCTGGTATATCTGTGTGTAATACCCTGGTATATCTGTGTGTAATATACTGTATATCTTTTTGTAATATTCTGGTATATCTGTGTGTAATATCCTAGTTTATCTTTGTGTAATATCCTGGTATATCATTGTGTAATATACTGGTGTATCTTTGTGTAATATCCTGGTATATCTGTGTGTTATTTCCTGCTATATCTGTGAGTAATATCCTGGTATATGTATTTTGTAATATTCTGGTATATCTGTGTGTAATATCCTGGTATATCTGTGTTTAATATCCTGGTGTATCTTTGTGTATTATCCTGGTATATCTTTGTGTAATATCCTGGTATATCTTTGTGTAATATCCTGGTATATCTTTGTGTAATATCCTGGTATATCTTTTGTAATATCCTGGGGTATCTGTGTGTAATATCCTGGCGTATCTATGTGTAATGTCCTGGTGTATCGTTGTATAATATCCTGGTATATCTGTGAGTAATATCCTGGTATATCTTTGTGTAATATCCTTTTATATCTGTGTGTAATATCCTGCTATATCTGTGGTTAATAGCCTGGTATATCTTTGTGTAATATCCTGGTATATCTTTGTGTAATATCCTGATGTATCTTTGTGTAATGTCCCGGTATATCTTTGTGTAATATCCTTGTATATCTGTGAGTATATACTGCTATATCATTTTGTAATATCCTGGTATATCATTTTGTAATATACTGGTATATCTGTGTGTAATATACTGCTATATCATTTTGTAATATCCTGGTATATCATTTTGTAATATCCTGGTATATCTTTGTGTAATTTCCTGGTGTATCTGTGTGTAATTTCCTGGTATATCTCTGTGTAATATCCTGGTATATCTCTGTGTAATATCCTGGTATATCTTTGTGTAATATCCTGGTTTATCTTTGTGTAATATCCTGGTATATCTGTGTGTAACACCCTGGTATATCTGTGTGTAATATACTGGTATATCTTTTTGTAATATTCTGGTTTATCTGTGTGTAATATACTGGAATATCTTTTTGTAATATTCTGATTTATCTGTGTGTAATATCCTGGTATATCTGTGTGTAATATCCTGGTATATCTGTGAGTAATATCCTGGTATATCTGTGAGTAATATCCTGGTATATCTTTGTGTAATATCCTGGTATATCTGTGTGTAATATCCTGGTGTATCTTTGTGTAATATCCTGGTATATCTGCGTGTAATATCCTGGTGTATCTTTCTGTAATATCCTGGTATATCTGTGTGTAATATCCTGGTATATCTTTGTGTAATATCCTGGTATAGCTGTGTGTAATATCCTGGTGTATCTTTGTGTAATATCCTGATATATCTTTGTGTAAATTCCTGGTATATCTGTGTGTAATATCCTGGTATATCTTTGTGTAATATCCTGGTATATCTGTGTGTAATATCCTGGTATATCTGTGGTTAATAGTCTGCTATATCTTTGTGTAATATCCTGGTATATCTCTGTGTAATATCCTGGTATATCTTTGTGTAATATCCTGGTTTATCTTTGTGTAATATCCTGGTATATCTGTGTGTAACACCCTGGTATATCTGTGTGTAATATACTGGTATATCTTTTTGTAATATTCTGGTTTTTCTGTGTGTAATATACTGGAATATCTTTTTGTAATATTCTGATTTATCTGTGTGTAATATCCTGGTATATCTGTGTGTAATATCCTGGTATATCTGTGAGTAATATCCTGGTATATCTGTGAGTAATATCCTGGTATATCTTTGTGTAATATCCTGGTATATCTGTGTGTAATATCCTGGTGTATCTTTGTGTAATATCCTGGTATATCTGCGTGTAATATCCTGGTGTATCTGTCTGTAATATCCTGGTATATCTGTGTGTAATATCCTGGTATATCTTTGTGTAATATCCTGGTATATCTGTGTGTAATATCCTGGTGTATGTTTGTGTAATATCCTGATATATCTTTGTGTAAATTCCTGGTATATCTGTGTGTAATATCCTGGTATATCTTTGTGTAATATCCTGGTATATCTGTGTGTAATATCCTGGTATATCTGTGGTTAATAGTCTGCTATATCTTTGTGTAATATCCTGGTATATCTTTGTGTAAAATCCTGGTATATCTGCGTGTAATATCCTGGTGTATCTTTGTGTAATATCCTGGTATATCTGTGTGTAATATCCTGGTATATCTTTGTGTAATATCCGGGTATATCTGTGTGTAATATCCTGGTGTATCTTTGTGTAATTTCCTGGTATATCTTTGTGTAATTTCCTGGTATATCTGTGTGTAATATCCTGGTATATCTTTGTGTAATATCCTGGTATATCTTTGTGTAATTTCCTGGTGTATCTGTGTGTAATATCCTGGTATAAATTTGCGTAATATCCAGGTATATCTGTGTGTAATATCCTGGTATATCTTTTTGTAATATCCTGGTATATCTTTGTGTAATATCCTGGTATATATGTGTGTAACACCCTGGTATATCTGTGTGTAATATACTGGTATATCTTTTTGTAATATTCTGGTTTTTCTGTGTGTAATATACTGCTATATCTTTTTGTAATATTCTGGTTTATCTGTGTGTAATATCCTGGTATATCTGTGTTTAATATCCTGGTATATCTGTGAGTAATATCCTGTTATATCTGTGTGTAATATCCTGGTGTATCTTTGTGTAATATCCTGTATATCTTTGTGTAATATCCTGGTATATCTGTGTGTAATATCCTGGTATATTTGTCTGTATTATCCCGGTATATCTCTGTGTAATATTCTGGTATATCTGTGTGAATATACTGGTGTATCTTTGTGGAATATCCTGGTATATCTGTGTGTAATATCCTGGTATATATGTGTGGAATATCCTTATGTATCTTTGTGTAATATCCTGGTGTATGCCTGTGTAATATCCTGGTATATCTATGTGTAATATCCTGGGATAGATTTGTGTAATATCCTGGTATATCTGTGTGTAATATCCTGGTATATCTCTATGTAATATCCTGGTATATCTGTGTAATATCATGGTATATCTTTGTGTAATATCTTGGTATATCTGTGTGTAATATCCTGGTACATCTGTGTGTAATATCCTGGTATATCTTTGTGCAATATCCTGGTATATATATGTGTAATATCCTGGTATCTCTCTGTGTAATATCCTGGTATATCCTGATATATCACTATGTAATACGTATACTGGTATATATTTCTGTAATATCCTGGTATATCTGTGTGTAATATCCTGGTATATGTGTTTAATATCCTGGTGTATCTTTGTGTAATATCCTGGTATATCTTTGTGTAATATCCTGGTATATCTGTGTGTAATACACTGGTATATCTGTGTGTAATATACTGTATATCTTTTTGTAATATTCTGGTATATCTGTGTGTAATATCCTGGTGTATCTTTGTGTATTATCCTGGTATATCTTTGTGTAATATCCTGGTATATCTGTGTATAATATTCTGTTATAACTTTGTGTAATTTCCTGGTATATCTGTGAGTAATATCCTGGTATATGTATTTTGTAATATTCTGGTATATTTGTGTGTAATATCCTGGTATATCTGTGTTATAATATCCTGGTGTATCTTTGTGTATTATCCTGGTATATCTTTGTGTAATATCCTGGTATATCTTTGTGTAATATCCTGGTATATCTTTGTGTAATATCCTGGTATATCTTTTGTAATATCCTGGGGTATCTGTGTGTAATATCCTGGCGTATCTATGTGTAATGTCCTGGTGTATCGTTGTATAATATCCTGGTATATCTGTGAGTAATATCCTGGTATATCTTTGTGTAATATCCTTTTATATCTGTGTGTAATATCCTGCTATATCTGTGGTTAATAGCCTGGTATATCTTTGTGTAATATCCTGGTATATCTTTGTGTAATATCCTGATGTATCTTTGTGTAATATCCCGGTATATCTTTGTGTAATATCCTTGTATATCTGTGAGTATATACTGTTATATCATTTTGTAATATCCTGGTATATCATTTTGTAATATACTGGTATATCTGTGTGTAATATACTGTTATATCTTTTTGTAATATCCTGGTATATCATTTTGTAATATACTGGTATATCTTTGTGTAATATCCTGGTATATCTTTGTGTAATTTCCTGGTGTATCTGTGTGTAATTTCCTGGTATATCTTTGAGTAATATCCTGGTATATCTGTGTGCAATATCCTGGTATATCTTTGTGTAATATCCTGATATATCTTTTTGTAATATCCTGGTATATCTGTGTGTAACACCCTGGTATATCTGTGTGTAATATACTGGTATATCTTTTTGTAATATTCTGGTTTATCTGTGTGTAATATACTGGTATATCTTTTTGTAATATTCTGAATTATCTGTGTGTAATATCCTGGTATATCTGTGTATAATATCCTGGTATATCTGTGAGTAATATCCTGGTATAACTTTGTGTAATATCCTGGTATATCTGTGTGTAATATCCTTGTGTATCTTTGTGTAATATCCTGGTATATTTGCGTGAAATATCCTGGTGTATCTTTCTGTAATATCCTGGTATATCTGTGTGTAATATCCTGGTATATCTTTGTGTAATATCCTGGTATATCTGTGTGTAATATCCTGGTGTATCTTTGTCTAATATCCTGGTATATCTTTGTGTAATTTCCTGGTATATCTGTGTGTAATATCCTGGTATATCTTTGTGTAATATCCTGGTATATCTGTGTGTAATATCCTGGTGTATATTTGTGTAATATCCTGGTATATCTTTGTGTAATTTCCTGGTATATCTGTGTGTAATATCCTGGTATATCTTTGTGTAATATCCCGGTATATCTTTGTGTAATATCCTTGTATATCTGTGAGTATATACTGCTATATCATTTTGTAATATCCTGGTATATCATTTTGTAATATACTGGTATATCTGTGTGTAATATACTGCTATATCTTTTTGTAATATCCTGGTATATCATTTTGTAATATACTGGTATATCTTTGTGTAATATCCTGGTATATCTTTGTGTAATTTCCTGGTGTATCTGTGTGTAATTTCCTGGTATATCTTTGTGTAATATCCTGGTATATCTGTGTGTAATATCCTGGTATATCTTTGTGTAATATCCTGGTATATCTTTGTGTAATATCCTGGTATATCTGTGTGTAACACCCTGGTATATATGTGTGTAATATACTGGTATATCTTTTTGTAATATTCTGGTTTATCTGTGTGTAATATACTGGTATATCTTTTTGTAATATTCTGAATTTTCTGTGTGTAATATCCTGGTATATCTGTGTGTAATATCCTGGTATATCTGTGAGTAATATCCTGGTATATCTGTGAGTAATATCCTGGTATATCTTTGTGTAATATCCTGGTATATCTGTGTGTAATATCCTTGTGTATCTTTGTGTAATATCCTGGTATATCTGCGTGTAATATCCTGGTGTATCTTTCTGTAATATCCTGGTATATCTGTGTGTAATATCCTGGTATATCTTTGTGTAATATCCTGGTATATCTGTGTGTAATATCCTGGTGTATCTTTGTGTAATATCCTGGTATATCTTTGTGTAATTTCCTGGTATATCTGTGTGTAATATCCTGGTATATCTTAGTGTAATATCCTGGTATATCTGTGTGTAATATCCTGGTATATCTGTGGTTAATAGTCTGCTATATCTTTGTGTAATATCCTGGTATATCTTTGTGTAATATCCTGGTGTATGCCTGTGTAATATCCTGGTATATCTATGTGTAATATCCTGGGATAGATTTGTGTAATATCCTGGTATATCTGTGTGTAATATCCTGGTATATCTCTATGTAATATCCTGGTATATCTGTGTAATATCATGGTATATCTTTGTGTAATATCTTGGTATATTTGTGTGTAATATCCTGGTACATCTGTGTGTAATATCCTGGTATATCTTTGTGCAATATCCTGGTATATATATGTGTAATATCCTGGTATCTCTCTGTGTAATATCCTGGTATATCCTGATATATCACTATGTAATACGTATACTGGTATATATTTCTGTAATATCCTGGTATATCTGTGTGTAATATCCTGGTATATGTGTTTAATATCCTGGTGTATCTTTGTGTAATATCCTGGTATATCTGCGTGTAATATCCTGGTGTATCTTTCTGTAATATCCTGGTATATCTGTGTGTAATATCCTAGTATATCTTTGTGTAATATCCTGGTATATCTGTGTGTAATATCCTGGTGTATCTTTGTGTAATATCCTGGTATATCTTTGTGTAATTTCCTGGTATATCTGTGTGTAATATCCTGGTATATCTTAGTGTAATATCCTGGTATATCTGTGTGTAATATCCTGGTATATCTGTGGTTAATAGTCTGCTATATCTTTGTGTAATATCCTGGTATATCTTTGTGTAATATCCTGGTGTATGCCTGTGTAATATCCTGGTATATCTATGTGTAATATCCTGGGATAGATTTGTGTAATATCCTGGTATATCTGTGTGTAATATCCTGGTATATCTCTATGTAATATCCTGGTATATCTGTGTAATATCATGGTATATCTTTGTGTAATATCTTGGTATATCTGTGTGTAATATCCTGGTACATCTGTGTGTAATATCCTGGTATATCTTTGTGCAATATCCTGGTATATATATGTGTAATATCCTGGTATCTCTCTGTGTAATATCCTGGTATATCCTGATATATCACTATGTAATACGTATACTGGTATATATTTCTGTAATATCCTGGTATATCTGTGTGTAATATCCTGGTATATGTGTTTAATATCCTGGTGTATCTTTGTGTAATATCCTGGTATATCTTTGTGTAATATCCTGGTATATCTGTGTGTAATACACTGGTATATCTGTGTGTAATATACTGTATATCTTTTTGTAATATTCTGGTATATCTGTGTGTAATATCCTGGTGTATCTTTGTGTATTATCCTTGTATATCTTTGTGTAATATCCTGGTATATCTGTGTATAATATTCTGTTATAACTTTGTGTAATTTCCTGGTATATCTGTGAGTAATATCCTGGTATATGTATTTTGTAATATTCTGGTATATTTGTGTGTAATATCCTGGTATATCTGTGTTTAATATCCTGGTGTATCTTTGTGTATTATCCTGGTATATCTTTGTGTAATATCCTGGTATATCTTTGTGTAAAATCCTGGTATATCTTTTGTAATATCCTGGGGTATCTGTGTGTAATATCCTGGCGTATCTATGTGTAATGTCCTGGTGTATCGTTGTATAATATCCTGGTATATCTGTGAGTAATATCCTGGTATATCTTTGTGTAATATCCTTTTATATCTGTGTGTAATATCCTGCTATATCTGTGGTTAATAGCCTGGTATATCTTTGTGTAATATCCTGGTATATCTTTGTGTAATATCCTGATGTATCTTTGTGTAATATCCCGGTATATCTTTGTGTAATATCCTTGTATATCTGTGAGTATATACTGCTATATCATTTTGTAATATCCTGGTATATCATTTTGTAATATACTGGTATATCTGTGTGTAATATACTGTTATATCTTTTTGTAATATCCTGGTATATCATTTTGTAATATACTGGTATATCTTTGTGTAATATCCTGGTATATCTTTGTGTAATTTCCTGGTGTATCTGTGTGTAATTTCCTGGTATATCTTTGAGTAATATCCTGGTATATCTGTGTGCAATATCCTGGTATATCTTTGTGTAATATCCTGGTATATCTTTTTGTAATATCCTGGTATATCTGTGTGTAACACCCTGGTATATCTGTGTGTAATATACTGGTATATCTTTTTGTAATATTCTGGTTTATCTGTGTGTAATATACTGGTATATCTTTTTGTAATATTCTGAATTATCTGTGTGTAATATCCTGGTATATCTGTGTATAATATCCTGGTTTATCTGTGAGTAATATCCTGGTAAAACTTTGTGTAATATCCTGGTATATCTGTGTGTAATATCCTTGTGTATCTTTGTGTAATATCCTGGTATATTTGCGTGAAATATCCTGGTGTATCTTTCTGTAATATCCTGGTATATCTGTGTGTAATATCCTGGTATATCTTTGTGTAATATCCTGGTATATCTGTGTGTAATATCCTGGTGTATCTTTGTCTAATATCCTGGTATATCTTTGTGTAATTTCCTGGTATATCTGTGTGTAATATCCTGGTATATCTTTGTGTAATATCCTGGTATATCTGTGTGTAATATCCTGGTGTATCTTTGTGTAATATCCTGGTATATCTTTGTGTAATTTCCTGGTATATCTGTGTGTAATATCCTGGTATATCTTTGTGTAATATCCCGGTATATCTTTGTGTAATATCCTTGTATATCTGTGAGTATATACTGCTATATCATTTTGTAATATCCTGGTATATCATTTTGTAATATACTGGTATATCTGTGTGTAATATACTGCTATATCTTTTTGTAATATCCTGGTATATCATTTTGTAATATACTGGTATATCTTTGTGTAATATCCTGGTATATCTTTGTGTAATTTCCTGGTGTATCTGTGTGTAATTTCCTGGTATATCTTTGTGTAATATCCTGGTATATCTGTGTGTAATATCCTGGTATATCTTTGTGTAATATCCTGGTATATCTTTGTGTAATATCCTGGTATATCTGTGTGTAACACCCTGGTATATATGTGTGTAATATACTGGTATATCTTTTTGTAATATTCTGGTTTATCTGTGTGTAATATACTGGTATATCTTTTTGTAATATTCTGAATTTTCTGTGTGTAATATCCTGGTATATCTGTGTGTAATATCCTGGTATATCTGTGAGTAATATCCTGGTATATCTGTGAGTAATATCCTGGTATATCTTTGTGTAATATCCTGGTATATCTGTGTGTAATATCCTTGTGTATCTTTGTGTAATATCCTGGTATATCTGCGTGTAATATCCTGGTGTATCTTTCTGTAATATCCTGGTATATCTGTGTGTAATATCCTGGTATATCTTTGTGTAATATCCTGGTATATCTGTGTGTAATATCCTGGTGTATCTTTGTGTAATATCCTGGTATATCTTTGTGTAATTTCCTGGTATATCTGTGTGTAATATCCTGGTATATCTTAGTGTAAAATCCTGGTATATCTGTGTGTAATATCCTGGTATATCTGTGGTTAATAGTCTGCTATATCTTTGTGTAATATCCTGGTATATCTTTGTGTAATATCCTGGTATATCTGCGTGTAATATCCTGGTGTATCTATGTGTAATATCCTGGTATATCTGTGTGTAATATCCTGGTATATCATTGTGTAATATCCTGGTATATCAGTGTGTAATATCCTGGTGTATCTTTGTGTAATATCCTGGTATATCTTTGTGTAATTTCCTGGTATATCTGTGTGTAATATCCTGGTATATCTTTGTGTAATATCATGGTATATCTTTGTGTAATTTCCTGGTGTATCTGTGTGTAATATCCTGGTATAAATTTGTGTAATATCCTGGTATATCTGTGTGTAATATCCTGGTATATCTTTGTGTAATATCCTGGTATATCTTTGTGTAATATCCTGGTATATCTGTGTGTAACACCCTGGTATATCTGTGTGTAATATACTGGTATATCTTTTTGTAATATTCTGGTTTATCTGTGTGTAATATACTGCTATATCTTTTTGTAATATTCTGGTTTATCTGTGTGTAATATCCTGGTATATCTGTGTGTAATATCCTGGTACATCTGTGAGTAATATCCTGGTATATCTGTGAGTAATATCCTGGTATATCTATGTGTAATATCCTGGTGTATCTGTGTGTAATATCCTGGTGTATCTATGTGTAATATCCTTGTATAGATTTGTGTAATATCCTGGTATATCTGTGTGTAATATCCTGGTATATCTCTATGTAATATCCTGGTATATCTGTTTAATATCATGGTATATCTTTGTGTAATATTTTGGTATATCTGTGTGTAATATCATGGTATCTCTCTGTGTAATAACCTTGTATATCCTGATATATCACTATGTAATACGTATACTGGTATATATTTCTGTAATATCCTGGTATATCTGTGTGTAATATCCTGGTATATCTGTGTTTAATATCCAGGTGTATCTTTGTGTAATATCCTGGTATATCTTTGTGTAATATCCTGGTATATCTGTGTGTAATACCCTGGTATATCTGTGTGTAATATACTGTATATCTTTTTGTAATATCCTGGTATATCTGTGTGTAATATCCTAGTTTATCTTTGTGTAATATCCTGGTATATCATTGTGTAATATACTGGTGTATCTTTGTGTAATATCCTGGTATATCTGTGTGTAATTTCATGGTATATCTGTGAGTAATATCCTGGTATATGTATTTTGTAATATTCTGGTATATCTGTGTGTAATATCCTGGTATATCTGTGTTTAATATCCTGGTGTATCTTTGTGTAATATCCTGGTATATCTTTGTGTAATATCCTAGTATATCTTTGTGTAATATCCTGGTATATCTTTGTGTAATATCCTGGTATATCTTTTGTAATATCCTTTTATATCTGTGTGTAATATCCTGCTATATCTTTGGTTAATAGCCTGGTATATCTTTGTGTAATATCCTGGTATATCTTTGTGTAATATCCTGGTATATCTGTGTGTAATATCCTGGTATATCTGTGGTTAATAGTCTGCTATATCTTTGTGTAATATCCTGGTATATCTTTGTGTAATATCCTGGTATAGCTGCGTGTAATATCCTGGTGTATCTTTGTGTAATATCCTGGTATATCTGTGTGTAATATCCTGGTATATCTTTGTGTAATATCCTGGTATATCTGTGTGTAATATCCTGGTGTATCTTTGTGTAATATCCTGGTATATCTTTGTGTAATTTCCTGGTATATCTGTGTGTAATATCCTGGTATATCTTTGTGTAATATCCTGGTATATCTTTGTATAATTTCCTGGTGTAGCTGTGTGTAATATCCTGGTATAAATTTGTGTAATATCCATGTATATCTGTGTGTAATATCCTGGTATATCTTTTTGTAATATCCTGGTATATCTTTGTGTAATATCCTGGTATATATGTGTGTAACACCCTGGTATATCTGTGTGTAATATACTGGTATATCTTTTTGTAATATTCTGGTTTATCTGTGTGTAATATACTGCTATATCTTTTTGTAATATTCTGGTTTATCTGTGTGTAATATCCTGGTATATCTGTGTGTAATATCCTGGTATATCTGTGAGTAATATCCTGGTATATCTGTGAGGAATATCCTGGTATATCTTTGTGTAATATCCTGGTATATCTGTGTGTAATATCCTGGTATATCTCTGTGTAATGTCCTGGTATATCTCTGTGTAATATCCTGGTATATCTGTGTGTAATATCCTGGTATATCTGTGTGTAATATCCTGGTATATCTTTGTGTAATATCCTGGTATATCTGTGTGTAATATCCTGGTGTATCTTTGTGTAATATCCTGGTATATCTGTGTGTAATATCCTGGTATATTTGTCTGTAATATCCTGGTGTATATTTGTGTAATATCTTGGTATATCTGTGTGTAATATCCTGGTGTATCTTTGTGTAATATCCTGGTATATCTTTGTGTAGTATCCTGGTATATCTGTGTGTAATATCCTGGTGTATCTTTGTGTAATATCCTGGTATATCTGTGTGTAATATCCTGGTGTATCTTTGTGTAATATCCTGATGTATATGTTTGTATTATACTAATGTATCTTTGTGTAATATCCTGGTGTATCTTTGTGTATTATCCTGGTATATCTTTGTGTAATATCCTGGTATATCTGTGAATAATATCCTGTTATAACTTTGTGTAATATCCTGGTATATCTCTGTGTAATATCCTGGTATATCTTTGTGTAATATCCTGGTATATCTGTGTGTAATATCCTGGTATATCTCTATGTAATATCCTGGTATATCCAGATGTATCTCTATGTAATATACTGGTGTATATAAATATATGTGTACTATCCTGGTATATCTTTGTGTAATATCCTGATGTATCTTTTATAATATCCTGGTATATCTGTGTGTAATATCCTGGTGTATCTTTGTTTAATATCCTGGTATATCTTTGTGTAATATCCTGGTATATCTTTGTGTAATATCCTGGTATATCTGTGTGTAATATACTGGTATATCTTTTTGTAATATCCTGGTATATCTGTGTATAATATCCTGGTATATCTGGGTGTATTATCCTGGTATATCTCTGTGTAATATCCTGGTATATCTGTGTGTAATATCCTGGTATATCTCTGTGTAATATCCTGGTATATCTGTGTGCAATATCCACTTTTCGTGTTTTGTGCTTTGGTTTTGGATCTGGATCTTTCTTCGTGTTTTGGATCTGGATTGGTTTTGCCAAAACCACCCTTCCGTGTTTTGGGTTCTGGGTTTTGTGTTTTGGATCCGTATTTTTTTGAAAAAAAGCATAAAAACAGCTAAAATCACAGAATTTGTAGGTTTTTCTGCTCCTATGCTATTATTAACCTCAATAACCTTAATTTCCACTCATTTCCAGTCTATTCTGAACACCTCACACCTCACAATAGTGTTGTTATGTCCAAAAGGTTGCACCGAGGTAGCTGGATGACTATGCTAAGCGACACGAGTGGGCGGCACAAACACGTGACCCATCTAGGCGTGATACTGCAGTGGCAGACAGGATGGCAGTTTGAAAAACTGGGCCCCAAACTGTACATAATGCAAAGAAAAAATAGAGGTGCCAGATGGAATTGTCCTTGGGCCCTCCCACCCACCCTTATGTTGTATAAACAGGACATGCACACTTTAACAAACCAATCATTTCAGTGCCAGGGTCTGCCACACAACTGTGGCTGAAATGATTGGTTCGTTTGGGCCCCCACAAAACAAGCTGGCAATTAATCTGTCCCTGCACAAACTGGCTCTACGGAGGCAAGATGTCATCCTCATCCTCCTCATCCACCGATTCCTCACCCTCTTCAGTGTGTACATCCTCATCCTCACAAAGTATTAACTCGTCCCCACTTGAATCCACCACCACAGGTCCCTCTGTACGTTCTGGAGGCTGGTCTCCCTGGAAGAGCTGATAATTCATTTTGATGAACATCATCTCCACATTCTGTGGAAGCAACCTCCTAAGCCTTTCGCTGACAAGGTTCCCGGCTGCACTAAACACTCTTTCGGAGTACACACTGGAGGGGGGGCAACTCAGGTAAAATAGAGCCAGTTTGTACAGGGGCCTCCAAATTGCCTCTTTTTCCTGCCAGTACAGGTATGGACTGTCTGACATGCCTACTTGGATGCTGTCACCGATGTAATCCTCCACCATTCTGTCAATGGTGACAGTATCATATGCAGTGACAGTAGACATGTCAGAAATTGTTGCCAGGTCCTTCAGTCCGGACCAGATGTCCAAACTTGGTCCTGCCTGCCCTGCATCACCGCCAGCGGGTTGCTTAGGATACCTAAGTTTTTTCCTGGCAGCCCCAGTTGCGGGAGAAAATGAAGAAGGAGCTGTTGACGTGTCACGTTCCGCTTCAGCTGACAGTGTGTTCACCAGCAGGTCTTTGCACATCTGCAGGCTTGTGTCGGCCGGAAAGAGAGACACCACATAGGCTTTAAACCTAGGATCGAGCACGGTGGTCAAAATGTAGTGGTCTGATTTCAACAGATTGACCACCCTGGAATCCTGGCAAAGCGAATGAAGGGCTTCATCCACAAGTCCCACATGCCGAGCGGAATCGCTCCGTCTTAGCTCCTCCTTCACTTTCTCCAGCTGCTTCTGCAAAAGCCTGATGAGGGGAATGACCTGACTCAAGCTGTCAGTGTCTGAACTGACTTCACGTGTGGCAAGTTCGAAGGGCTGGAGAACCTTGCACAACACGGAAATCATTCTCCACTGCGCTTGAGTCAGGTGCATACCCCCTCCTTTGCCTATGTCATAGGTGGATGTATAGGCTTGAATGGCCTTTTGCTGCTCCTCCATCCTCTGAAGCATATAGAGGGTTGAGTTCCACTGCATCACAACCTCTTGCTTCAGGTGATGGCGGGGCAGGTTCAAGAGTGTTTGCTGGCACTCCAGTCTTCGGCACGCAGTTGCTGAATGGCGAAAGTGGCCAGAAATTTTTCGGGCCACCCAAAGCGTCTCCTGCACGCCCCTGTCGCTTTTCAGAAAATTCTGCACCACCAAGTTTATTGTGTGAGCAAAACATGGGACGTGCTGGAATTTGCCCAGATGTAATGCCCGCACAATATTGGTGGCGTTGTCAGATATCACAAATCCCCAGGAGAGTCTAAGTGGGGTAAGCCACTGGGCGATGATTTCCCTCAGTTTCTCTAAGAGGTTGTCGGCGGTGTGCCTCTTACTGAAACCGGTGATACACAGCGTAGCCTGCCTTGGAACGAGCTGGCGTTTCTGAGATGCTGTGACTGGTGACGCTGCTGCTGTTGCTGCGTAAGGTGATACATCTACCCAGTGGGCTGTCACAGTCATATAGTCCTTAGTCTGCCCTGTTCCTCTTGTCCACATGTCCGTGGTTAAGTGGACATTGGGTACAACGGCATTTTTCAGGACACTGAGGACACTTTTTCTGATGTTTCTGTACAGTCTCGGTATCGCCTGCCTAGTGAAGTGGAATCTAGATGGGATTTGGAACCGGGGACACACTACCTCCATCAATTGTCTAAATCCCACTGCACTAATGGCGGATACCGGACGCACGTCTAACACCAACATAGCAGTCAAGGCCTCAGTTATACGTTTTGCTTCAGGATGACTGCTGTCGTACTTCATCCTCCTCGCTAAGGACTGTTGGAAGGTCAATTGTTTAGTAAAAGTAGTGGTGTTCCTTCTTCCTCTCTGGGATGATGAACGACTCCCAGCAGCAGCAACAGCAGCAGCGGCAGCAGGAGGCGTAGCAATGCAGGATCCTCCGGAGGAATCCGGGATAGGAGAGTCAGTCATGCCAGTGACATGGCCTGCAGGACTACTTCCGATCCTGACTAAGGAGGAAATTGATGAGGAGGGAGTTGACGGTGTGGTTTGCAGGCGCTTGGATACAACAGGACAACGGGCTTTAGGTGTCCCTGGACTGCTTACTGTCTTAGCCAAAGTTTCTGAACTTGACAGTAACTTATTATGAACGCGCTGCAGGTGCCGTATAAGGGAGGATGTTCCTAGGTGGTTAACGTCCCTACCCCTACTTATTCCACCTTTACATAAGGTACATATGGCAAGACAGTTGTTGTCCGGATTTGGATAGAAATATTGCCAGACCAAAGAGGTGGAATGTTTGGTCTTCTGCCCAGGCATGACCGTGATGGGCTTTTTCATCCCACGGACAACAACTGTCTCCCCCGGAGCCTGATTTAAACAAACCACATCACCATCAGAATCCTCCTCGCCAACTTCCTCCTCAGCGCCAGCTACACCAGTATCTTCATCCTGTTGTACAACAGTGACATCTTCAATTTGCATATCAGCAAGTGGACTGTGGGTGCTCCTTTCAGCACTTGCAGGGGGCATGCAAATGGTGGAAAGAGCCACCTCTTCCCGTCCAGTGCTGGGAAGGTCAGGCATCGCTATCACCACCACACTTGGACTCTCCTTGGGGATTTGTGATATCTTCTTAGAAAGCACAGTTCTTCGCTGTGCTTTTGCCAGCTTAACTCTTTTGATTTTTTTAGTGGGAGGAGGGCTCCCATCGTCATGTGAAGCTGAACCACTAGTCATGAACATACTAGGGATCGACCATAGCCGTTCCTTGCCACTCCGTGTCGTAAATGGCATATTGGCAAGTTTACGTTTCTCTTCAGCTGATTTAAATGTTTTTTTCAAGGTCATTTTCCTGAACTTTGTCATTTGGGATTGTATATGCCCTCTATTATGAAATTGGGCATCGGCCATGGCAGACGACGTTGATGGCATGTTATCGTCTATGTCATGACTAGTGGCAGCAGCTTCAGCACTAGGAGGAAGTGGTTCTTGATCTTTCTCTAATTTATTTTTATCGGAGAAAGTTTGGTCCTCCATTTATGTTATATCGATTTGATATATACGTGCGGCTAAACACAGAAAATATTTTTTTATTTTTGCTGGAGAGTAGTGCACTTTGTGGGTTACACCAGCCTTTAAGAAATGAGCCAGCCGGCTCTTTACTTATGGGACACAGGCGCACGCTTGGCGCTGCTCCTTTGTTGATGCACGTGCGGCTACTGCGCACACAATTCACAAACACAGAAAATAATTTTTTTTTTGGTTTGGACTGGAGTGTACTTTGGGGTTACAGCACCCTTTAACGGTCAAGCCAGCCGGCCCTTTACTTATGATTATGACACAGGCGCACGCTTGGCACTACTTTGTTGATGCACGTGCGGCTACTGCGCACACAATTCACAAACACAGAAAATATATATTTTTTTGGTTTGGAGTGTTCTTTGGGGGTTACAGCACCCTTTAACGGTCAAGCCAGCCGGCCCTTTACTTATGACACAGGCGCACGCTTGGCACTACTTTGTTGATACACGTGCGGCTACTGCGCACACAATTCACAAACACAGAAAATATTATTTTTTTTGGTTTGGACTGGAGTGTACTTTGGGGGTTACAGCACCCTTTAACGGTCAAGCCAGCCGGCCCTTTACTTATGACACAGGCGCACGCTTGGCACTACTTTGTTGATGCACGTGCGGCTACTGCGCACACAATTCACAAACACAGAAAATATATATTTTTTTGGTTTGGAGTGTACTTTGGGGGTTACAGCACCCTTTAACGGTCAAGCCAGCTGGCCCTTTACTTATGACACAGGCGCACGCTTGGCACTACTTTGTTGATACACGTGCGGCTACTGCGCACACAATTCACAAACACAGAAAATATTTTTTTTTTTGGTTTGGACTGGAGTGTACTTTGGGGGTTACAGCACCCTTTAACGGTCAAGCCAGCCGGCCCTTTACTTATGACACAGGCGCACGCTTGGCACTACTTTGTTGATGCACGTGCGGCTACTGCGCACAATTCACAAACACACAAAAAATATTATTTTTTTAGCACTTGGGGGGAGCACCCCTGATGGACAGAGCACCCCCTGGACAACACTACAGCAGCCCTTTAGGACTGGGACACTGCACAGGACTTTGGAGTGGACACAGCCCCTATGGAGAACTGACTGCAAAACACAGTCCAGCCAGCCCCTATGGACTTTGAAGTAGTGGACACAGCCCCTATTAACAACAGCAGCACAGCACAGCACAGCCAGCCCCTATGGACTTTGAAGTAGTGGACATAGCCCCTATGGACAACAGCAGCACAGCGCAGCACAGCACAGCACTACTCTGCACTACACTACACTGCACTACACTACACTACACAGCCCAGCCAGCCCTAACTCCCACCCTCCCTCTTCACTGTCCACAGCCGAGTGAGAAAATGGCGCCGACGTGGGTACCTTATATAGGTTAAACCTCTGTGAGACCCGGAAGGCGGGATGATGACGTTTTGCCTCGATTTCAGATCCGAGTCAGGCGGGAAAAGTCGAGCCTTACTCGGATCGGCCTCGGATCGGGGGGGTTCGGATTTCAGAAATCCAAACCCGCTCACCCCTACTGTATAGTGGAAAGAGTTGCTGCTGCTATCCATATAAACAGATGGTCACTGGGTAAGAGTAGAGAAATAGATGAATGGTAGCGCAAATCGATATATTTCTCTATGGTGAAAAACTGGAGTGACAGTGTATATCGATTAATACTGATGACATAGGCAGATATGTATTAAAAATAAGTTTAATAGAACCATAAATCAACCGGGCATATTGACAAGGACAAGAATCCTGATCAATACCCAATTCAATAAAACTTGTGTTTTGGATGAGTACAATCAATACAATCGTTGGGAAAATTCTTTGTAAATATGTATGTACTCCGAATTTGATGGAAATAGTTTAAAAAAAAAAAACCGCTATGTGCTATTCTTCTATACTTCTTCATAGCTGCATTTATGCACCTGCCGCGGCTATTACAAACCAAGCAGGCAAAAATGGGGGTACCCATAGTGATCCCCCATGTCTACACATCTTTAGGGAGGTCCCAGGAATAATTCCCGAAAATTCCCGATTTTTGCCGATACTTACCTTTCCGCCAGCTCCTGTTTTCGCTGATTCCTAATTGAATACGGGGATAGAGCAGGCACGCGGCCGATACTTTATCCCCGTCAAACCTCCGATGTGGAGTGAAAAGTCCAGCACTGACTTTTCGCTCCAAATTGAATACTCCCCTATGGTGTTGCCTGATCAGCATCCATGTGAATACAATTTATCTTCCTCCTAAGGTGGATCACAGTCCCAGGATGTGGTTAGTGTAGTAATAATATATATTATAATAATAATATATAATATAATAATATAGACTCTAGCTTCAGATGCTCCCCCATATCACTATCATAATTTCTGCTATAGTAAGTCTAGATGAGGGCTTAAAAACTCTTCCTTCTTTTAGTAATCTTTATCCACAAACGTAACTCTCCATCTGCCTGATCCCAGTTCCATGGATATCCACTCAGTCTCTGGTATATCTCCCTCTCATGTAACTATGTCTCCATCTCCCAATAAAAGAGATATAAATAGTCTGCAGTATAACTTTCCTATACTGCTGGCTGAGGGCCAATAGAGTAAAGTACAGGCTTTATTTGCTCATCACCTCCGACTCTCCAGGAGTAACTGTTTCGGTGCAAGGGCTGGTATTTTCAATTGCAGGCAGCCTCTTCACTAAAATGCTTGTCTTCCTTCAGATAGTGAGCTCTAGCTCCAAAACAGGGCTGGCTTCACCGATGGTACCGCCCCTGTCAGAAAAACAGCGTCTTCCGAGTTAGTACGGCCACCCAAGACACACGTACCAATGCCGCCAGTGTCACTACGGATCTAGGACTGTTTCAGGTACCGGTCGCTCCACTCTTAAGCCCATACGGGATGCGCTGAACCTCCTTTGGTTCTTAGTGGCTCCTGTAGCATCAGAAGTCAGCCAGCACTGGAGGGGGATCTGGAATCTGACTGTTGCCTCTCATGCATTGGCATTTAATTTCTCCTCCTCTGTCCGCAGCGTGATTCACCTTTTTTACACTAAGTGGCACACTGCACATACAGTATGTATATATATATATTTACATTGGGTTATCAACTCTTTCTCTTTTACTTTCCAACCATCTGTTAAACAATTCACATTAACATAATCCTCAAATTATATATATATATATATAGACACATCTACTAAAGGGCTACATATAGATCAGAGATAACTTGGTGGGGAAGTCTTCTTTCAGCAACAGCTCTTCAATAAAGCCACACTCCAGCAGAGAGGCAAGGACTCCCCAGACACAAAGAAACAATACAGTTCAGATGTAATCTAACAACAATATTTATTCTAGTATAATAACTGGAACACAATGCAGCCACAACTCTATAACAATACAAATCTCAGACCTACCACTGCAAAAATTCTCCAGCACTACTGAACACAACTGAAGGAAATCTCCCTTTAAAACTGACTGCAGTGAAAAAAAATGATCAATGATCCACTTACAGAAAAAAGCTAATGGTCACTTTACCATACTAAGATTGCTCAACTGCTTTTGATACTGTTGATCACCCTCTTCTCCTGTTACTTACAGCAATTGGCTTTTATGACAGTTGTTTCCTGGTTCACTTTTCTCCAATCTATCCACTATTTTACTTTGTCTATAGTACATACCCCAAGCTATAAGAGCAGCCTTTTTTTGTGTAATGCTGCACACCTCCCCCAGGCTGTGTGTACAGTCTCTTGTTGTGTGATGGTGTGGAGCTCTGAAATCTGTGAGATAGCGGCCTCTTTCTGTGTGATGGTGCAAACCTCCCACAGGCTAAGAGAGCAGTCTGTTATTGCATGCTGGTGCAAATCTCTTGTGAGAGCAGTCTCTTGTTGTGTGATGGTGCAGACCTACCCCAGGCTATAAGAGCAGTCTCTTGTGTGATGGTGCAACCTCCCCTAAGCTATGAGAGCAGTCTCGTGCTGTGTGATGTTGTGGACCTCTCCCAGGCTGTGAGAGCAGTCTCTTGTTGTGTGATGTTGTGGACCTCTCTCAGACTGTGAGAGCATTTACTATCTTTTATTTCAATGGTGCCATAATGGGTCTGCAGTGCTGTACACAGGGGCTACACATAACAACCGGTAGTACAGAATTAGTACAAACAGGAAGACAACATATGTACACACACGCACACAAAATGACATTGCTCAAATTACATATTGAACATGTATGATAGAGAGGAAATATGTCCTCTGCTTGCTAGAGCTTACAATTCAGTGGTGGGTCATTATTGTTTTTGTCATTCTCATGCTACAACATACATATGGGGGGGGGGAGATGTGGTTTTGGAGTTTATAAGACAGGCGGGAGGGGTCAGTTGTTTTTATTAAATTTAGTGGCATGTGCTCACACCATACATGTTAGGTACATGTGCGTGAGCCCCAACGTGATGCCCCAATTTTATTCAGTACTTGATTTTATTGCATAGATACCAACACTGCATTGGTCAGTGTTGGAGTTGGCTATCATTACAACTAACGGACCCTTATCTATCAGTACCCGTGTAACTCTGAGGCATGTTATAAAATGTATAGAGTACTATTTTTTAATTATTTATATATTGTTTTTTTTTTCATTTTCAACTCTGTGGACCTTGTTTAATGGACAATGATATCATTAGACCTCTGCCTATTGCAACATAAAAAGCAATTAAGAAATTATAAACCCAGACCTGCAGCACAAATAAATGATGAAATTGCAAAATACTGTATATGTGCTCTATTTATTAAAAAAAAACAAAAAAAAAACATTTATATAAAATAGTTTTCTGAATGTTTACTCCTTCTTCTTAATAGTCTACAAGCAACTGTACTACATACAAAAATGGGAAGGGAATAGTGCAACACGCTGTTCTATAGTAACAGTTTGCAACCTCCGGCTTTTCATTTACACAGGAACTAAACCTTCAAACTTCAGCTTAGCCACTCTAGAATATACACCTGGATGGTTGAACTAAAAGTAAATTTTTATATTTTTTAGATTGCTTTATCCGAAATTTCAAATTTGAAGATTCAAGAAAATGTCATTAATAAGCAGTCAAATCCAACTAAATATAGAAAATAACTATACAATAAATATATACATAAACACACATTTTTATTCAAACAGAGCTGCTGATATACAGTAGGAAAGCAATCATTTGTGGTGTGTTAAACAGTAAAAGTTATTATGTTTTTCTTTATTTTGGTGATATTGCCCCTTTAAAATGAGCTATGTAGGTAACATAACACACAAAAATAACATAGAATGGCACGTAACAGAAGATAAAGATGGCTGTGCCCAAATGATCTTACAATCTAACAATATAATTTAATATTAGAATATCTCAGCTGTACATATTGCTTAGGGCATCTGTGTTGAAGCAAGTACTGTACAGTACATAATGCAATTCTTCCATACAATAAATAAATACATAAATATATTATTTATATTAACAATAATGAGTTAATAATTAGTAATTAAAGTGTCATTGAATTACAGGACTCGTTAAATATCAGAACAATTCATACTGTAGAAATTGTGAGATAAAACATGTCAAGAAATGAAGGGTACTGGGGCTGAAATAAAAAAGGGAGAGACTTTTTTGCAACATTTGCAAATCCTTTCAGCAATTACACCAAACAAACAATCAAATGGTCCTTTTAAGCAAAAATTATAAAAAAGAACAATACAATAAACATAAAAATTATTATTTTTTACAAGAATGAGTGAATTGAAAAAATACAATGCACAAAGAAACACAACTTTGAAATATTTGTAAAGAAATTATTTCTGAAAAAAAATCATTACTGTAATAGCTACATTTGGTTTAGTTTTGCTTCTGAAGAAAAAAAACAGATTTAGGAGGTCTTTGAAGATCTTTTATAAAAAAAAATAAAAACAGGAAAAAACATTTGAGTTATTTTCCTCCATTCATCCATAAAATATCAACGAAATACCCTTCTTTCCAAACATGTCCATCAGTGGATACTATTGTTAAATTAGTATCTGAAATATTTCGGGAATAAGACACAAAAAGCACACAAAGGACAGATAGTCTTTTAAAAACAGAAATGTCAGCATTGAAAGAACCGATAGAAGTTAAAACTGTTCTTTTTATGCTTGCCATAAAGGATGCAATCTTGTTTTTTGACCATTTCAGTCCTATGAAAAGACAAACGTTTTCCTTCTTTGAATCAACATAGTTAATGAAAATGTTTTTAATCAAGTTCTATATCAAGTTTTAAACAAAAACTCCATAGCATGTTGTACTCTGCATTTCAAAAAGTCATGTTTCCAAAATCAATCCTGCAAGGTTTCATTATATGCAATTTTGCAATAATCACTCTTTTGCTTAGGCCAATCACTGTCTGTTTTTATATAGTATTCATTGATGGCTTTTTAAAATTGTTTGTACAAATTATTCCATCTTATATTTTGAGCTTTACTGATGCCCTTTGTAAGTTACAGAAATGAAAACTTGAATTGACTGGAATAAGAACTCATCGAGTTGACTTTGATGTTTTTTTTTTTTTGGGGGGGTGATCCTCTGCTGCTACTTTTTTATGTTATGATCTTCAATTAAGAGGTACAGCAATGGGGGCAATTGTGTCCTCTCCTATATCTACTTCTAACTTAATTTCTGGGATATATTTTTGTGGCACCAAAATCAGAGTTTGTTTTGTTGTGGTTCCATTATAAAGATGATTTATGTTTGCCATAGTGATGGATCACAGGAGAAATTTAAAGGGGTCAACTTAAAGATGACTTTCACAAGTCAGTGATAAGAGGGTTGAGATTATGTATTTACACCTAAGGCTGCAGCATGATATGAATATGGTAACGGAAGTGCAACAGCCGCATCTGTGCGCACCTTTTAATCAGGCCTTCAAAGGTGCTCTTCCATAACTCTATAACATAGCTATATGGAAATTGTTTCTCATAGTTTTATTGAGGGCTACTGATAGCTTTTTAGCATGCGTCTTGTGCTTGTCAACAGGTAAAAAATGTTGTCAGTTTCAGGGACAGGTGACCAAATTTTGTTATTATCCTGCAACATTTATCAGGACAAACAGGGGCTATATGTCAGAGTCAGACAGATGCAGATGGATCCCGCAAATACCTGCAAACTGCGGACCCACAATAGAAAACAAACGCAGACTGTGTATACTGTATGTTACGCCAACGCATACACACAAAGACAGAAAGTGCTGACAGTCCAATCCATCTGATGACAGATCTGTCATGCATCAGGGTCTTAGCCCTTTGGTACCAGGTCCAATGGTGATATGTCATTGCCATCCTTGCCCCTCCTGGTTGCAATTGGGGTTCCTGAGACTTTGGCTAGTACATCTCCATGTGGGGCTGACAAATATATGGCAATACCTGCAGTGGCAGAGCATGGGCGCCACCATCTTGGATTTGTTCATGTGATAATATCAACTTACCACATTCCTACAGCAATGCTCACATGACCTGCCTCACCAATAGGCACCGGGAGTGCTTTGGTTAAACCTCCTCTGTTGGCATGCTCATTACCAGAATAACCATCTTCTTACTGAGGGCGGTATCTTGGCTCCTGGCTGTGGTGACTTCCTGCTTCTGTTCCAGTTTTTTGTCTGCAGTTACCAACACCAGAGTATCTGCATCTTCTAGATGTTGTCACTGGTACTATGGGTACTTCACTGTTTTCACACCTACAGCCTGTCATTGCTGATCCACAGTTCTACAGAACTGTGATCTTTTGCATATCCATCATGCTTCCAGGATTCCATTCTGAGTAATAATCAGACTGTATTCATAACATCCATACCGGAATTAGTATAACTGGTCTAAATGGGAAAGAGCTTCATGAATGTCTCAAGCTTCTGCTATGCTCCTAACCACATGGCTAATCCTAAGAGTCCCGATCCATAGCTACAAAACTCCAGTGACATGACAAGACCACTCTTTCTGTGAAATGGACATTTTTGGGCATCACCTATGCAGACCCATCCTGTAGGAGAGTCACAGTAGTGCCGTAGGCATGTAGGCCAACTTCCATGCTCACTTGGAGCATACAGATGAAGGGACACCTTTTTCCAACTGATATTTTGCACCCAGCATGTCCTAAGCTGCATACACACTAGACGATAAATTAAACGATATGATTGATAACGATAATCCGTTATCGTTCATCGCGTTCAATATCGTCAAGTGTGTATGCAAAATATCTTTAATGATGCACACTTCTGTGGATCGTTAACGATGTCTTTCATCACCTGTACTTACAGGGCAACCAGACTATATTGTCAGGTTCTGCAAGTTCAGAGATGAGGGAGGTTGCCATCACTGAACGATATCATTAACGATATCGTTCAGTGTGTTGGCTCAATGTCATTACTGACATTGGGCCCGGCAGTGCAGGGGAAACACTTAACGATATCGCTCATGGAGCATGTCGGTAAGTGTGTATGAGCCTTTAGATGTAAGTCATGATTCTAATGATGATGGCTGCAGATGGAAAAGCCACTCAGCATAGACAGGCGAATACTCACAATAGCGTAAGGTAGAAATTAGGCTGCCACAGCCAAACGCAAGGACAACCACACAGGCATCTGACTCAGAATGAGGTCCTTTCTATATTGCTACGTCATTTAATTGTATGTACATCACTTTGTAGTGTCTACATTGGTTTGTGATCATGTTGGTTACATCAGACTTGGTGTGCCTGCTATATGTACAGTTTGTTCTTGATGCTACAATTTTACGCAGAGTCTGAGCTTCTATATGTATGATGTTCAGCCATGCCATGTAGTGTCCCTCTGCATACTTACAATGGTGATAAATAAGCTGCAGATTAACTTTGTCTTTCCGCTACTCTTACAAATTCAGTGACGTAACAACTGTGCAACTGTGGTTGCAATGTTCCCATGCCATAATGATGCTGACATGTGCTAATGTATCTGTTGCAATCACTGGACCTTCAGGATAGGGATGAGTGGGTTTGGTTCCCTGAGAATTGAACCCACCCGAATTTTGGGGATTCGAGTCAGAACCAAGTTGGTTCGGGTTTTCCCGCCTGACTCGGATCTGAAAACAAGGCAAAACATCATCATCCCGCTGTCGTATTCTCCTGGGTTTTGGATTCTATAAAGGTCCCGCGATCACAGCCATTTTTCATTCCAGCTGTGGAGCATGAAGAGGGAGGTGGCTGAGAGCTGTGCTGTGCTGGCTACAGTGTTGCTTAATGTCCATAGGGCCTGGCTGTTGTCCATATAGGGGCTGGCTGGCTGTTGTTGTGACTGAGGTTGTCCTGTCCATCCATAGGGGCTGTCTGTCTGTTTTCCATATATAGGGGCTGGCTGGATAGCTGTTGTCATGTCTATAGGGGCTGGCTGGCTGTAGTCCATAGGGGCTGGCTGGCTATTGTCCATAGAGGCTGGTTGTTCTGCTGTATTGTCCAGGGGGTGCTGCGACCATAAGGGGTGCTCTTCATCCATCCCAAGTGTGAAAATAAAAACAACAATGTTTTTTGTGTGCATTTTAACCACACCTGTCATCAATGTAGGTGCGCAGGGGTGCTGTGCTGCTGTGCTGTCTGTCAAGGGGCTGCTGCTGCCTCATTCATGGGTGCACTTCATCCACCCTCAGTGTGAAAAAAAACAACAATGTTTTTTGTGTGCTTGTTAGCCACACCGGTTTTCAATGTAGGTGCGCAGGGGTGCTGTGCTGCTGTGCTGTCTGTCAAGGGGCTGGGTGGTCTTCACCCACCCCCAGTTGGACAAAACAATTTTTTTGTGTGCGTGTTAGCCATGCCGGTCATCAATGTAGGTGCGCAGGGGTGCTGTGCTCCGGTGCTGTCTGTCAAGGGGCTGCTGCTGCCTCTTTCAGGAGTGCTATTCACTCCCAGTGTGAAAAAAACAAACACATTTTTTGTGTGTGTGTTAGCTTTACTTGTAAGCAACATAGGTGTGCAGGAGTGCTGTGCTGCCTATGTCATTTATCAAGAGGCTGCTCTCCCTTCCAAGTGCCAAAAAAATTAATTCAATCAATCAGTCAATCAACCAATCAATCAATCTTTTTTTTTCTGTGTGTGTCAGGGGTGCTGCCTGTGTCATTTATCAAGAGGCTGCTGCCTCGTTCAGGTGCTCTCCCTCCCAAGCGCCCCCAATAAATTAATTAAATCAATCAATCTGTTTTTTTGTGTGTGTGTGTGTGTGTTAACCATGGCATCACAAAACGCCTCTGTTGAGATTTGCATAAACATTTTCAAAGGTGAAATTAGATGATATGGTTTAAAAATTGGAATAAAGCAACTAAAACTCTGATTATAGTGTCCCTGCTCCCAGTCACTAGCCATGGCCCCTCTACCTGAATGTCAGCAAGGCAGAGGGGCAACTACATGCAACCGTATTCCAGAGGTGCAGCTGCTTCTCCTGTAGCCCAGGTCAGAAGATGCATAGGGGGTATGGTGATGATATGGACTAAAATGGCGTTCACATCCACTAAAGTGGAAAATGAATTCCCAATCTAACAGGGAGCGCAGCTGTAATTTATACACAACACCGGATGGGATGACGATATAGGCTTGGGTGATGGTATAATCTGGGGTGATGTATACATCATCCTCTTCACACAATATTTGTCCCCACTGGAATCCACCATTACAGGTGCCTCTGTAATTTTTGCATATAATTGATGGTAAAGGTCTTTCTCGTAGAATTAGTAGTTCATTTTGATGGGCATCATCTTTTTCCACATTTTGGGGAAGTAGTCCAATCACTGGCAAGGTTCCCAGCTGTGCTGAAAACTCTTTCTTAGTACACACTGAAAGGCGGGCAGCTCAAGTAAAGCAAAGGCAGTTTTGTGTAAGGGCCTCCAAATTGCCTTTTTTTCCTGTCAGTAGTTATTTACATCTCTTCATAATGTGTCCATTGGGAAGAAAAAACAATGTCTTCATCCCTTCTGGGATGAAATACCACTCCCAGCAGCAGGCATGGTGCCCAAGATACAACGTAAGACTTAAACCTTAGATCTTATATGTTGCATTTGCTACTCTGTTCTGCTTGTCCACAATATCTGCTCCAGTTAAGTGGACAGTGGGTACAATGGCGGTTAAACTGAAGGCCAGTAACTATGTTTTTTTTAATGTCCCTGTACAGGTTGGGAAATGCTTTTTCGGAAGGTTTGCAAAGGATTATTTAACAGTCAATTGTTTTTGAAAAGCACTCTTCCTGGTCCCCTTCTGAGATGAAAATCCATTCGTAGCCGCAGAAACAGGTGCAGGATTCTTAAGAAAGATACAACATAAGGCCTTAAATCAGGGGTAGCCAACCTCGGTCCTCGAGAGCTACTAACAGATCACGTTTTCCAGGCAACCTAGCAGGTGCACAGTTGTATTCATTACTCAGCACCACATTTGAAAAGATCCACAGGTGGAGTTAATTATTTCAGTTGTGATTCTGTGAGGAGACCTGGAAAACATGCACTGTTGGTACCTCTCGAGGACCAGGGTTGGCTACCCATGCCTGAAATCATTGATCTTATGCTTGTCCACATATCTGTGCTGGTTAAGTGGCACTTTGAGGCCACTAACTATGTTTTTTTAATGTCCCTGTGCAGGTTGGAAATGTTCAGCGTGGAAGCTTTGCAAGGGATTATTTTACAGTCAATTGTTTTGGAAAGCAGTCTTCCTGGTCCCCTTCTGGGATGAAAATCCACTCCTTGCAGCAGAAGTTGACAGAGCATTCTCAAGAAAGACACAACATAAGACCTTAAGGGGTAAATGTAATTTACTAAAGTGAGAGTTTTTAAAGTGAATTTTAGAAGTGATGTTGCTTGCCCATACAAAATAATCACATTCTAGCTATTATCTTCTAGAAAGTGACTAGTTAAGTAGAATCTTATTGGTTGTTATGGCCAACATCACTTCTAGATACTCTCACTTTAGTAAATTAAATGTACCCCTTAACATCTCTGTGCTGGTTAAGTGACAGTTTGGAGGCCACTAACTAACTATGTTTTTTTAATGTCCCTGTACAGGTGGGAAATGCTTTTGCATATGGAAAGCACTACTAGAAGTCTTCCTGGTTCCCTTCTGGGATGAGAAAATCCACTCACAACAGCAGCAGCAGGCATGGCCCTCAAGGATACTTCTGGGGCAAGGAATGATGTGAATGTGTCAATTATTTTTTTATAAATGCCACCTCCCTCCCCTTCTCCCTCATAAATTTTCGTCAGAAAAAAATTTAATAAAATTTACTACCAATCAATCCATCCTGTCTCTGCCCTGCCTTCAACTACATACATACTCCAACTCCCTTAGGCCTATCTTGAATAATAAAAACATTTGTTTCCTGAGGTGCTATGTTGGATGTTGAACTGACAGGTATTGGTGCCACCCACTGCTGCCGCTTAGCTTAGTCAGTCAGCTAGCTTGGTGCAAATTTTGGGCCTAAACTGGATGAAAACAATATAGTGAGCCATGAGGTGGTCAAAATTAACTGGAAATGAGTGGAACTAAATGTTATTGAGGTTAATAATACTGTAGGAACAAAAATGGGCCAATTTTATGTGATTTTTGCTGTTTTTATGATTTTTTTTCAGTGTGTGCGTGTGCGTTAGTTGCAACTTGGCAACACTATTGCTGCTTGCTTGGTGACTCTGCTGCAAGACCGCAGTGAATATGGAGGGCAGTCACATGACAGGAGAGCAAGAACCACATGTAGTAGCTGCCGGCAGCAGTTATGATGATGCAAGGCCGTCAACGTCCTCATCCTCTATGAAGGCCCCAGTGCTTAAGTCAGGCCATGGACACGGAAAAGCAACTTCTTTTACTTTATTAAAGAAAAAAAAATCTAAAGCCAAGCTGACTTTAGAAAAACAAAAAAATTTCAATATGCCATTCACTACACGAGTGGAAAGGATAAGGCCATGGCCTTTGTTTATGAATGGTGGTTTCAGTGACGATAGCCCTTCTGCTTGTTGTAGTAGTGGTGGTACTATAAAAAAATTTAAGTTGTTAAGAAGAAGATGAGAAAGACCGCTCCGGAAGAACCAACTGTGTGCTCCGAGAATTCAAAATCACAAATCCCCGAGGACAGTGCAAGTGTGTCCATTGCCATGTGTGAGCCAGACCTTTCAAATAGTGTAATTGTGGATCCTCCTTCCAACATTTGTGTGCCCTCTGTAAATGTGGGGAAGGGCAGTCAACATATTGCTGATGTAGTAATCGAGGATGCTTCTGTGGAATTGCACATGGAGGATGAGGAGGATCTTTTGGTAGTTGCCGCTAAGGATGATGAGGATGTTGATGAAGATGTTGGTGATGAGGATGTTGATGCCGAGGATGTCATTTGTGTAAGTCAGGCAACAGTTGTTGCGCATGGTATGAAAAAGACCATTGATGTTGTCATACCTGGGCAAAAGACAAAAAATCCACTTTTCACACTTGGAATTATTTCCACCCATGCCATCTGTAACTGATGCCAAGCAAGAGAGAGTAGAGCACTAACCTTAACCATCTAGGAACCTCCTCCTTGTTACGTCACTTGGAGAGCATTCATCAAATTCCAAAGTGTATGCCGCCAAGTTCCAAAACTAAAAAGTAACAATCAGTCCGGTGCCACCTACCTGCTCCCTCTCTGTGGGATCCAAGCACCTTCGATCTCCACCACCAACACCTGCATCATCAACATCCTCATTCATCATTGGAAGTAGTCCTGCTGCATCCAATTTTATAAGCATGATTAACTCCTCTCCTATCTGTGATTCCTCAGAAGGATCCTTGATGACTACGCCTGTTGCTGCTGCTGCTGTCTGTGGATCTTCATCCCAGAAGGGGACCAGGAGGAAGACTACTTGTAGTACTGTAACCAAACAAATAACTGTATAACAATCCTTTGCAAGGGTGAACAAGTATGACAGCAGTCTGCAAGTTGCACAGCGGATTACTGACGCCATAACAGCTATGCTGATATTAGATGTATGTCCAGTATCCACCATTAATGCAGTGGGTTTTAGAGAGTTAATTGAGGTCCTGTGTCCCCGCTACCATGTCCCTTCTAGATTCCACTTCGCTAGTACAGCAATTCCAAGTCTGTAGAAGGACATTAAAAAAACCTTATTAATGTCCTCTGAAATGCCGTTGTACCCACTGTCCACTTGACCACTGATATGTGGACAAGTGGGACAGGGCAAACTAAAGATTACATGACTGTGACAGCCCACTGGGTAGGTGTATTGCCTACAACAGCAACAGCAGCAGCATCTAACAAATGCCAGCTGATTCAGAAGCAGGCTACTCTGTGTATCACTGGTATCACTAAGAGGCTTACCACTGAGAACCTCTTAGAAATACTCAAGGAAATCATTGCAAAATGGCTTACCCCACTTAGACTCTCCTCTGGATTTGTGATTTCTGACAATGTCACCAATATTGTGAGAGAATTACATCTTGGCAAAAACACATCCCATGTTTTGCTCACACTATTAATTTGGTGGTGCAACATTTTAAAAAAAATGACAAGGGCATGCAGAAGATGCTCTCAGTGGCCCGGAAAATTTAGGGACATTTTAGACATTCGGCAACTGCTTGTCGAAGATTGCATGACCAGCAGATACTGTTGAATTTGACGTGCCATCGGCTGAAGCAAGAGGTAGTAACTAGGTGGAATTCTACCCTCTATATACTCCAGCGGATGGAGGAGCAGCAAAAGGCAATCCATGGCTACACAATGGCCTATGCAATAGGCCGTGGAGCGGGAATACACCTTACTCAAGAGCAGTGGAGAATAATTTCCGTGTTGTGCAAGGTTGTCAAACCCTTTGAACTTGCCACACGTGAAGTTAGTTCAGACACTTCCAGCTTGAGTCAGGTCATTCCCCTCATCAGACTTTTGCAAAAACAGCTGGAAAAACTGAAGGAGGAGATGAATCGGAGCGAGTCCGCTAAGTATGTCAGACTGGTGGATAAAGCCCTTGATTCGCTTCGCAAGGATCCAAGGGTCATCAATCTCTTTAAATCAGATCAATATATTTTGGCGACCATACTTGATCCTAGGTCTAAGTCTTTTTTTCCAACGGACATAAGTCTGAAAAGATGCAAGGAGCTGTTTGTAAAAAAATTGTCAGCTGAAGCGGCACTTGACATGCCATCATCTCCTCCATCAGTTTCTGCGGCTGCCAGGAAAAAATTTAATTTTCCCTACAGAATCCCTGCTGGTGATGCAGATCAGTCACCAAAAAGTGACATCTGGTCGGACCTGAGAGAATTTCCTACTAATAGTGACACGTCTACCGTGACTATGTCTGATACGGTCACCATTCACAGAATGGTGGATAACTATTTTAGGGATAACATCCTAATAGGCATGTCAGACAGTCCCTTTCAGAACTGGCAAGAAAAAGGGGCAATTTGGAGTCCCATACACAAACTGGCTTTGCATTACTTAAGTTGCCCATCCTCCAGTGTGTACTCTGAAAGAGTTTTCAGTGCAGCTGGCAACCTTGTCAGTGATCGGCGTAGGAGGTTACTCCCTCAGAATGTGGAAAAGATGATGTTCATTAAAATGAATTACAAATTCCATGAGGAAGACCTCTACCAACAATTACATCCAAAAATGACAGAGGCACCTATGGTGGATTCCAGCGGAGACAATTAATATTGTGTGAAGAAGAGGATGTACACACTGATGGGGATGACGATGATGACAACGATGACGATGACATCTGTTGTAATGTAAAGCCAGTTTGTGTATGGGATCATTTCTATGTCCAATGCACATTGGCAACTTGTATTATGGGGGTCCAAACAAACCAATAATTTCAGGAACAATTGGCAGTCTGAAATCGGTATGAATTACCGCTGGACCCCTGGCCTGGTTCAAATCCCGACAGCACGTGGCCAACAGAGGAAGAAATACCGATCATCCCTAGGTAAGTATTCAATAACCTAATCTACCCCCTAACCCTCCTTTATGGTGCCTAACCCTAACCTAATCCCTCTCTAAGTGCCTGAACCTAATCCCCCCTTCCCCGCTGCCTAAACCTAAGTCCCCCAGGGGGGTGCCTAACCCTAACCTCCCCCGGGGGTGCCTAACCCTAACCCTCCCTCCCCCTAGCCTAACCCTAACCTCCCGGGGGGGTGCCTACCCCTAAGTCCCCCCCGGGAGCCCTAAACATAACCCTCCCCCCCACACGGCTGTCGGCTGCGGCGACCCGACATCCACTCGATGCCGGGCGCCGGTCTCCCGCTGTCGGTCAAATGACAGGCGTCTAGATGAATGTCCAGAAATTGTAATGGCCACACTCAGCATCTCCTGTATGCCCCTCTCATTTTTTAAAAATGGCCACATGTTAGTGCTGTCGCTTAGTTTAGTCAGCCAGCTAGCTGGATACAACATTTTGGTCCTAGGCCTAACCTAGATGAAAAAAACAATATTGTGAGCTGTGAGGTGGTCAAAATTGACTGCAAATGACTGGGAATAAATGTTATCATGGTTAATAATACTGTAGGAACAAAAACAGGCCCAAATTATGTGGTTTTACCTGTTTTTATCATTTTTTGAAAAACCAAAACCAAAACACACAAGGGTGGTTTTGCAAAACCAAATCCAGATCCAAAACATGAAGGTGATACAGATACAAAACCAAAAACAAAACATGGAGGTCGGCGCACATCCCTACCTCGAACACTATCTGTCTATTGTCCAAACACTCTCCGCTGACGGCACATATATCAATCGCTTCCATCCCTTTAAGATTGTAACCAAACAAAGCAGCAGACAGTTTACCCCTCATTAGATGGAAAATAAATTCCTGATCAATTGCAAATGGATTATCCTCCATATTAATTAACCTAATGCTTTCTAATTATACATATGAGGCAAAGGCCAACGACTGTATCTATTGAATTTATTGGCATGAAGTTAAACTAATCCGGAGTGCACGTCAGAAGAAGCAGCAGAGTATGTTGTAGCTGTCTGACCTCCGCCTGTCTCTGAAATAACAGCTTACACTATTGGATATAAAAAAGTAACCAGTTAAAGACTGATAACGTAAACCACAAAGTATAGTGATAACATTGTTGAGCCGTACGTATTAGTGCATGCTAAGTACTTGCAAAGAGACCAAGGGTGTTGTGCAAAGCTTATTATTATTAGAGATGTGCGCAGCGGGTGAGGATCACTAGGTCTACAATTAAAAGGTAGACATTGTTTAGGTAGACAATACAAGTTAGACAGGTGGCATTAGGTCGACAGGGTCTGAAGGTAGACAGGGTCTGAAGGTCGACACACTATAGGTCGGCTAGTAAGAAGGTTGACAAGCAAAGGAGGCCACATGGTCATTAGGTCGAAACACAAATGGTCGACACACAAATGGACGACACATGTTTGATTTTTTTCTAGCCCTAATCTTCACCCTAACCCTCCCCTTGCTGCCTAACCCTAACCCTCCCTCCTGGTGCCTAACCCTAACCGACGGGGGAGGTGCCTGACCCTAACTGTCCCTTCTAGTGCCTAACCCTAACTCTCCATCCTGGTGTATAACCCTAACCATCGGGGTAGGTGCCTAACCCTAACCGTTGGAGTAAGTGCCCAACCCTCCGTTAAGTGCCTAACTCTAAAAAAAAAAAGTGTTGACCATTTTTTTATGTTGACCATTTTTTTTTATGTCGACCATTTGTGCATCGACCTAATGGCCCTGTCAACCTTCAGTCTCTGTTGACCTTTGTACTAGTTGACCTTTAGTGTGTCGACCTTCATACCCTGTCGATCTATTGCCTGTCTAATTGTCTATTGTCTACCTAATCATTTTCTACCTTTTTTTACTGTAGACCTAAAGGCCGGATACCGTGCGCGGACCCCTGTGTTTTCGCTTTGGTTTTGGCAAAAACACTCTCAAATGTTTTGGTTAGCATTTGGTTTAGGATTTTTTTAAAATTGATAAACAGAGGTAAAATCATGTAATCTGGTCCTGTTTACATGCAATCCAAAACCAAGATTTGTTTTTTAAATCCGAGTTCCGAATTTGCAGCAGACCCCAGCCGGGACTTAGGGCCTGATTCAGAGCCGGTCGCTATTTGCGGTCGTTCGTTCAAAAAAAAGGGGTGGCTAGTCAAATGAACCGTTCGCTCTTTGCGGTCTGTTCACGCCTCTAGGTCTGAACGAGCGAACAAAACTTGCGGTCGTTTTTTGGGAAACTACACCCCCTGGCCGCTCGCATCCTACGTAATGTCCGCTATTTATTAGATTTATCGAGTACCTCGACCAGCGTATGAACTGCTCGCTATTCTTGGGGTTGGTTTTTGCTACCACAATTTTGCGAGCAGTTCTGGCTATAAAATAACCCAGTGACGTGCTCAATGACGCTGCTGTTTTAATTATGCACACCCATAAAATGCCCGTTTTGACCTTTAAGCACGCCTGCGATCGGATCTCCACTCCCCGTTTTCAAGCACCTTCCCCTGTTACCACCCACATACGCCTCTTTCTGTCACTCAAATTAGCAGGCATTCGCTATTTTGCGTGCACATGAATTTCAACCGCACTGACTGGTTCGCGCATGCGTATAACGATCCATACGCATGCGCAGTTGGGCAAACATCGCTCGGAGCGAACGAGCAGCCGCTTACGAGCGGCTCTGAATCAGGCCCTTAGTTCCACTCAGAAACCCAAAAGTGATCCAAGCCGGACTCATTTTGATTGAGAAACCTTAAATTAGGGTGTTTATGTTTTTCAGGAAAACCATACTGCACATCTCTGATTAATATTACTAATCATTAATAATATGTGTTATGTACTGCACCAATAAATGCAATTGGGCAAGGCACCGAAACATACCTGCCAACACTGGGTAATGGTATTTCGGGACAGGGTGTGTGACTCCAGCATCCACTGGGCATAGTTGCATCTTAGTGACTGCATTTATATGGAAAGACCTCCCTACCTACCTAAATCAGGACAGGGCCCTGGAATTGGGTATGTTCCGCAGAAATCAGGATGGTTGGCAGATATGCAGAAATATTGCAAGAGTATGCCCAGGGGCTTCCTGGGTGTAATAAAGGGGCACATCCAATAGACGATCTACTCTCTGTCCAATCTCTAAATGATTTTCCCTTGATTTTGCAAACGATTTGCAAACGATCTTTAATAGATCAAGTGAAATTGACCTGCATGTTCTGCATGACTGACGAGACGATCAAACGACCAGTGGGAGCGCGCATCGTTGATCGTTAACGACCACACACTGCACGATGTAAAAACGATTTTTAAACGATTGAATGATAATGAAGTCGTTATCGTTCAATCGCCTGCTAAAATCGTGTAGTGGATGCCCCCCTTTAAGACGCTGGTTTGAATCCTCTGAATACCATAGACAAACCTTGTTTTATTGTTTCCATTCCCTGATTAGTGACCGTCTCTGTGTGACTGCATCTCTCCATTTGGAAGTGACAGTCTCTCTGTGTACTTTGCCTTAAACTCATCAAGAACGTCAATGTGATCCTTTCTCAGCGCGATTAGCGGGCACAGAAGCTGCAGAGTAACAGAAACCATATTGCAGCAATGGGGGATCACTCACAGATAGGATAACACAGGAAAAGAACTGTATCTTTCCCCAGGACGTCTTCCCAGAACAATATCGGACCAGACCTCCACATAAACTGCTATTAAAATGAACCCCTTCCAAATATTAAAGACACGAATGGTGAAAATTACGGGATGCAGTCATGTGACCGATCCCGACAGTGTAATCCCGGCAAGGGATCTAACATAGGTGTTGAAATACCGACTCCTATGTTAATCCCGACGCCGGGACCCCGACAGGACGCCGGACCAAATCATCCCACGCTGGGGGTATGTATCCACGTAGCCGGGGATGAGAGGGTTAGGTTTAGGGATCCCCGGGGGGACTTAGGGTTAGGTACCACCCCGGGGAGGGTTAGGGGAAGAGGGGGATAGGGTTAGGCACCCCTGGGGAGAGGTTAGGGTTAGGCATCCCCCGGGCGGGTTAGGTTTAGGGTGCGGGGAGGGGGGTTAGATTTAGGCACCCCTGGGGGAAGGTTAGGTTTAGGCACTGGGGGGGAGGTTAGGGTTAGGGAGGGGAGAGGGGAGGATTAGGTACTTTAGTTACCTCCATCGGAATCTGCGCTGTTCGGCTTTCCGGCGTTGGGATTTCGACCGCCGGGCTGTCGTCCACTGGTCATTCATACCGATTCCGAAATTTACCATGCAGTGGCATACAGTTGTATGCTGCTTGTCTCCGTTCCTCCATAAATAAATAATGCCCCCCATTCCTTCATAAATATTGCCCCCGGAAGTAATAATCCGGTTGTGCCACAAGAAAAATAAATAAAAACTACACCTATAAATAAATACTTACATATTATTTTCATAATCTCTTGGTCTCATGTAATAATATGGAAAGAGGGTACACTGTATGGACTAAGGACTTTAGGAGCGTTGTCCCATATAATCGTTTATAAAGTACCCTGTTGCCTGTAGTAAGATTGCCATTTTTGGGGATAGATTTTATTCGCCCTTACTAATGTAGCTCAGAGTCATATTAAGCTTTCACAAGATAACTTTTATTTTTTCTCCCGTACAAATTTGAGAACGTGAATTGTTCTGCTCACATACGAGTTCTCATAAAACATAATAATAACACCGATTACATTTTTATGAGAAAAAATATATCCATTTAAATTCACGGAATGTATTGTTTCATCTGCTTTGCCTTAAGGAATACAAAAAAAATATATATCTACTGCGCTTATTAAATCTGGGATGGCAGCAGATTTCAATGACAAAAAGTATCCATAATTCAAAATAATCATTTGGGCAATCAAAACCTTAATAGTTTGCTTCAGTATAAAGACTGCATAAAATTATATTGACTGAAAGTATGCAAATCGCAATAAAAAGTGCTCATGTAAAATAATTACACAGTATTTTAGTGTTGTGTGTGAGAGTCCCAGATAGACGTCTTGGAAAACATTAATAGCTTAGTAGATTACTCCATGCTTCAATTTATCTTCTAACACCACAAAAAGTATTGCATAGTTATTTACAAGTGTTAGATGAAGGAACGTTACAGTAAGATTTTGTTTTACATGGGAGAACGCACGTCAGGTTTTAGGGCAGAGCTGGGAGGGCGAGAAGTTTTTTGTTATACTCAATGAGATGTTAAGTGCAAGTGTGCCAGGTTTACAATGAACTAATAACTTTTACTGTGAATTTCTTAGTTACATAGGTTATGCTAAAATGCTAAATTTCCTAGGCAACAATATAAACTACAGTAAGTCTCAGTAATATGAATGCAATGCTCAGTAACTTCCAATAAACATTCCATATGCAGACTATCGGTACAGGGATGGAAGCTCTACAGCGTCTAGATAGATAGTTAAAATATTGACATCAGATGGTCAACATACAAATGGTCAGCAGGGTCAGTAGGTCGACAGGGTCAAATGGTCGTCAGTTAAAAGGTCAACACTAACTAAGGTCGACAGGATCAAATGGTCAACATGGTCAAATGAGCAATACACAAAATGGTCAACACAGAAAGATCGACATGTGATTTTTCATGAGTTTTAGGGTAAGATGAGGTTTAGAGTTAGGGTTAGGCACTTGGCAGAGGGTTAGGGTCGACCTTAGTCCATGTCGATCATTTAACAGCACACCATTTGACCATGTCGACCATTTGATCCTATTGCCTGTCTAATATTTGGTGACGATCTTTTGATTGTTTATCTAGATAGCGCAAATCTTTAAGCCACACCCCGCACTATCACTGCAATCTCATCTGGGTGGAATTTCAGTCTCCTTTTGTCTCATGAAACCAGTTCTCATCCAGACTAAGGTTTTGAAATATGTGATATTCGGTTAATGCTGATTAAACTGAAGTAGGTCACTTGCTATGGTGACGGAAAAGTCTACGGACACCCAGTTGGGTCATAAGGAGTAGATCAATTGCAGTGTTGTACTGTAATTATGAGCATGCACAAATCACCTCAACCAAACACATAAACACATAAAAAGAAATATATATCATTAAGAAAAAACGGGGAATTCGATAAAAAAAACATCCAGAAGCCAATGTTTTCCGACCACCATGACTAGTTCAGGCTCATACAGCTTAAAAGCCATTTGTTAGTTTTTACTATCAGTATTAAGGGGAAATGTACTAAGCTCTGGAAAGTGATAAATTGGAAAGTGATAAAATACCAACCAATCAGCTCCTAACTGTCATGTCACAGGCTCTGTTTGAAAAGTGACAGTTAGGAGCTGATTGGTTGCTAGTTTATCACTCTCTAATTTATCACTTTCCAGAGCTTAGTACATTTCCCCTTATTACTGATAGTACTTCTAGCTACTATTTTATACAGTGTACAGTGCAGCAGGTGAAATTAATTTTCATTATGTAACACAGAAGTGGCATTAAGCTTACATGTGTAACATAAGAATACTGATTCAGCACGGCCGGATTAAGGGTGGGGGGCCACAGGGGTGGTCGTCCCTCGGCCCCCACACACAGAGGGGCCCCCACTAGCAGCGGTGCAGCCGGAGGCTTCACCCGCTGCTAGTGTCCCCGCCGCTAGTGTAGTGTAGACCGCGCAGTAAGTGCGGCCACACTACACAGTGACATACACACAGTCGCCGGCGGCAGCTGTGTGTATGTTACAGCAGCCGATGAGAGTCACACAGTCTCTCATTGGCTGCTGCTTCAACGGAAGGAGCCGGTTGGAGCTCACTTATGAGCTCCGTCTTCCGGCTCCCCCCCGGGTCATGATGTGAGTGACGTCATGACGCTGACGTCTCTCCCATACTACAAGAGAAGAGGAGCCGGAGCGGACAGCGGCGGTCGCGTCAGGAGCGGGGTTTCAGGTAAGTTGTGTTTTTTTTTTTTGTGTGTGTGTAAGGGGCACTGCATAGGGGGGGGCGCTTCATGGGGGCACTGGGGGCAATGCATAGGACAACTACTGGCGGCACTGAATAGGGGTGGGCTACTACTGGGGGCAGTGTATAGGGGGGGACTACTTCTGGGGGCATTGCATAAGGGGGGACTACTGGGGGCACTATATAAGGGGCACTGCATGAGGGGGACCACTACTGGGTCTGTGGGCACTACAGAAGGGGCACTACTGAGGGCACTGTGTAGGGGGACCACTAGTGGGGAGATATATAAGGGGCACTGCATAGGGGGGACCACTATTGGGTCTGGGGGCACTACTGGGGGCACTGTATAGGTGGAACACTACTGGGGCATTATATAAGGGGCACTGCATAGGGGGGGACACTACTGGGTCTGGGGTCACTATATAAGGGGCTCTACTGGGGGTACTGCATAGGGGGACCACTACTGGGGGCACTGCATAAGGGGCATTACTATAGGGGACAGTGGTATATAGGGGTCCCCACAAGTTTGTTGCCCAGGGGCCAGCACAGACCTTAATCCGGCTCAGTAGAGGACACAGATGATGAAACTAACACAGATTTCCGATTATTGGTAATCTGCGAATGCGCAGAACCGGTCCTGAGAGATCCCATATAAGCACCCCTATGACCCGGGTCAGGCCGATGGCCAGGATAGTGATCCCAGGCTGGATCGCAGACGCTTACTGGAGGTGTCTCTTCACTTCAGGCGCCTCCTGCAACATTTGAATTGTAGCAGGGCGGAATTGCAAAGCCGCTTGTGTGCAGCTTCGCTATTCCTTCCACTATGAATTAGGGGTGTGTACCGGCCACTTTTCGTGTTTTGTGTTTTGGATCTGGATCTTTCTTCGTGTTTTGGATCTGGATTTGTTTTGCCAAAACCACCCTTCCGTGTTTTGGGTTCTGGGTTTTGTGTTATGGATCTGTATTTTTTTTTAAAAAAGCATAAAAACAGCTAAAATCACAGAATTTGTTGGTTTTGCTGGTCCTATGCTATTATTAACCTCAATAACCTTAATTTCCAGTTATTTCCAGTCTATTGTGAACACCTCACACCTCACAATAGTGTTTTTATGTCCAAAAGGTTGCACCAAGGTAGCTGGATGACTATGCTAAGCGATACGAGTGGGCGGCACAAACACGTGGCCCATCTAGGAGTGACACTGCAGTGGCAGACAGGATGGCAGTTTGAAAAACTAGGCCCCAAACAGTACTTAATGCAAAGAAAAAAAAGAGGTGCAAGATGGAATTGTCCTTGGACCCTCCCACCCACCCTTATGTTATATAAACAGGACATGCACACTTTAACAAACCAATCATTTCAGCGCCAGGGTCTGCCACACGACTGTGGCTGAAATGATTGGTTCGTTTGGGCCCCCACACAACAAGCTGGCAATTAATCTGTCCCTGCACAAACTGGCTCTACGGAGGCAAAATGTCGTCCTCATCCTCCTCATCCACAGATTCCTCACCCTCTTCACTGTTGTGTACATCCTCATCCTCACAGAGTATTAACTCGACCCCGCTGGAATCCACCACCACAGGTCCCCCTGTACATTCTGGAGGCTGGTCTCCCTGGAAGAGTTGATAATTCATTTTTATGAACATCATCTTCTCCACATTTTGTGGAAGCAACCTCCTACGCATGTCACTGACAAGGTTCCCGGCTGCACTAAACACTCTTTCGGAGTACACATTGGAGGGGGGGCATCTCAGGTAAAATAGAGCCAGGTTGTACAGGGGCCTCCAAATTGCCTCTTTTTCCTGCCAGTACAGGTACGGACTGTCTGACATGCCTACTTGGATGCTGTCACCGATTTAATCCTCCACCATTCTGTCAATGGTGACAGTATCATATGCAGTGACATATGTCAGAAATTGTTGCCAGGTCCTTCAGTCCGGACCAGATGTCCAAACTTTGTCCTGCCTGCCCTGTATCACTGCCAGCGGGTTGCTTAGGATACCTAAGTTTTTCCTGGCAGCCCCAGTTGCGGGAGAAAATGAAGAAGGAGCTGTTGACGTGTCACGTTCTGCTTCAGCTGACGGTGTTTTCAACAGCAGGTCTTTGCACCTCTGCAGGCTTGTGTCAGCCGGAAAGAGAGACACCACATAGGCTTTAAACCTAGGATCGAGCATGGTGGCCAAAATGTAGTGGTCTGATTTCAACAGATTGACCACCCTGGATTCCTGGCAAAGCGAATGAAGGGCTTCATCCACAAGTTCCACATGCCGAGCGGAATCGCTCCATCTTAGCTCCTCCTTCACTTTCTCCAGCTGCTTCTGCAAAAGCCTGATGAGGGGAATGACCTGACTCAAGCTGTCAGTGTCTGAACTGACTTCACGTGTGGCAAGTTCGAAGGGCTAGAGAACCTTGCACAACACGGAAATCATTCTCCACTGCGCTTGAGTCCAGTGCATACTCCCTCCTTTGCCTATGTCATAGGAGGATGTATAGGCTTGAATGGCCTTTTGCTGCTCCTCCATCCTCTGAAGCATATAGAGGGTTGAGTTCCAACGTGTCACAACCTCTTGCTTCATGTGATGGCGGGGTAGGTTCAAGAGTGTTTGCTGGCGCTCCAGTCTTTGGCACACAGTTTTTGAATGGCGAAAGTGGGCAGAAATTTTTCGGGCCACCCAAAGCATCTCCTGCACGCCCCTGTCGCTTTTCAGAAAATTCTGCACCACCAAGTTTATTGTGTGAGCAAAACATGGGATGTGCTTGAATTTGCCCAGATGTAATGCCCGCACAATATTGGTGGCGTTGTCAGATATCACAAATCCCCAGGAGAGTCTAAGTGGGGTAAGCCACTGGGCGATGATTTCCCTCAGTTTCTCTAAGAGGTTGTCGGCGGTGTGCCTCTTACTGAAACCGGTGATACACAGCGTAGCCTGCCTTGGAACAATCTGGCGTTTCTGAGATGCTGCTACTGGTGATGCTGCTGATGTTGCTGCGTATGGTGATACATCTACTCAGTGGGCTGTCACAGTAATATAGTCCTTAGTCTGCCCTGTTCCACTTGTCCACATGTCCGTGTTTAAGTGGACATTGGGTACAACCGCATTTTTCAGGACACTGAGGACACTTTTTCTGACGTTTCTGTACAGTCTCGGTATCGCCTGCCTAGTGAAGTGGAATCTAGACGGGATTTGGAACCGGGGACACACTACCTCCATCAATTGTCTAAATCCCACTGCACTAATGGCGGATACCGGATGCACGTCTAACACCAACATAGCAGTCAAGGCCTCAGTTATACGTTTTGCTTCAGGATGACTGCTATCGTATTTCATCCTACTCGCTAAGGACTGTTGGAGGGTCAATTGTTTAGTAAAAGTAGTGGTGTTCCTACTTCCTCTCTGGGATGATGAATGACTCCCAGCAGCAGCAACAGCAGCAGGGGCAGCAGTAGTAGGCGTAGCAATGCAATGCAGGATCCTCCGAAGGAATACCGGATAGGAGAGTCAGTCATGCCAGTGACATGGCCTGCAGGACTACTTCCGATCCTGACTAAGGAGGAAATTGATGAGGAGGGAGTTGACGGTGTGGTTTGCAGGTGCTTGGATACAACAGGACAATGGGATTTAGGTGTGCCTGGACTGCTTACGGTCTTAGCCAAAGTTTCAGAACTTGACAGTAACTTTTTATGAACGCGCTGCAGGTGCCGTATAAGGGAGGATGTTCCTAGGTGGTTAACGTCCCTACCCCTACTTATTTCACCTTTACATATGGCACATATGGCAAGACAGTTGTTGTCTGGATTTGGATAGAAATATTGCCAGACCAAAGAGGTGGAATGTTTCGTCTTCTGCCCAGGCATGACCGTGATGGGCTTTTTCATCCCACGGACAACAACTGTCTCCCCCGGAGCCTGATTTAAACAAACCACATCACCATCAGAATCCTCCTTGCCAACTTCCTCCTCAGCGCCAGCTACACCAGTATCCTAATCCTGTTGTAATTCAACAGTGACATCTTCAATTTGCATATCAGCAAGTGGACTGTGGGTGCTCCTTTCAGCACTTGCAGGGGGCGTGCAAATGGTGGAAAGAGACACCTCTTCCCGTCCAGTGCTGGGAAGGTCAGGCATCGCAACCGCCACCACACTTGGACTTTCCTTGGGCATTTGTGATATCTTCTTAGAATGCACAGTTCTTCTCTGTGATTTTGCCAGCTTAACTCATTTGATTTTTTTAGCGGGAGGAGGGCTTCCATCGTCATGCTGAACCTCTAGTCATGAACATAGGGAAAGACCTTAGCCGTTCCTTGCCACTCCGTTTCGTAAATGGCATATTGGCAAGTTTACGTTTCTCTTCAGATGATTTAAATGTTTTTTTTTAAGGTCATTTTCCTGAACTTTGTCATTTGGGATTGTATATACCCTCTACTATGACATTGGGCATCGGCCTTGGCAGACGACGTTGATGGCATGTTATCGTCTATGTCATGACTAGTGGCAGCAGCTTCAGCACTAGGAGGAAGTGGTTCTTGATCTTTCCCTATTTTATTTTTATCAGAGAAAGTTTGGTCCTCCATTTATGCTATATTGATATATACGTGCGGCTAAGGCGCACACAAACACAGAAAATTATTTTTTATTTTTGTTGGAGACTAGTGCACTTTGTGGGTTACACCACCCTTTAAGAAATGAGCCAGCCGGATCTTTACTTATGGGACACAGGCGCACGCTTGGCGCTGCTCCTTTGTTGATACATGTGCAGCTACAGTGCACACAATTCACAAAGACAGGAAAAAAAAGAAGAATTTTTTATTCTTTGTGAAGTGCACTTTGAGGGTTATACCACCCTTTAACAGACAGACGCACTCTTGGCGTTGCTGCTTTGAGGATGCACGTACAGTGCACACAATTCACAAACACAGAAAATATTTTTTGATTTAGTTTGGAGTGCACTTTGGGGGTTAAAGCACCCTTTAACGGACAAGCCAGCTTGCCCTTTACTTATGGGACACAGGTGCACGCTTGGCGCTGCTCCTTTGTTGATGCACATGCAGCCACAATGCACACAATTCACAAACACAGAAAATTATTTTTTTTTTGTTTGGAGTGCACTTTGGATGTTACAGCACCCTTTAACAGACAAGCCTGCCAGCCCTTTACTTATGGGACACAGGTGCACGCTTGGCACTGCTGATTTGAGGTGCACGTGCAGCCACAGTGCACACAATTCACAAACACAGCAAATATTTTTTGATTTGGTTTGGAGTGCACTTTGGGGGTTACAGCACCCTTTAACGGTCAAGCCAGCCAGCCCTTTACTTATGACACAGGCGCGCGCTTGGCGCTACTTTGTTGATGCACGTGCGGCTACTGCGCACACAATTCACAAACACAAAAAAATATATATATATTTATTTTTTTGGGGTTGCACTTTGGGGGTTACAGCACCCTTTAACAGTCAAGCCAGCTGGCCCTTTACCTATGACACAGGCGCACACTTGGCGCTACTTTGTTGATGCACGTGCGGCTACTGCGCACACAATTCACAAACACAAAAAAATATATATTTTTATTTTTTTTGGAGTGCACTTTTGGGGTTACAGCACCCTTTAATGGTCAAGCCAGCCAGCCCTTTACTTATGACACAGGCGCACGTTTGGCGCTGCTTTGTTGATGCACGTGTGCCTATTGTGCACACAATACCCAAACACAAAAAAATATATTTTTTATTTTTTTTGGAGTGCACTTTGGGGGTTACAGCACCCTTTAACGGTCAAGCCAGCCAGCCCTTTACCTATGACACAGGCGCACGCTTGGCACTACTTTGTTGATGCTCGTGCGGCTGCTGCGCACACCATTCACAAACACAAAAAAAATATATTTTTTTATTTTTTTTTGGAGTGCACTTTGGGGGTTACAGCACCCTTTAATGGACAAGACAGCCGGCCCTTTACTTATGGAACACAGGCGCACGCTTGGCGCTGCTCCTTTGTTGATGCACGTGCAGCCACAGTGCACACAATTCACAAACACAGAAAATATTTTTTTATTTTGTTTGGAGAGCACCCTTTAATGGTCAAGCCAGCCATCCCTTTACTTATGACACAGGCGCACACTTGGCACTACTTTGTTGATGCATGTGCAGCTACTGTGCACACAATTTACAAACACAGAAAAATATTTTTTTTTTCACATGGGGGGAGCACCCCTGATGGACAGAGCACCCCCTGGACAACACTACAGCACCCCTTTAGGACTGGCACACTGCACAGGACTTTGGAGTGGACACAGCCCCTATGGACAACAACAGCACAACACAGCCAGCCCCTATGGACTTTGGTGGAGTGGACACAGCCCCTATGGACAACAGCAGCACAGCACAACACATCCAGCCCCTATGGACTTTGGAGGAGTGGACACAGCCCCTATGGACAAAAACAGCACAGCACAACACAGCCAGCCCCTATGGACTTTGGAGGAGTGGACACAGCCCCTTAGGACAACAGCAGCACAGCGCAGCACAGCGCAGCACAGCACAACACTACACTACACTACACAGCCCAGCAAGCCCTAACTCCCACCCTCCCTCTTCATTGTCCACAGCCGAGTGAGAAAATGGCGCCGATGTGGGTACCTTATATAGAATCCAAAACCCGCGAGACCCGGAAGGCGGGATGTTGACGTTTTGCCTCGATTTCAGATCCGAGTCAGGCGGGAAAAGTCGAGCCTGACTCGGATCTGCCTCGGATCGGGGGGGCTCGGGGGGGTTCGGATTTCAGAAATCCGAACCCGCTCACCCCTACTATGAATGAGCCCATAGTTACTGTAGTATGAGGATCTTTTAAAATGTGTCAGTAAGTAATGAATAGGAAATGTGCTCCTGCAAGAAGATTTGGAAAACATGCGCTGTCATCATAGGATTGCAGAGATAAGATAATTGAACGCTTTCACTTCCCAGGCCATGTTGCAGAAGAAGATCATACTATAAATACTATAGGCTGTGATCTCTTTGTTTCCAGTGTTCAATTGATTTCAAATTAGCACCGAGATCAAATTACCCAAAAATGAGAGCACAACTTGAGAAACCTCAGAATTAATTAATCATAATATGTAATAGTTTGTACGAAAATAATAGTAACATTTGATGCATTCAGCAAAAGGCTCCAGAAAAATAACATATTATTATTAACAAAAAAAAAGTTTTAGCATTAAATATTTTCCCCTGTACTGTATATTATGGTATATCCTGCAGTGAATAGGTAAAGGTAGCACAACCGATTATCTATTCTACTGTACAAAGTATTGATGGTAAATGCAGTTGAAAAATAACACATGTCAATTGAAATTGCCTTAATCCAGAGGAAGACCAAATAACCCTAATGTGACAGATGCCAGCCCAGCGGGAATAGCATTTCTTCTTGATCCCAAAAATGCCCACCATCAGATACATTTCTGGTATCATTCACAATGTTAATATCTTATAAAAATAGCTATTATTATTATTATTATTATTATTATTATTATTATTATTATTAACATTCTTTATATAGTACTGCCATTTAAAATATATGTCATTCATATCAGTAACAGCCTCATTAGAGCTTATAGTCTAAATTACCTGACACAAAAGAGCTCACACACATGCACGCATGCACACACACACGTATGCACGCACACACATGCACACACATATCTCACTGCACCTGTTGGTTTGGAGATTGTGTGTTATGACAGCGGGGTATGCTGTCTTGTAATTATTTTTTATTATTCTATTTGTGAATTTGTAGTGGAAGGACTCCTGCTCCACTGGCATATTGCTCCCCTCCAAACTTTAGTAGCCACCACTTGGACAGTTACAGGACTGACAGTCCCTCTTAGGTTTTGCAGCTGCTCCAATGAGCTTAGAAATTTCACTCTACATTTTGGATTTTCTTTTTAGGGAGATACAGTGGCAAACGTAGGATTTCCAGAGGGGGGTTTCCAAATGCTTGGTTTTAGAACAATTGTGGCCAGTCCTTGAAGAGGACATAAATATTGTAGCACTTAACCAGTCATAATATATGTCATACGAAGTAAAGTATAGTGTATGTAATAATTCTGACATGAACAGGACCAGCGATCACAGTAAGCCATTATATGCGGAAGCAGGGCCATCCTGCCTAAGCTGAATGTTTTTGTTTTAGATGTGGGCATCATTCCAGATCATTTGAGCAAGTTCAGGAGTCTGGCGGAGCAGCAAAAGAACCTAGCACTGCTCTGGAAATATATGTACACATTGGTCTCCTTATACACTGCATACAGGGGTATTCAATTTGGAGCGAAAATTTCGGAATTGGCGGTAAATTATCGCCAATGATGTCATTTTCGCCAATTTCAATTATCCCCGTATTCAATTTCAAAGACTTTTCGCAGGTTCGAAAAGTCTTTGAAAAAAAACGGGGATAACTTTTCACCACTGAATAGGTGGCGAAAAAAAGTGCAGAATTGGGGTTTAGGGGTGCAGGCTTAAAAAAAAATAGCCTGCACCCCTGGGAAAGTCATTTAAAAATAAACTGTGTCAAAAAAAGTTAAAAAAAATAGGGACACCCCAAAAAATTAATTACAAAATGTGGGGTGAAAAAAAAAAAAAGGAAAAAAAGTGTTAAAAAATAGGGAAATAGGTTCGGGGCTATTCTGCAAATATGGAGCAGGTGTTTTCTAGAATAGGCTATTAGCGGCAGGTGCATTTTTGCAGAAATTAGCAAAAAACACTTTAGAAACTGAAAAATATGCTAGTACCCATTTTCATGTACCCCGAATTTGATGGGACCACTTAACAAAACGAAAAAAATCACCTAAGTGCTCTTCTGCATCACTTCTTCAATGTTGGAAAAAAAACACCTGACGCGGCTATTTAAAACCCGACTTTCATTTGCAGGCTAAAATGGGGGTACCCATAGTGATCCCCCATGTTTTGACATCTTTAGGGGGGTCCTACAATTTATTCCAGGTAAATCCCGCTTTTTTTTCGACGATCCTATTTCGCCGGCTCCTGTTTTTGTAGCTTTTTATTGAATACGTGGATAAAGCAGGTGCGCGCCCAATACTTTATCCCCAGAAAAGCTCCGATGTGGAACGAAAGTCCAGCACGGACTTTTCGCTCCAAATTGAATACGGCTGGTATTGGCTGGGGAAGGGGGGATGGCAACCGGAAATAGATATTTGCCTATGAGATATGTACTGTATCACACTTTCTAAAGAGGACAGGTGGAGAAATTGCTCATAGCAACCAATCAGCTTCTACCTATCATGTATTAAGTACAGTCTATAAAATGATAGCTAGGATCTGATTGGATGCTAACAACTACTGCACCTGTACTCTTTAGAAGGTTTGATACAACTCCTCCTTAGTGAGAAAGTAACGTGGAGTAGTAGAGTTGTAGTGCTAACCATAAAGACTGAGCAAACACACAATTACCGTGTCATAGAGCTGATCATTGTTGTTACTAGAGAAGCTGTATTTAAGTCTAACTGCTGATTTGTAGCTGTTTTCTGTTTGTCTTTTGCTGCTGACAATAAACAAACCTGCATTTTATTTCAGCAAGTTACCACCTCCTTGCTACGTTCCTCCACTGTTTTCATTTAAACTTTGTTCTCACAATTAAATTAAAGGGTCAACCTATCTTCAAAAAACATAATTTCTCATTAACTAAATTAAATAAACCAAAACAATTACAGTGGAATCCACACACAGCAATAAAACACAAGTTTACAATATTTTCTTTTTAATGACAATATAAGATTAATCGTTACTTTGGGAAAAAAAATTACAGAGCTGTTCATTCATCATGGCCTCAACGAAATGTAATTACTCAAATAAATGTTTCTATTGTTGATCCTGCTCATATGTACAAGACACAACAAAGGTTTGGTTTACATTTTGCTGATACAATGAAATGTTTTCTTTGGATGAAATTAATATGAATCTATATAAAATGGTGACTTTTCAGAATATTAAACAGGAGAGATTCACACTGTCAGAATTCATTGATTAATTTGCACAAATAAAATGCCTGCATAAAACAGATTATGCAATATAGATACAACTATCATAAAAATTATTAAATTTATAAAGAACAATTACATATGAAGACAGCTGAATAATAATAATAATAATAATAATAATAATAATAATAATAGAATTATACAAATACTATGCCCTATCTTTCTATCTCCAACTAAAAATATAGTTTTATCTTGATTCTAAATGGTAGATGGTGCTTCAATAAAGCCACATATAATGGAACTGATACATTTCAAGGCACTTTCATACAGAGAATACACTTGATGGTATGTGAAGATTGCATGATAAAGAGAGGCATTTTAAGGATGTAATAATAGTTGTTGTAATATTAATAATAATAACAACAACAACAGTAATAATAATAATAATAATAATAATAATAATAATAATAATAATAATAATAATAATAATAATAAATGTTTAGACTTATTTTATTATTAACATTAATCAAAAACATTAATAGTAAATATTAAAATTATTACTACTACTACTGCTACTACTACTACTACTTCTACTACTAATAATAGTAGTAATAAAAATAATAATAATAATAATAATAATAATAATAATAATAATAATAATAATAATAATAATAATAATAATAATAATAATAATAATAATTTTATCCCTATACTGTTATAGCTATAATGAATTCTCTGACCTTAGATTTTGGTAACTCTGACTGTTCACATTAGTATTGGTCTGACCTCTTCTTTTATTTTCGATCTTCCCAACTGTTTTGTGGTTTATTTTCTATAAAGTATGTATCATTGAGAATGTGCCCAGTGAAGCACACAGCAGGCCAAGAAGGTAGTGTGTATAGGGGAGGGGATGTTTCAGAAGTTTCTACCATCTGATGAGGAGAATGAGGGCCTCATTCAGTATGGATCACAATTGCGATCGCAACTGCGAATTCACATGCAACGCATCTGCGAAAATATGCTAATATCTGTCACAGCTCAGCTGGCATAAAGACACCCACTGCTGCTTTCTCACATCCGTCCAACCTCGCACTCCTGCGTAAACATCGGTACCATCAACGCACATCGGCCCGTCACACAGCATTTACTACAGGTCTGACTAGCCACAGATACTGCAAGTCTTGTCGCACGTAGTGAGTACTCATGCTGCATATACAGTGGCTAATTTATGCACGCCCATGAAAAGGCGTTTAGATGGACAGACACGCCTGCGTTTTTCTGACCACTCCCCTGTCACCACCCCCAAACGCTGACAGCCTGTCACTCACTTTGCAATGGATTCCTTTGTGCATCCCTAATCGCAATGGGATCACTACGCATGCGCAGTGCGGCTTATACAAACAAATTGCTCAATGGCGTGTATAACCGCTATTGAGTATGCTGCTGAATCAAGCACTGAGTGAATACGTTGCCTAGGGTGTATCAGGCTGAGTCTTTTTGGCACCAACATGTTAAAATTAGACATCTTTTATGTATCAAGATTATTTAAATGAGAGATAATAGTGCAGAGTACATTTTACATGGGAGTACCCTGCTCTATTAATGCAGGCCACCAGCGGGGACATGGAGGCGTCTCCTCTGTAGTTCCCTAGTCTGCCTAACTGTAAAGGATGTTCTAGCAACAACATAATTTGCTATTATAGGATTTCCTTCATTAACGCTTGAACAATGGGCCTGATTCAGACCCGGTCACAAGCACTCTGCGCTCGCAACCGGGTCGATGGTGGGCCAGTGCACATGCGCACGACGGAGCCGGCTCTCTCGTGCGCATGCGTGAGACCTGGATAGCGACGGGCACTCCGTCGCTCCAGCTCTCGCAACAAAGGGGGCATGCTGTCGATGTTGAGTTTGGTGAGCGGGCCGGGGGAGTGGCTGCCCAAACGGAGGCATTCCCATGTGAACGCCTCTGTCTGGGCCTGGCCCCGCCGACATCACAAGTGATGTCTGTGGGGGAGATTTCGGCTCTGTTAGAGCCAAAATCTGTCTGGGGCTTGCGGCAACGAGACCCTACCACAAGGGTTTCGTCGCAAGCCGGATGGTCGCGATGGTCTTGACCATCGCAACCATCTTCCTGGCCGCTCGCTATAGCTGTGGGTGGTCACCTAAAGCTATGTGAGCGGCCAGGAGGCCGTTCAAAAAAAAAATAGCCTGGCCCTGATTCAGAGCGAGCGCTCTGTCAGAGCGAGCGGCTCTGAATCAGGGCCACTCTGTCACACTGAAATGAAGGTAGACTATGCTAAAAAGTGCTTCAAACCACTGCTGCCGGTGTGATCTCTAGCACTACCTCATAGTAGAGAAAATGACAATGGAAAATAAATGCAAAATAAAGTACTAAGTGCTGTGCAAGATACTAAAATCTGTATAAAGACAACAAAGAAAATTCAATAAAAATAAATATAATTGACAGAAAAAAGGGGGAGTTGTTGAATCCTTATTTTTCTCCATTACACTCAGACCACATATAGGGGAAGAAAGAGGACAACAATAGTGTAACACAGTAGGATAGTAATTGCTACTAATAATTTTTGCACAAGAGCAAATAAATTGTGCATGGGCGAACAATTAGATTAGTGAAGGAAAGAGGGGAGCGAGGGGATAAAATACTTCATTAACCACTTGGTTTGTTGCACGAAGGGGGCACTTTATATCCTGAACAGTCCTTCCCAATGATATTATCAGGAAAATCTGCTGTGATATATAAGTAGTAATGGAACGGTAAATATATAGTGCTATAACGTATACTTAGCTTTATTAATAAAACTTTTCATAAACAAAAGAATAAATTAGAATGATGTTGATACAAATCAATCAATAAGAAAAAGACTTTGGGGCAGCAAAGACTCGTACCACAAATAGGTGATATTCCAATGACGAAATAAATCTGGGGTGTCCTGGAAACGCGATAATGCCATTCTGGTGTCTGCAGATGTCTGTCAGGTAGCAGAAGTTTTGGGTAGTTCAATAGACTCCCAGAAGAGTATATCACCCTCTTACATCCTAGTGAAATGGGCAGGACTGGTACGCAATGAATCAATTCTCATGAAATGCCATAAAGGGGGCATGGCCGGAGCATATCTATAACGGGTCCAGGGGGTACCTGCCCCTCACACCCTGCACCCATATTATTTAAAGCTTACCTCTCCAAGGTCCTGCGCCGGGTGTCAGCGGCAGCAGCCATTTTTTATCGGCGTTTTGAGCATGCGCAGTAGACTCCGGGCACACTCTAGTGACCAGAGTCTACTAATGCTTCGATGGCTGGCCAGCCGCGTCAGTCAGCTGCCGGCCACTGGGAAGAGAGGAGGGGGCCCCAGACGGGGAAGACACATGGGTCCTCTCCTATCTAAAGACGCCCCTGGGGCATGGCCTAATGACGAGAAATGCAATTACTCTCCCCCTACAGTGATTAGCTGCATCTGCCCTCCTGGAACTCTACCAGTAGGGATCAATTAAAAATTGCCAATAATGCACTGTGCAAATTATAGGATGGATCACAACCCAAATGGTACAGCTCGTGGCTGCATGGATATTATCTCCAGGCTCTCATTGACTTCAGGGACACAGCAACAGTACCATGTACAGCAGAGACAGGACACTCTCTTCAATAGGTTCTTGTATGGACAATAGGTAGGCTCTCACAAGGAGGGTCCGCTTCCCTCATATGCTTTAACTTCCCTTGCTTCTATCACCATATCCTCCCCACCAGGGCCAGCTCCAGGGGTTGGAGCACCCTGTGCCAGTTTCTCAGAGAGCGCCCTTACATCGCGTGAAAATTACCATAGGCCACGCCCCCCGTGTGACGTAATTTCAAGGCGTGCCTGTGCGGGCACGCCTCCAAATAACGTCAGGCTGGGGGGAGCCTGACTAGCTGGGCTTCCCCCAGCCCTCTCCCGTCACTGAATGGATGCCGCACACATGCACGCAGCATCCATTCAGATTCTGGCCAGCACCGGTTGTTAACTGATGGGCTGGCTGCTGGCACTGACAGGCAGGCTGTATGTGGTGGGGTGTAGCACGCCGGCACATTAGTCACACACAGCCTGCCTGCCACTGCCAGCAGCCAGCCTGAACTCATGATGTTATGGGGGGATGAGCCGTGAGCGGCTTCTCTTACCGTCCCCTTCCGCACCACTCATCCAGGCCTCCGGGCTCGCACAATTGCAACTCAGCCTCAGGGTTGCTGATGGTGAGGACGAGGTGAGCCCCACACACTCGTCCGAACCAGTGGCTGCAGTCCGTCCGCCCGCCCACGCTAGGAGGCTGCAGTCCGGCCGTGAGGTGATCCTGCTGCCCCAGTGTCACTCCCACACACGCGTCCGCAGTCCTTCCGCCCCGCTAGGCTAGCTGTGATGAAGCAGGCTAGCAGCCATCCATCGCACAGCCACCGCCCGCTAAAATCAGAGACTGCGCGGGCAGGGATGGCGTGTGACATCACGCCCGGCCCGACCAGCTCATTCTAGGAGGAGGGACAGTGTCAGCACTGGTGGTGGTGACGTTTTAGGGGCAGGTGGAAAGCGCAGCAGCAGCAGCATCAGCGGGGGTGGATGGGCGGTTTGCCAGGCTGAGCAGACTCAGAGCCGACAGTGACAGGAAGGGCCGGGTCACTGCCAGCAAGGGAAAATGCCGGCAGAAAATCAGCGCGCCCTCTTTAGGTGGCGCCCTTGTGCGGCCACTCAGGTGGAACATGTCTGGAGCAGCCCTTGCTCCCCACTGTCTACAAAGTCACCCAACCTGAGGGTTCTGCCACCCTGCTGCCTCTTTGAGTTTTATGACTGCTGATGCAGCAATTTCTATATACAATGACCATGTTCTGCAATGTTCTGTATTGTGTCACTTTAGTTTTTTCTGTACATACTGTTTGTGTTTTCGTACTTTGTAAGGTGTTGCAGACCCCTTGTGGCAGCATATAAATAAAGGATAATAATAATAATAATAATAATAATAATAATAATAATAATAATAATAATAATAATAATGTATATCAAGAAAAGATATTTAAAAACAGACCCTCTGTTTACACTATTCCCTAGGGGTAATACACAAATGGGTCAATGCTATAATCACTGGGCTTTTTGAGATTCTTTAGTATTTCAAAAGCTGAGCAGTAACGCCGTTCCTGCACTGAAAAGCCCTAAGAAGGACTTAAAGGGCTGCTACATACATATATTTTCTAAGAAGCTTGAAGTGGTCCTGGAGAGGTAGTGGAACTCATCTCTCCTGCAGCCTACTCCCCCTCCTCCCATTCCAATATGCCCCCGCCACGCTCAGTGCCAGATTAAGGCCTGGAGCTGAAATTTATGAAGGGCCTATTGTGTGACTGCGGGGGGGGGGGGTGACCGGCGCTGCGGTGGTGGAGACTATTCATGTGGGGGTGTGACCAGGTCTGTGTGTATGTGGTCTGCATAGGCTAGTTGCATGAAAAGGAATCGGTATGAATCACCGCCGTACCTAAGCCCTGTGGATGAATAACCGATGCCGGAAGGCCGGCAGCTGAAGATCCCGACAGGGGAGGTAAGTAGGCTATCCCTACCCCTCGCCCCTCCTAACCCTCCCTTAGGGTGCCCAACCCTAACCTCCCCACCCCGCACCCTAAACCTAACCCTCCCGGGGGGGCACCTAAGCCTAACCTCCCCCCCGGTGGTGCCTGACCCCCCTAGCCTAATCCTAACCCTCCCTAACCCAAAGTCCCCCCGGGAGTCACTAATCCTAACTCTCCCCCCCTGCGGCTAAGCGCTCACGATGCCCGGCTTACCTACGATCGGTATGCCGGGTGTCGGAATTTCGGCTTGGGGCTGATGATAAGCGTCAGTATTTAAACGTCTATCATTAGTCCCATGCCAGGATTTCACAGTTGGGAAGCTGGCGGTCGGCATTTTGACCACCGGCTTCCTAACTACATCCCCTTGAAAGGCATAGCTAGCGCCTACCTTTAGCCAGTTTTCTTTATAGTGCAGCTATAACAAATTAACAAATAAAATGTTTTTTGTGAACTTGTCTGCCTTTCTTGAGTGCTAGAATAGTTTAGATCAGTGGTTCTCAAACTCGGTCCTAAGGACGCCACACAGGTCATGTTTTGCAGGTCACCCAGCAGGTGCACAGGTGTGTTCATTACTCACATATTAATGTGACACATTTCAAAAGATCCACATGTGGAGCTGATTTTTTCCCTTGTGATTCTCTGAGGAGACCTGGAAAACATGCACTGTTTGGGGTCCTGAGGGCCGAGTTTGAGAACCTGTGGTTTAGATTAATAAAAAATAAAAATATCTAAAATTGTTCACTGTTTATTGCCATATTTCTAGAAGTGTTTATCACACATCACTAGCCACTGAAGCAAATGATAAATGAACTGCTTTCTTAGCTGTAGCCTTTTTCAAAAAATGAATAGCTGCAATGGCAATACTGGTCTAGGGTGTTGAGGGTGAACTTACTGCTTTGCAGATGTGAATACATGAAGTACCCTCCCTTGGAGCACCACTATTATATTAAATAGCCCACCGTCAGGTGAGTCTCCAGCTGGTCGTCTTCTAATAAGGACGAAACCTGAAACCAGTTATATCTCCAAACACACATTTATGTCACCTTCCAAGGAAAAAGACAGTCTGAGACATGCATGTAGGCATATGTTAAATTGGCTGTGCATCCACTTTACAAGTAACAATCTGTAGCACTAATGTGGGGGTTCGTGCATCTGCAAGATGAAACCCATACCGTTCATTGAATTTATGCCACCCTCCGTGACTGTCATCATTAGTATCAGCACTTGCACCAGACCATGCTGGATGCAAGAGATGCATCAGTAACAGGCGTACTAGACCTGTACATATGACACAGATTCGCATGGCGCTTTAGATATATGTCCACAACACGCCCATGAAACTCCCACAAGTGAGGTTGGTTACATGTGCTTACATTGTCACTTCCAAGTTCCCGGCCAAAAATGCCTTATTTCACGGAAAGACAGATCTGAAAATGTTTTGTCTGACTAATGCCGCATATCCACTAGACGATATATTTGGCGTTTTGAACGATAATGATATCGTTATCGTTCATCGTCCGCAATATCGTCCAGTGGACATGCCATCAACTACCAGCGCTGTCAACAACCAGTGATGCGCGCTCCTGTTGGTCGTTGACGAGGTCACCCATCGCCGAACCTGCTGTCCAATCAGACGATATCGTCAGGTTGTGCAGGTTCGGGGATGATGGAGGGTTCTGGCACTGAACGATTTAGTTAATGATATCGTTCAGTGTGTGTGCTCAATGTCGTTAACGACATTGAGCACACCACTGTCGTTGACCCACTAAACGTTATCGCTCATGGAGCAAATCATTTAATGTATACGTGGCATAAGAATAATATGGAGATACGAAGAAAAACCTTCCATTTACATCTGCACATGTGCTGCGAGCAAACACTCGCCATCTATGCCCTTGAACAGAGGGCCTGATTCAGACCCGGTCGCAAGCGCTGAGCGCTCGCAACCGGGTCGACGGTGGCCCAGAGGGCATGCGCACGACGGAGCCGGCTCCGTCGTGCGTATGCGCGAGACCCGGATAGCGACTGGCAATCCGTCACTTCGGGTCTCGCACCAAAGGGGGCGCGTTGTCGATGTTGAGTGACAGCATGCCCCCTTTGGTGGGCGGGTTGGGGGGTTGCTATCCAGATGGAGGCGTTCCCATGGGAACACCTACCGTTTGGGGCCGGCCCCACTGACATCACAAGTGATGTCAGTGGAGAAATTCCGGCTCTGTTAGAGCCGAAATCTCACTGGGGCTTGCGGGAACGAGACCCTACCACAAGGGTCTCGTCGCAAGCCCGATGGTCGCGATGGTCTTGACCATCGCGACCATCATCATGGCCGCTCGCTATAGCTGTGAGTGGTCACCCACAGCTATGCGAGCGGCCAGGAGGCCGTTCTTTAAAAAAAAAAGACCGGCCCTGATTCAGAGCGAGCGCTCTGTCAGAGCGATCGACTGAATCAGGCCCAGAGATCCGTCTGTCTCAGAATCAGGCCCATTATGTGTATGGATGGATGGATTGCTGATGCGAACGGTACTCCATAGTTCAAAAGGGTTTGATATATTAATTAGACAGTTACAATGTTGACAATCATCATGTAAATGATGTTGACATTGACCATGTTGACATTCAGCTAGTTGACAGGGATGTTATGTCGACATGCAGGTTTTCTTCTCCTGTCCCTAACCCCAACCCTGCTGGAAATGTCACCTTATGACAAAATCAACAATGTCTATATTCTGATGTTGACTTTTTGCAGGCATCAATATTAATGAGGTTATCAATGCTGTTGACATTGTAAATGTTGGCCACCAACATTGCTTTATTTCTGGTACTCTACCTACATTGGACTACTGGAGCGTCCATCTTTTTTAAATATATATCTTAAATAAATAAATATATCCGAGCCGGACAGAGCAGCAGATAAAGAGAGGTTATACATTCACATACACACACGCATATGTATAAATATATATATATATATATATATATATATATATTATATATATATATGATGTACATATAAATATATATATATATATATATATATATGTGTGTATATATAAATATATGTAGATATATCTTGAGAGAGAGAGAGAGAGATAGGTACATAGATATATCTTGAGAGAGAGTGGGACATGCATACAGCCCAGGTTAAGATTACAACAGAACAGTGTCAGACATTACACCAACCTGTTGATTTATGTGACAGGACACATGACACATGTGTTCTGTGTCTTGGTGTCCCTCAGCCTGCTATTTTCACCAGTAGCTCAGCCTGCGCGGCTCCACTTTTATCATCATTTTAGTGCCCACCTCTGGCTACCATCGGTTGCCAAGGGAGAGAGAGGTGGACAGGGAGTGGGCGGGGCTTTGGACGGCATGGGTGGGCGGAGCTGCTGATGGGCGGGGCTTCATACTGCCGTAGGTGGGCGGGGCTTCAGCTAATGTGGTTTAATAGACGGACTTGGGACTTTCGGGCGGTGAATGGACAGATCTAAGGACAGCCAGGGTTGGCGATTTGAATGGGCGTGGCTAACGAGTGGGTGGGGCTTTGCAATGCCACCGGGGGAAACAGGAAAAAAAAAAAAGGATTTTCTAGAGATTATACTACACTGGTTCACGTGGGCCTATTTCCATTGGGGGCCTGGAGCTGTAGCTCCACCCGCCCCATTGTTAATCCGGCCCTGGCCACGCTAGTCTGACATGCCAAAACAAGTGTGAAAAATGTTGTTCACACACAAGCACACTGTTGTGTATAGGAAACGGTAAAGTGAATGGCTGGGGGCCACCCAGGCCCCCAGAATCTTTGGGGGCTATGACAGTGTGAAATACATTTTAGATGTTTTTCTTAGCACTCCTGCCATAAGCTGAGACTACAATGTTAGATAACTTAAAAATAAATAAAAAATGTTCTTTATCATCAGTGTTATTTTTCTGACGTGTCTCTGAGTTTTTTTATGGGGTCCCCACAAACTAGTCTGTGTCACTTGGATGGACAATTTTTTTTGCAACCCCTATGTATTGCCTTCGCTGGATTCTTTCCTTACCTATATGCTGGTTTCTCTGACGAAATTGAGCCTCCCTAGGCAGACAGTGAGTGGCTCTCTGTCTGTGGGACTTCTGTGCTGGGACTTGGTGGAGGTGGATCTAGTTCCACCTACCATTAGAGGTGACGGAACTCAGTTCCACCCCGTTCCTGCCCACTTTAACCCCTGCTACAGAAGCAGTTTTAGCTTAATTATCTGGGGAAAAAGAACACAATCCTGCAGTAACATGACATTGCCAATCAATGACTTGCGAGTCAGACATGTGTAATAAAATGACATGAGAATACCATTATTATATTGATCAAAAAATGCACCACAAAACAGCAGTACTACTACTAGTTCACTTTATAAAAATTAATTTGACAAGCTTTTGTACAGTACAGTAACAGAACAAGTTCTGGTCCAAGTAGACCACAATATTTTCATTTTTTTTTTTTTTTAAATACAAATCTTTGACTTGAACAAATGGACAGCCATTCAACGTGCGATGAGGACGCCCACCGAATGTTATGCAAAAATGTACGGAAGCAGAGAAAAGTAAATTGTGAATTTTGCAGAGCTGGGGTAAGGTATAAATTATAACAAATATGTAAATCCTTAAAACTCTCTTCTGAGAAAGAAATATATGTGGATGTCCATTCAGTTGTGTTTCTCATCTTAATCACAACACAAATACTGTAAGAGGATCAAGGCTGGATTTTAAATGAAGTTTAACAAGACACATAATCCTGCAGGATGGCTTTTTCTCAGCTCTTTTAATAATTTTACCCATTTCTTCAAAAATTAAGTAGTCAAGGATCAACTATCAGGAAAGTAGAAATGCTAATTTACAGAATGCAATAAATAGTAATTTTCCCATCATTTCTTACATAAGCCATAAATCAGGAATAGTGTGAATACTGATTTCTTTTGGAAGTAACAGATCCATTCAGATGACCCATTTAATGTCAGAAGTTGGTAACTTTGGAACAGAATTTATGAGATGCCCTGAAGATTTGTTGTACATGATATGCTTAAAAGTCAGCGCAATGAGATACTATATCTGAAAGGTGCACTAAATTCCCAGCTGGAAATACATTCAGCTCAGTGCTAACCTGGAACTCCAGTACGGCTGTTACATTGTAAATGATTATTTTCCTACTCAGTTGCAGACAGATCCACTTCCCCCACATCACTAAGATAGTGACTTAGGGGCCTATTCCTCATCACTAACTGGCCTGATCATTACTAGCAGCCCAATAGGGCCACCTAGTACTCAGCAAACTCAGAAAACTAAAAGTTTTTGGAGTTTGCTTGGAAAACCAATACCATCTTCAGGTGGCGCTGGTTCCTGCGTAGAGGAAGGTCCAGAGTTGCGAAGAGAGATCTGAGAGGAACGCTCCACCTCCTTTGCACAGTGCAGGCTTTGGTTGTGTGCCTGCGTGACCTCATGTCAGCAGGATCATCTCCTGTAAGTATCACTGCAGTGTCAGGGGGTTCACGGGGACCGCAATTTTTGAAACAGTTGTCCTTGCAATACTGTAATTGTGTCGGTAATTAAGTATCTACCATCTCAACTCACAGTCGAATATAGGTAAAATGGGATGTAGTTAGGACACTGGCGGGCTGCGTAGCGCCCGCAGGTATCCTAACTACATCCCATTTTACCAATATTTGACAGTGAGTTGAGATGGTGGACATCCCGACAGCCACATCCTGACTTGAGACTAAAGATAGGCATCGAAATCCCAATGCCTATCATTAGCCCCACTACTAAATCCCGACACCCGGCTTACCAAACGAAGGTAAGCCGGGTGTCTTAGTGTGTAGCCGCGGGGGGGATGGTTAGCGTTAGGGACTCCCGGGTGGAATTAGGGTTAGGCACCCCCCTGGGAGGGTTTGGGTAGTTGTTTTAGGCACTAATGGGGTTAGGTTAGAGCTAGGCACTAAGGGGGTAGGTTAGGGTTAGGCACCCCCAAAGGAGGGTTCGGGGGGGGAGAGGGGAGGGTTAGACTACTTACCTGACGTTGTCGGGATTCCGACCTGTCGGGCTCCCGCTGTCGGCATTTGATCCGGCGGCATTACATACCGATTCCGGTAAAACAACTCAGTAATTTGAGCTGCTGTGATGTGACTGCCCCTGCCTCTATTTATACATCCAGCAATCCGCACTGCATTCCTGCAGGACAAGTCTGTAAGCCAGTCAATCACACTTTACCTGTTCAGTTTTAGAAATAAATACTAGCACGGTAACCAGCTGTATGTGAGTGAAAGAAAACATAGTGAACAAGTTAGTTAAGCATTAAAGTGTTGTTCCGGGGCAACTGTGAGCATGCGCAATTTGCTCGTCCGCACAAAGAAACAAAGCAGCTTCTATGGACTACATCAGCTGCAGCCTGGCAGGGGGGCAAACTTCCCATTATAAGCACTCTCTGCTAATCACAGTCCGGTCTGGCAATTCCAGGAGGAGAAAGCACCCCCCCCTGCGACTGCTAGTCCACTGTTCGATTAGCGACAAGTGCTTTCAATAGGAAGCCAATGTACTCACTGGGGGTGGAAGATTTTACCGGGGTGTAATGAAGAGTAAATGAAAAAGATTCCTTGTAGTCACAGATATATTATAATTGTGACAATATACTAGCTGTACACTTAATACAAGATCAAGAAATAAAGTTACTGGAGTCGGGGCACAGCATACAATACAATCATATTTTGTTCTTTGTAAGACACATTTGATTTGTTTGCATTATTCTACATTCTTTAGTTTAATACTTATCTTGTTGTAGAACATTTTAATTGAGTTAATAAAAGGTATATTCTATTAAAAGAAATTCTGGAAAGAAAATTCCAACACCGTCCGACTCTATGTACAAAAATATCTAAAATACAGAAGTTCCGTGGTGCACAATCCCCAAATACTCCTCAACTTTTCCTTTTCTAATTTGGTAGGTTGATTAGGTGGTATGCAGAATGTCGGCATCAGAATGTCAGCATTCAACATGTCATCAGCCTAGTTTTTAGGCATAGTATTAGGTTTAGGATTAATGATAGACTGTGGATATGGTTATATTTATGGTTAGGGTTAGGCTGCAGTTAGGTTTACAGATGTGTCCCCATACCAGCATCTATGGTCGCAAGACGCCTGGTGCAACTCAAACACTCTCAGGAACTTGCACCAACATTGGTGACAGTCGTTGATTATTTCTACAGTGGAGGTTACTGCATTAGGAGCAGTTGGAGACATAGGGGTCTATGTACTAAGGCTTGGATGGAGATAAGGTACCAGCCAACCTGCTCCTAACTGTCATTTTTCAAACACAGCCTGTGACATGGCAGTTAGAAGCTGATTTTCTGGAACTTTATCTCTGTTCACTTTATTTCCATTCAATGCTTAGTAAATAGACCCTCTAGCCCCAACAACAGCCCAGCATTCAGATGTAGGCATGTGCAGGAATGAGAGCAGAGGGGTGCGGGATGTAGTCAGCATCCTGGTGTGCGGGATGCTGACTGTCTGAATACCAGTGCCAAAATCTGGATAGGTCAGTATCCCGGCACCAGTAACCAGTGGCGGATCTAGAATTTTCATTTGGGGGGGTCGGTTTAATGATAATAACCCTGACTCCTCCTCTTTTCTATCCTGGCACCACCCCTTTCTAGTCCTAAACTCCTCCCCTTTAAAGCTGTTTTTTTTTTTAGTTTGACAGTCACATGGATTATTCCAATTTCCATATTTCTTATTTTGGAGCATCTATGTATACAAACTCTTGGTGCGAATTCTCATTTAACTCCAAATCCAACACTACAATAGATGACAGCTTTTGCTTGGAAGCCACTCAGAAATGTGTGAGTGTGTGCCCTCCATGCTTCCCCCTCAGTTAGTGATGCCAGAAGGTACAGTACAGTGGTGACTGCAAGGTGCCGCCCAGAATTTCTGGAGACACATATATATATATATATATATATATATATATATATTGCATAGGACGCATGCACATAAACACATTATATATATATATATATTTTTTTTTTTTGTGTGTGACACAGTCGGGATAGGGGTCCCTCTCCTGGGGTAGATGGACTCCCTTGTTACACACACAGCAGCCGTAGAAACAGGATACAAGTCAAGGGTTCTCGTACAAACTGGTCAGCGACAGTTTCTATTGTGCCAAATGAATATAAATATAAACAAAACATAAAAATAAGTCCTAGCCCGACTGGGCACTAGCTACACAGCAGATTCCCTCTCTATAATAATGGTAGGGCCTATTGCCCTCACCATCAACAAAACAAGTGCACAGTACTTACAAGGATTATCACCAAGTGTCTCTGAACAGGCTAGTCTGCCTGCTCTCCCAGGTGTGAGACACTCAGCCACAAACAAACCCAGCTTATATTAGCCATTTCCAGCTACAAGCCCTAATGAACCTGTTACCAGGCTGAAAGACCCAAAACCTGGAGTGGCCTGTGGATGGAGCCCTCCCTCTCCTCACATCCACACCCCCAGGACCCAAACCGGTTTTTCCAACAGACTTCTCCTAGGGGTATTTTATAACACATAGGACAAAAACATAGGACAAATGTACCTGCCATTGACCACTTTACCCATGCTTCTATCACATATACCCCCCTTTGTTTCGACCTCAGGGGCGGAACAACCGCAGCCCCCAAACAATGGACACGTGACAAAGCATCTGCATTGGCCAGCTGGCTTCCTGGCCTGTGTTCTACCATAAATTTAAAGGTTTGTAATGCCATGAACCATCTCATTATTCTCGCATTACTGACCTTGTTTTCTGACATGCACTTCAGAGGGGCATGGTCAGTGATCAATCTGAACTTTCTTCCCACCAAGCAGTGCCTGAGAGACTCTAATACCCACTTTATGGCCAATGCTTCTATCTCAACCGTAGCATAGTTTCTTTCATGTACATTTAATTTTCTGCTTAAGAAGAAAATTGGGTGTTCTTCACTCTATTTGCTTTGGGACAGGACCGCTCCGATGCCTACATCTGACGCATCGGTTTGTTCAACAGACTCTCTGTCAAAATCAGGGGTCATCAGAACTGGTTGGGTACATAACGCTATTTTTAACTCCTGGAAAACCTTCTCTGCTTCAGGACCCCATTCCACCATGACTTTCTGTTTGCCTTTGGTAAGGTCAGTCAGTGGAACTGCAATGGTGGCAAAATTGGGTATAAACCTCCTGTAATACCCAGTTATCCCTAAGAAGGCTCTCACCTGCTTTTTATTCAGGGGTCGTGGCAAGTTTTGGATTGCCTCAATCTTATTGAGCTGTGGCTTTATCAAACCTCTGCCAATGGTGTACCCAAGATATTTTACTTCTTCCATCCCCAGACAACACTTTTTTGGGTTGGCTGTCAAACCTGCCTTATAGATGGAGTCCAACACTGCTTGTACTCTGGGCAAGTGAGACTGCCAACCAGGACTGTGAATGACCACATCATCCAGATAAGCAGCAGCATACTGTCTATGGGGCCTTAGAATCCTATCCATCATTCTTTGAAAGGTAGCAGGTGCCCCATGTAGCCCAAAGGGCAATATTTTGTATTGAAACAACCCCTCTGGTGCAGAAAAAGCTGTCTTTTATTTGGCGTTCTCAGTTAGCAGCACTTGCCAATACTCTTTGGTTCAGTCAAGAGTAGTTAAATACCTGGCTGTACCCAGCCTTTCAATTAGTTTGTCCACCCTAGGCAAAGGGTAGGCATCGAACTTTGATACACTGTTCAATTTCCAGAAGTCATTGCAGAATCGCACAATCCCGTCGGGTTTTGGAATGAGCACATTGGGACTTGACCACTCACTATGCGATTCTTCAATTACACCCAACTCTAACATTATTTTAATTTCCTTTGACACTGAATCTCTTTGGGCTTCTGGTAACCTATAGGGCTTTATATTAGCCTTAACCCCTGAGTCAGTGATTATGTCATGTTTGATGACCGTGGTTTTCCCTGGTAGGTCAAAAAACAGCACCCTATTTCTGATCAGAGATTCCTTAACTTCCTGCTGTTGACTGGCTGACAGGGTTTTTGCCACAGTCACTTCGGGTACCATGGGCCCTCGGTTTACCATGGCTGACAGTGCTGCTTTATCCTTCCAGGGTTTTATAAGATTTACATGGTATATCTGTTCTGGCTTTCTTTTCCCCGGCTGGTAAACTTTATAATTGACCTGCCCCACGTTTTCTAAGATTTCAAAGGGTCCTTGCCATTTAGCCAAAAGTTTACTTTCTACTGTGGGAATCAACACCAACACTCTGTCCCCAGGAGCAAAGTTGGGTAAGCGAGCATTGCAGTTGTATACCCTCTGCTGTGCCTGCTGGGCCTGTTCCAAGTGCTCTCTTACTATTGGCACCACAGCAGCAATTCTTTCTTGCATTTGAGAAACCTGCTCAATAACTGTTTTATACGGACTGGACTGCCCCTCCCATGTCTCTTTGGCAATGTCAAGTAACTGCCTTGGATGTCTCTCGTACAATAAATCAAAAGGGGAAAACCCTGTGGAGGATTGGGGAACCTCTCTTATGGCCAACATCAAATAACGTAACAAGTAATCCTAATCTCTACCATCTTTGTCCACTACTTTCCTTAGCATGTGTTTTAAAGTATTATTAAACCTCTCCACTAACCCATCAGTCTGGGGATGGTACACAGAGGTTCTTAATTGGTCAATTTTAAACAGGCGGCATAACTCCTTTATGATTTTTGACATAAATGGGGTACCTTGGTCAGTCAGGATCTCCTTAGGTATTCCCAACCTGCTAAAGACATGGACTAATTCTCTAACAATGATCTTGGTTGACGTATTGCGTAATGGTATCACTTCTGGGTACGTGGTAGCGTAATCCATTATCACCAGAATATATTAATGGCCCCCGGGCAGATTTCATTAATGGCCCAATCAAATCCATAGCTATTCTTTCAAATGGAACCTCAATAATGGGTAACGGTACCAGGGAACTTTTGAAATGTGGCCTTGGAGCATGATACTGACATTCAGGGCAGGATGCACAATAGTCAGATACCTCTTTATGGACCCCAGGCCAAAAAAACCTCTGCACAATTCGCTCAGTAGTTTTCTCTACCCCTCGTTGGCCTGCCATTATATGACCATGGGCCAGATCTAACACTGTTCTTCTGTATGCTTTGGGAACTATTAATTGTTCCACAATATATTCCCCCTTCTTAGTCACCTGGTACAACAAATCCTGACATACTGCCATGTGAGGATAAGACAAAGGACTATTGGGGTCTATGGTGTTACCATTAATCACCTTGACATTCTCCCTGGCATTTACCAGAGTAGGGTCAGTCAACTGCTCCATGGCAAAGACCTCTCTCCTGACCTCAAGATCAGGCAGGCAGGCCACGGGCTCAATAACCCTCCCCACCTCAGTGGGAGGCACACCACTTGGCGAGCCACAATCACGCTCTGCATTCTCTAGTTCACCAATCATACTAGAAAAAGGGAACATCTCTGACTCTGCTACTACATCAGTAACCCTCTAAAACGAGTCAGGGTGATTTACCTATGTGCAAAATCGGCTTTCCCACAACTTCCAGAAGTGAGCAAAGTCTCTCCCCAATATTGCATCATACATTAAGCCCTGTACCAAACCCACAGAGACTATCGTGGATCCACATGGTGTTTCTGTGTTCACTTCTGCAGTAACATAATATCCCCATGTATGCAGGTCACACCAACAGTTTTCCCCTTATGCTTCAAGGGGTTCACCAGTTCAGCTTTCATAAGTGTAATCAGGCTACCAGAATCTAACAGAGCCTCTACTCGGTTGCCTTCTACAGTGAGTATACACATGTGCTTATCTGTATCAACCTGCCGGTCAGCAGTACAGGCTGGTTGTGCAGAGAAAGACATCCTGCAGTTGACATGAGCAGTATCACATTGCATAGGTTCAGAGATTAAGCGAACAATTAGCCGAAACCACCACATCAGAAACATTGAATTACATTAATATCTAGTCTTTTATGGGGTAGGAACCTTCCTGGCCTGGCTGGCCCATCTCCAGCTTCCACACCCCTAGTCTTGAGTACCTTCCACTGCCCAGCACCCTTCTCCCTGGAACAGTCTTACCAGTGTCAATGGGAGTTCGCCGATGTGCCATCGGGGCTCGGTGGGGCACACTCATCAGCTCCTCAGCCACCACCTACCTCTCCGTCAGTTCGACTAGCTGGTCTGCACAGAGACACAGGTAGCGATCGCAGATACTGGTCCATCATGACTCTTTCCTCAATCTGTGGTCCTGTCAGTGTCTCAGGCTGCAGCCATTTTGTGGTCAGATGGACGAGGTCATGCATCTGTGAGTGAGAAGGTTTTTCCATTTGGAACTCCCAGCGGTGGACTCGTCAGGCTCGAATAAATGAGGTGACTCCCTGGCGGGTTAGGATCTCCCGTTTTAACTTTGCATAGTCCTTGGCATCATCCAGGCATAAATCATAGTAGGCCTTTTGTGGTTCTCCAGACAGGAAGGGTGCCACAAGACTTGCCCACTGCTCTTTAGGCCACTTCTCTCTTTCGGCGATTCTTTCAAAGACCATAAGGTATGTCTCCACATCATCACTCTGGGTCATCTTTTACAGAAAGTGACTGTCGCGTATGGTGTGAGTGTTAGTTAGCAGAGCAGGGGAAGCATCTCCAGACTGGACTACAAGCTGTTGTACCAACTGTTTTATAGCCTGACTGTTTTCCACTATGGCCTGGCAGGTTTCCTCGATGGTGACTTGTTGTTGCCTCTGGGCTTCCTCCAAGGCCAATAGTTGCACCTGGGTGGATTCCTGCTGAGCCCTGGTAGCTTCCTGCTGAGCCCTGGCAGCTTCTTGCTGAATTTTGTTTGTTTCCTGCTGAGCCCTAGTAGCTTCTTGCTGAGCTGCCGTAACTTGGAACAAGGCTTTAACAATGTCCTCCATTTTGTCCTGCGGTATAGGTTGGAAGCAGAATCTGGCTTCCCTAAGCATCTGCGGATGCAACCTCTACGGACGTCAAAGGACACAACTTTATATCCACACTGACAAATTGGTGTCTGTCGCTTTAAATTTTAAACCAAAAATTTTCCTTGCTGCAATTTCTGTGTGTGATTGCCCACATTCTCCACCAAATGTGACACAGTCGGGATAGGGGTCCCTCTCCTGGGGTAGATGGACTCCCTCTTTACACACACAGCAGCCATAGAAACAGGATACAAGTCAGGGGTTCTCGTACAAACTGGTCAGCGCCAGTCTTTATTGTGCCAAATGACTATAAACAAAACATAAACATAAGTCCTAGCCCGGCTGGGCACTAGCTACACAGCAGATTCTCTCTCTATAATAATGGTAGGGCCTATTGCCCACCATCAAAAAAACATGTGCACAGTACTTACAAGGATTATCAACAAGTGTCTCTGAACAGGCTAGTCTGCTTCCTCTCCCAGGTGTGTGACACTCAGCCACAAACAAACCCATTTTCAGCTGCAAGCCCTAATGAGCTTGTTACCAGGCTGAAAGGCCCAAAACCTGGAGTGGCCTGTGGATGGAGCCCTCCCTCTCCTCACATCCACACCCCCGGGACCCAAACCGGCTTTTCCAAAAGCTGATACTCTGGTCTGCTTACAAAACAGACTTCTCCTGGAGGTTTTTAGAACACATAGGCCAAAAACCCAGGACAAATGTACCTGCCATTGACCACCTTACCAGTGCTTCTATCACAATGTACAGTATATGTATATATATATATATATATATATATATATATATTATAGCACATGCATATATTACATAGGGACACACATACACACCAACACTTACATAGGGACAAACATACACTCCCACACATACATAGGGACATACTTACACACCCACACATACATAGGGACATACGTACACACCCACACTTACATAGGGACACACATACACACCCACACTTACATAGAGACATACCTACATTCCCACACTTACATAGGGACATACCTACACACCCACACTTACATAGGGACATACCTACACACCCACACTTACATAGAGACATACCTACACACCCACACTTACATAGGGACATACGTACACACCCAAACTTACATAGGGACATACATATACACCCACACTTACACAGGGATATACCTACACACCCACACTTACATAGGGACATACGTACACACCCACACTTACATAGGGCCATAGCTACACACCCACACTTACATAGGGACATACTGTACCTACACATCCACACTTACATAGGGCCATACAAACACACCCACACTTACATAGGGACATACGTACACAGACACACTTACATAGGGACATACCTACACACCCACACTTACATAGGGCCATACATACATATCCACACTTACATAGGGACATACGTACACACCCACACTTACATAGGGACATACGTACACACCCACACTTACATAGGGACACACCTACACACACACACTTACATAGGGACATACTGTACCTACACACCCACACTATCATAGGGACATACATACACAACAATACTTACATAGGGACATACCTACACACCCACACTTACATAGGGACATACATACATACCCACACTTACATAAGGATATACCTACACACCCACACTTACATAGGGCCATACGTACACACCCACACTTACATAGAGACATACATACACACACACTTACATAGGGATATACCTACACACCCACACTTACATAGGGACATACATACACACCCACACTCACATAGGGTCATACATACACACCCACACTTACATAGGGACATACTGTACCTACACACCCACACTTACATAGGGACATACCTACACACCCACACTTACATAGGGACATACCTACACACCCACACATATAAATTTAAAGACACACTTCCTTTTGGATCCTATCTTTACATGCTGCTGCCGGTTGTTGATGGGGGCGGGGCCGGGCAGTTTCCATCATTAGGCTCCACCCCCGTGACATAATCCTGCGATTCGGGAGTGGATGATAACTCTGACAACTGTAATCCCTACGATGGTGACCTAGTCAGGCGAAGTGCATTGTCCCTGGACACAGCAGCAGGAGGGGGAGGAGCAGAGTGGGAAGCGGGCCAACCAGCCAGCAGCAGCACTCAGTCCCCACACACAGCAGCAGGAGGGGGAGGAACAGAGTGGGAGGTGGGCCCAGGAGAAGCATTCAGTCCCTGGACACAGGAGCAGGAGGGGGAGGAGCTGAGTGAGAGGTGGGCCCATCAGCCAGCAGCCTCACTAGTCCCCAGAACAGGAGGGGGAGGAGCAGAGCAGGAGGCAGGCCCATCAGCCAGCAGTGTTACTGACTCCCGTTCCGAATCCCAGAGCTAGAGCCAGAGAGGCAAGGACGCTAGCGGGGGGCGATCGCTCCAATCGCCCCCCCCCTGGATCCACCACTGCCAGTAACCCAACCACTGGCATCCCAAAGGTAAGTATCGGGGTGTTAGGGGGAGGTTAGGGTTTGACACTTGGAGGAGGGTTAGGGTTAGGCACCAGGGAGGGAGAGTTAGGATTAGGGTGTGGGGGTGGGATAGGTTTAGGCACTAGGGGGGAGGTTAGGTTTAGGCACTGAGGAGGGGGTGTTAGGTTTAGGGTGCAGGGAGGGGGAGGTTAGGCTTAGGCACTAGGGGGGGAGGTTAGGGTAGGGGTTGGGATAGGTGTTAGGAAAACACTTACCTGTCTTCCTTATGGGTGTCAGGATTCTGGCTGTTGGGATGCCGCTGTCGGTATTCTGACCAGCAGCATCCCGACAGCCGGGATTTTATACCCAACCCGAGGAGCACAAAGGTCAGTAATGGTCTGGATTGTAATCTGTTTCTATAATACCGGCCATCATGGTTAGCATCTGCTTTCTACATTGGCCACATGATTAAATCCTGCTCTCTACACTGTACATCAGGACTGATGCCTGATCTTTACACTGTACATCAGGACTGATGCCTGATCTGTGCACTGTACATCAGGACTGATGCCTGATCTTTACACTGTACATCAGGACTTATACCTGATATCTACACTGTACATCAGGACTGATGCCTGCTCTGTGCACTATACATCAGGACTGATGCCTGCTCTCTACCCTGTACATCAGAACTGATACCTGCTCTCTACACTGTACATCAGGATTGATGCCTGCTCTGTGCACTATACATCAGGACTGATGCCTGCTCTCTACACTGTACATCGGGACTGATGCCTGCTTTCTACAATGTACATCAGGACTGATGCCTGCTCTCTACACTGTACATCAGGACTGATGCCTGCTCTCTACACTGTACATCAGGACTGATGCCTGCTTTCTACACTGTACATCAGGACTGATGCCTGCTCTCCACACTGTACATCAGGACTGATGCTTGCTCTTCACACTGTACATCAGGACTGATGCCTGCTCTCTACACTGTACATCAGGACTGATGCCTGCTCTCCACACTGTACATCAGGACTGACGCCTGCTCTCTACACTGTACATCAGGACTGATGCCTGCTCTCTACACTGTACATCAGGACTGATGCCTGCTCTCCACACTGTACATCAGGAGTGATGCCTGCTTTCTACACTGTACATCAGGAGTGATGCCTGTCTATGCACTGTACATCAGGAGTGATGCCTGCTCTCTACACTGTACATCAGGAGTGATGCCTGTCTATGCACTGTACATCAGGAGTGATGCCTGTCTATGCACTGTACATCAGGATTGAAGTGGAGAGTGAAAGGTAACAGCCACTCCTTTCCTTATTTCATTGTATGTTGACTTGTGGGCATATTTATCACAATCCGCATCTCAGATGTGGATTGGCTGTGATAAATTCGGCTCCTCCGACTTCTCCCTCCAGCGGCACAGTGTACTGTCATATCACATGCGCCAAATTGAAAATAAACTTTATTGAAAACAGGGGCCGATGGGCCTCAGCATCACAGTGTCCTGCTGTAGGTTGGTGGAGCGGCTCCTCTGCTCCTTTTACTTAATGGGGACCGAGCGGCGGCGGGCGGTACCAGCCTTCGGGCCACACTCTTTGCTCAAGGGGGTAGTGTGGAGCTGTGGGCTGTGCATCAGCCGTAGGAGCAGCCGCCCATCTCCCCTATTCTGCCAGTGTCTAGGTCCTGGAAGTCCCCCCTGATGGTGACCCTGGCCACACCAAACACCTTATGCATCCGAATACTTGAATAAGTTTGAGGATAGAAAAGCTCCCTGTTTGATATGTAATTTTGTTATGTAAGTTAAGGGTTAAAAGCCGGGGGGGTGTGCGGTCAGTTATTGGTCACTTGAGGAGTATAAGCCTATGGTAGGATTTCGGGGAGGGCTTAGAGGTCCCATATAAATAGCCTGGTGAGCGGAGCCATCTTCCTCTTTCCAGTTCATTTAACCAGGCTGGCTAAGTGTCATTTATATTGTATTTTATCTGTCTGTCTTTCTCTTGTTCTTTCACATTTCACACCCCTTCATTTTCCCTTTTCTTCCACCCTCTCTGTCAACTGTTAATTTCTCTTTTACCTAGACAACAACAAAAACTACCGCACTGGTTAATCTCGATATACCCCTTCTAATATATATTTAAATTTTTTTAATTTTTTACATTTTTATAAGGGGTGTGCTACCTTCTGCCAGTAAACAGAGCTAAATTACAAAGGGAAAAGAAAGGCAGTATAATGGTGCACTATCCGAGAAGAAATAATTTAAAAATTAACCTTTATTAGGTATTCATTAAAATAATACCCCTTTAATAAAATATTGATAGTAAGCTTAGCAAAATATTGAACAAAATAAATAAAATAAGTTTATTAATATAAATATAATGCACTTAGTGTCTCACCCGTATTAAATGAGCTCAATATTAGAGTCAATAATATCAGAATTATTACATAAATTGATATTCAATATTCATCTCATATTATTGTTTATTAATCATAACAAGCAGGAATACTCAATATTCATCTCATATTTTCCAGGCAGCAACTTTATTAGATTAATGTTACATTAAATTGTTACATCCCAATGTTGCTTCTCAGTGGATACATATGTCTTCTGTTCAAAATAACATCAATTAAAATTAATTTATCTGAATATAGTTATGTATATAATCCTAATTTATCCTCTTCTTCCATGTTCAATAGGAAATGGTTTTTTATAATTAATTTTTCACATCCATAAAATCCTATAGGTCAACTAATTTTCATTTTGAAGTTATAAATTAGTTTATCAATCCTGTATTATCTAACTCATATCGTATAAATTTATAACAATAGAGATTATAAGAAATGGTATATGAATAAAAAATTATCAGAGTTATTTTAAAGGAAAGCAGCATAATTATTCCTCTCATTGAGACCAAAAGGATGAATGCTTCCCATCAGAAAGATAAGACGTGCTTCCCTCTGCAACAGTGATTTAGTTAAATCACCTCCTCTGTTATCAGTTTGAACTTTCTCCATTATAAAGGCTTTGAGAAGACGTGTGTTACTCTGATGATGACTCAAAAAATGTTTGGCCACCGTTGTGAGAGTTTTAAACTTTTTCTGGTCATTTTCAGCATTCCGAATGCTGCCAATGTGTTCCAATAGTCTCTGTTTGAAAGGTCTGCTGGTCATACCGATGTATCGTAAATTACATGGACATATCAGACAATAGATGACATTTTGTGAATTGCAATTTAGAAAATCTTGAATTTGCCAAGAATGATTATACTTAGCAGTAAATTGTTTAGTTGTAATCATATGAGGACACGCTTTACAATGACCACAGGTATGTGATCCTTTAATTGATGGTTTAAAAGATGGTTTTGACCTATAATGGCTATGAATGGCTATCCTCATAAGAGTAGAATTGAAAAAAGAGCAAAAGAACTGGATAAGAGATTACTCTTAAGAGGATACAGTAAGAGATCCACACGAAAGGCCTTCAATTTTGCTAAAACAAAACCGAGGACATCACTGATTCATCCGAAGCTGAATAAAAACAAGAATGATCAGACTCAACATCCATTTAGATTCATAGGTACATTCTGCAAAGAGAACCAGATGATTAAACAAATTATACAAGATCATATCCATATACTCAAGGCTGATCCAGATTTGGCTACCATTATAGGAGAGAGAGTACCAATCTGTTGGAGACGATCCAAAAATTTAAGGGATATATTGGTTCATAGCCATTATAGGTAATTAAAGGATCACATACCTGTGGTCATTGTAAAGCGTGTCCTCATATGATTACAACTAAACAATTTACTGCTAAGTATAATCATTCTTGGCAAATTCAAGATTTTCTAAATTGCAATTCACAAAATGTCATCTATTGTCTGATATGTCCATGTAATTTACGATACATCGGTATGACCAGCAGACCTTTCAAACAGAGACTATTGGAACACATTGGCAGCATTCGGAATGCTGAAAATGACCAGAAAAAGTTTAAAACTCTCACAACGGTGGCCAAACATTTTTTGAGTCATCATCAGAGTAACACACGTCTTCTCAAAGCCTTTATAATGGAGAAAGTTCAAATTGATAACAGAGGAGGTGATTTAACTAAATCACTGTTGCAGAGGGAAGCACGTCTTATCTTTCTGATGGGAAGCATTCATCCTTTTGGTCTCAATGAGAGGAATAATTATGCTGCTTTTCTTTAAAATAACTCTGATAATTTTTTATTCATATACCATTTCTTATAATCTCTATTGTTATAAATTTATACGATATGAGTTAGATAATACAGGATTGATAAACTAATTTATAACTTCAAAATGAAAATTAGTTGACCTATAGGATTTTATGGATGTGAAAAATTAATTATAAAAACCTTTTCCTATTGAACATGGTAGAAGAGGATAAATTAGGATTATATACATAACTATATTCAGATAAATTAATTTTAATTGATGTTATTTTGAACAGAAGACATATGTATCCACTGAGAAGCAACATTGGGATGTAACAATTTATTGTAACATTAATCTAATAAAGTTGCTGCCTGGAAAATATGAGATGAATATTGAGTATTCCTGCTTGTTATGATTAATAAGAAATAAAATTAGATGAATTTTGAATATCAATTTATGTAATAATTCTGATATTATTGACTCTAATATTGAGCTCATTTAATACGGGTGAGACACTAAGTGCATTATATTTATATTAATAAACTTATTTTATTTATTTTGTTCAATATTTTGCTAAGCTTACTATCAATATTTTATTAAAGGGGTATTATTTTAATGAATACCTAATAAAGGTTAATTTTTAAATAATTTCATCTTGGATAGTGCACCATTATACTGCCTTTCTTTTCTCTTTGTAATTTCTCTTTTACTACAGTACCTTCCTTGTTTCAAATTTTCCCCTCATCCCTTCCTTTTAGCACCTGTTCCCCATTTTTCCTCCTCCTTCCCCTGCTTGTGCTTTCATATATTCCCCGTCCTCTGCCAGTGCCCGCCCTACCTGCCATTTACAGTATGCACAGGCCACGCCGTCCTGCCCCCCTCCGCCGCTTTATGGAGGCTGCCAGGCCCCTCACCTCCTTAACTGCTCGCCCAGCCAGATGAGGGCTGCGGTCCGCTCAGGCTGCAATGCTGCACCTGATCGCACTCCCGCTGCTGGATCCTGAGTGTCGGTTCCCACCCCCTCAACTCCCCCTGCAACCGCGGCCGCCCGCTCTCAAGCGACACCGTGAGAAGCCCAGGCGGCCCCCACTCCCTGGCTCTTCTCACACAGCTTGCGGCCATCCAGTTCCCTGCACCGACAGCTAGCCCTGCCCACAGGGTCGTGGCAGCCATCTCATGTTTTAGCCAGCCGCCCCATGGTGCCCTGTTGCACCCCTCCGAACCCCCCATGAACCCACTACTTAAAAACAGGGGGGGCACTTCTCTGCACAGCCCCCTCCACTCAGAGACCCTACCCCTTGGTGTGGTGTCCCCAAGCATGCCACCCACCAACTTGTCCCTGCTGTTTCCCCCGCACCCTTGGGTGGGGGTTACACCCCCTCAACTTTGGGGGCATCCAGGAGCTCATTCAGAGTCGGTCGTGAGTGCTGAGCGCTCACGACCGACTCGATGTTGCCCCACAGCGCATGCGCACGACAAAGCCGGCTCCGTCATGCGCATGCGCGAGACCCGGCTAACAATGGGTGATCCGTCGTTAGGGGTCTCGTCGTAGACGGGGGGCGAGCTGTCGATGTTGAGTGACAGCTCGCCCCGTTTTCTGGGCGGGCCGGGGGCGTACCTGGTCAAACGGAGGCGTTCCAGTAGGAACGCTTGCCGTTTGGGGGCGGGCCCACTGACATCATCAGTGATGTCAGTGGGGAGCATCCTGCTCGATCAGAGCAGGAAGCTCCCTGGGGCTTAAGGTTGATGAGACCCTACCTTAGGGTCTCGTCGTAAGCCCCGATGGTCGCGATGGTCTTGACCATCGCGACCATCACCCTTGTCGGTCATTAGAGCTGTGGGTGTTAACCCACAGCCTAACGACCGTCATGGAGGCGGCCGTTCAGGATGCAAGCAGCCGTCCTGTTTCAGAACGACCGCTTGCATCCTACGACTGCCTCTGAATGAGGCCCCCAGTGTGCAGCATATTATCCTGCCTCAGTGTTTCAATTAGGGTTCAAGGATGTCAAGGTTTGGCTTGCTTGTTCAATGGCCTAGCTTGCCTGCGGAATCCTCGGCTGGTCGGAAGCAGCCCTTTCTGGCCTGCCCCAATCTGCGAGCATCAGCCGCGGGTAGTGCTGCGCATTTAATAACGCGCAGTGTTATGAGGGGCAGGCTGTGGTTACAGACATATTTGCATGCTCTGCGGTAGCGGGCGCCCAGCTAAGGTGTATGGGCTGGTCTGCGGTACAGGGGCAGGTCAAGGAGAATAATGAAATGAGCTGCGCTAAGGTGTTCAGAAAAGCACCGTCACTGATTATTTTGGGGGGGGGTTTTAGGAGCTGGTTGGGTTGTTACCCCCTTTGGGGAGGAAGCTGCCTTTTTTGTTACAAGGTTTTGGCGTGGGTTTGCATTTACCTTACACCGATATCCGAGGTTTCTAAGAGAATTCTGAAATCGGCACGTGACCATACAGAAGTCATTAGGCGTAAAGTGGGGGCGGAAAACAGGTTGGGGTGCATGTGCGGCCCTTTTTTGCAGCCCCTCTTTGCTTCCCCCCTTTTCAGAAAGTCTATGTGCACCACCTTTAGGGTAGCGCCATAGAGGGAACCGAGTAAATTTGGGTTGATACAGCATCTCTTTTGCCCAGATAGAAGGGTTGGGCTCCCACGCATTATGGGCCTGATTCAGACCCGCTTGCGAGCGGGACGATGGCCGGGCAGTGCGCACACGCTGTGTGCGCACTGCACGTGTGCAAGCCCTGGGCTGAGAGAGAAATTATCTCGCTCCGGGGCTCGCTACAAACGGGACGGCTGTCAATGTTGATCGACAGCTCACCCCGTTTTGTAGGTGGGGAGGGGGGGTGGCTGGCCAAACGGAGTGGTTCCCGAGTGATGTCAGTAGTGAGCTTCCGGCAGACGAGACCCTACCACATCGTCGCAAGCCCCGAAGGTCGCGATGGTTGCGACTATCGCGACCATCACCTGGCCGCTTGCTAAAGCTGTGGGTGGTCACCCACAGTTTAGCGAGCGGCCAGGAGGCCGGTCACAAAAAAACGCCCTTCAGACCTGCGAGCTGCCTTGATACGGTTATGCCGCTTGCCTTTGGAGAAGGCGTGGCATTTTGGTGGAGTTGCTAGAAGCATTCGCTTCGCCAAAGAGGGTTTCGCTAATACAGTCGCAATTGCTTTTGGGTCTCCCCTGTTTCGTGTTAGAGCGTACCTAAGGGTTGGATTTTTAGTAGATGGCTTGGGAGAGCCACAGTGGGGTTTAGGTAGCCTCATCACCTCATTCTGCATCTATTTGGAGCTGAGTTCGGTTCTGCACATTTGGTTGCTTTTTTATGCCCAAATTCAATGGCATACATATATGGCCCCCGTGGTCAATTCCAAACTGCTTAAAGAATTGTCCAGTTCCTTGAGTTTTGGTGCAATATGTAAGGGTGTGGTGCATGGAGCTGTGGCTGTGTACTTGTCGGTTTCAGGGCCTAACCAAGAGGATCCTTCTGTTAGATATTTTCCCAATTGCATCGGCGGTTGAGCTGTGGGCTAGCAAGATTTGCAATAGGCAAATCCTTTTTTGGAAAACTTAGGCGGGGTATAGGCCACCGCTAATCAGGGACGGACTTAGATCCGGCCTTACGGTTGTTTAGGCATTTGACACTGCTAGGTGGGTAAGGAATATTGAGTTCAGGGCATGGCATGTTTCGGGTGGCGCAAACAGGACGGCGTATGCCTAAAGTAATTTCATTACTTTCATTAGGTTTCATTTTCATTAGGTTTCATTTGCTCGCGCCCCCGCTAGTTTACGTGGTTTAACCTTCCCCTTCCATACCCGGCGGTTCATAGGGCTGGCATCAAGGGCCTCACACTGAAGTCATTGGCACCTAACACCTTAAATACCTACACGGCGGTTTTGTACATTGGGCAGGGTCTTAGCTTTCAAGAGCGGGTGAGGTAGGATGGTTTGATGATTGTATAGCAGAGTTTGCCTGGAGCTGCCATGAAGGGGGTTATTCCAAGGCTTCAGCCTTATCAGGTATCTCTAATTTTTCCAAGTTGCGCCTTTGGCGGATTCGGCCAGATAAGTCATACTAACCAAGGCATTAACAAGTTGGGCAAGGGAGCATTATGCGGAGGCCCATCAACCCGGCCCTATGACAGGATTTGATTGGGACAGTAAAGGGGGTTGCTTTGGGCGAGTACTAAGTGGCCCCTTTTTAGTTTAGCCTTTCCTTAGCTTACTTTAGGGTTTATGGAATGGGGCGAGCTAGTTGCTGCTAATAAGATTTCTGCACTATCAGGATTAATGTTAGATAAGGTGGTTATTAAGCTGGTATTGATCTTATGCTAAATACATAGATTTAAGACAGATTTGCTGGCCAGGGGGCATTGGATTTCTATTCAGGTGCATGCAGATCTCCTGATTTGTCCTGTTGCTCAGGCAGGGTGCGTTAATAATGTTTACCCTCCAGGTGGCGGGAACTGGTATATCCATGCTAATCTAACCCCCTTTGTCCAGGTAGCAATTTACGAGGGCGTTTCACAATTGTCTTATTGCTTTAGGTTTACCTACGGAGCATTTCGGGACACATTAGTTTAGGATAGGGGCAGTAACTTGCGCAGCAGTTGCAAGTGCTTCGGTCGACACATTAAAACAGTTGGGTCAGTGGACATCGTCAGTTATTAGTACTAATTAAGGGGGGATCAGTTGCATAAGTAGCTGCGCTCCTTGAAAGTTTGTTGGGAAGCCCAGGGGCCTCATGCCTACTGCCGCTAGGGAGTTTGAGGGGCTTTTCAGCTTTGTCCTCAAAGAGGTTTGCTGTTTTTCACCTTCAGATGGGTCACCCAACTATTTGTTTCCGTTTCCTTGGGGTTAGATTGTTGTTGTTATATAAATGCCAATTTCTGTCTGGGTGAACTTTCGGACAGGGTTGTCTAGGCGTGCTGTCAGGTGTGGTTTAGGGAGCATTCCTATATTTAATGGGGTAGCCAGCACCCCTTGGCTTTGCAGGCCAAATTTTGTTGTGACCAAGTGATTTACATTGGTTAGGATTCAGGGAAATATGCTAGAAGCGCCTGCTAGATGCCCTATGGGCAGCAGAGGAGATAGTGTGGGGCACCTGGCTGGGTGGTCATTCGTTTTGGAGGCAATGATTTGGGCACATGCGTGGGTATTGAGCTGATATGGCCAGTGCACGCTTGTCTGTAGTTTTGATGGATGTGTCCTACAACACCCAAGTTTACGTTACGGGACGGAGAGCTTTTATGCACCCTATGGGGTGCAGGTGCTAGAGTTCTTCATCAGTGACCTCTGCAGTTTCCTTTATTTTCAGGAGTGTCACAGTTTGGTGGCGGGCCTGGTTCTGCGAATTGGGCTTTGGCGGCAAACAATGTTCCTGGGCGGCCTATTATTAGCGCAGGAGTGCCTGTGGTAGCATCTTTCCTTTGAGAGCAGCAAGTTTTGTCACCGCCTAAAGGGGGGACCTGGTCTCCGTTCCAAGGGAGGGGCAAAGGCTGTGCCAATTAAGGGAGGATGGTACTGCCCCAGGTCAGGCTGCGCAGGGCGGGAATCCACCCCTATTATTTAGTTTCCATCGGGCTGTAGCCTCGGAGCTCTGCTGTCTTCTTGCCACCTTTTCTAGAATTTCTCTTTGATCATTAAATTCTGGCTGTGACCTCTTTTAATTCCATATATGTGTCAGTATGGTTATTTCTAGGTTTAGGCTTAAATTAAGTTAACAAAAGGGAATAATAAAACAAATGGGTGACTTATGTAGAATCGCGGTAAAGTGGGGGAACAAAAATCGAATTAATGATATTCCACTTTCCTAATATTTACATTGGACAAATAGAAAAAGACAAATGAAAATAAATGAGCCTTTAATTCCCTAATCATTTCAGACATTAAGAAAATACCTAATGTTATACTTCCAGGCTGTGTGCTTGTTATATATGTAGGAGTAACTACACAGGAAACACACGCAGTCGTCAGCGGTGCACTCTCGCAACTTACAAATAGCTTAAAGTATTTTTAAAAGTGCTTAATAAGTGTTTGAAGTGCCAAGCAGACGTCCACTGACGCTCCCCCCTCGATATGGTCTGTCAATATTTGTAAAAATCTGCCAGATTTTAAATTATGCAAATAGGAATTAAATTAGTTTAAGAAAGATCTGAAAACTCTTCAGCATTCAAGAGCCTCAGAGATTTAATATGTCTTTTCTTGTTCAGCATCTCTCGCAGATTTTATATTCATGAAGTGGCTGGTGGAATTAGCAAATCTCTTTCATTTGCTTTTAGGAAAATAAATCGTTTAACAGATGTCAGAGAAGCTTAATGTGATCTATTAAGGGAAATACTAAGATATGCAAAACATTCATATTTTATATTTGTGTTCAAACTTTTCCAACAAAACAGTCTTATTACCCATATTTATGGGTCGGAAATAAGGTTACTTACTCTCCAAATACTTCTATTGGCGGCATTGCATTATTCTGTTATTTAGATTTATTGATACTTGTATTTATTTCACGTTTCCTGGATCTGTTGTCGTGTAACGTAAAATAGGAAACAAATACATTATTCTCGTGTATTTCTTGCGCTCACATTTATAACTGCATTTACTAAATGTGCCACCGACTGTGGGTGTGATTCAGCAGTGCACGCAGATTCCCGACCACCGTCTGCATGTGCAGACTGGGTCAGCGATCCCGCACGCTGACTGGCAGCAGACTGTCATTGATTGACAGTTTGCTGCCGTTTGTGGGTGGGGAGAGATCGGCGACGGCCTCCGTTTCCCGAAAAGGCGTGTCACCGTCGTTAGGGGGGAGGGAAGAGGTTAGGATCTCCTTCGGCTGACAGAGATTTCCTGGCCTCTTTCTCTCATCTGCGGCCCCCTTGGGTCACTTAGCCGGCTGATGTTCCCTGCAGATTATCCGATGCTGCATTGTACAACACAGCTCGGATAAGCAATGCATGCAGGTAGCGTAATGCCCCCTGCTGCATCACTATATTGACAAGGACAGAATTGCAAAGCTTCTTGCGTGCTGCATTGCAAGTCTGTCCTACTGTAAGCTGAATCAGGCCCTGTATACGCACCTGTAAAGTAAATATTTGCAGAGGTGACACATAGAGATACACTACATATGCTATGTGGACAACATACTGTGGAAGACCTTTATAAGCTCTGGACCAGGGCCGTAACTAGGGTGGTGCGATGGTACCGCAGGGCAGGGGGCGCTGCTCAGTCCTGTAAATTTTCAGTTTATAATCATTCTCGCTTGTGGCTTCCTTTTCTTTCATCCCCGGCATCTCTTGGACGCCCCTATTTTCTTCCTGGCCGACTCGCCTACCACTTGGCCACCTACCCAAGCACCTTCAGTCACACCCTTATTTAACCCACATATTTCAAAATACTGTCATACCCTGGATTCAAACCTATCACTTCTTTACATGACAGGCAGACACCTTACACATGGAGCTACCTGTCCCACAATCTTTGATGGCAGCACATCACTACGAGCAGGCATATAAGCAGGACCCCAGCCTCCTCACATATTTGGCGATACACAACGTAGAACAAAATTGGAGAGGAGGGAACTACAACAAAAACTATTTGGAACGCTGGCACCAAATGGTATTAATATTGATTTTGAAAGCCAAGGTATCCTGAAACACAATTTGAAATTGCACACATGCAGCCATCCATCAGAAGAGAAAAATCCCAGTTAGAAGATCAGCACAGGGACTCACTGACAGCCATATATATCAAATCATAACCCTCATATCACATTAGGAATTTCCTCATTGTGTAATCGCTTACAATACAGAGGTCTACACTATACAGTATACACCACAACTGCTTCAACACTAGAGATGTTTTTGGTTTTGGTCTAATTCATCGTTGTGTTTTGGTTTTGACAAAACCACCCTCAAGTGTTTTGCTTCGCATTCGGTTTTGGATTCCTTAAAAATTTATAAATAATCAACAAAAAAACATAAAAACAGCTAAAATCACGTAACTTGTACCTCATTACCTGCAATACAAAACCCAAGTTCGGTTTTTAAATCCAAGTTGCGAACTGACAGCAGGTCCCGAGCCAGAACTCGGTTCCACTCCGAACCCTAAAGTGATTCTGAACTAGGGGAGAGCGGGTTCGGATTTCTGAAATCCGAACCCCCCCGAGCCCCCCCGATCCGAGGCCGATCAGAGTCAGGCTCGACTTTTCCCGCCTGACTCGGATCTGAAATCGAGGCAAAACGTCATCATCCCGCCTTCCGGGTCTCGCGGGTTTTGGACCCTATATAAGGTACCTGCGTCGGCGCCATTTTCTCACTCGGCTGTGGACAGTGAAGAGGGAGGGTGGGAGTTATGGCTGGCTGGGCTGTGTAGTGTAGTGCAGTGTAGTGTTGTGCTGTGCTGTGCTGCGCTGTGCTGCTGTTGTCCATAGGGGCTGTGTCCACTCCATGAAAGTCCATAGGGGCTGGCTGTGTTGCGCTGTGCTGCTGCTGTCCATAGGGGCTGGCTTGACTGTGTTGTGCAGTCAGTTGTCCATAGGGGCTGTGTCCACTCCAAAGTCCTGTGCAGTGTACCAGTCCTAAAGGGGTGCTGTAGTGTTGTCCAGGGGGTGCTCTGTCCATCATAGGTGCTCCCCCCAAGTGCAAAAAAATATTTTTTTTTTCTGTGTTTGTGAATTGTGTGCACTGTGGCTGCACGTGCATCAACAAAGGAGCAGCACCAAGCGTGCGCCTGTGTCCAATTAGTAAAGGGCCAGCTGGCTTGTCCGTTAAAGGGTGCTGTAACCCCCAAAGTACACTCCAAACAAAAAAAATATATATTTTCTGTGTTTGTGAATTGTGTGCACTGTGGCTGCACGTGCATCAACAAAGGAGCAGCGTCAAGCGTGCGCCTGTGTCCCATAAGTAAAGGGCCGGCTGGCTTGTCTGTTAAATGGTGCTGTAACCCCCAAAGTACACTCCAAACAAAATAAAAAAATATTTTCTGTGTTTGTGAATTGTGTGCGCAGTAGCCGCACGTGCATCAACAAAGTAGTGCCAAGCGTGCGCCTGTGTCATAAGTAAAGGGCCGGCTGGCTTGACCGTTGAAGGGTGCTGTAACCCCCAAAGTACACTCCAAACAAAATAAAAAAATATTTTCTGTGTTTGTGAATTGTGTGCGCAGTAGCCGCACGTGCATCAACAAAGTAGTGCCAAGCGTGCGCCTGTGTCATTAGTAAAGGGCCGGCTGGCTTCACTGTTAAAGGGTGCTGTAACCCCCAAAGTACACTCCAAACAAAATAAAAAATATTTTCTGTGTTTGTGAATTGTGTGCGCAGTAGCCGCACGTGCATCAACAAAGTAGTGCCAAGCGTGCGCCTGTGTCCCATAAGTAAAGGGCCGGCTGGCTTGACCGTTAAAGGGTGCTGTAACCCCCAAAGTACACTCAAAACAAAATAAAAAAATATTTTCTGTGTTTGTGAATTGTGTGCGCAGTAGCCGCACGTGCATCAACAAAGTAGTGCCAAGCGTGCGCCTGTGTCATAAGTAAAGGGCCGGCTGGCTTGACCGTTAAAGGGTGCTGTAACCCCCAAAGTACACTCAAAACAAAATAAAAAAATATTTTCTGTGTTTGTGAATTGTGTGCGCAGTAGCCGCACGTGCATCAACAAAGTAGTGCCAAGCGTGCGCCTGTGTCATAAGGAAAGGACCGGCTGGCTTGACCGTTAAAGGGTGCTGTAACCCCCAAAGTACACTCCAAACAAAATAAAAAAACATTTTCTGTGTTTGTGAATTGTGTGCGCAGTAGGCGTATGTGCATAAACAAAGTAGTGCCAAGCGTGCGCCTGTGTCATAAGTAAAGGGCCGGCTGGCTTGTCCGTTAAAGGGTGCTGTAATCCCCAAAGTACACTCCGAGTCCAAACAAAATAAAAAAATATTTTCTGTGTTTGTGAATTGTGTGCTCAGTAGCCGCACGTGCATCAACAAAGTAGTGCCAAGCGTGCGCCTGTGTCCCAGAAGTAAAGAGCCAGCTGGCTCATTTCTTAAAGGGTGGTGTAACCCACAAAGTGCACTACTCTCCAGCAAAAATAAAAAAATATTTTATGTGTTTGTGTGCGCCTTAGCCGCATGTATATATCAATATAACATAAATGGAGGACCAAACTTTCTCCGATAAAAATAAAATAGGGAAAGATCAAGAACCACTTCCTTCTAGTGCTGTTGATGCTGCTGGGAGTTGCTCATCATCCCAGAGAGGAAGTAGGAACACCACTACTTTTACTAAACAATTGACCCTCCAACAGTCCCTAGCGAGGAGGATGAAGTACGACAGCAGTCATCCTGAAGCAAAACGTATAACTGAGGCCTTGACTGCTATGTTGGTGTTAGACGTGCGTCCTGTATCCACCATTAGTGCAGTGTGATTTAGACAATTGATGGAGATAGTGTGTCCCCGGTTCCAAATCCCGTCTAGATTCCACCTGCATCCTCAAAGCAGCAGCGACAAGAATGCGTCTGTCAGTTAAAGGGTGGTGTAACCCTCAAAGTGCGCTCCACAAACAATAACAAAAATTATTCTTTTTTTTCTGTCTTTGTGAATTGTGTGGGCTGTAGCTGCACCTGCATCCTAAAAGCAGCAGCGACAAGCGTGCATCTGTCTGTTAAAGGGTGGTGTAACCCTCAAAGTGCGCTCCACAAACAATAAAAAAAATATTCTTTTTTTTTCTGTCTTTGTGAATTGTGTGGGCTGTAGCCGCACCTGCATCCTCAAAGCAGCAGCGACAAGCGTGCGTCTGTCTGTTAAAGGGTGGTGTAACCCTCAAAGTGCTCCAAAAAATAAAAAAATATTTTTTTTATGTGTTTGTGACTTGTGTGCGATGTAGCCGCACGTGCATCAACACAGTAGCAGCGCCAAGCATGCGCCTGTGTCATAAGTCAAGAGCCGGTTTGGACATCTGGTCCAGACTGAAGGACGTGCCAACAATTTCTGACAAGTCTACTGCACTGCATATGATACTGTCCTCAAAGCAGCAGCGACAAGCGTGCGTCTGTCTGTTAAAGGGTGGTGTAACCCTCAAAGTGCGCTCCACAAACAATAAAAAAATTATTCTTTTGTTTTCTGTCTTTGTGAATTGTATGGGCTGTAGCCGCACCTGCATCCTCAAAGCAGCAGCGACAAGCGTGCGTCTGTCTGTTAAAGGGTGGTGTAACCCTCAAAGTGCGCTCCACAAACAATAAAAAAATTCTTCTTTTGTTTTCTGTTTTTGTGAATTGTATGGGCTGTAGCCACACCTGCATCCTCAAAGTAGCAGCGACAAGCGTGCATCTGTCTGTCAATGGGTGGAGTAACCACCAAAGTGCGCTCCATAAAAAATAAAATAATCTTCTTTTTTTCTGTTTGTGTGTGAAATGTATGCGCAGTAGCCGCACCTGCATCCTCAAAGCAGCAGCGACAAGCGTGCGTCTCTCTGTTAAAGGGTGGTGTAACCCTCAAAGTGCGCTCCACAAAAAATAAAAAATTCTTTTTTTTCCTGTCTTTGTGAATTGTGTGGGCTGTAGCCGCACCTGCAAACTCAAAGCAGCAGCGACAAGCGTACGTCTGTCTGTTAAAGGATTACATCGGTGACAGCATCCAAGTAGGCATGTCAGACAGTCCGTACATGTACTGGCAGGAAAAAGAGGCCCCCCCTCCAATGTGCACTCCGAAAGAGTGTTTAGTGCAGCCGGGAACCTTGTCAGCAAAAGGCGTAGGAGGTTGCTTCCACAAAATGTGGAGAAGATGATGTTCATAAAAATGAATTATCAACTCTTCCAGGGAGACCAGCCTCCAGAACGTACAGAGGGACCTGTGGTGGTGGATTCCAGTGGGGACGAATTAATACTCTGTGAGGATGAGGATGTACACAACACTGAAGAGCTTGTTTTGTGGGGGCCCAAACAAACCAATCTTTTCAGCCACAGTCGTGTGGCAGACCCTGGCGCTGAAATGATTGGTTTGTTAAAGTGTGCATGTCCTGTTTATACAACATAAGGGTGGGTGTGAGGACCCAAGAACAATTCCATCTTGCACCTCTTTTTATTCTTTGCATTATGTACTGTTTGGGGCCTAGTTTTTCAAACTGCCATCCTGTCTGCCACTGCAGTGTCACTCCTAGATGGGCCACGTGTTTGTGCTGCCCACTCGTGTCGCTTAGCATAGTCATCCATCTACCTTGGTGCAACCTTTTGGACATAAAAACACTACTGTGAGGTATGAGGTGTTCAGAATAGACTGGAAATGAGTGGAAATTAAGGTTTTTGAGGTTAATAATAGCATAGGAGCAGAAAAATCAACACATTCTGTGATTTTAGCTGTTTTTATGCTTTTTAAAAAAAAAATACAGATCCAAAACACAAAACCCAGAACCCAAAACACCGAAGGGTGGTTTTGGCAAAACCAATCCAGATCCAAAACACAAAGAAAGATCCAGATCCAAAACCAAAACACAAAACACGAAAAGTGGCCGGTGCACACCCCTATTCTGAACTGGGACTTGATTCGACTTGTAACCCCTAAGTTTGGGTGTTCTCGTATTTCAGAAGAACCGTACTGGACATCTCTATTCAACACCTACAATAACAACTGCTTCATATGACATAGCACACAAAGTTTACAACACAATCATTGCAACACACAGCACAATATAAAAAAGTGTTTCCCGGCATTCAGACACCAGGACCAATCACACGTGTGATTTTCCAACTTCCCATATTTCAAAGCTCTATTACACATCCTCTATAATCAGATAAACAAAGACTCCATGTAACCTAAAAGCAAAATATATATTTACATTCTATAACAACTAGAGATGTGCGCCTAGTTTTGGATCTGGATCTGGTTTTGCTAAAACCTCACCTCAAAACAGCTAAAATCACATAAAATTGGCCTGTTTTTGTTCCTACAGTTTAATTAACCTCAATAATATTTATTTCCAGTAATTTCCAATCAGTTTTGACCACCTCACTATATTATTTGCTTCATCTAGTTAAGGCCAAAAGGGTGCATCCAGCTAGCTGGCTGAATAAGCTAAGTGACATAGTGTGCGGCACTAACATGTGTGTTAAGTTCTGGTTTTGTTGTGGACCCGGGGTGGTAATAGGAGTAGACACTGAAGCAGGTTTAAAAGTAAATGTGGAGTTTTTAATGAGTGGCTTAACAGACATGAATGTGGTAAAACAGAAAGTCCGGGTATAGCACTAAAGTGCACTTGGGAGCTGTAGTGAGGCAAATAGGAAAAAGTCCAGTTAGTGACTGGTTAATAGAAAATGTCCAGGTAGTGGCAGACAAGGGGAACTGTCCAGGTGGTGACTGATTAATGAAGAATGCAGACTGAGGAAGAAATATCCAGCAGAGTGTCAGTGGAGGCAAGGTGCAGGGTGAACAGCAGTACTCAGGTACTCAGACAAAGGGAAGGTAATGGAGGATGCAGGGTAGTCCAGCGGGGTTGGATCAGACAAGCAGGCAGGCAGGTAGCGTATCGCAGGTAACAGGTGGTGAGCACAGGGAACTCTCTCTCAGCTATGCTGAGAAACACGTTGCACTGCCAATGAAGTGAGGCTCTGAACCACCCTAAATACCAAGTGCATGTGACAAACCAGGATTGGGCGAGCAAATCACATGGCCGGAGGCAAGATGGCGGCGCCCATGCCAAATGGAACGGAAGCACTGCCAGGCCTCACCAGCCCAACGTGACAGCATACCCACGCAGAGTCATGCACAGCCAATGCCCCTCACCACACACCAGCACCACCGCCAGACACCCCCCACCATAGTGACCTCACAGGTAATACCCGTTGACCACCATGCTGAGAAACCCTGGTCGTGACAATGTGGCAGTTCAGCTTCTAATTTCCAACACAGAAACAGTGTGTTATATAGTGTGGGTTGGATACACCAATAGTGCACGTACTGTGACAGCAGTGTCGGCAGAGGGGGATTGCTGACGGCTTCCTCAGTACATGGAATGGCAGTGCTGCGGTGCTGGCAGTGTCCTCAGTGAAGGGTACTGGCGGTGTCGGCAGAGTGGGGGTGCCAGTGGTGTCCTCAGTGCAGGTTTGCTAACTGTGTTGGCAGTGCAGGGGTGTTCTCAATGCAGGGTGCCGGCAGCATTGTCGGCAGAGTGGGGGTGCCAGCGGTTTCCTCAGTGCAGGTTTGCTGGCTGTGTCAGCAGTGAAGAGGTGTTTTCTAAATGCAGGGTGCCGGCAGCATTGTCGGCAGAGCAGGGGTGCCAGCGGTGTCTTCAGTGCATGTGTGCTGACAGTGACGGCAGTGCAGGGGTGCTGGTGGTGTGCTCAGTGTGGGAGTGTCGGCAGTGTGGGGGTTGGTGACGGTGTCCTCAGTACGTGGGGCAGCAGTGCAGGGGTGCAGGCAGTGTCGGCAGTGGTGGTTTAGGCAGCGGGAGATGCTGCCAGTGGGGTGCCGGCGGTGTCAGCAGCAGGGGGTGCTGGCGGTGTCAGGTGGCGGGGGATGGCAGGCGCTATCTTCTTTTTCTTCTGTGTGCATTTTCAATGGACTTAACGCTGATTGGCTGAGAGCCGTGACAGATGGCTCTCTCAGCCAATCAGTGTTAAGCCCGCTCAATACAAAACCTTGCATCCCGACAGCGGGGTTGCAAGGTTTTGCCTCGGCTGAGTGATCTGGGGCAGGCAGGGAGGTCCGAGCTTGGCTCGGATCGCACCGGATCCCTGAAATTTGGGTGGGTTCAGATCTCTGAGATCCAAACCCGCTCATCTCTAATAACAACAGATAATATTAAGCCATTACAGCTTCCAGCCATTTCAATGCAGCCACACCACAAGAGTGCCGATCAATGAGGTCAGAGCAAATCTCAATCCATAAAGTAAAAATAGAGAACCTTCTTGTAAGTCCAGCAACCCTTGAAAAAGGCTGATGTATGGCCAAAAGGCGTTGGATTATACTTTACAGATCGCACCACTAGTTACACACCACCTCTTTCTGCATAAGGAAACATTCTTCCCACCCATAGGAGGCGCAGTTATTGCAGAACAGTAAGCCATAGCAATTGCGGAAGAAGAGAACCGCTATACTACAGCAGCTGCAGCCAAAGACAGACCACAGCCAGCTGGGTTAACCATCAGTGGTAGACCTGTCAATGGTCATCTCTAGATCAGAGAGGAGAGGTGGTGGGATGGAGTGGTAGACATCATAGAGCAGAGGATATGGGACAGACATGGAGGCGATTATAGAGGACATGGGACAGGGGGAGCAATCATAAAGTTAGATGGGAAGCCGACGATCAGAGATTGAGAGAAAGGGGAAGCCCATGAACAGGGATGAAGAGGAGCAGTAACAGGTCTCTGATATGTTATTAAGCATAGAGAGCAAAGTGTCTGTATCTGCGGGAGTGGAGCTAGTCATCAGAAGCACCACAGGTGAGACAGCGCCCCCTAAATTTCAATGCCCTTTGAAGTGACACCTAACGTAGTGCCCAGTTATAGCCCTGCCTCACATACTGGCTGGCACATGCTCACAGTGCTTATGTAAATCATCATGTGACATTATCAGACTGTGGGAAGCCTGTCAGGATAACCGAGCAGCCTGCACCAGCTGCTTATTTAAATAAAAAGGTCGCTAAATGCATACATGTGGACAGTGTCGGACTGGGACATGAAGGGCCCACCAAGAGAAAACAGTGGCAGGGGTCCATGTTTAAAGGGAGTGGTCATCCACCAGAGGGGGTGTGGCCTGCCACCACAGATGATTGGCTAACCAATAGGCAAATCTTGGTGTAGTTTCTATAGAAAGGAACCAAGCCCCTATGCTGATCAGTGTTCCTGGTAACTGACTGTCTAATAGAGTAAAAATCTATAATTCGAGGTCTGGAACCTGACACCTAAAGGATGTGGGTGGGCCCACAGGCAGTGGGGCCCACCGGGGATTTCTCCTGTACCCCTGTGGGCCAGTCCAACTCTGCATGTGGAAGACAGATAAAGAGAGGGGCACATTCCTATAGCACGCTTTCTACTAAACAGTAGGTTTGCTGTTAATTGCATTGCAATTTGGTTTTCACAGGCTATTCTATTATTAGATTTTTTCAAAACTGCGGAACAGTTCCACGTTAAGAGCTAAGTGCCACAATGAAATGATTACTCCTTGTCGCGGCACTATCGCCACTATCGGTCACACTATCGAAACTTGAACCAGACCTACGTCAGGTTCAAACTTTCCATCTGAGTATAACCTCCAAAAGTGCACAATTGGCCTTTTGTTCACGCAAACAGTTCACAGACACGCCCTCAACATAAGACGCCCATCTCCGTGCCTCTGTTTAGCCACCTCACACTCACCGCCTGTGAACTTTCCCAAGATATTTATGATACCAGTGTGCATGCTTGCACCCTGCACCTGTCACTCCCCGTGCAGTTCCTATTTCCTGCCTGGGGTGTTGCTATCTGCTCCGGTACTTCTAGCACACTCTGGTCTGTATCATCAGCAGATTGTTGCATCAGCAACCAAGTGGTAGGTGCCCTAGTGGGGAGTAAGAAGTAGATGCAAATAAAGTGAGGAGAAGCACAAGAGGGTAGAGGGCCCTGCTCGCAAGAGCTTACATTCTAGAGGGGAGGGGCAGACAAACAGGAGTGACATAGATGAGCTAGATAGGGAGGAAGGCGCATGTAGCAGCAACTTACATAATGTTAATGAGCCGTATAAAGAAAACAGCATCAGTGTGTAATATGAAGCAATAAAGTTATTACTGCTTGATGTCACTGCACAATGGACAACTTTTAAACTAATTTACGCAAATACACTTTCTAATATATATGTAGCTGACACCCTGCTTCTTAGGCTCTCATTAATACACCACATTATCAGTCATTGTCCTATTTTTCGCAAAATACTTCAGAATTAATGGTTGATATTGACTACATTGAACAAGTCAAATACTTTATAATACAAAATAATCGACTGCCTTAGGGCCTGATTCAGAGCCGGACGCTATTTGCGCTCGCTCGTCCAGAAAAAAGGGGTGGCTATTCAAATGAACCGTTCGCTCTTTGCGGTCTGTTCATGCCTCTAGGTCTGAACGAGCGAACAAAACTTGCGGTCATTTTTTGGAAAACTACGCCCCCTGGCCGCTCGCATCCTACGTCATGTCCTCTATTTATTAGATTAATCGAGTACATCGACCAGGGTATGAGCTGCTCGCTATTCTTGTGGTTGGTGTTTGCTACCACAATTTTGCGAGCAGTTCTGGCTATAAAACAACCCAGTGACGTGGTCAATGACACTGCTGTTTTAATTATGCACACCAATAAAACGCCTGTTTTGACCTTTAAGCACGCCTGCGTTCGGATCTCCACTCCCCGTTTTCAAGCACCTTCCCCTGTTACCACCCACATGCGCCTCTTTCTGTCACTCAAATTATCAGGCAATCGCTATTTTGCGAGCACATGAATTTCGACCGCACTAACTGGTTCGCGCATGCATATAACGATCCGTACGCATGTGCAGTTGGGCAAACATCGCTTGGAGCGAACGAGCGGCCGCTTACGAGCGGCTCTGAATCAGGCCCTTAGTCCCACCAAATATATACACTGCATGGTAATGCTGCAGGGAGCATTAATGAGGTTATTAAAATCTTTTTTACGTTTTTCCTCCCAATTATTAAGTGGCCTTTTTATTTCACGAAGAGTTTAAAAGATCTCTCTGAGTTGCATGGTCACCATATGGCGAGGAAATCTGGTCCTTCACTGAAGCAGCTGTGTTATCTCTTCAATATACTTTCATACAATGCACATATCTCAGGGCAAAGAACATATGTTTTATTGTCCATTTGTATATAAATATGAATAATTCAGATTTAGCTATCCCCATTAAATGGATTTTAAGAAGCTACAGAAAAATCTTTATGTTCGTAAAATCCAATCACCTTGATTTTTTTAAATTGGAGCCATTATACTTTCTCCAAATGTAAATGGCTTTTATTGCTCACATTACACAGTTATTTAACTCCTGGAAATTCCAGCGAAAACTGACAATGTTACTGCAAAATGCTACAGAGAATGTAGGTTTGCAGAAGAAAGGAGACTATTATAGCCTGGAGAGAGGAAGGACTGTACATAGAAAAAGAAGATCACACTATAAGGATAATAAAATATAAAGCAGACTTATACCCTGACAAGCTCATGAATGGAAGCTCCCTCCAAAGAAGAACTCGCTAGATCTCTATATTTTGGGAACAAGAGAGAGTCTTAGAACTGCAAAATTAAATGCTGCATTTCAGACATAAACCAGTGGGTTACCCCCCCCCCCCTGCTGTGGAACCACAAGTCTCAGCATGCCATGTTATAATGCCGAAAAGGATGTTAAAATAAAAAGGCAGAAATTGATGTCCCTTACTTTCATGAGTTATATAATACATACTGTACATAAAGGTGAAATTATACTTTTTTGGGGGAAAAACATTTATTGGTCGATTCAATTAGATGTAAGCTGCACTTATAAGCTCAATTGCGATAGCATAATCTCTGTTGTTATCTCCACAGACTGCAAGCAGAAATCAACCAAAGCCCGCAAAGCCGCTGGAAGTCGGTCCAGCGCCATCCACGGGTAATTGAATCGGTCCCTTAATTTCAAAATGGCTTGGGGGTATGATGCATGACTAGGAAGGAATACAGGGCCTGATTCAGAGCCGGACGCTATTTGCGGACGCTCGTTCTAAAAAAGGGGACGGATATTTAAATTGAGCGCTCGCTCTTTGCGGTGTGTTGACGCCTCTATGTCTGAGCGAGCGTTCAAAAAATGCGTTCGCTGTTTTGTAAAGACGCCCCTTTGCCGTTCGCATCACACGTCATCTCCGGTATTTATTAGATTAATCGGGAATATCGAAAGGCATCTGAACTGCTCGCAGTGCTTGTGGTAGGATTTACTTCCCGCTATCACTGCGAGCAGTTCAGGCTAAAAGACAACCAAGTGACGTGGTCGATGATGCTGCTTTGTTAATTATGCACTCCCATTAAACGCCCTTTTGACCTTTTGGCACGCCTGTGTTCGGATCTCCATTCCCCGTTTTCAAGCACCTTCCCGTTACCACCCACAAACGGTACATTCTGTCACTCAAATTAGCAGCCCCTCACTGTTTTACGAGCGCACGATTTCCGACCGCAATGACTGGTTTGCGCATGCGCATTAGGACCTATATGCATGCGCTGTTATGCGAAAATTTGCTCAGAGCGAACGAGCGGCTCTGAATCAGGCCCTCAGTATGTTCCTATTGATGCCCAGTCAGGTTGTCATGGTGATGTGTTACATCAGTGTCGGACTGGGGCATGAAGGGCCCACCGGGAGAATGCAGTGATAGGAGCCCATATTTAGGGGTGTGACTAGCCTTTAGAGGGGGTGTGGCCAGCCTCCACAGAGGCGTGGCTAACTATTAGAGAGTGCATGGACTGGGCTCCTTAAAAATGTATATATAGTGAATACTGCTAGTGCATGCATGATAATGTACCAGAACAGGAACGCATTGTAGAAAATACACCATAGTCCTGTGATGTATAATGAAACATATGTATAATGTTTAGTTCAAGTGCACAGTCTTGAACCTAATCCCTAGAGGAGGGGGTGGGCCCACAAGCAGTGTGGCCCTCCGGGGGATTCCCCTGTACCCCTGTGGGCCAGTCCAACTCTGTGTTACGTTATCTGTCTATCACCGTGAGCTTGTTTGTAGAAGGAGCAACAATATACAGTAATGTGGAAAGCTGCCTACCAGATGCCTACCAGCTGCCTACCCTTCAAGGTACTGTTAAGTGAACTACACACAGGGCAGATGTACTAAGCACTGGAAAGTGATAAATTGGAGAGTGATAAACTACCAACCAATCAGCTCCTAACTGTCATTTTTCAAACACAGTCTGTAATGTGACAGTTAGGAGCTGATTTATTGGCAGTTTATCACTCTCCAATTTATCACTTTTCAGAGCTTAGTACATCCTAATTAAGCTGATCAGTTGGTTTTTAGCTGACCGGTCAGATTATCTCATGTGTCAATGCTAAGTACGTACCTCAACAATATGACGCAGCCGCCACGGCCGGGGCGCTAGCTTAGGTGCCAACTTCATTCCACCAGCCCCTGTGTGTAGACAGAGTGCAGAGTATCAGCAGTAAATGAACTGGGCACAGAGAGGAAAGAAGACTGACAACTATGTAACCGATTTAAATCCAGTGACACAAAGGGCCAAATGTAATAGGGTGAGAGCTTAGAAAATGTGAGAGTCTCGCAGTAACCTCTCATATTGGTCGAGTTTTATCTTCAAAATGGGAAAACATCTGGATGAGAGTTTAAATCGTGAGAGTTTTTTGAGTCTAAAAACAGGTGAGTTTGCATATTCTCGATCTCTATTACATTGGGCGAGTTCAACAAGTATCAGAGGTTACTGCTAAACTCTCACATTTTCTAAACTCTCACCCTTAGAGCTCTATTTATTAACATTATTTTTACTAAAATAAAGTGAAAAAGGTTGTTTTGTGTTTTCACACCCTTTTCACATTATTTTAGTTTCACCTAAAGTTACAAAAGGGCAATTGGAGTAGAATTCGTAAAATTCTACTCCAACCCCTAAGTATCACTTATTTTTAGTAAGCAGATCGCATTTCCCATAATTGTAATGGGAAATATGATCCGACCAAAGTTACTAAAAATAAATTGTGAAAAAATACCGGGGAAAGCCCTGTGATAATAACGCCATCTGGAGGTGGCGTTATCCAGGGTCTCCCCCGGTTACCGGACTCCTGCTCCGCTATGACAAGGAGAGCAGATCCTGGAGCCGGTCCCAGTGATCAGCTATGTGGTCTAAACAGACCACACGCTGATTCACTGTAAAATAAAGTAAAAAAAAAAGTAAAAATAAAACAAACTTACCTGACTCCAGGGATCGGAGTTCGGGTCTCAGGTGATGTCCTCTCTCCGGTCAGCTGGTCTCCCATGCTGCACTGTGGCCCGGTCGTCACCTGACAGGGTCCCAGTGCAGCATGGGATGTCAGCTGACTGGAGGACATCACCGGAGCCCGGATCATGCTGGTAAGTGTAAATGAGGGAGAGGGGGGTCCGCGGGGGTCCGCAATTGCGGAGGGTGCGGCTTGGCGACAGGGGCAGGGTTTAGCGCCGGGGGGGGTAGCAGCGGCGGCAGGTCGGCACATGTGCGGGGCACTTGTCACTGTATTTTTTGGCGAAAATACTGTGACTAGTGTGCGGAGGGGATTCGCAGGGACAGAGCTTTCTCGCAAGCTCTGTCCCTGCAAGGGATTTGTAGTAAATCCCTGTGATGTTGTCTGAATTCGCAATGCGAATTCACTCTATAATATCACACTACAATCTGCATTACCAATGGGGATTGTAGTAAATAGAGCCCTTATACATTTGGCCCAAAACGTGAGAGAAAGGATGATAAAAACAAAGTGAAAGAGAACAAGTGCAAAGTGGAGCTATAGTGTTAGTTATACTTTACTGGCTGTGGAATTCCACTCATGTCTGGGTTCAGAGATGTCCCTAGGTGGAAGTTAGGTTGTTAGATAAGGAATTCCTGCAGTGTGACTACTAATAGACTCTCTGTATTTGTGTTACACTTTCCGGAGGCCATGGGCCATTATCAGTGTAGTATTGTCCATGCTATAAGTCGGCTGCACAGGAGCTGAGATTTCTCACTGTTGTAAATAATGAGCATTTGAAACAGTAAAAAATAATGCACTAATCACTGAAAGCTGCTGTCAGATGGACCATGAAATCTCTCTTTGGGGCATAATCCTGTTTATTTATAGTGCATTAAAATAGTCACAATTGCATTAAAAAACGTTCTGCACCATCTCATTTCATAGCATCATAAATTGTCATTAATTAAGCTGTTTGGTCTCAGGTTAGAAATACGTCTAATCTTTCGGGCAATTTTTTTATTTACAAATTGTTGGCGAAACACCTGGAAAGACGCAAAGTGTTCGTTTATTTCTCTCTTTCCTGCATATGTTTTTTTGCTATTATTATTTCATTTTCTGTGTTTGCCTTTAGCCTTCTCCCCTCCATCTGGCCGATGAGACTATCAATATATGTCCCAATGTAAACACAGAAAGCTGAGCTATAGAGTTTAAATATTTGATTGACTTCCAAGTTCTCTCAATTGGAAATGAGCCTTTAAAGTGGAAATGCAGAACACCAGCAGTGAAACGCACGTTTGTTTCCAAGAAGTAATCTATGCCCGCTGTAAAATTGGCTCCGTGTTTTGTGCGGAAACAGGGAAAAATCTCAGCCGCTGAGAACTTCAGGGAGCCAGTTCCAACCTTTCTGTTCTAGCTGCCTCAGGCTGTCTTCTGTTTTATTTTGTAGATACAATGTAATCATTAGCTGGATAAACATGTCACTGGAAGAGGTAAATCGAATTCTGTCAAATCACATTTTGCTTCGTATAGTTACTTTTTAACTGTTTCTGCTGCCTAATCCGCCATCTTCCCGTCCGATGCCATATGTAATGCTTACGCCATGGAAGGTAAAAGACTGACGGTGGCTTGTGCGTGATTCACAGTTCCATTTAAACGCTGGCTCAGCTACAACATGTTTCCATTTTTATGGAAATATACAAATGTTTCTAGCAACAAGCTCTGAAGTCATCAGGTGTTGGAGTAATATAGAGTAATAGAGGAAGATTTGGCGGAGGATTGGGATAGGTGAAAATACAGTATACACTTGGCGTACAGTACATGAAAATGTAACCTGATATAAGGATGTGTTAACAATGTTATGAAAACATTTAGAAAAGTGTAAAAAAAAAAGTAAAGGTATTAAAGCTTAATTAATAATAGTAAAAAAAACCCAGTAGTTGTAAATAGCTGCAATCAGTTATTCGAATCAGCGCGATGGTGACTAGCCTCGGGAAGGCGTTTCTGGGGCTATTCAACTGACCGCACTGTTACGTTCAACTACAGGATTTCTGCTCACACCCTACTGAGGGGCGAGCAGAAATCCGATGTAAGTGTGTCCGCAATGGGTTTTTTTCCGGCTTAGCATGACACTAACAGCCTCGCACCTGGCACTTTAGTCAGAAAATGCTGGTTACCGCAACCAAACACTCAGCTTAAGGCACGGTAACCAGCATTTTCCAACTTAAGTGGTTTTAGTCGGACTTAACAGAGCGGTCAATTAAACAGCTCCAGGATCTCCTTCCCAGGAGTAATCAGCATTGCGCTGAGTGGAATCGCCTTTTAGGTCCACCCAAGGGTGTTTCTTCTCTTTATGCTTTCTGAGGTAGAATTTGCAACTCAGCTCCAGTGTCGTGCTGGGGGCAGGGGGTCACGGTCCCCCGTCGGTCGTGGATAGTGCTCTGGGGGTCTCGGCATTAGTACTGATGGGTGCCCATGGCTGTCTATTTTCTAGGAGATGGTGACATCTTCTGGTACGTCGGCTCCCTCACCAGCTGCGTTGCATGGAAGAGGGCACAGTGCAGCATGTCAAGTCCTTCACCTTGGGGCAGGCCAGATACATGTGGGGTACAAGGTGAACGCAGGTGCGGACTTTGATGCATAAAGTCGCATCGCCCATAACCGACATCAGCCGTAGTTATTATTATTACTATTGGCACTTACGCCAGCCCCATGCTGGGTGCTAGTGGTCCATCAGAAACAGACGTCGGGCTACATGCCCACGACACTCCCATGAAAGGGATCTCTTGCATGTGCCCAGTTTATATCCAGAATTGCCCATTTCATGGACAGAAAGAGACATGAGCGCACAGAGCCTCCGTCATGGTGCATTTGGATGTGTATGAATGGTATGGTGCAGCACATGTGCAGCCCGCTAAAAATCGCTAGCCTAGCACTCGGGCTTGCGTCATACAGAATCTGGGCCAGAACAGGTTACGTCTGGCCAGGGGAGTAACTAGAACTTTGAGGGCCCCATGGCAATATCTTGTGAGACACCCCCCCCCACCTCACTGGCACCGAGAGGTAAAAAAAACACATGATAATAAAAACATACCCAGCACTGCAGACAGACAGATATATATATATATATATATATATATACACTGGGCCTGATTCAGCAAGGACCACAAAGGAGAGAACACACGCACTTGGCCGATGTTTTTGCACAGCGATCGGGTTATGGTACGCAGACTACACGCAGTGTGTACGCAGACCCCTTCCGATATTGATTGACAGGAAGTGCCATTTGTGGGTGTTGATGGGAGATGGTCAGATGAATGCAGGTGTTGTTATAGGGGCTTGCATAATTAAGGCAGTGCGGCAGCATACGTAGCCATACCGTAAGCTGTACACAGGAATCGGCCAAATCCTGCGGCAGGTCAGGTCAACCACTATTGTGCGTGTGAGTCCGATGGTTCTTGATGTTACTGATGTTCACGCCATCTTGCGTGCTGATCAAGAGATAAAGGGAGATGGGCGTCTGCATCTTGTGCTGTGGTCTCCGTGCATATGCATTGATTAGCATATACTCGCAGCAGACGGGTGCGTGCGTCTGCTAGCGTGCGTTCCTTGCTGAATCAGGCCCTATATACATATATATTATGTATATACATGTATACACACACACATATATGTATACACATATACTGTATATAGGTGTATAAATGTTACTGTATATAATTCATATAATATTAATGGGCATATTATATTTATTAAGAAATGATAAATGAGCTTCAGGAGCAGGCGGTCAGCGGCGCAGTTTGTGTCACTCACAGTCTCTCCTTTAAACACCGGCGCTGCTCCGAAGCCACACGACCCTCCCGCTGCCAGTCCCTGCCTGCCGCCCAAAGAAGAGAGAGACTCACGAGATGATGAGGTCATCATCTCGCGAGACCAAAGCTCTGCGCGTTGGGTGGAAGCCGGATAGTGTTAGTGAGTGACACACAGTCTAAACCCCCCTCCCCCTCCCATCCGCTCAGCGGAGTTTAAATAAACACAGTGAGAAATATAAAAAAGTCTGCAGGGTGTAGTGGGTTTATTGCTGAGGCGACGGGCCCCCTAAGCCTCCAGGCCCCATAGTAAGCGCACGCCCTGCAACCCCTATAGTTACGCTACTGCGTCTGGCTGTGGCCTCCTATGTGACTACTGTACTTGATCTTTTTATGTGCATAATATTAAATATAACCTATATAAAATGTTAAACAAGAAACCTCCATTGACAGATTTTACAATTATGAACCATGGCCGGATATGGGCGGATATTCAGCACAAACTGATTTCCACTTTTCATTAAGGAATAGAAACAAGATCTATAGTTTATGAATCTCAGCGACTGGGAACAAAATGAGGACTGAATTCTGTAGCTCTGAGACTTCACTAGACCCCGATCAGACACATGGAGGATGAATGAGCTGGAATGACACAGCCGGCCTGGCATCGCTAAGAAATGAATGTTAAACAAATGTCTCATTTTAAAAATGCAATCAATTATTCAAATATTATAACAATGATTTGACACACACACACATATATATATATATATATATATATATATATACAGTTTGTACTTTAATGTGTTCCCATCAAACAATTATAATTAGAATATATTACTTTGCCTCTTTCCCTCCCCCCTTTCCCTGATTTCCGGTTGAGATCTTACTAAGTCAAAGTAAGCTGACTTTAAAATTTATAGATACACCCAAGTACCAATTATATTCATGACAATAAATCACATTCAGCCAGAGGTTCAGTCCTTGCTCTCCCTCCCAATCCGCCTTCAAGGAGACAGTTTTGTGTTTGTATAAGAGGAAAACATTTATTGTCTTACTTATGCAGCCTGAAGTGACATTAACCAAGCATTAACACCTGACTGGCCAATAAGTAAAGTACATGTAGGGGACGTATTTACAGGAGGAGCCTGATAAATGCCACCAATCTGGCTCAAGTTCCTCACGGTTTTCATAACCACCCCGTTTCTGCTATCTTGCTGCATCTGTACCTTCAGCTACCCCAAATGGTCCCCATTTTACTGCTGGACACTTAGAAATTCTGCAGGCGTGTAATATGTCAGACAGGCCTCGTCTTTTATTCAATAACTTCCTGGTGCAAGTGTCGCTGTAGTAGGATCGCTGTACACAGCCTCAGTTTCCAGCAAAACGCTTTAGCTGGCTATGGTGTATTCTCAAGTAACAACCCTTACGTGTTCTAGTGGAATGGGTATGATTCCCGTCAGCGGCAGCCCGACAGGAGCAGAGTGCAAAGCAGCGGAAGCCCGACAGCGCTGGAAATCCCGGTCGTGGCTAGGTAAGTATCTGCTAACCTAACCTAACCCCTCTAACCCTAACCCTCCTTATTGGTGCCTAACCCTAACTTCCCCCCCAAGTGCCTAACCCTAATCCCCCCTCTAAGTGCCTAACCCTAACCACCCCCTTCCCCGCTGCCTAAACCTGTCCCCCGGGGGGGTGCCTAACCCTAAGTCCCCCCCGGGGGTGCCTAACCCTAACCCTCACTCCTCCTAGCCTAACTCTAACCCTCCCGGGGGGGTGCCTAACCCTAAGTCCCCCCCGGGAGCCCTAAACCTAACCCTCCCCCCCGCAGCTGTCCGCTCGCGGCGCCCGGCATCACTACGATCGTGATGCCGGGCGCCGGTCTCCCAGCATCGGGGAAATGCTGGCGTCTACATCTAGACGCCCGGCATTTCACCCATGCCGGGATAAGACAGTCGGGAAGCCGGCTGCCGGTATTTAGGCAGTCGGCTTCCCGATTGCTTCCCGTCCTAGTGATTAGTGATCAGCACTAGTGATTAGTGACCAGTACTAGTGATTAGTGATCAGTACTTGATATATGCACATTGTACGAGAGCTGTTTATAGCCTGTGAGCTACTTTAGATGTGTCAGAATTAAGATGTATGAATTAAAAACCTTTGCTCCTATAGGACACAACCTTGACAATGAGATAAAATCGATAATTTGCAAAAAGTAAGATGACACACAAAAGGAGTATGAGAAGTTGACATACTCCAGTTTACATGAACAATATCCCGATAATAACTACTAACCGGGAGAAAATCAATTATAATCGTACATCGCAACTGGTGTACTATACTATGGACCAAGCTAAACACCGAGATGATACACACACATACTGCATTTATGAATAGAGCTCTAACCCCATTATGACACCTCGTCCTACTTATCTTTGGACATATCCCCATTGAAACATTCAGCCTTTCTGCTCTCTATTATATTACGACATCCATCTGCAACTAATAACTATAACCTCAACAATAAGGAAAAGTAAGAATTAAGTATTTACAGAGCAATAGTATAGGTCAGATGCTGATATGTACCCACCAATATGAATAGGTATCAAAACACCCAAATAAAATGCACCATCACTGCACGCTCCTTCGCCCAAGTTGAAGTCGGAACAACAAGCAGACCAACCCACGTATAACCATATCATTAAACAAAACAAGCTACCTCCGGTAGTACAAAGTAATAGATTCATTTCTATAGCTAAGTCAAGTTCTATCTCTCAGTAAAATGTATTCATAACCACAATGACTTAACACCAGCAAACCACAAAAATAGGTACATTGTTATAAAGATATAATGCAGCTCACTGAGCTGTGCACTGAGCCAGCACCGCACTTATAGACTCTGGGCACTAGAGTGTGCCCAGAGTCTATAGCGCATGCACAGGTCACCGGGAAAATGGCTGTGGCAGCCATTTTCCCTGTACTGAGCATGCGCAAACGACGGGAAAATGGCCACGGCGCCCATTTTCCAGCCGTTTTTACAGGTCCAGACACCGGTGCCGATGTGGGACTACAGAGAGGTAAGTTTTGTGGGTGGAGGGTGTGCAGTGCAGGCCCCCCCGGAATCAGTGGCCCATGTGTCCCGTATACCCTGCACCCATTATAAATACGCCCCTGGTCTGATCATAAGCACTCTGGCTTGAAAGAACACAAACACCAGCAAACTTGCAAGGTAGAGTGGACTATTTTTCTTACAGCAGTTTATAACAGACAAGTTGTTGGTATCTTCATATACACCGCTTGGCAGGGCTCCCTAACGATAGCTTTCACAAACTATCGCCTGGCCACTTGCTGGCGTCAGGAGCACTGGTAACAATACCTACTCCGGCTAAATATGGAAGTCACTTCCTGGAACAGCTGAGGCAAAGCCCATCCCGGCTCTGAAGAAAACCTGGACTCCGGACTAAACCCAGGTTGTAAGCCTGAAACGATGAGTTGTCCCAGGTCCCGGGGAACCTTTCAGCTACTTGAACTGTGGCACCTGAGTCTCCCTGCCACAATATATTACCATTAACTCAATGCTCAGGTATTATACTCTTTGTTTATCGTGTCTGGAAAGATAGCAAAGACAGATGGCTGGTGGCGTAGGAAAAGGATGGTATATATTGGGAGATTGATGACCAAAAGGAAAAACCTGTGCAACCAGGAGAGCATGTACAGGTCTGGCCAGGGCCGGTGCAAGGTTTCCGGGCGCCCTAGGCAACATTTCACCAACCGCCCCTGCTCCCTCCAATTCTTAATATGCCACACAGCAGTGTCCCAAATTCATAATATACTATATAGAATATTACACACAGCAGAACACCAAAATCATAATGTAGCTCATAACACTGCCGCAAATTCATAATATGCCACTCAGCCATGAATTATGCAATTTTTTATTTTTTGTAGACTCAGCGGCGCCCTTCAGTGGCCAGCGCCCATAGGCGGCTGCCTAAGGTTGCCTAACGGTAGCACCGGCTCTGGGTCTGGCAGCACCACATGAACTGTACTTGCCAACTGTGTCGGCATTTAGGAGTCTGGGAATTATGCCTAAGACCCCCCCATTGTTGACACCAAATTATTAATTCCCTTTGGATACATGGGGGCCTATTTATTCATAGCCTTGAAAGGTTCCTATTTACATTATTTTTTAATTATTTAATTTTTTATTTGGGTGAAACCAGAAACCACTCTGGAGCACCGTTCTAGTCCTCTATACCCATTATTTTTTTAAAAGTTTACCTATCTAAAAACATCTAAACTGCTGAGGTGGGTTTGGGTTTATACGCATCAATATAGTCAATAAACATGTCAGAATGGACCAAGGCCCTGATTCAGAGTTTGACGCTCTGACCAGAGCGCTCGCTCTGAATCAGGGCCCACCTCCATAATTATGGAGCGCCCTCCTGGACGCTCGTATAGCTGTGGGTCAACACCCACAGCCTATACGAGCGTGCAGGATGATGGTCGCAATGGTCTTGACCATCGCGACCATCGCCAGTGCGAGCAGTAGCCTGCGGTTGAGTTTCTCAACCGCAAGGCCAGGAGTGATTTTGGCTCTATCAGAGCCCAAATCACTCCCACTGACATCACTAGTGATGTCAGTGGGGCCGGCTTCTGACGGTAGGCGTTCCCTTGGGAACGCCTATGTCTGGCAGGCACGCCCCTGGCACGCCCACCAAAGGGGGCGTGCTGTCAATCAACATCGACAGCACGCCCCCTTTGATCAGACACTACAAGCGAAGGAAAGTCCTTCGCTCGTCGCGTCTCGCGCATGCGCACGACGGAGCTCCCTCCGTCGTGCGCATGCGCAGTGCACACTATCGACCCACTTCGAGCGGACAGCCGCTAGCGAGTGGGTCTGAATCAGGCCCCAAGTCCATTGTTGACCTTTGGGCAAAATAGTCTGATCCAGTAAGACCTAATTAGTACAGTCGGCTGATGACTCAGCTCAGTATTAGATGGCGGTTATTGTCTGACAGCATTCTCTGTCAGTATTTATGGCATCTTATTGATGTATCTTTGTTCCCAATACAAAAATTAGAGATGTGCACTGACCCCCATGTTTTGGTTTTGGATCTGGATTACTGATGTACCACTTGATAATGTCACACATCAGAATCTGAAACCATGTTACCATGTCCAGCAGTGTCATATGATGGCTGTCTGTGTCTCTCCTGGCCGAAGAAGCCATTTCCGAGGACCATGCTTACCATCCAGCATATGGGATTGGCATTGTCTCGTTTTCTTTCTACGTGCCTCTGAAACATGGGTACAGCCATCTTGGTTTGTGATAACCTGACTGTACTGAGCAATCCGATTCCAACAACATGGATCATTTGCTTCTCTCAAGCTATCAGCACTCAAGGCACCAATTTAAACCTGGACTTGCACTGTGAACATTGCTGGAACAACTTCACTCTTGAGAGGCCAGTCGCCTGACTCCTGGTCCTGTTTCCTTCTTGCAGCTGTTCCAGTTTCTACTTTCAGCATTACTACAAGAGCCTACACTTTTTCGCCACAAGTATCTATCATTGCTACAACTCTCTGGCCCTCATTCAGAGGCGGTTGCAAGAAGCGATCGCTCTCACTGAAAGAGGACGGCCTCTTCATTTTTGAAGTGCGGCCTTCTGGTCGTTAGTTAAGCTGTGGGTTACCACCCACAGCTTAACGACCGACCAGGTTGATGGTCACGATGGTGATCACCATCACGACCATCGGGGCTTATGACCAGACTCTAAGGTTGGGTCTGGGCACTCGTAAGCCCCAGGGAGCTTTCTGCTCTGATGGAGCAGGAAGCTCCCCACTGACATCAATGATGATGTCAGTGCGGCCGCCCACAAAACGCTAGGCGTTCGTTAAGGAACGCCTCCATTTTATAAACCACCCCCCCAGCCCACGTACCAAACGGGGCAAGCTGTCGATCAACATCGACAGCCGCCCCTTTGGTAATGAGCTCCAGAGTGACAGAGCTTCTCTGTCACTCTGGGGCTTGTGCACGTGCAGTGTGGCCACTGTGCATGTGCAGGACTCACCATCGAGTCAGTTACGAGTGCATTGGTGCTTGCGATTGACTCTGAATGAGGTCCTCTGTGAATTCCTCCAGTTAGTAGGGCTAACTACTACCAGAACCTGTTACCTGCTTCCAGTCTCTAGCATTGTTGCAGCACAGTCCTGTAACCTCTTCCTGGCTGTGTATTATAATCAGTAAGTTTCAAACTGTGATTCCAGGCTGCACACTTTATCCAGCACACTTCAACATCAGTTACCACTCCAGGCTATGTGCTTTACACACCAAGCTACAGCATCCAGTCCAGGCTGTGTGATACACACAGCAAGTGCCAGCATCTGCTCCAGGCTGGATGCAAGATCCAATACATCTGTCTCGGCTGTGCATTATATATGCTAAGACTCATCTATTAGTCTCCTGCTGCCCCTGTGGGGCTGATCCACTCTGTGTTTTTCAACATTTTTTCTATAAATCCAGTTCCAGTGTGCCATTGCCTACATATTCCATGCTGCAAGGTGGCTCACCAGCCTGGACCACATTTTGCCTTTTACCCACTACTTCCATGCTGCATGAGGAGGAGCCAACAGCTTCATACACTCTCCTAATACTAAGGCCAAACCTAAGGTTCCTGAACTGGGACAACAAAAGCCTACATACCTGACAGATGAGATTTAAATGGTTGATAATTGGTTTCCCATCATCCCTCCTGGGGAAGGCTATTGTCGAATTGAGCCACAATACTTCCCAATACCCAGGTTTCTTGGTGTTAAGGAAATTTATACATATCAAAGACCTGTCTACTGAGTATTGGTGAAGTTTTTAAGTAGGGGATTTAGTAACAATATACGGTCCATTCATTGATCTTCCCTCCCATAATTCAAGAGACCTAAAGTCTAAAAGTAATAGTGACTAATCCTACATTGTCTTGTCCCAGAGGTACATGGGATCACACCCAGAAATCACTCTTTACCCTTCCCACTAAAGCACGATAGTGATCTAAAGCAGTGGCACCCAACCACGGTCCTCAAGGCACACCAGCAGTCCAGGCTTTAAGGATAGCCATACTTGAGCACAAGTGTCTTAATTAGTCCTGCAGTTATTTTGATTTGACCATCTGTGTTCAAGCATGGATATCACTAAAACCTGGACTGTTAGCATGCCTTGAGGACCCGAGGTTGGGAAACACTGATCTAGAGGGTGTTTGTCAAAATCAAGGTTTCTTTAGACTGACACTGCTGAATGTAGCAATATTCTATTATGGGGCTACAATATTTACAAGTGGTGTACTCTTTAGACAATAACCCTAGTCATTGCCTCCAAACTTCAGGGTGGGCAGATCGTTTATTGAACCCTGAATTCAGTGGAGTGTGGGGCTTAACTAAGTGAACTACCAATTCAAGCTCCATTTCCACATCATCAATCCCATCTGGCAGGTCCGATCTCCATGGTCTTGATGTCACCACAAAAATATGGGTTACTATAAAACAGAGAAATTAAAAAGAAAACAGAAAAAGAGAAAAATTTGATGCTTCCTGGTAGAGTAATAGAATCACTCCATTTTTTTCTCAGACTATTCTGTAATTCAAGTCTCTCAAAACAGGCTCACGAGTGACAACAGAGTTTCCACTTTTGGGTTTTTTCCCTTTTTCCTGGTTTGCAGCAGTGTTTCCACGTTTGGATTTTTTTTTTCCTGGTTTATGCAATTTTAAGGTATATTGTTTTCAACTTCGGAATTTATTTTCCTGATCGATTTAATTACTTTTTATATTTTTAATTTAGTTTTTACTGTAGTCAGTTTTGTCAGCTCTCCTGTTATGTAATTACCACAGGATTTTAAGAAAAAATAATGTGGCACGCAATTTACTGATTATTTGAAAATGGAAACACCGGTGATGGTGTTGTTTTACCGATCTCTGCCTCAAACTGAACTGTTTCTTGATTGCTGACTTTCCTGCAATAAGTGGAATGAATCCAGGTGCCTCTCTCTGCTACCATTTAAGGATATTGTGCTGGTTATCAATACTTGATATGGACCATCCCAACAGTCTACTAGACAACCTGAGTGCAAAAAGGTTTGAATAATTACATATTATCCAGATTATGTGGGGAGTGGGGGTTTGGACTGCACTTTGACTCCAGGTTGAACATCCTGACAGTTAGTTCATGCGATATCTGAAAGTCTGCAGTTTTAAACCTTTCTGCTGTGCCTCAGCTGTTTTCTCATTTTAGTGAGATATTGGGCAGTTTCATCACTGTTACACTTTAAATCATCCTAGAGATCTACCATCAAGTACGACTATTAACCAAAAGTGTTGACCTGTTAAGTAGTAGTCTAGGAGTGGTTGTGATGCTGTACAGTACTAGTGGTAATGTTTTTGGAAATGCTGTCCCAGTCTCAGTCATCACTTTGTTCAACTTATTCTATAACACCATTAAATCTTTCTACTTTCGCACTGGCTTTTGGCCTGTAAGGAAAGTCTAATTTACTATCGATGTCCAGAAGTTTATACGTGGTCTAAAAAACATAACCCAGAAATGGGTACTCCTATCACTCTCAATAACTTTGAGGATACTAAACCTACAGTACACACAATTATGTATTAGTTGCGGCCAGGTAGGCCTCTACCCAGTTAGAAAACACATCCATGCATACCAGATTGTACTTTAAAGTCCTACAAGGAGGTAATTGTATGGAATCAATCAGAATTACCTGGATAGGGCCATCTGTTTGAAGGATGTGTAAATTCTCTGTATTTTTATCTCGGTAAGGCATGAAGCAGCTTTCTTACCAGCATGGGAGAAAAATCCAGTACGAATTTACTAATCTACACATACCTTCATTACCTAAATGCATCAACCCCTGCAATGCTTCCACTAAGCTTGGAAAGAATGCTTTTGGAGTTACTGGCCTACCCCTTCTGTCTGTCCATAAGCCCATTGTATCCTGTCCACTTTCCTTCAACTTCAAGAGGGCCTTTTCCTGTGGGAAACAAATTTGTTGCATTCTGATGTTTGTTTCTGCTGAGAGCTTGAAATACCAGCAATTTATTTGAGACCTCATCAGTATCAATTTTTGGGGTCTATTCATTAACATTATTTTTACATAAATATTGTGAAAGCGTATGTTTCACCCCCTTTTTACAATATTTTAGTTTCACTTACTGTAAATGTACTAAAGAGGAATTGGAGGAAAATTTGCAAAACTCTCAAAGCCATGGATCCCTTCTTTGATGTTTTTTGAAGCAGCACAAGCACCCAAGTAGACTGTCTATCGCAAATGCAATTAGACTGTATTATAAGCAGGGAGACGGATTCACCGGGACAGAGCATTATTGCAAGCTCTGTCCTCGCATGCGGATATTAATGAATTCATATGATAATTACAATTATCACAATGTGAAAATGATCAATATTAACACTGGAAATCTGCAATTAAATTGCGGATTTTTATAAATAGGGCCCTGTATGTTTCAAATCAGAGGTTAGGTTGCCACTCTCTTTACATCCTTATCTGCTCTTCTGTTGCCCACAGAGACTGGGTCAGTGTTGTGTGCACCTCTCATTGTCTGCAGACTTCTTTGATGAATGGAAGCCTATTGTACATTGAGTCTCTATGGGAATATGATGGAACTCTGATATTAATAATAGTGATGTGGTTACATTTTGCTTTTATGAAGCAATTACTAGAGAGGTGCATGGATTCCCGTGTTTTGGTTTTAGATTCAAATAAAAATTTCTAAAAATCAATTAAAAAAACTAAAATTGCTGAATCCAAAACCCCAGTTCGGTTCTGAACTGGCAACAGATCTGAACCGGGATTCAGTTTGTACCGGGTCACAAAAGGGAATCTGAACCTTGACCCAGTTCTACTCTGTCCCCCTAAATATGGGTATGTTCAGGTATGTAACATCAGGTATCAGCCACAATCAAATCCTCATTCTTTCATCTGAGGAATTTAGCCAGAATCAAACACTTACTGTAATTCCCTCTGAAGATCTGCCTAAAGTCATACATGCATTTATATCATCAAGCCTAGACTACAGCAATGTCTTCTACCTTGGTCTCCCAGCAAAAATAATTGCACCACTTGCAGATGGTACAAAATGCAGCTCCCAGGCTATTAACCAACCAGCTCTGTTTCAGCCACATAACACCCATTCTCTACTCCCTTCACTGGCTGCCTGTAAGATGGTGAATCATTTTCAAGATTGGCTTAATTACTTTCAAAGCCCAACATGACCAGGGCCCAAGGTATCTGAAGCAGCTTCTGATCTCTTACTGTCCCATAAGATTACTGCGATCTGTTGATGAAGATCTATTAACAGTACCTAGACTCTCCTGGAATTGATTTGGGGGTCAAGCTTTCAGCTTTGTGTCTTTGACTCTATGGAACTTGTTTCCCCACACAGTTTCGAGAAACCTCCAGTCTAGAGTTCAGTAATGTCCCTCGTTAAGCTTGTTTTGTATTTTGTGCTGTAAAAGCAAATGTAAAGTTTTTTTGAGTCCAATTAGGAGAAATGTGCTATATAAATTATTATTATGTGCCCCTAGTTCACATCATGCAACTCAGGGTCCCTAGTTCCAGTTATGCTATACTGCTTATACTGTAGCAGCCCAGTTTACATTATGCCACACAGAGCCCCCAGTTCACATTATGCTCCAGTATCCCAGGTAATATTATGCCACAGTGCCCTAGTTCATATTATTCTGCAGGTTGCATTTTGCCACACAGTGCCCCCAGTTCCTATCATGCAGTGCCCATGATGCAACACAGTGCCCCCATTTCATATTATGCCACATAGTTCCCCATGTTCTCATTATGCAACACAGTTCACCCCCAGTTCATATTAAGCCAAAGTGCCCCCGGATCATATTAAGCCACTGTTCACATTATACCACATTGTCCACAAGTTCACATAATGCATCTTCACTGTTAATCACCTATTTGTGATCTGCAGCAGAAACTTCTTGTTTATCCTCCTTAAGACCTCTCACTCTGCTTCACCAACCTGCTCAGAGAATGTCTCCTGTGCTTGTGCCCCCTTCCCCACAGGCCAGTCAGACACTGTGGAGGTGAGTAGACTGCCCCAGCCACCCTGTTAGTACTCAGTAACTGCACACACAATAGAAATAATTGAGAGAGAGAGCAAAAAAAAAAAAAAACTCCACACTGGTTAGGCACTTAGGGCCTGATTCAGAGCTGAACGCTCTGACCAGAGCGCTCGCTCTGAATCAGGGCCCTCCTACCTTTTTTTGGAGCGTCCACATGGACGCTCGCATAGCTGTGGGTTACCACCCACAGCTATAGCGAGCGTCCATGATGATGGTCACGATGGTCTTGACCATCGCGACCATCAGGCTTGCGACGGAGACCCTGCAGTAGGGTCTCGCTGCCGCAAGCCCTGGAGTGATTTTGGCTCTATCAGAGCCAAAATCACTCCCACTGACATCACTAGTGATGTCAGTGTGGCCGGCTTCAGACGGTAGGCGTTCCCATGGGAACGCCTCCGTCTGACAGGCACGCCCCCGGCACGCCCACCAAAGGGGGCATGCTGTCAATCAACATCGACAGCACGCCCCCTTTGGTGCGATACCCGGAGCGACAGCTTGGCTGTCGCAGACCGGGTCTCGCGCATGCACACGATGGAGCTACCTCCGTCGTGCACATGCGCAGTGGGGAACATCGACCCGCTTGTGAGCGTACTGCCGCTCGCGAGCGGGTCTGAATGACCCACTTAATCAGAAACAGAACCCCCATGAGGAGGGAAGGGAGAACACTTATAAGGAGCAGAGGCTGTCAACAGGGCTAGGCACTGATTAATCCTATCCGACTTACCACTGAGAGATTTCTCCTTCACTCAGCACTTGCAGACAATTCGTATAATTGATCACCAATCCTGAAGCCATTGTGTGTGAGTTATTGTACTTATGTCTCGATGCATTGTGGGGCCCAGAAACATTGTCACAATCCTGACAAATTTTTCCCATATTTTATTAGTTTCTCCTATGTGTTACCTCTGCTAGTGTTGTTCCAGCTAGTGCTGAGGTCCACTCGCACATCATTCCTGGATGACGCAGAGGCCCATCTGCACTGCACATTGCATCCAGCTGGCTATGTGGTCTGTTCACACTGTTTCTGCTCTGTGTTCTCAGTGTGTTTACCAAGCATGCTAGCACTCAGGCTGCACACCAGAATTCCCTCCAAAACTCAATATGGACAATATGTTGTATGACTCTCCTCCACCACTCAGAATGCTGCTCCCAGACCAGCTGATCACAGCATCCAATCCCTGGGGATCCATCCCAATAAATTCCATTTCCTGACTGGCCCACGTTGCCAAAACAATGTCACTTCTGCTGAAGTTACAGCTCTGTGCTGAGCTCCCAGGTACTCTGGCCTTCATTCAGAGGTGGCCGTACGGTCTACGACCGCACGGCCGCCTCGATGTTTCTCAAGTGCGCATGCGCACGAGGGAGCCGGCTCCTTCGTGCGCATGCGTGAGACCCACTACGACCGACAGTGCCGGACTCTTTCCAAAGGGGGCGAGCTGTCGATGTTGATTGACAGCTCGCCCCATTTGGAAGGCGGGCCGGGGGGGTGGCAGCCCAAATGGAGGCGTTCCCATCACTAGTGATGTCAGTGGAGAGCTTCCGGCTCTGACAGAGCCAGAAGCTCTCCGGAGCTTACGACAAGTGAGACCCTACCCTAGGGTCTCGTCGTAAGCACCGATGGTCGCAATGGTCTCTGACCATCGCGACCATCACCCTAGCGGTTGTTACAGCCTAACAACCGAAACAGAGGCGGGCGGTCAGGATGCAAGCGGCCGCCCAGTTTCTGAGCGACCGCTTGCATCCTCCAACTGCCTCTGAATGAGGCCCTCTGGGTCTGTAGAGGCCCAGTCCATCCAATCAAGTTCCAATCTGGTGTATGCAAGTCTCCATCTACCACAGTGTTCCAGTCTGGTTTAACTAAAGGACTTTTTTACTATCGGTTCCAGACGATATCTGTTACCATCATTCCCAGCCGATATCTATTACCATTGGTCCCATCTGATATCTATTTTCATCGGTCCAACCCAATGTCTGTTACCATTGGTCCTAGCTGATATCTGTGTCCATTGGTTCCAGCTCATTCCTACCACCATCGGTACCAACTGATATCTCCAATCATCGGTCCTAGCCGATATCTCCAATCATTGGTCCCAGCTAATATCGCCAAACATTGGTCCCAGCCAATATGCCCAATCATCAGTCCCATCCAAAATATTGAAACATCGGTCTCAAACCAATTTAGTACTTCAATTCATCATCATCAGTTTCAAACCAATCCAGTACTTCAAACCATCATCATTGTTCTCAAACTGATCAAGTTCTTCAATTCATTATCATCGGTCTCAAATTGATCCAGTTCTTTAATTCATCAACTTCGTTCTCAAACCAATCCAGTTCTTCAATTCATCAGCATCGGTCTCAAACCAATCCAGTTCTTCAATTCATCAACGGTCCTCAAACCAATCCAGTTCTTCAATTCATCAACATCGGTCTCAAACCGATCCAGTTCTTCAATTCATCAACTTCAGTCTCAAACAAATCCACTTCTTCAATTCATCAACATCTGTCTCAAACCGATCCAGTTCTTCAACTATTAAGATTGGACTCCATCAATTCTATAGCATAGGTTCCAATCTGACCCTGGTTGATCAATTCCATATCATCAATTCTACTATATTGGTTCCTATCCAATTTTACCACTACAGTTTCAATTCAACTCCAGTTTAATAAAGTTGATCCCTACTGTCCTCGCATTTGGGCTCATCACCTCCAACAGTTCCACTGCCTCCTATCTTCCCTCAATGCATGAGGAAGTCCTGGGGCTCAAGCCACCCAGATTCAATCACCACCGCCCTAGTCTCCTCTTCAGCCTCCCATGCCTGTTCCAACCAATCTCAACCCTCAGATGTGACACATGCTGAACGCTATTGTATTCTCACTCTCTGTGGAGAGATGTACTAAGCCTTTGAGAGAGATAAGGAACTAATCAATCAGTACCTGCTGTAACTAATCATGTTACAGACTGTGGGCCTGATTCAGAGCCACTTGCAAGCACTATGCGCTCGCAAGCGGGTTGATGGCCGGGCAGTGCACATGCACCACGTGCACGAGCCCCGGAGCGAGCGAGAAATCACTCTCTCCGGGGCTCGCAACAAAACGGGATGGCTGTCAATGTTGATCAACAGCTCGCCCTGTTTTGTAGGCGGGGAGGGAGTTGGCTGGCCAAACGGAGGCATTCCTGAAGGAACGTCTGCCATTTGAGGGCAGCCGTACTGAGGGCCTGATTCAAAGCCGGACGCTCTGACCAGAGCGCTCGCTCTGAATCAGGGCCCTCCTACATGAGAATGGAGTTGCCTCTTGGACGCTCGTATAGCTGTGGGTGACCACCCACAGCTATAGCGAGCATCCATGATGATGGTCGCGATGGTCAAGACCATCGCGACCATCGGGCTTGCGACGGAGAACCTGCGGTAGGGTCTCGCTGCTGCAAGCCCTGGAGTGATTTTGGCTCTATCAGAGCCAAAATCGCTCCCACTGACATCACTACTGATGTCAGTGGGGCCGGCTTCAGACGGTAGGCATTCCCATGGATGGTCAATCAACATCGACAGCACGCCCCTTTTGGTGCGAGACCCGGAGCGACGGAGAGCCCGCCGCTAGCCGGGTCTCGCGCATGCGCACGATGGAGCTCCCTCCGTCGTGCGCATGCGCAGTAGGGCACCATCAACCCACTTGCGAGCGTCCTGCGCTCGCGAGCGGGTCTGAATGACCCCCTGACATCACTCGTGATGTCAGTAGTTGAGCTTCCTGCTCTATTAGAGCAGGAAGTTCAATGGGGCTTGCGGGAATGAGACCCTACCACAAGGTTCTCGTCGCAAGCCCAATGGTCGTGACCATCCCGACCATCACCTGGCCGCTTGCAAAAGCTGTGGGTGGTGACCCACAGCTATGCGAGCGGCCAGGAGGCCGGCTCCAAACAAAGAAACCCCCCCTGTTTTGGAGTGAGCTCTCTGAAAGCGCATCCAGCTCCTGAATCAGGGCCTGTGTTTGAAAAATGTTTGATAGGAGCTGATTGGTTGGTACTTTATCTCTCTTCATGCTTTGATACATCTCACCATATGTACTATGGGGAAGATGTACTAAGCCATGGAGAAAGATACCAACTAATCAGCTCCTAACTGTAAGTTTTCAAACACAGCCTCTAAAGCGACAGTTAGGAGATGATTGGTTGGTGTTTTATCTCTGTCCACATGGGGGGGAAGGGCTGCATACTTAATTTGTTTCGAGCTTTGTAACTTCTGGTGGCAGCATTGGAGACAGCAATGTTAGCCATGGTGTCACCGTGCTGTATCAAAATGTATCAAATAAATAGGGGGGGGCTGGGATCTGGGAATAAACAAGTAAACATTGATAAAAATTGGGAAAGGTTTGGTTTGAAGCCGAGACTGAGCGTCCCTCACTTTCGGTTGGTGTTAGCCAAAGCAGTAATAAAGTCAGTCACAGGCCCTGATTCAGAGCCGGACGCTCTGACAGAGCGCTTGCTCTGAATCAGGGCCGGTCTTTTTTTTTTTAAGAACGGCGTCCTGGATGCTCGCATAGCTGTGGGTGCTGCAAATATGAAGGTCTGCTGGGGCGATTAATGGCTGCAAGGTTTTGCCCCTTGTTGCAGCTAAGCCTTCCTCTGGTAGTAGAGGAACTATAGGAGGGAGCTGCCTTTTAGTGTTTGGGCCTGATTCAGAGATGCACGCTAACCTGATGGTTAGCATACATCTCCAATTGTTAAAGGACTACACATGCGTTGGATGCGTACTGCGCATGTGCAGTCCTTCATCTGCGAGTCCGATGGTCACAATGGTGATCCCAGGTGCAGGGCCGGCTCCAGGGGTTGGAGCACCCTATGCTGGCCCATGAGATGGCACCCTTACATCACCGCACGCGACCAAATTTGGGTGTGTGGCCTAATTACCATAGGCTACGCCCCCTACGTGACGTTATTTGGAGCCGTGCCCGCATCCATTCACACTCCAGGGGTCCGGCACAGCAGCAGTGGTGGGGGTCCCCAGCCTCCCGATTTGACCACCCGCGGGCCACTTCGGCCCGTTGGTGGAACAGCGGGACAGTACTGTCCCGCTGAAATCGGGATGCTGGGGAGGGGTGGGCCCTCAATGGGTGGTGCCCCTGTGCGACTGCACTAGTCGAACACCCCTAGAGCCGGCCCTGCCTTGGTGGCAGCGCTGGGACCACAGATGCAGCAAGGAGGTGTCTGTTACCAACAGCCACCTCCTGCTGCATTTGCATCTGAGATGGAAGGAATTGCGCAGCCATTTGTGTGCGTCTCTACAATTCTGTCCATCTCTGAATCGCCCCTCTGTCCCTGTAGCCAGCATTCAGATTTTACCTATTGGGCACTTCCCATACTATTTTGAATCATGACCTAGACTGAGTATGAGCATTTTTTTCAAGGCAACTCTAATATTTGTTTCATGTTTTACAAAATTGAATGTAAGGAAGAAAAATGACAGGTAATGTAAGGGGAATAAATCAGGAATGAAAATATAGTGTTCTGGATTGATTGAGGAAGGGGGGCCCCAAATTGGTGTCTGGCTTAGGGCCACATGAGGTCTAAATCCACCTCTGTCTACAGGTCACCTATTGTTAGACTCACCTCCCGGCGAGCGTGGGCTTGCTGGTTCCTGGTGTGGTCTCCGCAGTATACACAACTTCCGGGTGCCACGTCATCCACTTCCCGATATAGTGAGAGTTCGCGTCAGGCTGGAGAGGGTTCCGGGGTGTTCCTGCACTCTCAACTCTGCAGGGTGCCTTGCGGTGAGGAGACTCGTTGTTAGCAAGGAAGTACTCCCTGAGGAAGGCCTGAGAGGCCAACAAGCATAGGAGGCTGTTGCCACACACCCATTTCACAACACCAAGATGACATTGCTAACAACGAGTCTCCTCGCCGCAAGGCACCCTGCAGAGTTGAGAGCGCTGGAACCCTCTCCAGCCCGACGCGAACTCTCACGATATCGGGAAGTGGATGACATGGCACCCGGAAGTTGTGTATACTGCGGAGACCACACTGGGAAGCAGCAAGCACACGCTCGCCGGGAGGTGAGTCTAACAATAGGTGACCTGAAGACTGAAGAGGACAAGACACGGACCCTGGACAGAGGTGAGGCCTCACTGTGACTTGCATCTGAATACTCATCCACGCTGTGTGGATACAGACAGATTCAAGACTTTTATTTGAATTGTGACTGACTTTATTACTACTTTGGCTAACACCAACTGAGAGGGAGGGACGTCCACTCTCAACTTCAAACCAAACTTATACTCTTGACATATTATTTCCACCCACCCTAACACAAGCATTCTGGCAAGACCCTTCCCCATTTTTATAATTGTTTACTTGTTTATTCCCAGATCCCAGCCCCCCTTTTATTTGATACATTTCCCCATATATATATATATATTAGGGGTGAGCGGATTCGGATTTCTGAAATCCGAACCCCCCCGAGCCCCCCCGATCCGAGTCCGATCCGAGTCAGGCTCGACTTTTCCCGCCTGACTCGGATTCTGAAAACGAGGCAAAACGTCATCATCCCGCCTTCCGAGTCTCGTGGGTTTTGGATCCTATATAAGGTACCCGCGTCGGCGCCATTTTCTCACTTGGCTGTGGACAGTGAAGAGGGAGGGTGGGAGTTAGGGCTGGCTGGGCTGTGTAGTGTAGTGTAGTGCAGAGTAGTGTTGTGCTGTGCTGTGCTGCGCTGTGCTGCTGTTGTCCATAGGGGCTGTGTCCAATACTTCAAATCCATAGGGGCTGGCTGTGTTGTGCTGTGCTGCTGTTGTTAATAGAGGCTGTGTCCACTACTTCAAAGTCCATAGGGGCTGGCTCGATCATGTTGTGCAGTCAGTTGTCCATAGGGGCTGTGTCCACTCCAAAGTCCTGTGCAGTGTCCCAGTCCTAAAGGGGTGCTGTAGTGTTGTCCAGGGGGTGCTCTGTTCGTCAAGGGTGTTCCCCCAAGTGCTAAAAAAAAAATATTTTTTCTGTGTTTGTGAATTGTGTGCGCAGTAGCCGCACGTGCATCAACAAAGTAGTGCCAAGCGTGCGCCTGTGTCATAAGTAAAGGGCCGGCTGGCTTGACCATTAAAGGGTGCTGTAACCCCCAAAGTACACTCCAAACCAAATAAAAAATTTTTTTCTGTGTTTGTGAATTGTGTGCGCAGTAGCCGCACGTGCATCAACAAAGTAGTGCCAAGCGTGCGCCTGTGTCATAAGTAAAGGGCCGGCTGGCTTGACCGTTAAAGGGTGCTGTAACCCCCAAAGAACACTCCAAACCAAATAAAAAAAATTTTTCTGTGTTTGTGAATTGTGTGCGCAGTAGCCGCACGTGCATCAACAAAGTAGTGCCAAGCGTGCGCCTGTGTCATAAGTAAAGGGCCGCCTGGCTTGACCGTTAAAGGGTGCTGTAACCCCCAAAGTACACTCCAGTCCAAACCAAATAAAAAAATATTTTCTGTGTTTGTGAATTGTGTGCGCAGTAGCCGCACGTGCATCAACAAAGTAGTGCCAAGCGTGCGCCTGTGTCATAAGTAAAGGGCCGGCTGGCTTTACCGTTAAAGGGTGCTGTAACCCCCAAAGTACAGTCCAATCCAAATAAAAAAAAAAATTCTGTGTTTGTGAATTGTGTGCTTAGTAGCCGCACGTGCATCAACAAAGTAGTGCCAAGCATGCGCCTGTGTCATAAGTAAAGGGCCGGCTGGCTTGACTGTTAAAGGGTGCTGTAACCCCCAAAGTACACTCCAGTCCAAACCAAATAAAAAAATTTTTTCTGTGTTTGTGAATTGTGTGCGCAGTAGCCGCACGTGCATCAACAAAGTAGTGCCAAGCGTGCGCCTGTGTCCCATAATTAAAGGGCCGGCTGGCTCATTTCTTAAAGGGTGGTGTAACCCACAAAGTGCACTAGTCTCCAACAAAAATAAAAAATTATTTTCTGTGTTTGTGTGCGCAGTAGCCGCACGTATATATCAATATAACATAAATGGAGGACCAAACTTTCTCCGATAAAAATAAAATAGGGAAAGATCAAGAACCACTTCCTCCTAGTGCTGAAGCTGCTGCCACTAGTCATGACATAGATGATAACATGCCATCAACGTCGTCTGCCAAGGCCGATGCCCAATGTCATAGTAGAGGGCACATACAATCCCAAATGACAAAGTTCAGGAAAATGACCTTGAAAAAAACATTTAAATCATCTGAAGAGAAACGTAAACTTGCCAATAAGCCATTTACGACACGGAGTGGCAAGGAACGGCTAAGGTCTTTCCCTATGTTCATGACTACTGGTTCAGCTTCACATGACGATGGAAGCCTACCTCCCGCTAAAAAAATCAAAAGAGTTAAGCTGGCAAAAGCACAGCGAAGAACTGTGCATTCTAAGAAGATATCACAAATCCCCAAGGAGAGTCCAAGTGTGGTGGCGGTTGCGATGCCTGACCTTCCCAGCACTGGACGGGAAGAGGTGGCTCTTTCCACCATTTGCACGCCCCCTGCAAGTGCTGAAAGGAGCACCCACAGTCCACTTGCTGATATGCAAATTGAAGATGTCACTGTTGAAGTACAACAGGATGAGGATACTGGTGTAGCTGGCACTGAGGAGGAAGTTGGCGAGGAGGATTCTGATGGTGATGTGGTTTGTTTAAATCAGGCTCCGGGGGAGACAGTTGTTGTCCGTGGGAAGAAAAAGCCCATCACGGTCATGCCTGGGCAGAAGACCAAACATTCCACCTCTTTGGTCTGGCAATATTTCTATCCAAATCCGGACAACAACTGTCTTGCCATATGTACCATATGTAAAGGTGAAATAAGTAGGGGTAGGGACGTTAACCACCTAGGAACATACTCCCTTATACGGCACCTGCAGCGCGTTCATTAAAAGTTACTGTCAAGTTCAGAAACTTTGGCTCAGACCGTAAGCAGTCCAGGGTCACCTAAATCCCTTTTTCCTGTTTTATCCAAGGAATCGGTGGATGAGGAGGATGAGGACGACATCTTGCCTCCGTAGAACCAGTTTGTGCAGGGACACATTAATTGCCAGCTTGTTTTGTGGGGGCCCAAACGAACCAATCATTTCAGCCACAGTCATGTGGCAGACCCTGGCGCTGAAATGATTGGTTTGTTAAGTGTACATGTCCTATTTATACAACATAAGGGTGGGTGGGAGGGCCCAAGGACAATTCCATCTTGCACCTCTTTTTTTTCTTTGCAGTATGTACTGTTTGGGGCCTAGTTTTTCAAACTGCCATCCTGTCTGCCACTGCAATGTCACTCCTAGATGGGCCACGTGTTTGTGCCGCCCACTCGTGTCGCTTAGCATAGTCATCCAGCTACCTCGGTGCAAACTTTGGCCATAAAAACAATATTGTGAGGTGTGAGGTGTTCAGAATAGAATGGAAATGAGTGGAAATTATGGTTATTGAGGTTAATAATAGCATAGGAGCAGAAAAACCCACAAATTCTGTGATTTTAGCTGTTTTTATGCTTTTTAAAAAAAAAATACAGATCCAAAACACAAAACCCAGAACCCAAAACACGGAAGGGTGGTTTTGGCAAAACCAATCCAGAACCAAAACACGAAGAAAGATCCAGATCCAAAACCAAAACACAAAACACGAAAAGTGGCCAGTGCACACCCCTAATATATATCTATATATCTATATATCTATATATATATATATATATATATATAACTACAGTATAACAATCTTAGAGTACTGTGACTCACAATTAGGGGTGAGCGGGTTCGGATTTCTGAAATCCGAACCCCCCCGAGCCCCCCCGATCCGAGTCCGATCCGAGTCAGGCTCGACTTTTCCCGCCTGACTCGGCTCTGAAATCGAGGCAAAACGTCATCATCCCACCTACCGAGTCTCGCGGGTTTTGGATCCTATATAAGGTACCCGCGTCGGCGCCATTTTCTCACTCGGCTGTGGACAGTGAAGAGGGAGGGTGGGAGTTAGGGCTGGCTGGGCTGTGTAGTGTAGTGTAGTGTAGTGCTGCTGTTGTCCACTACTTCAAAGTCCATAGGGGCTGGCTGGACTGTGTTGTGCAGTCAGTTCTCCATAGGGGCTGTGTCCACTCCAAAGTCCTGTGCAGTTTCCCAGTCCTAAATGGGTGCTGTAGTGTTGTCCAGGGGGTGCTCTGTCCATCAGGGGTGCTCCCTCAAGTGCTAAAAAAATAATATATTTTCTGTGTTTGTGAATTGTGTGCGCAGTAGCCGCACGTGCATCAACAAAGTAGTGCCAAGCGTGCGCCTGTGTCATAAGTAAAGGGCCGGCTGGCTTGACCGTTAAAGGGTGCTGTAACCCCCAAAGTGCACTCCAGTCCAAACCAAAAAAAAAAATATTTTCTGTGTTTGTGAATTGTGTGCGCAGTAGCCGCACGTGCATCAACAAAGTAGTGCCAAGCGTGCGCCTGTGTCATAAGTAAAGGGCCGGCTGGCTTGACCATTAAAGTGTGCTGTAACTCCCAAAGTACACTCCAGTCCAAACCAAAAAAAAAATATTTTCTGTGTTTGTGAATTGTGTGCGCAGTAGCCGCACGTGCATCAACAAAGTAGTGCCAAGCGTGCGCCTGTGTCATAAGTAAAGGGCCGGCTGGCTTGACCGTTAAAGGGTGCTGTAACCCCCAAAGTACACTCCAGTCCAAACCAAAAAAAAAATTATTTTCTGTGTTTGTGAATTGTGTGCGCAGTAGCCGCACGTGCATCAACAAAGTAGTGCCAAGCGTGCGCCTGTGTCATAAGTAAAGGGCCAGCTGGCTTGACCGTTAAAGGGTGCTGTAAACCCCAAAGTACACTCCAGTCCAAACCAAAAAAAAAAATATTTTCTGTGTTTGTGAATTGTGTGCGCAGTAGCCGCACGTGCATCAACAAAGTAGTGCCAAGCGTGCGCCTGTGTCATAAGTAAAGGGCCGGCTGGCTTGACCGTTAAAGTGTGCTGTAACTCCCAAAGTACACTCCAGTCCAAACCAAAAAAAAAATATTTTCTGTGTTTGTGAATTGTGTGCGCAGTAGCCGCACGTGCATCAACAAAGTAGTGCCAAGCGTGCGCCTGTGTCATAAGTAAAGGGCCGGCTGGCTTGACCGTTAAAGGGTGCTGTAACCCCCAAAGTACACTCCAGTCCAAACCAAAAAAAAAATTATTTTCTGTGTTTGTGAATTGTGTGCGCAGTAGCCGCACGTGCATCAACAAAGTAGTGCCAAGCGTGCGCCTGTGTCATAAGTAAAGGGCCGGCTGGCTTGACCGTTAAAGGGTGCTGTAACCCCCAAAGTACACTCCAGTCCAAACCAAAAAAAAAATTATTTTCTGTGTTTGTGAATTGTTTGCGCAGTAGCCTAACGTGCATCAACAAAGTAGTGCCAAGCGTGCACCTGTGTCATAAGTAAAGGGCCGGCTGGCTTGACCGTTAAAGGGTGCTGTAACCCCCAAAGTACACTCCAGTCCAAACCAAAAAGAAAAATATTTTCTGTGTTTGTGAATTGTGTGCGCAGTAGCCGCACGTGCATCAAAAAAGTAGTGCCAAGCGTGCGCCTGTGTCATAAGTAAAGGGCCGGCTGGCTTGACCGTTAAAGGGTGCTGTAACCCCCAAAGTAGACTCCAGTCCAAACCAAAAAAAAAAATATTTTCTGTGTTTGTGAATTCAGTGTGCAGTAGCCGCACGTGCATCAACAAAGTAGTGCCAAGCGTGCGCCTGTGTCATAAGTAAAGGGCCGGCTGGCTTGACCGTTAAAGGGTGCTGTAACCCCCAAAGTACACTCCAGTCCAAACCAAAGAAAAAAATATTTTCTGTGTTTGTGAATTGTGTGCGCAGTAGCCACACGTGCAGCAACAAAGTAGTGCCAATCGTGCGACTGTGTCATAAGTAAAGGGCTGGCTGGCTTGACCGTTAAAGGGTGCTGTAACCCCCAAAGTACACTCCAGTCCAAACCAAAAAAAAAAATATTTTCTGTGTTTGTGAGTTGCGTGCGCAGTAGCCGCACGTGCATCAACAAAGTAGTGCCAAGCGTGCGCCTGTGTCATAAGTAAAGGTCCGGCTGGCTTGACCGTTAAAGGGTGCTGTAACTCCCAAAGTACACTCCAGTCCAAACCAAAAAAAAATTATTTTCTATGTTTGTGAATTGTGTGCGCAGTAGCCGCACGTGCATCAACAAAGTAGTGCCAAGCGTGCGCCTGTGTCATAAGTAAAGGGCCGGCTGGCTTGACCGTTAAAGGGTGCTGTAACCCCCAAAGTACACTCCAGTCCGACCAAAAAAAAAATTATTTTCTGTGTTTGTGAATTGTGTGCGCAGTAGCCGCACGTGCATCAACAAAGTAGTGCCAAGCGTGCGCCTGTGTCATAAGTAAAGGGCCGGCTGGCTTGACCGTTAAAGGGTGCTGTAACCCCCAAAGTACACTCCAGTCCAAACCAAAAAAATATATATTTTCTGTGTTTGTGAATTGTGTGCGCAGAAGCCGCACGTGCATCAACAAAGTAGTGCCAAGCGTGCGCCTGTGTCATAAGTAAAGGTCCGGCTGGCTTGACCGTTAAAGGGTGCTGTAACCCCCAAAGTACACTCCAGTCCAAACCAAATAAATATATATTTTCTGTGTTTGTGAATTGTGTGCGCAGTAGCCGCACGTGCATCAACAAAGGAGCAGCGCCAAGTGTGCACCTGTGTCCCATAAGTAAAGAGCCGGCTGGCTCATTTCATAAAGGCTGGTGTAACCCACAAAGTGCACTTCTCTCCAGCAAAAATAAAAAAATATTTTCTGTGTTTAGCCGCACGTATATATCAAATCGATATAACATAAATGGAGGACCAAACTTTCTCTGATAAAAATAAAATAGGGAAAGATCAAGAACCACTTCCTCCTAGTGCTGAAGCTGCTGCCACTAGTCATGACATAGATGATAAAATGCCATCAACGTCGTCTGCCAAGGCCGATGTCCAATGTCATAATAGAGGGCACATACAATCCCAAATGACAAAGTTCATGAAAATGACCTTGAAAAAAACATTTAAATCAGCTGAAGAGAAACGTAAACTTGCCAATATGACATTTACGACACGGAGTGGCAAGGAACGGCTAAGGTCGATCCCTAGTATGTTCATGACTAGTCGTTCAGCTTCACATGACGATGGAAGCCCTCCTCCCACTAAAAAAATCAAAAGAGTTAAGCTGGCAAAAGCACAGCGAAGAACTGTGCTTTCTAAGAAGATATCACAAATCCCCAAGGAGAGTCCAAGTGTGGTGGTGGTTGCGATGCCTGACCTTCCCAGCACTGGACGGGAAGAGGTGACTCTTTCCACCATTTGCACGCCCCCTGCAAGTGCTGAAAGGAGCACCCACAGTCCACTTGCTGATATGCAAATTGAAGATGTCACTGTTGAAGTACAACAGGATGAGGATACTGGTGTAGCTGGCGCTGAGGAGGAAGTTGGCGAGGAGGATTCTGATGGTGATGTGGTTTGTTTAAATCAGGCTCCGGGGGAGACAGTTGTTGTCCATGGGATGAAAAAGCCCATCACGGTCATGCCTGGGCAGAAGACCAAACATTCCACCTCTTTGGTCTGGCAATATTTCTATCCAAATCCGGACAACAACTGTCTTGCCATATGTACCTTATGTAAAGGTGGAATAAGTAGGGGTAGGGACGTTAACCACCTAGGAACATCCTCCCTTATACGGCACCTGCAGCGCGTTCATAATAAGTTACTGTCAAGTTCAGAAACTTTGGCTAAGACCGTAAGCAGTCCAGAGACACCTTAATCCCGTTGTCCTGTTGTATCCAAGCGCCTGCAAACCACACCGTCAACTCCCTCCTCGTCAATTTCCTCCTTAGTCAGGATCGGAAGTAGTCCTGCAGGCCATGTCACTGGCATGACTGACTCTCCTATCCCGGATTCCTCCGTAGGATCCTGCATTGCTACGCCTCCTGCTGCCGCTGCTGCTGTTGCTGCTGCTGGGAGTCGTTCATCATCCCAGAGAGGTAGGAACACCACTACTTTTACTAAACAATTGACCCTCCAACAGTCCTTAGCGAGGAGGATGAAGTACGCCAGCAGTCATCCTGAAGCAAAACGTATAACTGAGGCCTTGACTGCTATGTTGGTATTAGACGTGCATCCGGTATCCGCCATTAGTGCAGTGGGATTTAGACAATTGCTGGAGGTAGTGTGTCCCCGGTTCCAAATCCCGTTTAGATTCCACTTCACTAGGCAGGCGATACCGAGACTGTACAGAAACGTCAGAAAAAGTGTCCTCAGTGTCCTGAAAAATGCCGTTGTACCCAATGTCCACTTAACCACGGACATGTGGACAAGTGGAACAGGGCAGACTAAGGACTATATGACTGTGACAGACCACTGTGTAGATGTATCACCTTACGCAGCAACAGCAGCAGCGTCACCAGTCGCAGCATCTCAGAAACGCCAGCTCGTTCCAAGGCAGGCTACGCTGTGTATCACCGGTTTCAGTAAGAGGCACACCGCCGACAACCTCTTAGAGAAACTGAGGGAAATCATCGCCCAGTGGCTTACCCCACTTAGACTCTCCTGGGGATTTGTGATATCTGACAACGCCACCAATATTGTGCGGGCATTACATCTGGGCAAATTCCAGCACGTCCCATGTTTTGCTCACACAATAAACTTGGTGGTGCAGAATTTTCTGAAAAGCGACAGGGGCCTGCAGGAGACGCTTTGGGTGGCCCGAAAAATTTCAGGCCACTTTCGCCATTCAGCGACTGCGTGCCAAAGACTGAAGCGCCAGCAAACACTCTTGAACCTGCCCCGCCATCACCTGAAGCAAGAGGTTGTGACGTGGTGGAACTCAACCATCTATATGCTTCAGAGGATGGAGGAGCAGCAAAAGACCATTCAAGCCTATACATCCACCTATGACATAGGCAAAGGAGGGGGTATGCACCTGACTCAAGCGCAGTGGAGAATGATTTCCGTGTTGTGCAAGGTTCCCCAGCCCTTCGAACTTGCCACACGTGAAGTCAGTTCAGACACTGCCAGCCTGAGTCAGGTCATTCCCCTCATCAGGCTTTTGCAGAAGCAGCTGGAGAAAGTGAAGGAGGAGCTAAGACGGAGTGATTCCGCTCGGCATGTGGGACTTGTGGATGAAGCCCTTCATTCGCTTTGCCAGGATTCCAGGGTGGTCAATCTGTTGAAATCAGACCACTACATTTTGGCCACCGTGCTCGATCCTAGGTTTAAAGCCTATGTGGTGTCTCTCTTTCCGGCCGATACAAGCCTGCAGAGGTGCAAAGACCTGCTGGTGAACACACTGTCAGCAGAAGCGGAACGTGACACGTCAACAGCTCCTTCTTCATTTTCTCCCGCAACTGGGGCTGCCAGGTAAAAACTTAGGTATCCTAAGCAACCCGCTGGCGGTGATGCAGGGCAGGCAGGACAAAGTTTGGACATCTGGTCCAGACTGAAGGACCTGGCAACAATTTCTGACATGTCTACTGTCACTGCATATGATACTGTCACCATTGACAGAATGGTGGAGGATTACATCGGTGACAGCATCCAAGTAGGCATGTCAGACAGTCCATACCTGTACTGGCAGGAAAAAGAGGCAATTTGGAGGCCCCTGTACAAACTGGCTCTATTTTACCTGAGTTGCCCCCCCTCCAGTGTGTACTCCGAAAGAGTGTTTAGTGCAGCCGGGAACCTTGTCAGCGAAAGGCGTAGGAGGTTGCTTCCACAGAATGTGGAGAAGATGATGTTCATCAAAATGATTTATCAGCTCTTCCAGGGAGACCAGCCTCCAGAACGTACAGAGGGACCTGTGGTGGTTGATTCAAGTGGGGACGAGTTAATACTTTGTGAGGATGAGGATGTACACAACACTGAAGAGGGTGAGGAATCGGTGGATGAGGAGGATGGGGATGACATCTTGCCTCCGTAGAGCCAGTTTGTGCAGGGACACATTAATTGCCAGCTTGTTTTGTGGGGGCCCAAACGAACCAATCATTTCAGCCACAGTTGTGTGGCAGACCCTGGCGCTGAAATGATTGGTTTGTTAAAGTGTGCATGTCCTGTTTATACAACATAATGGTGGGTGGGAGGGCCCAAGGACAATTCCATCTAGCACCTCTTTTGTTTCTTTGCACTATGTACAGTTTGGGGCCTAGTTTTTCAAACTGCCATCCTGTCTGCCACTGCAGTATCACGCCTAGATGGGTCACGTGTTTGTGCCGCCCACTCGTGTCGCTTAGCATAGCCATCCAGCTACCTCGGTGCAACCTTTTGGACATAAAAACACTATTGTGAGGTGTGAGGTGTTCAGAATAGACTGGAAATGAGTGGAAATTAAGGTTATTGAGGTTAATAATAGCATAGGGGCAGAAAAACCTACAAATTCTGTGATTTTAGCTGTTTTTATGCTTTTTTCAAAAAAATACAGATCCAAAACACAAAACCCAGAACCCAAAACACGGAAGGGTGGTTGTGGCAAAACCAATCCAGATCCAAAACACGAAGAAAGATCCAGATCCAAAACCAAAACACAAAACACGAAAAGTGGCCGGTGCACACCCCTACTCACAATAAAAGATTTTATACACATTTACCATATCTCTTCATTTCTTTTTATCATCTACTACCACCATATCACCCCACATACCAAGCGCAGACCTAAATCTAGATTATGAACATTACATCACAAAATAGCTGAAACAGGATCTGTTGTGTTCTATATACTGTAGCTAAGTTGGAAATCCCAGTGAGCTGCATTTAGTGTTAAACAAGTAGTATAGAGCACTGATTAGCTACTGAAGCATATTATATTATGTCTTGGTGTTTTAAGCTAAATACCAGTTTATACAGATGCGGTGAAAACACAAACAACAATTTATCACTGTTAAGGTCTGCCATTACGTTCTAATGACTCTTCATATATTGTACATGGGGTTATTAATTCTGTTTGTGTGCTCAGTTTCAGAGTTACACCAAAGAAAACTTTAAAGTGACAGAGGGCCTGATTAATTAACTGAGATTGCAATAGCGATTACGCACGCAGTCTCACTGCGATAGTATTCTAATCCATTGCAATCTCTATGCCGTCGCAGCACAACATATGGACGCCCACTTTACCTTACACACATCCATAATGCACAGAAAGACTGTGAAACCATCGGTAACATCGAGTACCATCGCAGCCTCACGCACACTTGCACAAGCTCTGACTTTTTACTCAAGAATTACTAACTTCATTGCACGCTATGAGTGCTCAGGCATCGTATGGCATCACAGTGGCTAATTTATGCATGCCCTTACAACGGCGTTCAAATGTGCCTGTTTTTCACCTCCCACAAACTGCACTTCCTGTCAATCACAGGACAAGCAGTGGCCGGTTTGCGCACAGGCACTACGATGCATACGCATGCGCAGTACGCAACAATTGGCCAATTGCTTGCGTAATCGCAGTTGCGATTGGTAATGAATCAGGCCCAATATTAGATTCAGGAATGCAGCACTGCCTTGAGTCCTTATACTTCCAGCTTCCTTGGGAGAATGTGATCACTGTATTGAGTCCTCATACATCCAGCTTCCTGGGGAGAATGTGATCACTGTATTGAGTCCTCATATATCCAGCTTCCTGGGGAGAATGTGATCACTGTATTGAGTCCTCATACTTCCAGCTTCCTGGGGAGAATGTGATCACTGTATTGAGTCCTCATACATCCAGCTTCCTGGGGAGAATGTGATCACTGTATTGAGTCCTCATACTTCCAGCTTCCTGGGGAGAATGTGATCACTGTATTGAGTCCTCATACTTCCAGCTTCCTGGGGAGAATGTGATCACTGTATTGAGTCCTCATACATCCAGCTTCCTGGGGAGAATGTGATCACTGTATTGAGTCCTCATACTTCCAGCTTCCTGGGGAGAATGTGATCACTGTATTGAGTACTCATACATCCAGCTTCCTGGGGAGAATGTGATCACTGTATTGAGTCCTCATACTTCCAGCTTCCTGGGGAGAATGTGATCACTGTATTGAGTCCTCATACTTCCAGCTTCCTGGGGAGAATGTGATCACTGTATTGAGTCCTCATACTTCCAGCTTCCTGGGGAGAATGTGATCACTGTATTGAGTCCTCATACTTCCAGCTTCCTGGGGAGAATGTGATCACTGTATTGAGTACTCATACATCCAGCTTCCTGGGGAGAATGTGATCACTGTATTGAGTCCTCATACTTCCAGCTTCCTGGGGAGAATGTGATCACTGTATTGAGTCCTCATACTTCCAGCTTCCTGGGGAGAATGTGATCACTGTATTGAGTCCTCATACATCCAGCTTCCTGGGGAGAATGTGATCACTGTATTGAGTCCTCATACTTCCAGCTTCCTGGGGAGAATGTGATCACTGTATTGAGTCCTCATACATCCAGCTTCCTGGGGAGAATGTGATCACTGTATTGAGTCCTCATACTTCCAGCTTCTTGGGGAGAATGTGATCACTGTATTGAGTACTCATACATCCAGCTTCCTGGGGAGAATGTGATCACTGTATTGAGTCCTCATACTTCCAGCTTCCTGGGGAGAATGTGATCACTGTATTGAGTCCTCATACTTCCAGCTTCCTGGGGAGTATATGATCACTGTATTGACTACTCATACTTCCAGCTTCCTGGGGAGAAAGTGATCGGTTGCAAATTTTTGTTTAAATTCACCAAACATGAAGTGAGATTCCAGCAATTTTGCACTCAGAGTAGTCGGATGTAATAGAAGGTGATTTTTAGGCACAGTATGAATAGCGGCAGTGAGTTTCGGTGATTTGTGGCTGGTAAGAAAGGACAAGCTCCACCAAAACTCGCTGAAAATGCGCCAGAAAATGGCGGTGGCCAGAGAGATTTCTGCATGCGCTTTGAGCGATCTGTCCTTACAGAATAAAATAATGAGCTACATTATACATATGTATTTCTTTGTCGCTAATTAATATTCTAATTACTCCTCCCCCCACCAAAATAATAAAAATTTGAGTCATGAATATTTAAAGATGTTATTATTTGGGCAATAATGTTTAAAAACAATGACATTTAAAATTATGTGGACAATGATATTTCTGTGGTAATTGGGGCCATATTAATTAATGATAGAAACGCCAATGACATTATAAATGTGTGGCACTACAAGTGCCAGCATGGATGTATATATGTCATTAATTAATTAACATGACCTCAATTAACATAAAAATATTGTTGTTTTCTTAATTTAAAATGTTCTTAGAATTTTAACATTATTGACCAATAAAAAAACTGTATTAAATAATTCTTGCCCACCAAGATTTGTATTATTTTTGCTGCCCGTAGTGGCAAAGTACAGTACTTATCTGTAATGTGGCATATCTATAGAAAAATATAAAATTCAGACTGAGTTGTGTCTTTTGCCACAGTTGCGACAGTGTCTTATGCTAATGCCACTGGCGACTTTCACAAAAACCAAGATGCCCACTTGCAGCATCTTAAGAAAATGCATTTCCATCTCTAACCAGTTTTCACCATCGAAATGTGCACCAGCACTATGACAGGTGCCTCATCTCTATCTAGTGTTCCTGCTAGACTGCAGGGAGGGCAGGACGCTAAGGGTGCGGCCAGGGAGTCTATGCACGCACCCCCAAAGAGGGGGCTTGGCCGACCTGGAGGGGCGTGTCACACTTACTCCCATCATGGTGAATAGATGCAGTGTGCAACTTTTCCCACTAACGGGACACTATGGCTCTCGGGTGGGGAAGGCACAGGGAAGGCTGTTTTAGCGAGGTGCCACTAAATGGGCAGGGTGCATTTTGCCCCTTTAAAATCAGGCAGGGCACAGCTCCCTGCTAAAACAGTCTAGCAGGAACACTATCTGAGTATAGCCTCCTGTGTGAGCAGCTATGCATCTGTAAGAGACAGGCCCGTGCCCCGCCTGCATAAGCTTGGCCACCCTCCTGTTACCTCCCATGAATGCCCACTAAAAATTACAGGCCCTGCATCTGATCCTGCATTGCATCTAACTGCGCAGACAATTGGGATGCATGAGCAGTGTGACTTGGATGCATGCAAAGACTTAAAACATCAGCCAACTGTGTGCGACATCGACACTGTGTCTAACTCAGGATCACCCCCAGTATGGGCTGTACAGTATGTTGCTAACATCTCACTGTTGTCCAAGTGCCTGAACACATAAAGAATACATATAAGTAAGGTCCAAATTACACGCCAAGTCATGCCCTCAACGCGTTTCACTAACAGGACTTATGATGGCTTGGTGTGATAGCAGCCGAGTATTAAAAGGAGATTTTAAAATTAGTAGGTGCATCATGGCTATAGCTGATAGTTACAGACATGCAAATATTCATAAAACATTAATTTTCAAAAACCTCTTAATATTACAATAAAAATAAAACATTGCCAAATCTAAAAGGTCTTCGAAATATTTAAAAAAAATGTATGGGAGGTTAAAAAGGTATTTATATAATTTACTCAATTTCTTCTAAAATGAAAGCCACGTCTCGCTCTGGAATTATCAAGCATTTATATATATATAGGCAAATATAGAAGAGGGAAGCGCTATATAGTGAGGTATATTAAAATAATTTAGTATAGGTTTGTAAAAACATACATCAAAGTATTAAAACATCAGCATGTCAATGTTGCCTTTTTGTGGTCTACAGCCCGAACCTCCATAGAGACCTCTCTCAAGGAGAGTCCAGGAAGAAGGACCAACATCTTGCCGGGGAGACGGAGAAGCCGAACGCCACCCATTAGGAGACGGATGTTCGGGCAGTAGACCACAAACAGGCAACTTTGACATGCTGATGTTTTAATACTTTGATGTATGTTTTTACGAACCTTTATTAATTTATTTTTAATGAATTGCTTGTCTTTCTGAGGAGGAAGCTAAAGATAAGGGACAGTTGCTTGTTATTGGAGTGATGGTGGACACTGACTGAAGGGATCTGCTTTCTGCTATACTAACCTGGACCAACAATTGTGCAAATGTGACACCCCAACTGTTAAGGTATATGGTGTGGTGTGGTGTCACCTAATCTTAACAGAATTGAATTAGTTATTTGGTTCTTTTTCTAGCTGCAGAGAGGTAAGGAGGGATTACAGACACAGATCGTCACCAGTTTGGTCTCAAATAAGAGTTACAATTTATTAAACAGATAACATCACAGAAATAGCCTGAATCAGAGTTGGGAATAGAGGCCCTGATTCAGAGCTGGACGCTCTGACAGAGCACTCGCTCTGAATCAGGGCCAGTCTTTTTATTTTTTAGAACGGCCTCTTGGCCGCTCGCATAGCTGTGGGTGACCTTGTCGTAGGGTCTCATTGACGCAAGCCCCAGAGAGCTTTCGGCTCAAACCGAGCCGAAAGCTCTCCCACTGACATCACTTCTCATGGGAACGCCTCCATCTGGGCAGCCACGCCCCCAGCCCACCCACCAAAGGGGGCGTGCTGTCACTCAACAGCGACAGCACGCCCCCTTTTGTATGAGATCCGGAGCGACGGTTTCCCTGTCGCTATCTGGGTCTCACGCATGTGCACTAGGCCACCATCGACCCACTTGTGAGCGCATAGCGCTCGCGAGCGGGTCTGAATCAGGCCCTCTATTCCCAACTCTGAATCAGGCCTAATGTGTAACAATCAGCATATGACAAATTACAATATCATTTCTTTACATCTACTAGAAAATCACACTAAATTGCAAATGCAGTTTTTACTACAGTGGAAATTGGTGGGAGACTCTCTGTTTATTCCATCCACTTCGAACACCTGTGAAAAGATGAATATTTCCTACCAACATGCAATTCTTCTTATAACTCTCTTCACGGAACAAATTATATCACTATTTCTGAACAACTAACTGGTCCCAGTGAACTAGTTACAGTGTCATGTACTACACACTAAACAACTTGGCACAGTCGCACTTACTGTATATCAGTGACCAAACAATTAAATAAAAGAAATGTAACACTTTTTAAATAATACACATTTTGTTTAAAGTGCTTTTGTTCACTTTTATAATTGCATACATGCAGCTTAATATTAACAATACATTCAGTTTGTTCTCTATGGGATCTATTTACTAAAATCCACATTTTGAATGCAGATTGTAGTGTGATATTACCGACTGAATTCGCATTGCAAATTCAGGCAATATCACAGGGATTTACTAAAAACCCCTTGCAGGGACAGAGCTTGCGATAAAAAAAAATCCCCTCAGCAGCCTTATCACGGTATTTTTACCAAAAATACCGTGACAAGTGCCCACACATGCGCCGGCCGGCCACCATGAAGCCCCCACCTTAAGCTCCACCCCCGTGATCATGACCTCCCGCGACCTTCCATCTCTTAATTACACTTACCTCCAGCGATCAGTGCTCCGGTGATGTCCTCCGTGGCTCCGGTCAGCTGATATCCCATCCTGCACTGGGACCCGGTCAGGTGATGACTGGGCCCCAGTGCAGGATGGGAGACCAGCTGACTGTGTAGCAGTGATCAGCGTGTGGTCTGTTTAGCAGTGATCAGTGTGTGGTGTGTGTAGCAGTGATCAGCGTGTGGTGTGTGTAGCAGTGATCAGCGTGTGGTGTGTGTAGCAGTGATCAGCGTGTGGTGTGTGTAGCAGTGATCAGCGTCTGGTGGGTGTAGCAGTGATCATCGTGTGGTGTGTGTAGCAGTGATCAGCGTGTGGTGTGTGTAGCAGTGATCAGCGTGTGGTGTGTGTAGCAGTGATCAGCGTCTGGTGTGTGTAGCAGTGATCAGCGTGTGGTGTGTGTAGCAGTGATCAGCGTGTGGTGTGTGTAGCAGTGATCAGCGTGTGGTGTGTGTAGCAGTGATCAGCGTGTGGTGTGTGTAGCAGTGATCAGCGTGTGGTCTGTGTAGCAGTGATCAGCGTGTGGTGTGTGTAGCAGTGATCAGCGTGTGGTCTGTTTAGCAGTGATCAGCGTGTGGTGTGTGTAGCAGTGATCAGCGTGTGGTGTGTATAGCAGTGATCAGCGTCTGGTGTGTGTAGCAGTGATCAGCGTGTGGTCTGTGTAGCAGTGATCAGCGTGTGGTGTGTGTAGCAGTGATCAGCGTGTGGTCTGTGTAGCAGTGATCAGCGTGTGGTGTGTGTAGCAGTGATCAGCGTGTGGTGTGTGTGGCAGTGATCAGCGTGTGGTGTGTGTAGCAGTGATCAGTGTGTGGTCTGTGTAGCAGTGATCAGCGTGTGGTGTGTGTAGCAGTGATCAGCGTGCGGTCTGTGTAGCAGTGATCAGCGTGTGGTCTGTGTAGCAGTGATCAGCGTGTGGTGTGTGTAGCAGTGATCAGCGTGTGGTCTGTTTAGCAGTGATCAGCGTGTGGTGTGTGTAGCAGTGATCAGCGTGTGGTGTGTGTAGCAGTGATCAGCGTGTGGTCTGTGTAGCAGTGATCAGCGTGTGCTCTGTGTAGCAGTGATCAGCGTGTGGTGTGTGTAGCAGTGATCAGCGTGTGGTCTGTGTAGCAGTGATCAGCGTGTGGTGTGTTTAGCAGTGATCAGCGTGTGGTGTGTGTAGCAGTGATCAGCGTGTGGTGTGTGTAGCAGTGATCAGTGTGTGGTCTGTGTAGCAGTGATCAGCGTGTGGTGTGTGTAGCAGTGATCAGCGTGCGATCTGTGTAGCAGTGATCAGCGTATGGTCTGTGTAGCAGTGATCAGCGTGTGGTGTGTGTAGCAGTGATCAGTGTGTGGTGTGTGTAGCAGTGATCAGCGTGTGGTGTGTGTAGCAGTGATCAGCGTGCGGTCTGTGTAGCAGTGATCAGCGTGTGGTCTGTGTAGCAGTGATCAGCGTCTGGTGGGTGTAGCAGTGATCAGCGTGTGGTGTGTGTAGCAGTGATCAGCGTGTGGTCTGTGTAGCAGTGATCAGCGTGTGGTCTGTGTAGCAGTGATCAGCGTGTGGTCTGTGTAGCAGTGATCAGCGTGTGGTCTGTTTAGCAGTGATCAGCGTGTGGTGTGTGTAGCAGTGATCAGCGTCTGGTGTGTGTAGCAGTGATCAGCGTGTGGTCTGTGTAGCAGTGATCAGCGTGTGGTGTGTGTAGTAGTGATCAGCGTGTGGTGTGTGTAGCAGTGATCAGCGTGTGGTGTGTGTAGCAGTGATCAGCGTGTGGTGTGTGTAGCAGTGATCAGAGTGTGGTGTGTGTAGCAGTGATCAGCGTGTGGTGTGTGTAGCAGTGATCAGCGTGTGGTCTGTGTAGCAGTGATCAGCGTGTGGTGTGTGTAGCAGTGATCAGCGTGTGGTCTGTGTAGCAGTGATCAGCGTGTGGTGTGTGTAGCAGTGATCAGCGTGTGGTGTGTGTAGCAGTGATCAGCGTGTGGTGTGTGTAGCAGTGATCAGCGTGTGGTCTGTGTAGCAGTGATCAGCGTGTGGTGTGTGTAGCAGTGCTCAGCGTGTGGTGTGTGTAGCAGTGATCAGCGTGTGGTGTGTGTAGCAGTGATCAGCGTGTGGTGTGTGTAGCAGTGATCAGCGTGTGGTGTGTGTAGCAGTGATCAGCGTGTGGTCTGTTTAGCAGTGATCAGCGTGTGGTGTGTGTAGCAATGATCAGCGTGTGGTGTGTGTAGCATTGATCAGCGTGTGGTGTGTGTAGCAGTGATCAGCGTGTGGTGTGTGTAGCAGTGATCAGCATGTGGTGTGTGTAGCAGTGATCAGCATGTGGTGTGTGTAGCAGTGATCAGCGTGTGGTGTGTGTAGCAGTGATCAGCGTGTGGTGTGTGTAGCAGGTATCAGCGTGTGATGTGTGTAGCAGTGATCAGTGTGTGGTGTGTGTAGCAGTGATCAGTGTGTGGTGTGTGTAGCAGTGATCAGCGTGTGGTCTGTGTAGTAGTGATCAGCGTGTGGTGTGTATAGCAGTGATCAGCGTGTGGTCTGTGTAGCAGTGATCAGCGTGTGGTGTGTGTATCAGTGATCAGCGTGTTGTCTGTGTAGCAGTGATCAGCGTGTGGTGTGTGTAGCAGTGATCAGCGTGTGGTCTGTGTAGCAGTGATCAGCGTGTGGTGTGTGTATCAGTGATCAGCGTGTTGTCTGTGTAGCAGGTATCAGCGTGTGATGTGTGTAGCAGTGATCAGTGTGTGGTGTGTGTAGCAGTGATCGGTGTGTGGTGTGTGTAGCAGTGATCGGTGTGTGGTCTGTGTAGTAGTGATCAGCGTGTGGTGTGTATAGCAGTGATCAGCGTGTGGTCTGTGTAGCAGTGATCAGCGTGTGGTGTGTGTAGCAGTGATCAGCGTGTGGTGTGTGTATCAGTGATCAGCGTGTTGTCTGTGTAGCAGTGATCAGCGTGTGGTGTGTGTAGCAGTGATCAGCGTGTGGTCTGTGTAGCAGTGATCAGCGTGTGGTGTGTGTATCAGTGATCAGCGTGTGGTGTGTGTAGCAGGTATCAGCGTGTGATGTGTGTAGCAGTGATCAGTGTGTGGTGTGTGTAGCAGTGATCAGTGTGTGGTGTGTGTAGCAGTGATCAGTGTGTGGTCTGTGTAGTAGTGATCAGCGTGTGGTGTGTATAGCAGTGATCAGCGTGTGGTCTGTGTAGCAGTGATCAGTGTGTGGTGTGTGTAGCAGTGATCAGCGTGTGGTGTGTGTAGCAGTGATCAGCGTGTTGTCTGTGTAGCAGTGATCAGCGTGTGGTGTGTGTAGCAGTGATCAGCGTGTGGTGTGTGTAGCAGTGATCAGCATGTGGTCTGTGTAGGAATTATCAGCGTGTGGTCAGTGTAGCAGTGATCAGCGTGTGGTGTTTGTAGCAGTGATCAGCGTGTGGTGTGTGTAGCAGTGATCAGCGTGTGGTGTGTGTAGCAGTGATCAGTGTGTGGTCTGTGTAGCAGTGTCAGCGTGTGGTGTGTGTAGGAATTATCAGCGTGTGGTCAGTGTAGCAGTGATCAGCGTGTGGTGTTTGTTGCAGTGATCAGCGTGTGGTGTTTGTAGCAGTGATCAGCGTGTGGTGTGTGTAGCAGTGATCAGCGTGTGGTGTGTGTAGCAGTGATCAGCGTGTGGTGTGTGTAGCAGTGATCAGCGTGTGGTGTGTGTAGCAGTGATCAGCGTGTGGTCGGTGTAGCAGTGATCAGCGTGTGGTCTGTGTAGCAGTGATCAGCGTGTGGTGTATGTAGCAGTGATCAGCGTGTGGTGTGTGTAGCAGAGATCAGCGTGTGGTGTGTGTAGCACTGATCAGCGTGTGGTGTGTGTAGCAGTGATTAGCGTGTGGCCTGTGTAGCAGTGATCAGCGTGTGGTGTGTGTAGCAGTGATCAGCGTGTGGCCTGTGTAGCAGTGATCAGCGTGTGGTGTGTGTAGCAGTGATCAGCGTGTGGTGTGTGTAGCAGTGATCAGCGTGTGGTGTGTGTAGCAGGGATCAGCGTGTGGTGTGTGTAGCAGGGATCAGCGTGTGGTGTGTGTAGCAGTGATTAGCGTGTGGTGTGTGTAGAAGGGATCAGCGTGTGGCCTGTGTAGCAGTGTATCAGCGTGTGGTCTGTGTAGCAGTGTATCAGCGTGTGGTCTGTGTAGCAGTGATCAGCGTGTGGTGTGTGTAGCAGTGATCAGCGTGTGGTGTGTGCAGCAGTGATCAGCGTGTGGTGTGTGTAGCAGGGATCAGCGTGTGGTGTGTGCAGCAGTGATCAGCGTGTGGTGTGTGTAGCAGTGATCAGCGTGTGGTGTGTGTAGCAGTGATCAGCGTGTGGTGTGTGTAGCAGTGATCAGCGTGTGGTGTGTGTAGCAGTGATCAGCGTGTGGTGTGTGTAGCAGTGATCAGTGTGTGGTCTGTGTAGCAGTGATCAGCGTGCGGTGTGTGTAGCAGTGATCAGCGTGCGGTCTGTGTAGCAGTGATCAGCGTATGGTCTGTGTAGCAGTGATCAGCGTGTGGTGTGTGTAGCAGTGATCAGCGTCTGGTGTGTGTAGCAGTGATCAGCGTGTGGTCTGTGTAGCAGTGATCAGCGTGTGGTGTGTGTAGCAGTGATCAGCGTGTGGTGTGTGTAGCAGTGATCAGCGTGTGGTGTGTGTAGCAGTGATCAGCGTGTGGTGTGTGTAGCAGTGATCAGAGTGTGGTGTGTGTAGCAGTGATCAGCGTGTGGTGTGTGTAGCAGTGATCAGCGTGTGGTGTGTGTAGCAGTGATCAGCGTGTGGTGTGTGTAGCAGTGATCAGCGTGTGGTGTGTGTAGCAGTGATCAGCGTGTGGTGTGTGTAGCAGTGATCAGCGTGTGGTGTGTGTAGCAGTGATCAGCGTGTGGTCTGTGTAGCAGTGATCAGCGTGTGGTGTGTGTAGCAGTGCTCAGCGTGTGGTCTGTGTAGCAGTGATCAGCGTGTGGTGTGTGTAGCAGTGATCAGCGTGTGGTGTGTGTAGCAGTGATCAGCGTGTGGTGTGTGTAGCAGTGATCAGCGTGTGGTCTGTTTAGCAGTGATCAGCGTGTGGTGTGTGTAGCAATGATCAGTGTGTGGTGTGTGTAGCATTGATCAGCGTGTGGTGTGTGTAGCAGTGATCAGCGTGTGGTGTGTGTAGCAGTGATCAGCATGTGGTGTGTGTAGCAGTGATCAGCGTGTGGTGTGTGTAGCAGTGATCAGCGTGTGGTGTGTGTAGCAGGTATCAGCGTGTGATGTGTGTAGCAGTGATCAGTGTGTGGTGTGTGTAGCAGTGATCAGTGTGTGGTGTGTGTAGCAGTGATCAGTGTGTGGTCTGTGTAGTAGTGATCAGCGTGTGGTGTGTATAGCAGTGATCAGCGTGTGGTCTGTGTAGCAGTGATCAGCGTGTGGTGTGTGTATCAGTGATCAGCGTGTTGTCTGTGTAGCAGTGATCAGCGTGTGGTGTGTGTAGCAGTGATCAGCGTGTGGTCTGTGTAGCAGTGATCAGCGTGTGGTGTGTGTAGCAGTGATCAGCGTGTGGTCTGTGTAGGAATTATCAGCGTGTGGTCAGTGTAGCAGTGATCAGCGTGTGGTGTTTGTAGCAGTGATCAGCGTGTGGTGTGTGTAGCAGTGATCAGCGTGTGGTGTGTGTAGCAGTGATCAGTGTGTGGTCTGTGTAGCAGTGTCAGCGTGTGGTGTGTGTAGGAATTATCAGCGTGTGGTCAGTGTAGCAGTGATCAGCGTGTGGTGTTTGTAGCAGTGATCAGCGTGTGGTGTGTGTAGCAGTGATCAGCGTGTGGTGTGTGTAGCAGTGATCAGCGTGTGGTGTGTGTAGCAGTGATCAGCGTGTGGTGTGTGTAGCAGTGATAAGCGTGTGGTGTGTGTAGCAGTGATCAGCGTGTGGTCTGTGTAGCAGTGATCAGCGTGTGGTGTGTGTAGCAGTGATCAGCGTGTGGTGTGTGTAGCAGTGATCAGCGTGTGGTGTGTGTAGCAGTGATCAGCGTGTGGTGTGTGTAGCAGTGATCAGCGTGTGGTCGGTGTAGCAGTGATCAGCGTGTGGTCTGTGTAGCAGTGATCAGCGTGTGGTGTATGTAGCAGTGATCAGCGTGTGGTGTGTGTAGCAGAGATCAGTGTGTGGTGTGTGTAGCAGTGATCAGCGTGTGGTGTGTGTAGCAGTGATTAGCGTGTGGCCTGTGTAGCAGTGATCAGCGTGTGGTGTGTGTAGCATTGATCAGCGTGTGGCCTGTGTAGCAGTGATCAGCGTGTGGTGTGTGTAGCAGTGATCAGCGTGTGGTGTGTGTAGCAGTGATCAGCGTGTGGTGTGTGTAGCAGGGATCAGCGTGTGGTGTGTGTAGCAGGGATCAGCGTGTGGTGTGTGTAGCAGTGATTAGCGTGTGGTGTGTGTAGAAGGGATCAGCGTGTGGCCTGTGTAGCAGTGATCAGCGTGTGGTGTGTGTAGCAGTGATCAGCGTGTGGTGTGTGTAGCAGTGATCAGCGTGTGGTGTGTGTAGCAGTGATCAGCGTGTGGTGTGTGTAGCAGTGATCAGCGTGTGGTGTGTGTAGCAGTGATCAGCGTGTGGTGTGTGTAGCAGGGATCAGCGTGTGGTGTGTAGCAGTGTATCAGCGTGTGGTCTGTGTAGCAGTGATCAGCGTGTGGTGTGTGTAGCAGTGATCAGCGTGTGGTGTGTGCAGCAGTGATCAGCGTGTGGTGTGTGTAGCAGGGATCAGCGTGTGGTGTGTGCAGCAGTGATCAGCGTGTGGTGTGTGTAGCAGTGATCAGCGTGTGGTGTGTGTAGCAGTGATCAGCGTGTGGTGTGTGTAGCAGTGATCAGCGTGTGGTGTGTGTAGCAGTGATCAGAGTGTGGTCTGTGTAGGAATTATCAGCGTGTGGTCTGTGTAGCAGTGATCAGCGTGTGGTCTGTGTAGCAGTGTCAGCGTGTGGCCTGTGTAGCAGTGATCAGCGTGTGGTGTGTGTAGCAGTGATCAGCGTGTGGTCGGTGTAGCAGTGATCAGCGTGTGGTGTATGTAGCAGTGATCAGCGTGTGGTGTGTGTAGCAGAGATCAGTGTGTGGTGTGTGTAGCAGTGATCAGCGTGTGGTGTGTGTAGCAGTGATCAGCGTGTGGCCTGTGTAGCAGTGATCAGCGTGTGGTGTGTGTAGCAGTGATCAGCGTGTGGTGTGTGTAGCAGTGATCAGCGTGTGGTGTGTGTAGCAGTGATCAGCGTGTGGTGTGTGTAGCAGAGATCAGTGTGTGGTGTGTGTAGCAGTGATCAGCGTGTGGTGTGTGTAGCAGTGATCAGCGTGTGGCCTGTGTAGCAGTGTATCAGCGTGTGATCTGTGTAGCAGTGATCAGCGTGTGGTGTGTGTAGCAGTGATCAGCGTGTGGTGTGTGTAGCAGTGATCAGCGTGTGATGTGTGTAGCAGGGATCAGCGTGTGGTGTGTGTAGCAGCGATCAGCGTGTGGTCTGTGTAGGAATTATCAGCGTGTGGTCTGTGTAGCAGTGATCAGCGTGTGGTCTGTGTAGCAGTGTATCAGCGTGTGGTCTGTGTAGCAGTGATCAGCGTGTGGTGTGTGTAGCAGTGATCAGCGTGTGGTGTGTGCAGCAGTGATCAGCGTGTGGTGTGTGTAGCAGGGATCAGCGTGTGGTGTGTGCAGCAGTGATCAGCGTGTGGTGTGTGTAGCAGTGATCAGCGTGTGGTGTGTGTAGCAGTGATCAGCGTGTGGTGTGTGTAGCAGTGATCAGCGTGTGGTGTGTGTAGCAGTGATCAGCGTGTGGTCTGTGTAGGAATTATCAGCGTGTGGTCTGTGTAGCAGTGATCAGCGTGTGGTCTGTGTAGCAGTGTCAGCGTGTGGTGTGTGTAGCAGTGATCAGCGTGTGGTGTGTGTAGCAGTGATCAGCGTGTGGTCGGTGTAGCAGTGATCAGCGTGTGGTGTATGTAGCAGTGATCAGCGTGTGGTGTGTGTAGCAGAGATCAGTGTGTGGTGTGTGTAGCAGTGATCAGCGTGTGGTGTGTGTAGCAGTGATCAGCGTGTGGCCTGTGTAGCAGTGATCAGCGTGTGGTGTGTGTAGCAGTGATCAGCGTGTGGTGTGTGTAGCAGTGATCAGCGTGTGGTGTGTGTAGCAGTGATCAGCGTGTGGTGTGTGTAGCAGAGATCAGTGTGTGGTGTGTGTAGCAGTGATCAGCGTGTGGTGTGTGTAGCAGTGATCAGCGTGTTGCCTGTGTAGCAGTGTATCAGCGTGTGATCTGTGTAGCAGTGATCAGCGTGTGGTGTGTGTAGCAGTGATCAGCGTGTGGTGTGTGTAGCAGTGATCAGCGTGTGGTGTGTGTAGCAGGGATCAGCGTGTGGTGTGTGTAGCAGTGATCAGCGTGTGGTGTGTGTAGCAGTGATCAGCGTGTGGTGTGTGTAGAAGTGATCAGCGTGTGGTGTGTGTAGCAGTGATCAGCGTGTGGTGTGTAGCAGTGATCAGCGTGTGGTCTGTGAAGGAATTATCAGCGTGTGGTCTGTGTAGCAGTGATCAGCGTGTGGTCTGTGTAGCAGTGTCAGCGTGTGGTGTGTGTAGCAGTGATCAGCGTGTGGTGTGTGTGTGGAAGGCTGTGCTGGGATCACGTGTTTGATCCCAGCATCAGCCGACGTTCAGGGGCAGGCAGGAGGGATGTGTCCTCTGCGGGACACATCCGTTGCCGGCGCTGGGACAGTAATGTCCCTAGCATCGGTGCAGATACCGCGGGCACCTGGTGAAGGGACCGTCTGGTCCCTTTCACCAGTGCCGGCGGTACTGTGGCGCCGGGAGAAGCTTGGCTCCAGGCGCAAGCTCAGCGGAGCTTGGCGCCCGGCAGCCAAGAGGCGGCGGGTAGCCGGCGCTGGGAGAGAGTACTTGCTCCCAGCGCCGGTCAGGCGTTGGGCGCGGCGGGCGTTTGGCTCTGGCCGCGAGCCAAATCTGGCTTGCGGGCCAGCAGCCAATAAGAGGCGGACGCGACGAGCCAATCGCGGCTCGCCGCGTCATAGCCCCGCCCACTCGCGCCGTCTTGTATTAGACGGCGCAGAGCAGGAAAAGTCAGTTCGTCGGCGGAGAGGGAGGAGAGAAGACCTCCCGAAGAGTGGAAGATCGGCGCGGCAACAGGGGCGGCGGCCGCGGAAGAGGCCAGAAGACGCCGCTGTCAAGAGAGAAGACAGGCGGCGCCGGCTGGAGGAAGAGAAGAAGAGGCGGCGCCGCTGGCCAGGACGGGCCAGCGGCAGAAGAATGTGGCTGAGGACCGGAGAGGACTGCGGGGGTGGGAAGTGAAAGAGCGTCATGAAGCTCCCCCCCGCAGCCTCTTCCAACGTAGCAGGTAGGCCCTCCGTGAGGCCCACCATATACCCCCTCCCTAGACCACCAGGATTGTCGGGCGTTAGGCCCGTGGAGCGTTGTCGGGCACTAGGCCCGTGGGTAATTAGGCGGGCACTATAGTGGGCATTAGGCCCTATAAAAGGATTGGCCCGTAATAAGGTGTGAGTGGCCTGGGTACTAGGCCCAGGCCACTAAATGATCGAGTAGGTGGGCACTAGGCCCGTGGCCATAAACCAGGCGTATGCCTGTACCCATACAGGAGGGCATTAGGCCCTATATTTGAGCCCCAATAAAAGTGGTCTGGACATTAGGCCCAGGCCACTACCAGAGCCCACCGTTAGGCAGGCCACTATGCCTGAGCTGCAAAATAGAGCGGGACTCTGGGCAGTAGGCCCAAGTCCCTTGAGTACCCCACAGTAGGCAGGCATAAGCCCTGAGCCGCTGGTAAGACCCTGGGCGTTAGGTCAAGGGCCCTGAGCCCATTAGGTAGCCCCCGCATAGATGATTAGAGGTGTGAGCAGTGGTGGAGAGCTGTACGGCTTCCACCCATGAGGTAGTGGTTTCCCCAGTCAACGAGAAGAGGAGCTGGCCAGCTCTGGATAGGCAGCAGACATTTAAAGGGACAGCACTGTGTTTTGCTCTTGTGTATTTAGTCTGTGTTTGGTGTTCCGTGCAGGGCAAATGTTTAGTTTTGTTATATCTGTCGCACTACACACACTGTAGGTTGAGGGTGATGCCGTTTTAGTATGTGTAGTTGCTTGACATAGGTTTAGGCCCTGCACGGCTGTGTTGTGTATCTCCTTACAGGGACCTGTAGGCGAGTGAGCGGACGAAGAGCAAGAGTGGACACGGTGAGAAATATCTGTGTGGACTGTCTCTCCCTGTTTGTTTGTCACTACCTATATCCTTCCTTCTGGGCGGACGGTGAACCTTGCAACCCGGTGCAAGGACGGATCTTCACCTGGTGCGTGAGTACCGATAGGTGAAAATTCGGGATCTGAGGCCAAAAGTGCCAATGATGATCTTCACTTAAAACCTGAATTTATCCCCCATTTCAGTAGGGCGCGTCGGTCGACGTGAGGAAGGACGGTACTCACCTCGTCTCCTTCCCCCTAGGTCATCGTGTCCGTGTTCTATTCGGAGGTTCCAGGACCGTCTGCTCAACACACGGCCTGAAGGTGAGAGGGTGCGACGCAAGGTAAGTAACAGACGTACACCTGCACGGCAGCAGGCATTGCACCGCACCCGCCCCTCACATTTGGCGTAGTCGGCAGGATCACGGACACGATGTGGACCACCGGCAAGAGGACCCCCCTACGGACAGCTCCGGAGTGGAACCATCCCCGGGCGTATGAGGACAAGAGTGACTGGATTACGGTGTCGGGAGAAGACATCATGAAGATGGTGCAGCGGTCGGTACAGCGCGGCAAGGAAGAGCGCCGGGAGAAGGGGCGCAAGAAATCAGCTGTGACCCCCTGCAAGACGTGTCAGCGGCTGGGACATGTTGCCAGCGAATGTCCCTGGAGAGAGTTTAGGGCGACAGAAGAGGAAGAAATGTCCCCGTTGGAGATCACACAGATGGCCCAGCAAGCGGTCCAGAGATGTGGTCAGAAGAACTCTGTGAAGAAGAGACTCTGGTGTATGCTCTGCGGAACCTACGGGCATGAGCATAATAGCTGTCCACGTGATGAAGAGTGGCACCAGGAGGATGAAGAATTCCGGTGTGAAGGATGTGGAGATCCAGAGCATGAGCTTCGAGATTGTCCGTGGGACGAAAACCGGATGATCTTGGATGGCCGAGCCCAGAAGTGGATAGAAGAAGCCAGGGAAGTGGAGCAGAAGAGCCTGCTGGAAGTACGTTCGCAGGTGCCCATTGTTCCTGAGCAGGAGCCAAAGGGTAGAGACCCCTTTGTGATGAAGATGGCAACGGCACCCCCGTGCTGGAAGTGTCGGCGGCAGGGACACTTGGCCCATGAGTGTCCCTGGGAAGAGGCAGTGACACTGTTATGCTCCGAAGAGGTCCCAGTGAAGAAGGATCCTTGCCCGCAGAGGACTGATGTGGATGACTGGGAGGTGAAGATGCCACGCTATAAGGAAGAGCGTGAAGACCCAGTGGCAAAGAAGTCTAGGATCTCCCCATGCTGGAAGAGTCCGAGACCTGGATACCCGGAGATGTCAGCGGAAGAGGTGGAGTACGCTGAAGAAGGAAAGTGTCGCTTGCTGCAGGAGTCTGTGGAGAAGAGTCCAGACTCATGGAAAATGTCGGCGGAGACCCGGGAGGAAGAGGATGCCCCGGAGGAATCGACTATTGGGTGGTGGTTAGTGCCACACCCTGAATTCAGTGAAGATGCCCCAGACAAGTTGGAAGAAGAGTGGGTGGCTGCGGCACCCTTAGAAGAAAATTCCCCATGGTGGCCCATCGTGATTGGCACTTCCGAGTTGCCACTCCCACAGAGGATCCGCAGAGTGAAGTCAGGAGGTACGAAGATGGAGAGCCCGGAGCCAGTGGAGAAGGAATGTGGGGTCATAGTCGGTCCCGGCTGGGCCCTTGAACAGATCCTCGCTGGAGGGACCATAGAATACCCTGACCCGCGGACGTTGGAGATGGAGGAAGACTTTGTAGGGACTACAAAGGAAAAAGGGGGCAGAAATGTGGAAGGCTGTGCTGGGATCACGTGTTTGATCCCAGCATCAGCCGACGTGCAGGGGCAGGCAGGAGGGATGTGTCCTCTGCGGGACACATCCGTTGCCGGCGCTGGGACAGTAATGTCCCTAGCGTCGGTGCAGATACCGCGGGCACCTGGTGAAGGGACCGCCTGGTCCCTTTCACCAGTGCCGGCGGTACTGTGGCGCCGGGAGAAGCTTGGCTCCAGGCGCAAGCTCAGCGGAGCTTGGCGCCCGGCAGCCAAGAGGCGGCAGGTAGCCGGTGCTGGGAGAGAGTACTTGCTCCCAGCGCCGGTCAGGCGTTGGGCGCGGCGGGCGTTTGGCTCTGGCCGCGAGCCAAATCTGGCTCGCGGGCCAGCAGCCAATAAGAGGCGGACGCGACGAGCCAATCGCGGCTCGCCGCGTCATAGCCCCGCCCACTCGCGCCGTCTTGTATTAGACGGCGCAGAACGGGAAAAGTCAGTTCGGCGGCGGAGAGGGAGGAGAGAAGACCTCCCGAAGAGTGGAAGATCGGCGCGGCAACAGGGGCGGCGGCCGCGGAAGAGGCCAGAAGACGCCGCTGTCAAGAGAGAAGACAGGCGGTGCCGGCTGGAGGAAGAGAAGAAGAGGCGGCGCCGCTGGCCAGGACGGGCCAGCGGCAGAAGAATGCGGCTGAGGACCGGAGAGGACTGCGGGGGTGGGAAGTGAAAGAGCGTCACGAAGCTCCCCCCCGCAGCCTCTTCCAACGTAGCAAGTAGGCCCTCCGTGAGGCCCACCATATACCCCCTCCCTAGACCGCCAGGATTGTCGGGCGTTAGGCCCGTGGAGCGTTGTCGGGCACTAGGCCCGTGGGTAATTAGGCGGGCACTATAGTGGGCATTAGGCCCTATAAAAGGATTGGCCCATAATAAGGTGTGAGTGGCCTGGGTACTAGGCCCAGGCCACTAAATGATCGAGTAGGCGGGCACTAGGCCCGTGGCCATAAACCAGGCGTAGGCCTGTACCCATACAGGAGGGCATTAGGCCATATATTTGAGCCCCAATGAAAGTGGTCTGGACATTAGGCCCAGGCCACTACCAGAGCCCACCGTTAGGCAGGCCACTAGGCCTGAGCTGCAAAATAGAGCGGGACTCTGGGCAGTAGGCCCAAGTCCCTTGAGTACCCCACAGTAGGCAGGCATAAGCCCTGAGCCGCTGGTAAGACCCTGGGCGTTAGGTCCAGGGCCCTGAGTCCATTAGGTAGCCCCCGCATAGATGATTAGAGGTGTGAGCAGTGGTGGAGAGCTGTACGGCTTCCACCCATGAGGTAGTGGTTTCCCCAGTCACCGAGAAGAGGAGCTGGCCAGCTCTGGATAGGCAGCAGACATTTAAAGGGACAGCACTGTGTTTTGCTCTTGTGTATTTAGTCTGTGTTTGGTGTTCCGTGCAGGGCAAATGTTTAGTTTTGTTATATCTGTCGCACTACACACACTGTAGGTTGAGGGTGATGCCATTTTAGTATGTGTAGTTGCTTGACATAGGTTTAGGCCCTGCACGGCTGTGTTGTGTATCTCCTTACAGGGACCTGTAGGCGAGTGAGCGGACGAAGAGCAAGAGTGGACACGGTGAGAAATATCTGTGTGGACTGTCTCTCCCTGTTTGTTTGTCACTACCTATATCCTTCCTTCTGGGCGGACGGTGAACCTTGCAACCCGGTGCAAGGACGGATCTTCACCTGGTGCGTGAGTACCGATAGGTGAAAATTCGGGATCTGAGGCCAAAAGTGCCAATGATGATCTTCACTTAAAACCTGAATTTATCCCCCGGTTCAGTAGGGCGCGTCGGTCGACGTGAGGAAGGACGGTACTCACCTCGTCTCCTTCCCCCTAGGTCATCGTGTCCGTGTTCTATTCGGAGGTTCCAGGACCGTCTGCTCAACACACGGCCTGAAGGTGAGAGGGTGCGACGCAAGGTAAGTAACAGATGTACACCTGCACGGCAGCAGGCATTGCACCGCACCCGCCCCTCACATGTGTAGCAGTGATCAGCGTGTGGTCGGTGTATCAGTGATCAGCGTGTGGTGTATGTGTAACAGTGATCAGCGTGTGGTGTGTGTAGCAGTGATTAGCGTGTGGTGTGTGTAGCAGTGATCAGCGTGTGGTGTGTGTAGCAGTGATTAGCGTGTGGTGTGTGTAGCAGTGATCAGCGTGTGGTGTGTGTAGCAGAGATCAGTGTGTGGTGTGTGTAGCAGTGATCAGCGTGTGGTGTGTGTAGCAGTGATCAGCGTGTGGTGTGTGTAGCAGGGATCAGCGTGTGGTGTGTGTAGCAGGGATCAGCGTGTGGTGTGTGTAGCAGTGATCAGCGTGTGGTGTGTGTAGCAGGGATCAGCGTGTGGTGTGTTTAGACCACACAGCTGATCACTGGGGCTGGCTCTGAGCTCTGCTCTGCCCGTTAGAGCAGGGCAGGAGTGTGGTAACCGGGAAGACCCTGGATAACGCCACCTCCAGATGGCGTTATTATCACAGGGCTTTCCCCGGTATTTTTTCATAATTTATTTTTTGTAACTTTGGTCGGATCACATTTCCCATTACAATTATGGGAAATGCGATCTGATTACTAAAAATAAGTGATACTTAGGGCTTGGAGTAGAATTTTACGAATTCTACTCCAATTGCCCTGTAATAACTGTAGTTGATACTAAAATAATGTGAGAAGGGTGTGAAAACACAATTTTTCACTTCATTTTAGTTAACATAATGTAAATAAATAGAGCTCTATAGGTGGTTCACTTATAAGTTGTTTTTGGGATGTTCCTCTCACTTTTGCTAAAGTGATTACTTAAATACTGTTGGAGAGCTCTGTTGTAATACGTTGCCCGGGTTGAATGCATTTTGCTGGCTATAATGCAACTTATACAGCCATTTGAAGTGCTTAAAAGGAATTGTCATTTTACTTTATGCTGTTATTTCTGCAGACTTTCACTAATGTAATGTTGGTTAGTTCATGACTCCTGATGGGTTAACGCTGTTATGTATTGATTATTATGGAGCGTACACACGGTCAGATTTGTCAGACTTGTCAGATTTGTCAGATGAACGATTGAACGATTAAACGATCTGAACGATTTGAACGATTTGACCAAAGTTTTGAACGATTTGAACGATTGAACGATTTTTGACTGCATTAAAATGAATGGAATCGTCCAAGTCTGACTGCAAACCCATCAGATGTCAGATATCGTTATCTGACAAACGGGAACGCGCATCGTTGATCGTCCATCGTTCAGGCATGTCAGATATGAACGATTTTCCTTCAGATATGAACGACTGAACGATTTTGAAATCGTTATCGTCCATATCTGAAGAAAAAATCTGATCGTGTGTATGCACCATAAGATATTATGGCTGCTGTCCAGTATCTTGTGTACTAGTTATACTGCTGGATGAGTATCTTGGGTACTAGTTATACTGTTGGATGAGTATCTTGGATACTAGTTATACTGCTGGATGAGTATCTTGGGTACTAGTTATACTGCTGGATGAGTATCTTGGGTACTAGTTATACTGTTGGATGAGTATCTTGGATACTAGTTATACTGCTGGATGAGTATCTTGGGTACTAGTTATACTGCTGGATGAGTATCTTGGGTACTAGTTATACTGCTGGATGAGTATCTTGGGTACTAGTTATACTGCTGGATGAGTATCTTGGGTACTAGTTATACTGCTGGATGAGTATCTTGGGTATTGGTTATACTGCTGGATGAGTATCTTGGGTACTATTTATACTGCTGGATGAGTATCTTGGGTACTAGCTATGGCTGCTGTCCAGTATCTTGGGTACTAGTTATACTGCTGGATGAGTATCTTGGGTACTAGTTATACTGCTGGATGAGTATCTTGGGTACTAGTTATACTGCTGGATGAGTATCTTGGGTACTAGTTATACTGCTGGATGAGTATCTTGGGTACTAGTTATACTGCTGGATGAGGATCTTGGGTACTAGTTATACTGCTGGATGAGTATCTTGGGTACTAGCTATGGCTGCTGTCCAGTATCTTGGGTACTAGTTATACTGCTGGATGAGTATCTTGGGTACTAGTTATACTGCTGGATGAGTATCTTGTGTACTAGTTATACTGCTGGATGAGTATCTTGGGTACTAGTTATACTGCTGGATGAGTATCTTGGGTACTAGTTATACTGCTGGATGAGTATCTTGGGTACTAGTTATACTGCTGGATGAGTATCTTGGGTACTAGCTATGGCTGCTGTCCAGTATCTTGGGTACTAGTTATACTGCTGGATGAGTATCTTGGGTACTAGTTATACTGCTGGATGAGTATCTTGGGTACTAGCTATGGCTGCTGTCCAGTATCTTGGGTACTAGTTATACTGCTGGATGAGTATCTTGGGTACTAGTTATACTGCTGGATGAGTATCTTGGGTACTAGCTATGGCTGCTGTCCAGTATCTTGGGTACTAGTTATACTGCTGGATGAGCATCTTGGGTACTAGTTATACTGCTGGATGAGTATCTTGGGTACTAGTTATACTGCTGGATGAGTATCTTGGGTACTATTTATACTGCTGGATGAGTATCTTGGGTACTAGTTATACTGCTGGATGAGTATCTTGGGTACTAGCTATACTGCTGGATGAGTATCTTGGGTACTAGCTATGGCTGCTTTCCAGTATCTTGGGTACTAGTTATACTGCTGGATGAGTATCTTGGATACTAGTTATACTGCTGGATGAGTATCTTGGGTACTAGTTATACTGTTGGATGAGTATCTTGGGTACTAGCTATGGCTGCTGTCCAGTATCTTGGGTACTAGTTATACTGCTGGATGAGTATCTTGGGTACTAGTTATACTGCTGGATGAGTATCTTGGGTACTAGTTATACTGCTGGATGAGTATCTTGGGTACTAGTTATACTGCTGGATGAGTATCTTGGGTACTAGCTATACTGCTGGATGAGTATCTTGGGTACTAGCTATGGCTGCTGTCCAGTATCTTGGGTACTAGTTATACTGCTGGATGAGTATCTTGGGTACTAGTTATACTGCTGGATGAGTATCTTGGGTACTAGCTATGGCTGCTGTCCAGTATCTTGGGAACTAGTTATACTGCTGGATGAGTATCTTGGGTACTAGTTATACTGCTGGATGAGTATCTTGGGTATTAGTTATACTGCTGGATGAGTATCTTGGGTACTAGTTATACTGCTGGATGAGTATCTTGGGTACTAGCTATACTGCTGGATGAGTATCTTGGGTACTAGCTATACTGCTGGATGAGTATCTTGGATACTAGCTATACTGCTGGATGAGTATCTTGGGTACTAGTTATACTGCTGGATGAGTATCTTGGGTACTAGCTATGGCTGCTGTCCAGTATCTTGGGTACTAGTTATACTGCTGGATGAGTATCTTGGGTACTAGTTATACTGCTGGATGAGTATCTTGGGTACTAGCTATACTGCTGGATGAGTATCTTGGGTACTAGCTATGGCTGCTGTCCAGTATCTTGGGTACTAGTTATACTGCTGGATGAGTATCTTGGGTACTAGTTATACTGCTGGATGAGTATCTTGGGTACTAGCTATGGCTGCTGTCCAGTATCTTGGGTACTAGTTATACTGCTGGACGAGTTTCTTGGGTACTAGTTATACTGCTGGATGAGTATCTTGGGTATTAGTTATACTGCTGGATGAGTATCTTGGGTACTAGTTATACTGCTGGATGAGTATCTTGGGTACTAGCTATACTGCTGGAGGAGTATCTTGGATACTAGTTATACTGCTGGATGAGTATCTTGGGTACTAGTTATACTGCTGGATGAGTATCTTGGGTACTAGTTATACTGCTGGATGAGTATCTTGGGTATTAGTTATACTGCTGGATGAGTATCTTGGGTACTATTTATACTGCTGGATGAGTATCTTGGGTACTAGTTATACTGCTGGATGAGTATCTTGGGTACTAGTTATACTGCTGGATGAGTATCTTGGGTATTAGTTATACTGCTGGATGAGTATCTTGGGTACTAGCTATACTGCTGGATGAGTATCTTGGGTACTAGTTATACTGCTGGATGAGTATCTTGGGTATTAGTTATACTGCTGGATGAGTATCTTGGGTATTAGTTATACTGCTGGATGAGTATCTTGGGTACTAGCTATACTGCTGGATGAGTATCTTGGGTACTAGTTATACTGCTGGATGAGTATCTTGGGTATTAGTTATACTGCTGGATGAGTATCTTGGGTACTAGTTATACTGCTGGATGAGTACCTTGGGTACTAGTTATACTGCTGGATGAGTATCTTGGGTACTAGTTATACTTCTGGATGAGTATCTTGGGTACTAGTTATACTGCTGGATGAGTATCTTGGGTACTAGTTATACTGCTGGATGAGTATCTTGGGTACTAGTTATACTGCTGGATGAGTATCTTGGGTACTAGCTATACTGCTGGATGAGTATCTTGGGTACTAGTTATACTGCTGGATGAGTATCTTGGGTACTAGTTATACTGCTGGATGAGTTCTTGGATACTAGTTATACTGCTGGATGAGTATCTTGGGTACTAGCTATACTGCTGGATGAGTATAATTGGTACTAGCTATACTGCTGGATGAGTATCTTGGGTATTAGTTAAACTGCTGGATGAGTATCTTGGGTACTAGTTATACTTGGATACTAGTTATACTGTTGGATGAGTATCTTGGGTATTAGTTATACTGCTGGATGAGTATCTTGGATACTAGTTATACTGTTGGATGAGTATCTTGGATACTAGTTATACTGTTGGATGAGTATCTTGGATACTAGTTATACTGCTGGATAAGTATCTTGGGTACTAGTTATACTGCTGGATGAGTATCTTGGGTACTAGTTATACTGTTGGATGAGTATCTTGGGTACTAGTTATACTGCTGGATGAGTATCTTGGGTACTAGTTATACTGCTGGATGAGTATCTTGGATACTATTTATACTGCTGGATGAGTATCTTGGGTACTAGTTATACTGCTGGATGAGTATCTTGGGTACTAGTTATACTGCTGGATGAGTTTCTTGGGTACTAGTTATACTGCTGGATGAGTTTCTTGGGTACTAGTTATACTGCTGGATGAGTATCTTGGGTACTATTTATACTGCTGGATGAGTATCTTGGGTACTAGCTATGGCTGCTGTCCAGTATCTTGGGTACTAGTTATACTCCTGGATGAGTATCTTGGGTACTAGTTATACTGCTGGATGAGTATCTTGTGTACTAGTTATACTGCTGGATGAGTATCTTGGGTACTAGTTATACTGCTGGATGAGTATCTTTGATACTAGTTATACTGCTGGATGAGTATCTTGGGTACTAGTTATACTGCTGGATGAGTATCTTGGGTACTAGCTATGGCTGCTGTCCAGTATCTTGGGTACTAGTTATACTGCTGGATGAGTATCTTGGGTACTAGTTATACTGCTGGATGAGTATCTTGTGTACTAGTTATACTGCTGGATGAGTATCTTGGGTACTAGTTATACTGCTGGATGAGTATCTTGGGTACTAGTTATACTGCTGGATGAGTATCTTGGGTACTAGTTATACTGCTGGATGAGTATCTTGGGTACTAGCTATGGCTGCTGTCCAGTATCTTGGGTACTAGTTATACTGCTGGATGAGTATCTTGGGTACTAGTTATACTGCTGGATGAGTATCTTGGGTACTAGCTATGGCTGCTGTCCAGTATCTTGGGTACTAGTTATACTGCTGGATGAGTATCTTGGGTACTAGTTATACTGCTGGATGAGTATCTTGGGTACTAGTTATACTGCTGGATGAGTATCTTGGGTACTAGTTATATTGCTGGATGAGTATCTTGGGTACTAGTTATACTGCTGGATGAGTATCTTGGGTACTAGCTATACTGCTGGATGAGTATCTTGGGTACTAGCTATGGCTGCTGTCCAGTATCTTGGGTACTAGTTATACTGCTGGATGAGTATCTTGGGTACTAGTTATACTGCTGGATGAGTATCTTGGGTACTAGCTATACTGCTGGATGAGTATCTTGGGTACTAGTTATACTGCTGGATGAGTATCTTGGGTATTAGTTATACTGCTGGATGAGTATCTTGGGTACTAGTTATACTGCTGGATGAGTATCTTGGGTACTAGTTATACTTCTGGATGAGTATCTTGGGTACTAGTTATACTGAAGGATGAGTATCTTGGGTACTAGTTATACTGCTGGATGAGTATCTTGGGTACTAGTTATACTGCTGGATGAGTATCTTGGGTACTAGTTATACTGCTGGATGAGTATCTTGGGTACTAATTATACTGCTGGATGAGTATAATTGGTACTAGCTATACTGCTGGATGAGTATCTTGGGTATTAGTTAAACTGCAGGATGAGTATCTTGGGTACTAGTTATACTTGGATACTAGTTATACTGTTGGATGAGTATCTTGAGTATTAGTTGTACTGCTGGATGAGTATCTTGGATACTAGTTATACTGTTGGATGAGTATCTTGGATACTAGTTGTACTGTTGGATGAGTATCTTGGATACTAGATATACTGCTGGATGAGTATCTTGGGTATTAGTTATACTGCTGGATGAGTATCTTGGGTACTAGTTATACTGCTGGATGAGTATCTTGGGTACTAGTTATACTGTTGGATGAGTATCTTGGGTACTAGTTATACTGTTGGATGAGTATCTTGGATACTAGTTATACTGCTGGATGAGTATCTTGGGTACTAGTTATACTGCTGGATGAGTATCTTGGGTACTAGTTATACTGCTGGATGAGTATCTTGGGTACTAGTTATACTGCTGGATGAGTATCTTGGGTACTAGTTTTACTGCTGGATGAGTATCTTGGGTACTAGTTATACTGCTGGATGAGTATCTTGGGTACTATTTATACTGCTGGATGAGTATCTTGGGTACTAGCTATGGCTGCTGTCCAGTATCTTGGGTACTAGTTATACTGCTGGATGAGTATCTTGTGTACTAGTTATACTGCTGGATGAGTATCTTGTGTACTAGTTATACTGCTGGATGAGTATCTTGTGTACTAGTTATACTGCTGGATGAGTATCTTGGGTACTAGTTATACTGCTGGATGAGTATCTTGGGTACTAGTTATACTGCTGGATGAGTATCTTGGGTACTAGTTATACTGCTGGATGAGTATCTTGGGTACTAGCTATGGCTGCTGTCCAGTATCTTGGGTACTAGTTATACTGCTGGATGAGTATCTTGGGTACTAGTTATACTGCTGGATGAGTATCTTGTGTACTAGTTATACTGCTGGATGAGTATCTTGGGTACTAGTTATACTGCTGGATGAGTATCTTGGGTACTAGTTATACTGCTGGATGAGTATCTTGGGTACTAGTTATATTGCTGGATGAGTATCTTGGGTACTTGCTATGGCTGCTGTCCAGTATCTTGGGTACTAGTTATACTGCTGGATGAGTATCTTGGGTACTAGTTATACTGCTGGATGAGTATCTTGGGTACTAGCTATGGCTGCTGTCCAGTATCTTGGGTACTAGCTATACTGCTGGATGAGTATCTTGTGTACTAGTTATACTGCTGGATGAGTATCTTGGGTACTAGTTATACTGCTGGATGAGTATCTTGGGTACTAGTTATACTGCTGGATGAGTATCTTGGGTACTAGTTATACTGCTGGATGAGTATCTTGGGTACTAGTTATACTGCTGGATGAGTATCTTGGGTACTAGCTATGGCTGCTGTCCAGTATCTTTGGTACTAGTTATACTGCTGGATGAGTATCTTGGGTACTAGTTATACTGCTGGATGAGTATCTTGGGTACTAGCTATGGCTGCTGTCCAGTATCTTGGGTACTAGTTATACTGCTGTATGAGTATCTTGGGTACTAGTTATACTGCTGGATGAGTATCTTGGGTACTAGCTATGGCTGCTGTCCAGTATCTTGGGTACTAGTTATATTGCTGGATGAGTATCTTGGGTACTAGCTATGGCTGCTGTCCAGTATCTTTGGTACTAGTTATACTGCTGGATGAGTATCTTGGGTACTAGTTATACTGCTGGATGAGTATCTTGGGTACTAGTTATATTGCTGGATGAGTATCTTGGGTACTAGCTATGGCTGCTGTCCAGTATCTTTGGTACTAGTTATACTGCTGGATGAGTATCTTGGGTACTAGTTATACTGCTGGATGAGTATCTTGGGTACTAGCTATGGCTGCTGTCCAGTATCTTGGGTACTAGTTATACTGCTGGATGAGTATCTTGGGTACTAGTTATACTGCTGGATGAGTATCTTGGGTACTAGTTATACTGCTGGATGAGTATCTTGTGTACTAGCTATGGCTGCTGTCCAGTATCTTGGGTACTAGTTATACTGCTGGATGAGTATCTTGGGTACTAGTTATACTGCTGGATGAGTATCTTGGGTACTAGTTATACTGCTGGATGAGTATCTTGGGTACTAGTTATACTGCTGGATGAGTATCTTGGGTACTAGTTAAACTGCTGGATGAGTATCTTGGGTACTAGCTATACTGCTGGATGAGTATCTTGGGTACTAGCTATGGCTGCTGTCCAGTATCTTGGGTACTAGTTATACTGCTGGATGAGTATCTTGGGTACCAGTTATACTGCTGGATGAGTATCTTGGGTACTATTTATACTGCTGGATGAGTATCTTGGGTACTAGCTATGGCTGCTGTCCAGTATCTTGGGTAATAGTTATACTGCTGGATGAGTATCTTGGGTACTAGTTATACTGCTGGATGAGTATCTTGGGTACTAGTTATACTGCTGGATGAGTATCTTGGGTACTAGTTATACTGCTGGATGAGTATCTTGGGTACTAGTTATACTGCTGGATGAGTATCTTGGGTACTAGTTATACTGCTGGATGAGTATCTTGGGTACTAGCTATGGCTGCTGTCCAGTATCTTGGGTACTAGTTATACTGCTGGATGAGTATCTTGGGTACTAGTTATACTGCTGGATGAGTATCTTGTGTACTAGTTATACTGCTGGATGAGTATCTTGGGTACTAGTTATACTGCTGGATGAGTATCTTGGGTACTAGTTATACTGCTGGATGAGTATCTTGGGTACTAGTTATGGCTGCTGTCCAGTATCTTGGGTACTAGTTATACTGCTGGATGAGTATCTTGGGTACTAGTTATACTGCTGGATGAGTATCTTGGGTACTAGCTATGGCTGCTGTCCAGTATCTTGGGTACTAGTTATACTGCTGGATGAGTATCTTGGGTACTAGTTATACTGCTGGATGAGTATCTTGGGTACTAGCTATGGCTGCTGTCCAGTATCTTGGGTACTAGTTATACTGCTGGATGAGTATCTTGGGTACTAGTTATACTGCTGGATGAGTATCTTGGGTACTAGTTATACTGCTGGATGAGTATCTTGGGTACTAGTTATACTGCTGGATGAGTATCTTGGGTACTAGCTATACTGCTGGATGAGTATCTTGGGTACTAGCTATGGCTGCTTTCCAGTATCTTGGGTACTAGTTATACTGCTGGATGAGTATCTTGGATACTAGTTATACTGCTGGATGAGTATCTTGGGTACTAGTTATACTGCTGGATGAGTATCTTGGGTACTAGCTATGGCTGCTGTCCAGTATCTTGGGTACTAGTTATACTGCTGGATGAGTATCTTGGGTACTAGTTATACTGCTGGATGAGTATCTTGGGTACTAGTTATACTGCTGGATGAGTATCTTGGGTACTAGTTATACTGCTGGATGAGTATCTTGGGTACTAGTTATACTGCTGGATGAGTATCTTGGGTACTAGCTATACTGCTGGATGAGTATCTTGGGTACTAGCTATGGCTGCTGTCCAGTATCTTGGGTACTAGTTATACTGCTGGATGAGTATCTTGGGTACTAGTTATACTGCTGGATGAGTATCTTGGGTACTAGCTATGGCTGCTTTCCAGTATCTTGGGTACTAGTTATACTGCTGGATGAGTATCTTGGGTACTAGTTATACTGCTGGATGATTATCTTGGGTATTAGTTATACTGCTGGATGAGTATCTTGGGTACTAGTTATACTGCTGGATGAGTATCTTGGGTACTAGTTATACTGCTGGATGAGTATCTTGGGAACTAGTTATACTGCTGGATGAGTATCTTGGGTACTAGCTATACTGCTGGATGAGTATCTTGGGTACTAGCTATGGCTGCTGTCCAGTATCTTGGGTACTAGTTATACTGCTGGATGAGTATCTTGGGTACTAGTTATACTGCTGGATGAGTATCTTGGGTACTAGCTATGGCTGCTGTCCAGTATCTTGGGTACTAGTTATACTGCTGGATGAGTATCTTGGGTACTAGTTATACTGCTGGATGATTATCTTGGGTATTAGTTATACTGCTGGATGAGTATCTTGGGTACTAGTTATACTGCTGGATGAGTATCTTGGGTACTAGCTATACTGCTGGATGAGTATCTTGGGTACTAGCTATACTGCTGGATGAGTATCTTGGATACTAGCAATACTGCTGGATGAGTATCTTGGGTACTAGTTATACTGCTGGATGAGTATCTTGGGTACTAGTTATACTGCTGGATGAGTATCTTGGGTACTAGTTATACTGCTGGATGAGTATCTTGGGTACTAGTTATACTGCTGGATGAGTATCTTGGGTACTAGTTATACTGCTGGATGAGTATCTTGGGTACTAGCTATGGCTGCTGTCCAGTATCTTGGGTACTAGTTATACTGCTGGATGAGTATCTTGGGTACTAGTTATACTGCTGGATGAGTATCTTGTGTACTAGTTATACTGCTGGATGAGTATCTTGGGTACTAGTTATACTGCTGGATGAGTATCTTGGGTACTAGTTATACTGCTGGATGAGTATCTTGGGTACTAGTTATACTGCTGGATGAGTATCTTGGATACTAGCAATGGCTGCTGCCAGTATCTTGGGTACTAGTTATACTGCTGGATGAGTATCTTGGGTACTAATTATACTGCTGGATGAGTATCTTGGGTACTAGCTATGGCTGCTGTCCAGTATCTTGGGTACTAGTTATACTGCTGGATGAGTATCTTGGGTACTAGTTATACTGCTGGATGAGTATCTTGGGTACTAGCTATGGCTGCTGTCCAGTATCTTGGGTACTAGTTATACTGCTGGATGAGTATCTTGGGTACTAGTTATACTGCTGGATGAGTATCTTGGGTACTAGTTATACTGCTGGATGAGTATCTTGGGTACTAGTTATACTGCTGGATGAGTATCTTGGGTACTAGTTATACTGCTGGATGAGTATCTTGGGTACTAGCTATACTGCTGGATGAGTATCTTGGGTACTAGCTATGGCTGCTGTCCAGTATCTTGGGTACTAGTTATACTGCTGGATGAGTATATTGGGTACTAGTTATACTGCTGGATGAGTATCTTGGGTACTAGTTATACTGCTGGATGAGTATCTTGGGTACTAGCTATGGCTGCTGTCCAGTATCTTGGGTACTAGTTATACTGCTGGATGAGTATCTTGGGTACTAGTTATACTGCTGGATGAGTATCTTGGGTACTAGCTATACTGCTGGATGAGTATCTTGGGTACTAGCTATGGCTGCTGTCCAGTATCTTGGGTACTAGTTATACTGCTGGATGAGTATCTTGGGTACTAGTTATACTGCTGGATGAGTATCTTGGGTACTAGCTATGGCTGCTGTCCAGTATCTTGGGTACTAGTTATACTGCTGGATGAGTATCTTGGGTACTAGTTATACTGCTGGATGAGTATCTTGGGTATTAGTTATACTGCTGGATGAATATCTTGGATACTAGTTATACTGCTGGATGAGTATCTTGGGTACTAGCTATACTGCTGGATGAGTATCTTGGATACTAGTTATACTGCTGGATGAGTATCTTGGGTACTAGTTATACTGCTGCATGAGTATCTTGGGTACTAGATATACTGCTGGATGAGTATCTTGGGTATTAGTTATACTGCTGGATGAGTATCTTGGGTACTAGTTATACTGCTGGATGAGTATCTTGGGTACTAGTTATACTGCTGGATGAGTATCTTGGGTATTAGTTATACTGCTGGATGAGTATCTTGGTTACTAACTATACTGCTGGATGAGTATCTTGGGTACTAGTTATACTGCTGGATGAGTATCTTGGGTACTAGTTATACTGCTGGATGAGTATCATGGGTATTAGTTATACTGCTGGATGAGTATCTTGGGTACTAGTTATACTGCTGGATGAGTATCTTGGGTACTAGTTATACTGCTGGATGAGTATCTTGGGTACTAGTTATACTGCTGGATGAGTATCTTGGGTACTAGTTATACTGCTGGATGAGTATCTTGGGTACTAGTTATACTGCTGGATGAGTATCTTGGGTACTAGTTATACTGCTGGATGAGTATCTTGGGTACTAGTTATACTGCTGGATGAGTATCTTGGGTACTAGTTATACTGCTGGATGAGTATCTTGGGTACTAGCTATACTGCTGGATGAGTATCTTGGGTACTAGTTATACTGCTGGATGAGTTCTTGGATACTAGTTATACTGCTGGATGAGTATCTTGGGTACTAGCTATACTGCTGGATGAGTATAATTGGTACTAGCTATACTGCTGGATGAGTATCTTGGGTATTAGTTAAACTGCTGGATGAGTATCTTGGGTACTAGTTATACTTGGATACTAGTTATACTGTTGGATGAGTATCTTGGGTATTAGTTATACTGCTGGATGAGTATCTTGGATACTAGTTATACTGTTGGATGAATATCTTGGGTACTAGTTATACTGCTGGATGAGTATCTTGGGTACTAGTTATACTGCTGGATGAATATCTTGGGTACTAGTTATACTGCTGGATGAATATCTTGGGTACTAGTTATACTGCTGGATGAGTATCTTGGGTACTAGTTATACTGCTGGATGAGTATCTTGGATACTAGTTATACTGCTGGATGAGTATCTTGGGTACTAGTTATACTGCTGGATGAGTTTCTTGGGTACTAGTTATACTGCTGGATGAGTATCTTGGGTACTAGTTATACTGCTGGATGAGTATCTTGGGTACTATTTATACTGCTGGATGAGTATCTTGGGTACTATCTATGGCTGCTGTCCAGTATCTTGGGTACTAGTTAAACTGCTGGATGAGTATCTTGTGTACTAGTTATACTGCTGGATGAGTATCTTGGGTACTAGTTATACTGCTGGATGAGTATCTTGGGTACTAGTTATACTGCTGGATGAGTATCTTGGGTACTAGTTATACTGCTGGATGAGTATCTTGGGTACTAGCTATGGCTGCTGTCCAGTATCGTGGGTACTAGTTATACTGCTGGATGAGTATCTTGGGTACTAGTTATACTGCTGGATGAGTATCTTGTGTACTAGTTATACTGCTGGATGAGTATCTTGGGTACTAGTTATACTGCTGGATTAGTATCTTGGGTACTAGTTATACTGCTGGATGAGTATCTTGGGTACTAGTTATACTGCTGGATGAGTATCTTGGGTACTAGCTATGGCTGCTGTCCAGTATCTTGGGTACTAGTTATACTGCTGGATGAGTATCTTGGGTACTAGTTATACTGCTGGATGAGTATCTTGGATACTAGCTATGGCTGCTGTCCAGTATCTTGGGTACTAGTTATACTGCTGGATGAGTATCTTGGGTACTAGTTATACTGCTGGATGTGTATCTTGGGTTCTAACTATGGCCGCTGTCCAGTATCTTGGGTACTAGTTATACTGCTGGATGAGTATCTTGGGTACTAGTTATACTGCTGGATGAGTATCTTGGGTACTAGTTATACTGCTGGATGAGTATCTTGGGTACTAGTTATATTGCTGGATGAGTATCTTGGGTACTAGTTATACTGCTGGATGAGTATCTTGGGTATTAGTTATACTGCTGGATGAGTATCTTGGGTACTAGTTATACTGCTGGATGAGCATCTTGGGTACTAGTTATACTTCTGGATGAGTATCTTGGGTACTAGTTATACTGCTGGATGAGTATCTTGGGTACTAGTTATACTGCTGGATGAGTATCTTGGGTACTAGTTATACTGCTGGATGAGTATCTTGGGTACTAGTTATACTGCTGGATGAGTATCTTGGGTACTAGTTATACTGCTGGATGAGTATCTTGGGTACTAGTTATACTGCTGGATGAGTATCTTGGGTACTAGTTATACTGCTGGATGAGTATCTTGGGTACTAGTTATACTGCTGGATGAGTATCTTGGGTACTAGCTATGGCTGCTGTCCAGTATCTTGGGTACTAGTTATACTGCTGGATGAGTATCTTGGGTACTAGTTATACTGCTGGATGAGTATCTTGTGTACTAGTTATACTGCTGGATGAGTATCTTGGGTACTAGTTATACTGCTGGATGAGTATCTTGGGTACTAGTTATACTGCTGGATGAGTATCTTGGGTACTAGTTATATTGCTGGATGAGTATCTTGGGTACTTGCTATGGCTGCTGTCCAGTATCTTGGGTACTAGTTATACTGCTGGATGAGTATCTTGGGTACTAGTTATACTGCTGGATGAGTATCTTGGGTACTAGCTATGGCTGCTGTCCAGTATCTTGGGTACTAGCTATACTGCTGGATGAGTATCTTGTGTACTAGTTATACTGCTGGATGAGTATCTTGGGTACTAGTTATACTGCTGGATGAGTATCTTGGGTACTAGTTATACTGCTGGATGAGTATCTTGGGTACTAGTTATACTGCTGGATGAGTATCTTGGGTACTAGTTATACTGCTGGATGAGTATCTTGGGTACTAGCTATGGCTGCTGTCCAGTATCTTTGGTACTAGTTATACTGCTGGATGAGTATCTTGGGTACTAGTTATACTGCTGGATGAGTATCTTGGGTACTAGCTATGGCTGCTGTCCAGTATCTTGGGTACTAGTTATACTGCTGTATGAGTATCTTGGGTACTAGTTATACTGCTGGATGAGTATCTTGGGTACTAGCTATGGCTGCTGTCCAGTATCTTGGGTACTAGTTATATTGCTGGATGAGTATCTTGGGTACTAGCTATGGCTGCTGTCCAGTATCTTTGGTACTAGTTATACTGCTGGATGAGTATCTTGGGTACTAGTTATACTGCTGGATGAGTATCTTGGGTACTAGTTATATTGCTGGATGAGTATCTTGGGTACTAGCTATGGCTGCTGTCCAGTATCTTTGGTACTAGTTATACTGCTGGATGAGTATCTTGGGTACTAGTTATACTGCTGGATGAGTATCTTGGGTACTAGCTATGGCTGCTGTCCAGTATCTTGGGTACTAGTTATACTGCTGGATGAGTATCTTGGGTACTAGTTATACTGCTGGATGAGTATCTTGGGTACTAGTTATACTGCTGGATGAGTATCTTGTGTACTAGCTATGGCTGCTGTCCAGTATCTTGGGTACTAGTTATACTGCTGGATGAGTATCTTGGGTACTAGTTATACTGCTGGATGAGTATCTTGGGTACTAGTTATACTGCTGGATGAGTATCTTGGGTACTAGTTATACTGCTGGATGAGTATCTTGGGTACTAGTTAAACTGCTGGATGAGTATCTTGGGTACTAGCTATACTGCTGGATGAGTATCTTGGGTACTAGCTATGGCTGCTGTCCAGTATCTTGGGTACTAGTTATACTGCTGGATGAGTATCTTGGGTACCAGTTATACTGCTGGATGAGTATCTTGGGTACTATTTATACTGCTGGATGAGTATCTTGGGTACTAGCTATGGCTGCTGTCCAGTATCTTGGGTAATAGTTATACTGCTGGATGAGTATCTTGGGTACTAGTTATACTGCTGGATGAGTATCTTGGGTACTAGTTATACTGCTGGATGAGTATCTTGGGTACTAGTTATACTGCTGGATGAGTATCTTGGGTACTAGTTATACTGCTGGATGAGTATCTTGGGTACTAGTTATACTGCTGGATGAGTATCTTGGGTACTAGCTATGGCTGCTGTCCAGTATCTTGGGTACTAGTTATACTGCTGGATGAGTATCTTGGGTACTAGTTATACTGCTGGATGAGTATCTTGTGTACTAGTTATACTGCTGGATGAGTATCTTGGGTACTAGTTATACTGCTGGATGAGTATCTTGGGTACTAGTTATACTGCTGGATGAGTATCTTGGGTACTAGTTATGGCTGCTGTCCAGTATCTTGGGTACTAGTTATACTGCTGGATGAGTATCTTGGGTACTAGTTATACTGCTGGATGAGTATCTTGGGTACTAGCTATGGCTGCTGTCCAGTATCTTGGGTACTAGTTATACTGCTGGATGAGTATCTTGGGTACTAGTTATACTGCTGGATGAGTATCTTGGGTACTAGCTATGGCTGCTGTCCAGTATCTTGGGTACTAGTTATACTGCTGGATGAGTATCTTGGGTACTAGTTATACTGCTGGATGAGTATCTTGGGTACTAGTTATACTGCTGGATGAGTATCTTGGGTACTAGTTATACTGCTGGATGAGTATCTTGGGTACTAGCTATACTGCTGGATGAGTATCTTGGGTACTAGCTATGGCTGCTTTCCAGTATCTTGGGTACTAGTTATACTGCTGGATGAGTATCTTGGATACTAGTTATACTGCTGGATGAGTATCTTGGGTACTAGTTATACTGCTGGATGAGTATCTTGGGTACTAGCTATGGCTGCTGTCCAGTATCTTGGGTACTAGTTATACTGCTGGATGAGTATCTTGGGTACTAGTTATACTGCTGGATGAGTATCTTGGGTACTAGTTATACTGCTGGATGAGTATCTTGGGTACTAGTTATACTGCTGGATGAGTATCTTGGGTACTAGTTATACTGCTGGATGAGTATCTTGGGTACTAGCTATACTGCTGGATGAGTATCTTGGGTACTAGCTATGGCTGCTGTCCAGTATCTTGGGTACTAGTTATACTGCTGGATGAGTATCTTGGGTACTAGTTATACTGCTGGATGAGTATCTTGGGTACTAGCTATGGCTGCTTTCCAGTATCTTGGGTACTAGTTATACTGCTGGATGAGTATCTTGGGTACTAGTTATACTGCTGGATGATTATCTTGGGTATTAGTTATACTGCTGGATGAGTATCTTGGGTACTAGTTATACTGCTGGATGAGTATCTTGGGTACTAGTTATACTGCTGGATGAGTATCTTGGGAACTAGTTATACTGCTGGATGAGTATCTTGGGTACTAGCTATACTGCTGGATGAGTATCTTGGGTACTAGCTATGGCTGCTGTCCAGTATCTTGGGTACTAGTTATACTGCTGGATGAGTATCTTGGGTACTAGTTATACTGCTGGATGAGTATCTTGGGTACTAGCTATGGCTGCTGTCCAGTATCTTGGGTACTAGTTATACTGCTGGATGAGTATCTTGGGTACTAGTTATACTGCTGGATGATTATCTTGGGTATTAGTTATACTGCTGGATGAGTATCTTGGGTACTAGTTATACTGCTGGATGAGTATCTTGGGTACTAGCTATACTGCTGGATGAGTATCTTGGGTACTAGCTATACTGCTGGATGAGTATCTTGGATACTAGCAATACTGCTGGATGAGTATCTTGGGTACTAGTTATACTGCTGGATGAGTATCTTGGGTACTAGTTATACTGCTGGATGAGTATCTTGGGTACTAGTTATACTGCTGGATGAGTATCTTGGGTACTAGTTATACTGCTGGATGAGTATCTTGGGTACTAGTTATACTGCTGGATGAGTATCTTGGGTACTAGCTATGGCTGCTGTCCAGTATCTTGGGTACTAGTTATACTGCTGGATGAGTATCTTGGGTACTAGTTATACTGCTGGATGAGTATCTTGTGTACTAGTTATACTGCTGGATGAGTATCTTGGGTACTAGTTATACTGCTGGATGAGTATCTTGGGTACTAGTTATACTGCTGGATGAGTATCTTGGGTACTAGTTATACTGCTGGATGAGTATCTTGGATACTAGCAATGGCTGCTGCCAGTATCTTGGGTACTAGTTATACTGCTGGATGAGTATCTTGGGTACTAATTATACTGCTGGATGAGTATCTTGGGTACTAGCTATGGCTGCTGTCCAGTATCTTGGGTACTAGTTATACTGCTGGATGAGTATCTTGGGTACTAGTTATACTGCTGGATGAGTATCTTGGGTACTAGCTATGGCTGCTGTCCAGTATCTTGGGTACTAGTTATACTGCTGGATGAGTATCTTGGGTACTAGTTATACTGCTGGATGAGTATCTTGGGTACTAGTTATACTGCTGGATGAGTATCTTGGGTACTAGTTATACTGCTGGATGAGTATCTTGGGTACTAGTTATACTGCTGGATGAGTATCTTGGGTACTAGCTATACTGCTGGATGAGTATCTTGGGTACTAGCTATGGCTGCTGTCCAGTATCTTGGGTACTAGTTATACTGCTGGATGAGTATATTGGGTACTAGTTATACTGCTGGATGAGTATCTTGGGTACTAGTTATACTGCTGGATGAGTATCTTGGGTACTAGCTATGGCTGCTGTCCAGTATCTTGGGTACTAGTTATACTGCTGGATGAGTATCTTGGGTACTAGTTATACTGCTGGATGAGTATCTTGGGTACTAGCTATACTGCTGGATGAGTATCTTGGGTACTAGCTATGGCTGCTGTCCAGTATCTTGGGTACTAGTTATACTGCTGGATGAGTATCTTGGGTACTAGTTATACTGCTGGATGAGTATCTTGGGTACTAGCTATGGCTGCTGTCCAGTATCTTGGGTACTAGTTATACTGCTGGATGAGTATCTTGGGTACTAGTTATACTGCTGGATGAGTATCTTGGGTATTAGTTATACTGCTGGATGAATATCTTGGATACTAGTTATACTGCTGGATGAGTATCTTGGGTACTAGCTATACTGCTGGATGAGTATCTTGGATACTAGTTATACTGCTGGATGAGTATCTTGGGTACTAGTTATACTGCTGCATGAGTATCTTGGGTACTAGATATACTGCTGGATGAGTATCTTGGGTATTAGTTATACTGCTGGATGAGTATCTTGGGTACTAGTTATACTGCTGGATGAGTATCTTGGGTACTAGTTATACTGCTGGATGAGTATCTTGGGTATTAGTTATACTGCTGGATGAGTATCTTGGTTACTAACTATACTGCTGGATGAGTATCTTGGGTACTAGTTATACTGCTGGATGAGTATCTTGGGTACTAGTTATACTGCTGGATGAGTATCATGGGTATTAGTTATACTGCTGGATGAGTATCTTGGGTACTAGTTATACTGCTGGATGAGTATCTTGGGTACTAGTTATACTGCTGGATGAGTATCTTGGGTACTAGTTATACTGCTGGATGAGTATCTTGGGTACTAGTTATACTGCTGGATGAGTATCTTGGGTACTAGTTATACTGCTGGATGAGTATCTTGGGTACTAGTTATACTGCTGGATGAGTATCTTGGGTACTAGTTATACTGCTGGATGAGTATCTTGGGTACTAGTTATACTGCTGGATGAGTATCTTGGGTACTAGCTATACTGCTGGATGAGTATCTTGGGTACTAGTTATACTGCTGGATGAGTTCTTGGATACTAGTTATACTGCTGGATGAGTATCTTGGGTACTAGCTATACTGCTGGATGAGTATAATTGGTACTAGCTATACTGCTGGATGAGTATCTTGGGTATTAGTTAAACTGCTGGATGAGTATCTTGGGTACTAGTTATACTTGGATACTAGTTATACTGTTGGATGAGTATCTTGGGTATTAGTTATACTGCTGGATGAGTATCTTGGATACTAGTTATACTGTTGGATGAATATCTTGGGTACTAGTTATACTGCTGGATGAGTATCTTGGGTACTAGTTATACTGCTGGATGAATATCTTGGGTACTAGTTATACTGCTGGATGAATATCTTGGGTACTAGTTATACTGCTGGATGAGTATCTTGGGTACTAGTTATACTGCTGGATGAGTATCTTGGATACTAGTTATACTGCTGGATGAGTATCTTGGGTACTAGTTATACTGCTGGATGAGTTTCTTGGGTACTAGTTATACTGCTGGATGAGTATCTTGGGTACTAGTTATACTGCTGGATGAGTATCTTGGGTACTATTTATACTGCTGGATGAGTATCTTGGGTACTATCTATGGCTGCTGTCCAGTATCTTGGGTACTAGTTAAACTGCTGGATGAGTATCTTGTGTACTAGTTATACTGCTGGATGAGTATCTTGGGTACTAGTTATACTGCTGGATGAGTATCTTGGGTACTAGTTATACTGCTGGATGAGTATCTTGGGTACTAGTTATACTGCTGGATGAGTATCTTGGGTACTAGCTATGGCTGCTGTCCAGTATCGTGGGTACTAGTTATACTGCTGGATGAGTATCTTGGGTACTAGTTATACTGCTGGATGAGTATCTTGTGTACTAGTTATACTGCTGGATGAGTATCTTGGGTACTAGTTATACTGCTGGATTAGTATCTTGGGTACTAGTTATACTGCTGGATGAGTATCTTGGGTACTAGTTATACTGCTGGATGAGTATCTTGGGTACTAGCTATGGCTGCTGTCCAGTATCTTGGGTACTAGTTATACTGCTGGATGAGTATCTTGGGTACTAGTTATACTGCTGGATGAGTATCTTGGATACTAGCTATGGCTGCTGTCCAGTATCTTGGGTACTAGTTATACTGCTGGATGAGTATCTTGGGTACTAGTTATACTGCTGGATGTGTATCTTGGGTTCTAACTATGGCCGCTGTCCAGTATCTTGGGTACTAGTTATACTGCTGGATGAGTATCTTGGGTACTAGTTATACTGCTGGATGAGTATCTTGGGTACTAGTTATACTGCTGGATGAGTATCTTGGGTACTAGTTATATTGCTGGATGAGTATCTTGGGTACTAGTTATACTGCTGGATGAGTATCTTGGGTACTAGCTATACTGCTGGATGAGTATCTTGGGTACTAGCTATGGCTGCTGTCCAGTATCTTGGGTACTAGTTATACTGCTGGATGAGTATCTTGGGTACTTTTTATACTGCTGGATGAGTATCTTGGGTACTAGCTATACTGTTGGATGAGTATCTTGGGTACTAGTTATACTGCTGGATGAGTATCTTGGGTATTAGTTATACTGCTGGATGAGTATCTTGGGTACTAGTTATACTGCTGAATGAGTATCTTGGGTACTAGTTATACTGCTGGATGAGCATCTTGGGTACTAGTTATACTTCTGGATGAGTATCTTGGGTACTAGTTATACTGCTGGATGAGTATCTTGGGTACTAGTTATACTGCTGGATGAGTATCTTGGGTACTAGTTATACTGCTGGATGAGTATCTTGGGTACTAGTTATACTGCTGGATGAGTATTTTGGGTACTAGTTTTACTGCTGGATGAGTATAATTGGTACTAGCTATACTGCTGGATGAGTATCTTGGGTATTAGTTAAACTGCTGGGTGAGTATCTTGGGTACTAGTTATACTTGGATACTAGTTATACTGTTGGATGAGTATCTTGAGTATTAGTTATACTGCTGGATGAGTATCTTGGATACTAGTTATACTGTTGGATGAGTATCTTGGATACTAGTTGTACTGTTGGATGAGTATCTTGGATACTAGTTATACTGCTGGATGAGTATCTTGGGTATTAGTTATACTGCTGGATGAGTATCTTGGGTACTAGTTATACTGCTGGATGAGTATCTTGGGTACTAGTTATACTGTTGGATGAGTATCTTGGGTACTAGTTATACTGCTGGATGAGTATCTTGGGTACTAGTTATGGCTGCTGTCCAGTATCTTGGGTACTAGTTATATTGCTGGATGAGTATCTTGGGTACTAGCTATGGCTGCTGTCCAGTATCTTTGGTACTAGTTATACTGCTGGATGAGTATCTTGGGTACTAGTTATACTGCTGGATGAGTATCTTGGGTACTAGTTATATTGCTGGATGAGTATCTTGGGTACTAGCTATGGCTGCTGTCCAGTATCTTTGGTACTAGTTATACTGCTGGATGAGTATCTTGGGTACTAGTTATACTGCTGGATGAGTATCTTGGGTACTAGCTATGGCTGCTGTCCAGTATCTTGGGTACTAGTTATACTGCTGGATGAGTATCTTGGGTACTAGTTATACTGCTGGATGAGTATCTTGGGTACTAGTTATACTGCTGGATGAGTATCTTGGGTACTAGTTATACTGCTGGATGAGTATCTTGGGTACTAGTTATACTGCTGGATGAGTATCTTGGGTACTAGCTATGGCTGCTGTCCAGTATCTTGGGTACTAGTTATACTGCTGGATGAGTATCTTGGGTACTAGTTATACTGCTGGATGAGTATCTTGTGTACTAGTTATACTGCTGGATGAGTATCTTGGGTACTAGTTATACTGCTGGATGAGTATCTTGGGTACTAGTTATACTGCTGGATGAGTATCTTGGGTACTAGTTATACTGCTGGATGAGTATCTTGGATACTAGCAATGGCTGCTGCCAGTATCTTGGGTACTAGTTATACTGCTGGATGAGTATCTTGGGTACTAATTATACTGCTGGATGAGTATCTTGGGTACTAGCTATGGCTGCTGTCCAGTATCTTGGGTACTAGTTATACTGCTGGATGAGTATCTTGGGTACTAGTTATACTGCTGGATGAGTATCTTGGGTACTAGCTATGGCTGCTGTCCAGTATCTTGGGTACTAGTTATACTGCTGGATGAGTATCTTGGGTACTAGTTATACTGCTGGATGAGTATCTTGGGTACTAGTTATACTGCTGGATGAGTATCTTGGGTACTAGTTATACTGCTGGATGAGTATCTTGGGTACTAGTTATACTGCTGGATGAGTATCTTGGGTACTAGCTATACTGCTGGATGAGTATCTTGGGTACTAGCTATGGCTGCTGTCCAGTATCTTGGGTTCTAGTTATACTGCTGGATGAGTATATTGGGTACTAGTTATACTGCTGGATGAGTATCTTGGGTACTAGTTATACTGCTGGATGAGTATCTTGGGTACTAGCTATGGCTGCTGTCCAGTATCTTGGGTACTAGTTATACTGCTGGATGAGTATCTTGGGTACTAGTTATACTGCTGGATGAGTATCTTGGGTACTAGCTATACTGCTGGATGAGTATCTTGGGTACTAGCTATGGCTGCTGTCCAGTATCTTGGGTACTAGTTATACTGCTGGATGAGTATCTTGGGTACTAGTTATACTGCTGGATGAGTATCTTGGGTACTAGCTATGGCTGCTGTCCAGTATCTTGGGTACTAGTTATACTGCTGGATGAGTATCTTGGGTACTAGTTATACTGCTGGATGAGTATCTTGGGTATTAGTTATACTGCTGGATGAATATCTTGGATACTAGTTATACTGCTGGATGAGTATCTTGGGTACTAGCTATACTGCTGGATGAGTATCTTGGATACTAGTTATACTGCTGGATGAGTATCTTGGGTACTAGTTATACTGCTGCATGAGTATCTTGGGTACTAGTTATACTGCTGGATGAGTATCTTGGGTATTAGTTATACTGCTGGATGAGTATCTTGGGTACTAGTTATACTGCTGGATGAGTATCTTGGGTACTAGTTATACTGCTGGATGAGTATCTTGGGTATTAGTTATACTGCTGGATGAGTATCTTGGTTACTAACTATACTGCTGGATGAGTATCTTGGGTACTAGTTATACTGCTGGATGAGTATCTTGGGTACTAGTTATACTGCTGGATGAGTATCATGGGTATTAGTTATACTGCTGGATGAGTATCTTGGGTACTAGTTATACTGCTGGATGAGTATCTTGGGTACTAGTTATACTGCTGGATGAGTATCTTGGGTACTAGTTATACTGCTGGATGAGTATCTTGGGTACTAGTTATACTGCTGGATGAGTATCTTGGGTACTAGTTATACTGCTGGATGAGTATCTTGGGTACTAGTTATACTGCTGGATGAGTATCTTGGGTACTAGTTATACTGCTGGATGAGTATCTTGGGTACTAGTTATACTGCTGGATGAGTATCTTGGGTACTAGCTATACTGCTGGATGAGTATCTTGGGTACTAGTTATACTGCTGGATGAGTTCTTGGATACTAGTTATACTGCTGGATGAGTATCTTGGGTACTAGCTATACTGCTGGATGAGTATAATTGGTACTAGCTATACTGCTGGATGAGTATCTTGGGTATTAGTTAAACTGCTGGATGAGTATCTTGGGTACTAGTTATACTTGGATACTAGTTATACTGTTGGATGAGTATCTTGGGTATTAGTTATACTGCTGGATGAGTATCTTGGATACTAGTTATACTGTTGGATGAATATCTTGGGTACTAGTTATACTGCTGGATGAGTATCTTGGGTACTAGTTATACTGCTGGATGAATATCTTGGGTACTAGTTATACTGCTGGATGAATATCTTGGGTACTAGTTATACTGCTGGATGAGTATCTTGGGTACTAGTTATACTGCTGGATGAGTATCTTGGATACTAGTTATACTGCTGGATGAGTATCTTGGGTACTAGTTATACTGCTGGATGAGTTTCTTGGGTACTAGTTATACTGCTGGATGAGTATCTTGGGTACTAGTTATACTGCTGGATGAGTATCTTGGGTACTATTTATACTGCTGGATGAGTATCTTGGGTACTATCTATGGCTGCTGTCCAGTATCTTGGGTACTAGTTAAACTGCTGGATGAGTATCTTGTGTACTAGTTATACTGCTGGATGAGTATCTTGGGTACTAGTTATACTGCTGGATGAGTATCTTGGGTACTAGTTATACTGCTGGATGAGTATCTTGGGTACTAGTTATACTGCTGGATGAGTATCTTGGGTACTAGCTATGGCTGCTGTCCAGTATCGTGGGTACTAGTTATACTGCTGGATGAGTATCTTGGGTACTAGTTATACTGCTGGATGAGTATCTTGTGTACTAGTTATACTGCTGGATGAGTATCTTGGGTACTAGTTATACTGCTGGATTAGTATCTTGGGTACTAGTTATACTGCTGGATGAGTATCTTGGGTACTAGTTATACTGCTGGATGAGTATCTTGGGTACTAGCTATGGCTGCTGTCCAGTATCTTGGGTACTAGTTATACTGCTGGATGAGTATCTTGGGTACTAGTTATACTGCTGGATGAGTATCTTGGATACTAGCTATGGCTGCTGTCCAGTATCTTGGGTACTAGTTATACTGCTGGATGAGTATCTTGGGTACTAGTTATACTGCTGGATGTGTATCTTGGGTTCTAACTATGGCCGCTGTCCAGTATCTTGGGTACTAGTTATACTGCTGGATGAGTATCTTGGGTACTAGTTATACTGCTGGATGAGTATCTTGGGTACTAGTTATACTGCTGGATGAGTATCTTGGGTACTAGTTATATTGCTGGATGAGTATCTTGGGTACTAGTTATACTGCTGGATGAGTATCTTGGGTACTAGCTATACTGCTGGATGAGTATCTTGGGTACTAGCTATGGCTGCTGTCCAGTATCTTGGGTACTAGTTATACTGCTGGATGAGTATCTTGGGTACTTTTTATACTGCTGGATGAGTATCTTGGGTACTAGCTATACTGTTGGATGAGTATCTTGGGTACTAGTTATACTGCTGGATGAGTATCTTGGGTATTAGTTATACTGCTGGATGAGTATCTTGGGTACTAGTTATACTGCTGAATGAGTATCTTGGGTACTAGTTATACTGCTGGATGAGCATCTTGGGTACTAGTTATACTTCTGGATGAGTATCTTGGGTACTAGTTATACTGCTGGATGAGTATCTTGGGTACTAGTTATACTGCTGGATGAGTATCTTGGGTACTAGTTATACTGCTGGATGAGTATCTTGGGTACTAGTTATACTGCTGGATGAGTATCTTGGGTACTAGTTTTACTGCTGGATGAGTATAATTGGTACTAGCTATACTGCTGGATGAGTATCTTGGGTATTAGTTAAACTGCTGGGTGAGTATCTTGGGTACTAGTTATACTTGGATACTAGTTATACTGTTGGATGAGTATCTTGAGTATTAGTTATACTGCTGGATGAGTATCTTGGATACTAGTTATACTGTTGGATGAGTATCTTGGATACTAGTTGTACTGTTGGATGAGTATCTTGGATACTAGTTATACTGCTGGATGAGTATCTTGGGTATTAGTTATACTGCTGGATGAGTATCTTGGGTACTAGTTATACTGCTGGATGAGTATCTTGGGTACTAGTTATACTGTTGGATGAGTATCTTGGGTACTAGTTATACTGCTGGATGAGTATCTTGGGTACTAGTTATGGCTGCTGTCCAGTATCTTGGGTACTAGTTATATTGCTGGATGAGTATCTTGGGTACTAGCTATGGCTGCTGTCCAGTATCTTTGGTACTAGTTATACTGCTGGATGAGTATCTTGGGTACTAGTTATACTGCTGGATGAGTATCTTGGGTACTAGTTATATTGCTGGATGAGTATCTTGGGTACTAGCTATGGCTGCTGTCCAGTATCTTTGGTACTAGTTATACTGCTGGATGAGTATCTTGGGTACTAGTTATACTGCTGGATGAGTATCTTGGGTACTAGCTATGGCTGCTGTCCAGTATCTTGGGTACTAGTTATACTGCTGGATGAGTATCTTGGGTACTAGTTATACTGCTGGATGAGTATCTTGGGTACTAGTTATACTGCTGGATGAGTATCTTGGGTACTAGCTATGGCCGCTGTCCAGTATCTTGGGTACTAGTTATACTGCTGGATGAGTATCTTGGGTACTAGTTATACTGCTGGATGAGTATCTTGGGTACTAGTTATACTGCTGGATGAGTATCTTGGGTACTAGTTATATTGCTGGATGAGTATCTTGGGTACTAGCTATACTGCTGGATGAGTATCTTGGGTACTAGCTATACTGCTGGATGAGTATCTTGGGTACTAGCTATGGCTGCTGTCCAGTATCTTGGGTACTAGTTATACTGCTGGATGAGTATCTTGGGTACTAGTTATACTGCTGGATGAGTATCTTGGGTACTAGTTATACTGCTGGATGAGTATCTTGGGTACTAGCTATGGCTGCTGTCCAGTATCTTGGGTACTAGTTATACTGCTGGATGAGTATAATGGGTACTGTTATACTGCTGGATGGAGTATCTTGGGTACTAGTTATACTGCTGGATGAGTATCTTGGGTACTAGTAATACTGCTGGATGAGTATCTTGGGTACTAGTTAACTGCTGATGAGGTATCTTGGGTACTAGCTATACTGCTGGATGAGTATCTTGGGTACTAGCTATGCTGCTGGCCTGTATCTTGGGTACTAGTTATACTGCTGGATGAGATCTTGGGTACTAGTTATACTGCTGATGAGTATCTTGGGTACTAGTTATACTGATGGATGAGTATCTTGGGTACTATTTATACTGCTGGATGAGTATCTTGGGTACTAGCTATGGCTGCTGTCCAGTATCTTGGGTACTAGTTATACTGCTGGATGAGTATCTTGGGTACTAGTTATACTGCTGGATGAGTATCTTGGGTACTAGTTATACTGCTGGATGAGTATCTTGGGTACTAGTTATACTGCTGGATGAGTATCTTGGGTACTAGTTATACTGCTGGATGAGTATCTTGGGTACTAGCTATGGCTGCTGTCCAGTATCTTGGGTACTAGTTATACTGCTGGATGAGTATCTTGGGTACTAGTTATACTGCTGGATGAGTATCTTGATGTACTAGTTATACTGCTGGATGAGTATCTTGGGTACTAGTTATACTGCTGGATGAGTATTATTGGGTACTAGTTATACTGCTGGATGAGTATCTTGGGTACTAGTTATGGCTGCTGTCCCAGTATCTTGGGTACTAGTTATACTGCTGGATGAGTATCTTGGGTACTAGTTATACTGCTGGATGAGTATCTTGGGTACTAGCTATGGGCTGCTGTCCAGTATCTTGGGTACTAGTTATACTGCTGGATGAGTATCTTGGGTACTAGTTATACTGCTGGATGAGTATCTTGGGTACTAGCTATGGCTGCTGTCCAGTATCTTGGGTACTAGTTATACTGCTGATGAGTATCTTGGGTACTAGTTATACTGCTGGATGGGTATCTTGGGTACTAGTCATACTGCTGGATGAGTATCTTGGGTACTAGTTATACTGCTGGATGGTATCTTGGGTACTAGCTATACTGCTGGATGAGTATCTTGGGTACTAGCTATGGCTGCTTTCCAGTATCTTGGGTACTAGTTATACTGCTGGATGAGTATCTTGGATACTAGTTATACTGCTGGATGAGTATCTTGGGTACTAGTTATTCTGCTGGATGAGTATCTTGGGTACTAGCTATGGCTGCTGTCCAGTATCTTGGGTACTAGTTATACTGCTGGATGAGTATCTTGGGTACTAGTTATACTGCTGGATGAGTATCTTGGGTACTAGTTATACTGCTGGATGAGTATCTTGGGTACTAGTTATAATGCTGGATGAGTATCTTGGGTACTAGTTATACTGCTGGATGAGTATCTTGGGTACTAGCTATACTGCTGGATGAGTATCTTGGGTACTAGCTATGGCTGCTGTCCAGTATCTTGGGTACTAGTTATACTGCTGGATGAGTATCTTGGGTACTAGTTCTACTGCTGGATGAGTATCTTGGGTACTAGCTATGGCTGCTGTCCAGTATCTTGGGTACTAGTTATACTGCTGGATGAGTATCTTGGGTACTAGTTATACTGCTGGATGATTATCTTGGGTATTAGTTATACTGCTGGATGAGTATCTTGGGTACTAGTTATACTGCTGGATGAGTATCTTGGGGTACTAGCCTATACAGCTGGATGAGTATCTTGGGTACTAGCTATACTGCTGGATGATGTATCTTGGATACTAGCTATACTGCTGGATGAGTATCTTGGGTACTAGTTATACTGCTGGATGAGTATCTTGGGTACTAGTTATACTGCTGGATGAGTACCTTGGGTACTAGTTATACTGCTGGATGAGTATCTTGGGTACTAGTTACACTGCTGGATGAGTATCTTGGGTACTAGCTATGGCTGCTGTCCAGTATCTTGGGTACTAGTTATACTGCTGGATGAGTATCTTGGGTACTAGTTATACTGCTGGATGAGTATCTTGTGTACTAGTTATACTGCTGGATGAGTATCTTGGGTACTAGTTATACTGCTGGATGAGTATCTTGGGTACTAGTTATACTGCTGGATGAGTATCTTGGGGTACTAGTTATACTGCTGTCCAGTATCTTGGGTACTAGTATACTGCTGGATGAGTATCTTGGGTACTAGTTATACTGCTGGATGAGTATCTTGGGTACTAGTTATACTGCTGGATGAGTATCTTGGGGTACTAGTTATACTGCTGGATGAGTATCTGGGTACTAGTTATACTGCTGGATGAGTATCTTGGGTACTAGTTATACTGCTGGATGAGTATCTTGGGTACTAGCTATGGCTGCTTTCCAGTATCTTGGGTACTAGTTATACTGCTGGATGAGTATCTTGGATACTAGTTATACTGCTGGATGAGTATCTTGGGTACTAGTTATACTGCTGGAGAGTATCTTGGGTACTAGCTATGGCTGCTGTCCAGTATCTTGGGTACTAGTTATACTGCTGGATGAGTATCTTGGGTACTAGTTATACTGCTGGATGAGTATCTTGGGTACTAGTTATACTGCTGGATGAGTATCTTGGGTACTAGTTATACTGCTGGATGAGTATCTTGGGAACTAGTTATACTGCTGGATGAGTATCTTGGGTACTAGCTATACTGCTGGATGAGTATCTTGGGTACTAGCTATGGCTGCTGTCCAGGTATCTTGGGTACTAGTTATACTGCTGGATGAGTATCTTGGTACTAGTTCTACTGCTGGATGAGTATCTTGGGTACTAGCTATGGCTGCTGTCCAGTATCTTGGGTACTAGTTATACTGCTGGATGAGTATCTTGGGTACTAGTTATACTGCTGGATGATTATCTTGGGTATTAGTTATACTGCTGGATGAGTATCTTGGGTACTGGTTATACTGCTGGATGAGTATCTTGGGTACTAGCTATACTGCTGGATGAGTATCTTGGGTACTAGCTATACTGCTGGATGAGTATCTTGGATACTAGCTATACTGCTGGATGAGTATCTTGGGTACTAGTTATACTGCTGGATGAGTATCTTGGGTACTAGTTATACTGCTGGATGAGTATCTTGGGTACTAGTTATACTGCTGGATGAGTATCTTGGGTACTAGTTACACTGCTGGATGAGTATCTTGGGTACTAGCTATGGCTGCTGTCCAGTATCTTGGGTACTAGTTATACTGCTGGATGAGTATCTTGGGTACTAGTTATACTGCTGGATGAGTATCTTGTGTACTAGTTATACTGCTGGATGAGTATCTTGGGTACTAGTTATACTGCTGGATGAGTATCTTGGGTACTAGTTATACTGCTGTCCAGTATCTTGGGTACTAGTTATACTGCTGGATGAGTATCTTGGGTACTAGTTATACTGCTGGATGAGTATCTTGGGTACTAGTTATACTGCTGGATGAGTATCTTGGGTACTAGTTATACTGCTGGATGAGTATCTTGGGTACTAGTTATACTGCTGGATGAGTATCTTGGGTACTAGCTATACTGCTGGATGAGTATCTTGGGTACTAGCTATGGCTGCTTTCCAGTATCTTGGGTACTAGTTATACTGCTGGATGAGTATCTTGGATACTAGTTATACTGCTGGATGAGTATCTTGGGTACTAGTTATACTGCTGGATGAGTATCTTGGGTACTAGTTATACTGCTGGATGAGTATCTTGGGTACTAGTTATACTGCTGGATGAGTATCTTGGGTACTAGCTATACTGCTGGATGAGTATCTTGGGTACTAGCTATGGCTGCTGTCCAGTATCTTGGGTACTAGTTATACTGCTGGATGAGTATCTTGGGTACTAGTTATACTGCTGGATGAGTATCTTGGGTACTAGCTATGGCTGCTGTCCAGTATCTTGGGTACTAGTTATACTGCTGGATGAGTATCTTGGGTACTAGTTATACTGCTGGATGATTATCTTGGGTATTAGTTATACTGCTGGATGAGTATCTTGGGTACTAGTTATACTGCTGGATGAGTATCTTGGGTACTAGCTATACTGCTGGATGAGTATCTTGGGTACTAGCTATACTGCTGGATGAGTATCTTGGATACTAGCTATACTGCTGGATGTGTATCTTGGGTACTAGTTATACTGCTGGATGAGTATCTTGGGTACTAGTTATACTGCTGGATGAGTATCTTGGGTACTAGTTATACTGCTGGATGAGTATCTTGGGTACTAGTTATACTGCTGGATGAGTATCTTGGGTACTAGCTATGGCTGCTGTCCAGTATCTTGGGTACTAGTTATACTGCTGGATGAGTATCTTGGGTACTAGTTATACTGCTGGATGAGTATCTTGTGTACTAGTTATACTGCTGGATGAGTATCTTGGGTACTAGTTATACTGCTGGATGAGTAACTTGGGTACTAGTTATACTGCTGGATGAGTATCTTGGGTACTAGTTATACTGCTGGATGAGTATCTTGGGTACTAGCTATGGCTGCTGGTCCAGTATCTTGGGTAGTAGTTATACTGCTGGATGAGTATCTTGGGTACTATTATACTGCTGGATGAGTATCTTGGGTACTAGCTATGGCTGCTGTCCAGTATCTTGGGTACTAGTTATACTGCTGGATGAGTATCTTGGGTACTAGTTATACTGCTGGATGAGTATCTTGGGTACTAGCTATGGCTGCTGTCCAGTATCTTGGGTACTAGTTATACTGCTGGATGAGTATCTTGGGTACTAGTTATACTGCTGGATGAGTATCTTGGGTACTAGTTATACTGCTGGATGAGTATCTTGGGTACTAGTTATACTGCTGGATGAGTATCTTGGGTACTAGTTATACTGCTGGATGAGTATCTTGGGTACTAGCTATACTGCTGGATGAGTATCTTGGGTACTAGCTATGGCTGCTGTCCAGTATCTTGGGTACTAGTTATACTGCTGGATGAGTATATTGGGTACTAGTTATACTGCTGGATGAGTATCTTGGGTACTAGTTATACTGCTGGATGAGTATCTTGGGTACTAGCTATGGCTGCTGTCCAGTATCTTGGGTACTAGTTATACTGCTGGATGAGTATCTTGGGTACTAGTTATACTGCTGGATGAGTATCTTGGGTACTAGCTATACTGCTGGATGAGTATCTTGGGTACTAGCTATGGCTGCTGTCCAGTATCTTGGGTACTAGTTATACTGCTGGATGAGTATCTTGGGTACTAGTTATACTGCTGGATGAGTATCTTGGGTACTAGCTATGGCTGCTGTCCAGTATCTTGGGTACTAGTTATACTGCTGGATGAGTATCTTGGGTACTAGTTATACTGCTGGATGAGTATCTTGGGTATTAGTTATACTGCTGGATGAGTATCTTGGATACTAGTTATACTGCTGGATGAGTATCTTGGGTACTAGCTATACTGCTGGATGAGTATCTTGGATACTAGTTATACTGCTGGATGAGTATCTTGGGTACTAGTTATACTGCTGGATGAGTATCTTGGGTACTAGTTATACTGCTGGATGAGTATCTTGGGTATTAGTTATACTGCTGGATGAGTATCTTGGGTACTAGTTATACTGTTGGATGAGTATCTTGGGTACTAGTTATACTGCTGGATGAGTATCTTGGGTACTAGTTATACTGCTGGATGAGTATCTTGGGTATTAGTTATACTGCTGGATGAGTATCTTGGGTACTAACTATACTGCTGGATGAGTATCTTGGGTACTAGTTATACTGCTGGATGAGTATCTTGGGTATTAGTTATACTGCTGGATGAGTATCTTGGGTATTAGTTATACTGCTGGATGAGTATCTTGGGTACTAGTTATACTGCTGGATGAGTATCTTGGGTACTAGTTATACTGCTGGATGAGTATCTTGGGTACTAGTTATACTGCTGGATGAGTATCTTGGGTACTAGTTATACTGCTGGATGAGTATCTTGGGTACTAGTTATACTGCTGGATGAGTATCTTGGGTACTAGTTATACTGCTGGATGAGTATCTTGGGTACTAGTTATACTGCTGGATGAGTATCTTGGGTACTAGTTATACTGCTGGATGTGTATCTTGGGTACTAGCTATACTGCTGGATGAGTATCTTGGGTACTAGTTATACTGCTGGATGTGTATCTTGGGTACTAGCTATACTGCTGGATGAGTATCTTGGGTACTAGTTATACTGCTGGATGAGTATCTTGGGTACTAGTTATACTGCTGGATGAGTTCTTGGATACTAGTTATACTGCTGGATGAGTATCTTGGGTACTAGCTATACTGCTGGATGAGTATAATTGGTACTAGCTATACTGCTGGATGAGTATCTTGGGTATTAGTTAAACTGCTGGATGAGTATCTTGGGTACTAGTTATACTTGGATACTAGTTATACTGTTGGATGAGTATCTTGGGTATTAGTTATACTGCTGGATGAGTATCTTGGATACTAGTTATACTGTTGGATGAGTATCTTGGGTACTAGTTATACTGCTGGATGAGTATCTTGGGTACTAGTTATACTGCTGGATGAGTATCTTGGGTACTAGTTATACTGCTGGATGAATATCTTGGGTACTAGTTATACTGCTGGATGAGTATATTGGGTACTAGTTATACTGCTGGATGAGTATCTTGGGTACTAGTTATACTGCTGGATGAGTATCTTGGATACTAGTTATACTGCTGGATGAGTATCTTGGGTACTAGTTATACTGCTGGATGAGTTTCTTGGGTACTAGTTATACTGCTGGATGAGTATCTTGGGTACTATTTATACTGCTGGATGAGTATCTTGGGTACTATCTATGGCTGCTGTTCAGTATCTTGGGTACTAGTTAAACTGCTGGATGAGTATCTTGTGTACTAGTTATACTGCTGGATGAGTATCTTGGGTACTAGTTATACTGCTGGATGAGTATCTTGGGTACTAGTTATACTGCTGGATGAGTATCTTGGGTACTAGTTATACTGCTGGATGAGTATCTTGGGTACTAGCTATGGCTGCTGTCCAGTATCTTGGGTACTAGTTATACTGCTGGATGAGTATCTTGGGTACTAGTTATACTGCTGGATGAGTATCTTGTGTACTAGTTATACTGCTGGATGAGTATCTTGGGTACTAGTTATACTGCTGGATGAGTATCTTGGGTACTAGTTATACTGCTGGATGAGTATCTTGGGTACTAGTTATACTGCTGGATGAGTATCTTGGGTACTAGCTATGGCTGCTGTCCAGTATCTTGGGTACTAGTTATACTGCTGGATGAGTATCTTGGGTACTAGTTATACTGCTGGATGAGTATCTTGGATACTAGCTATGGCTGCTGTCCAGTATCTTGGGTACTAGTTATACTGCTGGATGAGTATCTTGGGTACTAGTTATACTGCTGGATGAGTATCTTGGGTTCTAACTATGGCCGCTGTCCAGTATCTTGGGTACTAGTTATACTGCTGGATGAGTATCTTGGGTACTAGTTATACTGCTGGATGAGTATCTTGGGTACTAGTTATACTGCTGGATGAGTATCTTGGGTACTAGTTATATTGCTGGATGAGTATCTTGGGTACTAGCTATACTGCTGGATGAGTATCTTGGGTACTAGTTATACTGCTGGATGAGTATCTTGGGTACTAGCTATACTGCTGGATGAGTATCTTGGGTACTAGCTATGGCTGCTGTCCAGTATCTTGGGTACTAGTTATACTGCTGGATGAGTATCTTGGGTACTAGTTATACTGCTGGATGAGTATCTTGGGTACTAGCTATACTGCTGGATGAGTATCTTGGGTACTAGTTATACTGCTGGATGAGTATCTTGGGTATTAGTTATACTGCTGGATGAGTATCTTGGGTACTAGTTATACTGCTGGATGAGTATCTTGGGTACTAGTTATACTGCTGGATGAGTATCTTGGGTACTAGTTATACTTCTGGATGAGTATCTTGGGTACTAGTTATACTGCTGGATGAGTATCTTGGGTACTAGTTATACTGCTGGATGAGTATCTTGGGTACTAGTTATACTGCTGGATGAGTATCTTGGGTACTAGCTATGGCTGCTGTCCAGTATCTTGGGTACTAGTTATACTGCTGGATGAGTATCTTGGGTACTAGTTATACTGCTGGATGAGTATCTTGGGTACTAGTTATACTGCTGGATGAGTGTCTTGGGTACTAGTTATATTGCTGGATGAGTATCTTGGGTACTAGTTATACTGCTGGATGAGTATCTTGGGTACTAGCTATACTGCTGGATGAGTATCTTGGGTACTAGCTATGGCAGCTGTCCAGTATCTTGGGTACTAGTTATACTGCTGGATGAGTATCTTGGGTACTAGTTATACTGCTGGATGAGTATCTTGGGTACTAGCTATACTGCTGGATGAGTATCTTGGGTACTAGTTATACTGCTGGATGAGTATCTTGGGTATTAGTTATACTGCTGGATGAGTATCTTGGGTACTAGTTATACTGCTGGATGAGTATCTTGGGTACTAGTTATACTGCTGGATGAGTATCTTGGGTACTAGTTATACTTCTGGATGAGTATCTTGGGTACTAGTTATACTGCTGGATGAGTATCTTGGGTACTAGTTATACTGCTGGATGAGTATCTTGGGTACTAGTTATACTGCTGGATGAGTATCTTGGGTACTAGTTATACTGCTGGATGAGTATCTTGGGTACTAGTTTTACTGCTGGATGAGTATAATTGGTACTAGCTATACTGCTGGATGAGTATCTTGGGTATTAGTTAAACTGCTGGATGAGTATCTTGGGTACTAGTTATACTTGGATACTAGTTATACTGTTGGATGAGTATCTTGAGTATTAGTTATACTGCTGGATGAGTATCTTGGATACTAGTTGTACTGTTGGATGAGTATCTTGGATACTAGTTATACTGCTGGATGAGTATCTTGGGTATTAGTTATACTGCTGGATGAGTATCTTGGGTACTAGTTATACTGCTGGATGAGTATCTTGGGTACTAGTTTTACTGTTGGATGAGTATCTTGGGTACTAGTTATACTGCTGGATGAGTATCTTGGGTACTAGTTATACTGCTGGATGAGTATCTTGGGTACTAGTTATACTGTTGGATGAGTATCTTGGATACCAGTTATACTGCTGGATGAGTATCTTGGGTACTAGTTCTACTGCTGGATGAGTATCTTGGGTACTAGTTATACTGCTGGATGAGTATCTTGGGTACTAGTTTTACTGCTGGATGAGTATCTTGGGTACTATTTATACTGCTGGATGAGTATCTTGGGTACTAGCTATGGCTGCTGTCCAGTATCTTGGGTACTAGTTATACTGCTGGATGAGTATCTTGTGTACTAGTTATACTGCTGGATGAGTATCTTGGGTACTAGTTATACTGCTGGATGAGTATCTTGGGTACTAGTTATACTGCTGGATGAGTATCTTGGGTACTAGTTATACTGCTGTATGAGTATCTTGGATACTAGCTATGGCTGCTGTCCAGTATCTTGGGTACTAGTTATACTGCTGGATGAGTATCTTGGGTACTAGTTATACTGCTGGATGAGTATCTTGGGTACTAGTTATACTGCTGGATGAGTATCTTGGGTACTAGTTATATTGCTGGATGAGTATCTTGGGTACTAGTTATACTGCTGGATGAGTATCTTGGGTACTAGCTATACTGCTGGATGAGTATCTTGGGTACTAGCTATGGCTGCTGTCCAGTATCTTGGGTACTAGTTATACTGCTGGATGAGTATCTTGGGTACTAGTTATACTGCTGGATGAGTATCTTGGGTACTAGCTATACTGCTGGATGAGTATCTTGGGTACTAGTTATACTGCTGGATGAGTATCTTGGGTATTAGTTATACTGCTGGATGAGTATCTTGGGTACTAGTTATACTGCTGGATGAGTATCTTGGGTACTAGTTATACTGCTGGATGAGTATCTTGGGTACTAGTTATACTTCTGGATGAGTATCTTGGGTACTAGTTATACTGCTGGATGAGTATCTTGGGTACTAGTTATACTGCTGGATGAGTATCTTGGGTACCAGTTATACTGCTGGATGAGTATCTTGGGTACTAGTTATACTGCTGGATGAGTATCTTGGGTACTAGTTTTACTGCTGGATGAGTATAATTGGTACTAGCTATACTGCTGGATGAGTATCTTGGGTATTAGTTAAACTGCTGGATGAGTATCTTGGGTACTAGTTATACTTGGATACTAGTTATACTGTTGGATGAGTATCTTGAGTATTGGTTATACTGCTGGATGAGTATCTTGGATACTAGTTATACTGTTGGATGAGTATCTTGGATACTAGTTGTACTGTTGGATGAGTATCTTGGATACTAGTTATACTGCTGGATGAGTATCTTGGGTATTAGTTATACTGCTGGATGAGTATCTTGGGTACTAGTTATACTGCTGGATGAGTATCTTGGGTACTTGTTATACTGTTGGATGAGTATCTTGGGTACTAGTTATACTGCTGGATGAGTATCTTGGGAACTAGTTATACTGCTGGATGAGTATCTTGGGTACTAGTTATACTGTTGGATGAGTATCTTGGATACTAGTTATACTGCTGGATGAGTATCTTGGGTACTAGTTATACTGCTGGATGAGTATCTTGGGTACTAGTTATACTGCTGGATGAGTATCTTGGGTACTAGTTATACTGCTGGATGAGTATCTTGGGTACTATTTATACTGCTGGATGAGTATCTTGGGTACTAGCTATGGCTGCTGTCCAGTATCTTGGGTACTAGTTATACTGCTGGATGAGTATCTTGTGTACTAGTTATACTGCTGGATGAGTATCTTGGGTACTAGTTATACTGCTGGATGAGTATCTTGGGTACTAGTCATACTGCTGGATGAGTATCTTGGGTACTAGTTATACTGCTGGATGAGTATCTTGGGTACTAGTTATACTGCTGGATGAGTATCTTGGGTACTAGCTATGGCTGCTGTCCAGTATCTTGGGTACTAGTTATACTGCTGGATGAGTATCTTGGGTACTAGTTATACTGCTGGATGAGTATCTTGGGTACTAGTTATACTGCTGGATGAGTATCTTGGGTACTAGTTATATTGCTGGATGAGTATCTTGGGTACTAGCTATGGCTGCTGTCCAGTATCTTGGGTACTAGTTATACTGCTGGATGAGTATCTTGGGTACTAGTTATACTGCTGGATGAGTATCTTGGGTACTAGCTATGGCTGCTGTCCAGTATCTTGGGTACTAGTTATACTGCTGGATGAGTATCTTGTGTACTAGTTATACTGCTGGATGAGTATCTTGGGTACTAGTTATACTGCTGGATGAGTATCTTGGGTACTAGTTATACTGCTGCATGAGTATCTTGGGTACTAGTTATACTGCTGGATGAGTATCTTGGGTACTAGTTATACTGCTGGATGAGTATCTTGGGTACTAGCTATGGCTGCTGTCCAGTATCTTGGGTACTAGTTATACTGCTGGATGAGTATCTTGGGTACTAATTATACTGCTGGATGAGTATCTTGGGTACTAGCTATGGCTGTTGTCCAGTATCTTGGGTACTAGTTATACTGCTGGATGAGTATCTTGGGTACTAGTTATACTGCTGGATGAGTATCTTGGGTACTAGCTATGGCTGCTGTTCAGTATCTTGGGTACTAGTTATACTGCTGGATGAGTATCTTGGGTACTAGTTATACTGCTGGATGAGTATCTTGGGTACTAGTTATACTGCTGGATGAGTATCTTGGGTACTAGTTATACTGCTGGATGAGTATCTTGGGTACTAGCTATACTGCTGGATGAGTATCTTGGGTACTTGCTATGGCTGCTGTCCAGTATCTTGGGTACTAGTTATACTGCTGGATGAGTATATTGGGTACTAGTTATACTGCTGGATGAGTATCTTGGGTACTAGTTATACTGCTGGATGAGTATCTTGGGTACTAGCTATGGCTGCTGTCCAGTATCTTGGGTACTAGTTATACTGCTGGATGAGTACCTTGGGTACTAGTTATACTGCTGGATGAGTATCTTGGGTACTAGCTATACTGCTGGATGAGTATCTTGGGTACTAGCTATGGCTGCTGTCCAGTATCTTGGGTACTAGTTATACTGCTGGATGAGTATCTTGGGTACTAGTTATACTGCTGGATGAGTATCTTGGGTACTAGCTATGGCTGCTGTCCAGTATCTTGGGTACTAGTTATACTGCTGGATGAGTATCTTGGGTACTAGTTATACTTCTGGATGAGTATCTTGGGTATTAGTTATACTGCTGGATGAGTATCTTGGATACTAGTTATACTGCTGGATGAGTATCTTGGGTACTAGCTATACTGCTGGATGAGTATCTTGGATACTAGTTATACTGCTGGATGAGTATCTTAGGTACTAGTTATACTGCTGGATGAGTATCTTGGGTACTAGTTATACTGCTGGATGAGTATCTTGGGTATTAGTTATACTGCTGGATGAGTATCTTGGGTACTAGTTATACTGCTGGATGAGTATCTTGGGTACTAGTTATACTTCTGGATGAGTATCTTGGGTACTAGTTATACTGCTGGATGAGTATCTTGGGTATTAGTTATACTGCTGGATGAGTATCTTGGGTACTAACTATACTGCTGGATGAGTATCTTGGGTACTAGTTATACTGCTGGATGAGTATCTTGGGTATTAGTTATACTGCTGGATGAGTATCTTGGGTACTAGCTATACTGCTGGATGAGTATCTTGGGTACTAGTTATACTGCTGGATGAGTATCTTGGGTACTAGTTATACTGCTGGATGAGTATCTTGGGTACTAGTTATACTGCTGGATGAGTATCTTGGGTACTAGCTATACTGCTGGATGAGTATCTTGGGTACTAGTTATACTGCTGGATGAGTATCTTGGGTACTAGTTATACTGCTGGATGAGTTCTTGGATACTAATTATACTGCTGGATGAGTATCTTGGGTACTAGCTATACTGCTGGATGAGTATAATTGGTACTAGCTATACTGCTGGATGAGTATCTTGGGTATTAGTTAAACTGCTGGATGAGTATCTTGGGTACTAGTTATACTTGGATACTAGTTATACTGTTGGATGAGTATCTTGGGTATTAGTTATACTGCTGGATGAGTATCTTGGATACTAGTTATACTGTTGGATGAGTATCTTGGGTACTAGTTATACTGCTGGATGAGTATCTTGGGTACTAGTTATACTGCTGGATGAGTATCTTGGGAACTAGTTATACTGCTGGATGAATATCTTGGGTACTAGTTATACTGCTGGATGAGTATCTTGGGTACTAGTTATACTGCTGGATGAGTATCTTGGGTACTAGTTATACTGCTGGATGAGTATCTTGGGTACTAGTTATACTGCTGGATGAGTATCTTGGGTACTAGTTATACTGCTGGATGAGTTTCTTAGGTACTAGTTATACTGCTGGATGAGTAGCTTGGGTACTAGTTATACTGCTGGATGAGTATCTTGGGTACTATTTATACTGCTGGATGAGTATCTTGGGTACTAGCTATGGCTGCTGTCCAGTATCTTGGGTACTAGTTATACTGCTGGATGAGTATCTTGGGTACTAGTTATACTGCTGGATGAGTATCTTGTGTACTAGCTATACTGCTGGATGAGTATCTTGGGTACTAGTTATACTGCTGGATGAGTATCTTGGGTACTAGTTATACTGCTGGATGAGTATCTTGGGTACTAGTTATACTGCTGGATGAGTATCTTGGGTACTAGCTATGGCTGCTGTCCAGTATCTTGGGTACTAGTTATACTGCTGGATGAGTATCTTGGGTACTAGTTATACTGCTGGATGAGTATCTTGTGTACTAGTTATACTGCTGGATGAGTATCTTGGGTTCTAACTATGGCCGCTGTCCAGTATCTTGGGTACTAGTTATACTGCTGGATGAGTATCTTGGGTACTAGTTATACTGCTGGATGAGTATCTTGGGTACTAGTTATACTGCTGGATGAGTATCTTGGGTACTATTTATATTGCTGGATGAGTATCTTGGGTACTAGTTATACTGCTGGATGAGTATCTTGGGTACTAGTTATATTGCTGGATGAGTATCTTGGGTACTAGTTATACTTGCGGATGAGTATCTTGGGTACTAGCTATACTGCTGGATGAGTATCTTGGGTACTAGCTATGGCTGCTGTCCAGTATCTTGGGTACTAGTTATACTGCTGGATGAGTATCTTGGGTACTAGCTATACTGCTGGATGAGTATCTTGGGTACTAGTTATACTGCTGGATGAGTATCTTGGGTATTAGTTATACTGCTGGATGAGTATCTTGGGTACTAGTTATACTGCTGGATGAGTATCTTGGGTACTAGTTATACTGCTGGATGAGTATCTTGGGTACTAGTTATACTGCTGGATGAGTATCTTGGGTACTAGTTATACTTCTGGATGAGTATCTTGGGTACTAGTTATACTGCTGGATGAGTATCTTGGGTACTAGTTATACTGCTGGATGAGTATCTTGGGTACTAGTTATACTGCTGGATGAGTATCTTGGGTACTAGCTATGGCTGCTGTCCAGTATCTTGGGTACTAGTTATACTGCTGGATGAGTATCTTGGGTACTAGTTATACTGCTGGATGAGTATCTTGTGTACTAGTTATACTGCTGGATGAGTATCTTGGGTACTAGTTATACTGCTGGATGAGTATCTTGGGTTCTAACTATGGCCGCTGTCCAGTATCTTGGGTACTAGTTATACTGCTGGATGAGTATCTTGGGTACTAGTTATACTGCTGGATGAGTATCTTGGGTACTAGTTATACTGCTGGATGAGTATCTTGGGTACTAGTTATATTGCTGGATGAGTATCTTGGGTACTAGTTATACTGCTGGATGAGTATCTTGGGTACTAGTTATATTGCTGGATGAGTATCTTGGGTACTAGTTATACTTGCGGATGAGTATCTTGGGTACTAGCTATACTGCTGGATGAGTATCTTGGGTACTAGCTATGGCTGCTGTCCAGTATCTTGGGTACTAGTTATACTGCTGGATGAGTATCTTGGGTACTAGCTATACTGCTGGATGAGTATCTTGGGTACTAGTTATACTGCTGGATGAGTATCTTGGGTATTAGTTATACTGCTGGATGAGTATCTTGGGTACTAGTTATACTGCTGGATGAGTATCTTGGGTACTAGTTATACTGCTGGATGAGTATCTTGGGTACTAGTTATACTGCTGGATGAGTATCTTGGGTACTAGTTATATTGCTGGATGAGTATCTTGGGTACTAGTTATACTTGCGGATGAGTATCTTGGGTACTAGCTATACTGCTGGATGAGTATCTTGGGTACTAGCTATGGCTGCTGTCCAGTATCTTGGGTACTAGTTATACTGCTGGATGAGTATCTTGGGTACTAGCTATACTGCTGGATGAGTATCTTGGGTACTAGTTATACTGCTGGATGAGTATCTTGGGTATTAGTTATACTGCTGGATGAGTATCTTGGGTACTAGTTATACTGCTGGATGAGTATCTTGGGTACTAGTTATACTGCTGGATGAGTATCTTGGGTACTAGTTATACTGCTGGATGAGTATCTTGGGTACTAGTTATACTTCTGGATGAGTATCTTGGGTACTAGTTATACTGCTGGATGAGTATCTTGGGTACTAGTTATACTGCTGGATGAGTATCTTGGGTACTAGTTATACTGCTGGATGAGTATCTTGGGTACTAGTTTTACTGCTGGATGAGTATCTTGGGTACTAGTTTTACTGCTGGATGAGTATCTTGGGTACTAGTTATACTGCTGGATGAGTATCTTGGGTACTAGTTATACTGCTGGATGAGTATCTTGGGTACTAGCTATGGCTGCTGTCCAGTATCTTGGGTACTAGTTATACTGCTGGATGAGTATCTTGGGTACTAGTTATACTGCTGGATGAGTATCTTGGGTACTAGTTATATTGCTGGATGAGTATCTTGGGTACTAGCTATGGCTGCTGTCCAGTATCTTGGGTACTAGTTATACTGCTGGATGAGTATCTTGGGTACTAGTTATACTGCTGGATGAGTATCTTGGGTACTAGCTATGGCTGCTGTCCAGTATCTTGGGTACTAGTTATACTGCTGGATGAGTATCTTGTGTACTAGTTATACTGCTGGATGAGTATCTTGGGTACTAGTTATACTGCTGGATGAGTATCTTGGGTACTAGTTATACTGCTGGATGAGTATCTTGGGTACTAGTTATACTGCTGGATGAGTATCTTGGGTACTAGTTATATTGCTGGATGAGTATCTTGGGTACTAGCTATGGCTGCTGTCCAGTATCTTGGGTACTAGTCATACTGCTGGATGAGTATCTTGGGTACTAGTTATACTGCTGGATGAGTATCTTGTGTACTAGTTATACTGCTGGATGAGTATCTTGGGTACTAGTTATACTGCTGGATGAGTATCTTGGGTACTAGTTATACTGCTGGATGAGTATATTGGGTACTAGTTACATTGCTGGATGAGTATCTTGGGTACTAGCTATGGCTGCTGTCCAGTATCTTGGGTACTAGTTATACTGCTGGATGAGTATCTTGGGTACTAGTTATACTGCTGGATGAGTATCTTGGGTACTAGCTATGGCTGCTGTCCAGTATCTTGGGTACTAGTTATACTGCTGGATGAGTATCTTGGGTACTAGTTATACTGCTGGATGAGTATCTTGGGTACTAGCTATGGCTGCTGTCCAGTATCTTGGGTACTAGTTATACTGCTGGATGAGTATCTTGGGTACTAGTTATACTGCTGGATGAGTATCTTGGGTACTAGCTATGGCTGCTGTCCAGTATCTTGGGTACTAGTTATACTTCTAGATGAGTATCTTGGGTACTAGTTATACTGCTGGATGAGTATCTTGGGTATTAGTTATACTGCTGGATGAGTATCTTGGGTACTAGTTATACTGCTGGATGAGTATCTTGGGTACTAGCTATACTGCTGGATGAGTATCTTGGGTACTAGCTATACTGCTGGATGAGTATCTTGGATACTAGCTATGGCTGCTGTCCAGTATCTTGGGTACTAGTTATACTGCTGGATGAGTATCTTGGGTACTAGTTATACTGCTGGATGAGTATCTTGTGTACTAGCTATACTGCTGGATGAGTATCTTGGGTACTAGTTATACTGCTGGATGAGTATCTTGGGTACTAGTTATACTGCTGGATGAGTATCTTGGGTACTAGTTATACTGCTGGATGAGTATCTTGGGTACTAGCTATGGCTGCTGTCCAGTATCTTGGGTACTAGTTATACTGCTGGATGAGTATCTTGGGTACTAGTTATACTGCTGGATGAGTATCTTGTGTACTAGTTATACTGCTGGATGAGTATCTTGGGTACTAGTTATACTGCTGGATGAGTATCTTGGGTACTAGTTATACTGCTGGATGAGTATCTTGGGTTCTAACTATGGCCGCTGTCCAGTATCTTGGGTACTAGTTATACTGCTGGATGAGTATCTTGGGTACTAGTTATACTGCTGGATGAGTATCTTGGGTACTAGTTATACTGCTGGATGAGTATCTTGGGTACTAGTTATATTGCTGGATGAGTATCTTGGGTACTAGTTATACTGCTGGATGAGTATCTTGGGTACTAGTTATATTGCTGGATGAGTATCTTGGGTACTAGTTATACTTGCGGATGAGTATCTTGGGTACTAGCTATACTGCTGGATGAGTATCTTGGGTACTAGCTATGGCTGCTGTCCAGTATCTTGGGTACTAGTTATACTGCTGGATGAGTATCTTGGGTACTAGTTATACTGCTGGATGAGTATCTTGGGTACTAGCTATACTGCTGGATGAGTATCTTGGGTACTAGTTATACTGCTGGATGAGTATCTTGGGTATTAGTTATACTGCTGGATGAGTATCTTGGGTACTAGTTATACTGCTGGATGAGTATCTTGGGTACTAGTTATACTGCTGGATGAGTATCTTGGGTACTAGTTATACTGCTGGATGAGTATCTTGGGTACTAGTTATACTTCTGGATGAGTATCTTGGGTACTAGTTATACTGCTGGATGAGTATCTTGGGTACTAGTTATACTGCTGGATGAGTATCTTGGGTACTAGTTATACTGCTGGATGAGTATCTTGGGTACTAGTTTTACTGCTGGATGAGTATCTTGGGTACTAGTTATACTGCTGGATGAGTATCTTGGGTACTAGTTATACTGCTGGATGAGTATCTTGGGTACTAGTTTTATTGCTGGATGAGTATCTTGGGTACTAGCTATGGCTGCTGTCCAGTATCTTGGGTACTAGTTATACTGCTGGATGAGTATCTTGGGTACTAGTTATACTGCTGGATGAGTATCTTGGGTACTAGCTATGGCTGCTGTCCAGTATCTTGGGTACTAGTTATACTGCTGGATGAGTATCTTGTGTACTAGTTATACTGCTGGATGAGTATCTTGGGTACTAGTTATACTGCTGGATGAGTATCTTGGGTACTAGTTATACTGCTGGATGAGTATCTTGGGTACTAGTTATACTGCTGAATGAGTATCTTGGGTACTAGTTATATTGCTGGATGAGTATCTTGGGTACTAGCTATGGCTGCTGTCCAGTATCTTGGGTACTAGTTATACTGCTGGATGAGTATCTTGGGTACTAGTGATACTGCTGGATGAGTATCTTGTGTACTAGTTATACTGCTGGATGAGTATCTTGGGTACTAGTTATACTGCTGGATGAGTATATTGGGTACTAGTTACATTGCTGGATGAGTATCTTGGGTACTAGCTATGGCTGCTGTCCAGTATCTTGGGTACTAGTTATACTGCTGGATGAGTATCTTGGGTACTAGTTATACTGCTGGATGAGTATCTTGGGTACTAGCTATGGCTGCTGTCCAGTATCTTGGGTACTAGTTATACTGCTGGATGAGTATCTTGGGTACTAGTTATACTGCTGGATGAGTATCTTGGGTACTAGCTATGGCCGCTGTCCAGTATCTTGGTACTAGTTATACTGCTGGATGAGTATCTTTGGTACTAGTTATACTGCTGGATGAGTATCTTGGGTACTAGTTATACTGCTGGATGAGTATCTTGGGTACTAGTTATACTGCTGGATGAGTATCTTGGGTACTAGCTATGGCTGCTGTCCAGTATCTTGTGTACTAGTTATACTGCTGGATGAGTATCTTGGGTACTAGTTATACTGCTGGATGAGTATCTTGGGTACTAGTTATACTGCTGGATGAGTATCTTGGGTACTAGTTATACTGCTGGATGAGTATCTTGGGTACTAGTTATACTGCTGGATGAGTATCTTGGGTACTAGCTATACTGCTGGATGAGTATCTTGGGTACTAGCTATGGCTGCTGTCCAGTATCTTGGGTACTAGTTATACTGCTGGATGAGTATCTTGGGTACTAGTTATACTGCTGGATGAGTATCTTGGGTACTAGCTATGGCTGCTGTCCAGTATCTTGGGTACTAGTTATACTGCTAGATGAGTATCTTGGGTACTAGTTATACTGCTGGATGAGTATCTTGGGTATTAGTTATACTGCTGGATGAGTATCTTGGGTACTAGTTATACTGCTGGATGAGTATCTTGGGTACTAGCTATACTGCTGGATGAGTATCTTGGGTTCTAGCTATACTGCTGGATGAGTATCTTGGATACTAGCTATACTGCTGGATGAGTATCTTGGGTACTAGTTATACTGCTGGATGAGTATCTTGGGAACTAGTTATACTGCTGGATGAGTATCTTGGGTACTAGTTATACTGCTGGATGAGTATCTTGGGTACTAGCTATGGCTGCTGTCCAGTATCTTGGGTACTAGTTATACTGCTGGATGAGTATCTTGGGTACTAGTTATACTGCTGGATGAGTATCTTGTGTTCTAGTTATACTGCTGGATGAGTATCTTGGGTACTAGTTATACTGCTGGATGAGTATCTTGGGTACTAGTTATACTGCTGGATCAGTATCTTGGGTACTAGCTATGGCTGCTGTCCTGTATCTTGGGTACTAGTTATACTGCTGGATGAGTATCTTGGGTACTAGTTATACTGCTGGATGAGTATCTTGGGTACTAGCTATGGCCGCTGTCCAGTATCTTGGGTACTAGTTATACTGCTGGATGAGTATCTTTGGTACTAGTTATACTGCTGGATGAGTATCTTGGGTACTAGTTATACTGCTGGATGAGTATCTTGGGTACTAGTTATATTGCTGGATGAGTATCTTGGGTACTAGTTATACTGCTGGATGAGTATCTTGGGTACTAGCTATACTGCTGGATGAGTATCTTGGGTACTAGCTATACTGCTGGATGAGTATCTTGGGTACTAGCTATGGCTGCTGTCCAGTATCTTGGGTACTAGTTATACTGCTGGATGAGTATCTTGGGTACTAGTTATACTGCTGGATGAGTATCTTGGGTACTAGTTATACTGCTGGATGAGTATCTTGGGTACTAGCTATGGCTGCTGTCCAGTATCTTGGGTACTAGTTATACTGCTGGATGAGTATCTTGGGTACTAGTTATACTGCTGGATGAGTATCTTGGGTACTAGTTATACTGCTGGATGAGTATCTTGGGTACTAGCTATGGCTGCTGTCCAGTATCTTGGGTACTAGTTATACTGCTGGATGAGTATCTTGGGTACTAGTTATACTGCTGGATGAGTATCTTGGGTACTAGTTATACTGCTGGATGAGTATCTTGGGTACTAGTTATACTGCTGGATGAGTATCTTGGGTACTAGCTATACTGCTGGATGAGTATCTTGGGTACTAGCTATGGCTGCTGTCCAGTATCTTGGGTACTAGTTATACTGCTGGATGAGTATCTTGGGTACTAGTTATACTGCTGGATGAGTATCTTGGGTACTAGCTATGGCTGCTGTCCAGTATCTTGGGTACTAGTTATACTGCTAGATGAGTATCTTGGGTACTAGTTATACTGCTGGATGAGTATCTTGGGTATTAGTTATACTGCTGGATGAGTATCTTGGGTACTAGTTATACTGCTGGATGAGTATCTTGGGTACTAGCTATACTGCTGGATGAGTATCTTGGGTACTAGCTATACTGCTGGATGAGTATCTTGGATACTAGCTATACTGCTGGATGAGTATCTTGGGTACTAGTTATACTGCTGGATGAGTATCTTGGGAACTAGTTATACTGCTGGATGAGTATCTTGGGTACTAGTTATACTGCTGGATGAGTATCTTGGGTACTAGTTATACTGCTGGATGAGTATCTTGGGTACTAGTTATACTGCTGGATGAGTATATTGGGTACTAGTTATACTGCTGGATGAGTATCTTGGGTACTAGTTATATTGCTGGATGAGTATCTTGGGTACTAGCTATGGCTGCTGTCCAGTATCTTGGGTACTAGTTATACTGCTGGATGAGTATCTTGGGTACTAGTTATACTGCTGGATGAGTATCTTGGGTACTAGCTATGGCTGCTGTCCAGTATCTTGGGTACTAGTTATACTGCTGGATGAGTATCTTGTGTACTAGTTATACTGCTGGATGAGTATCTTGGGTACTAGTTATACTGCTGGATGAGTATCTTGGGTACTAGTTATACTGCTGGATGAGTATCTTGGGTACTAGTTATACTGCTGGATGAGTATCTTGGGTACTAGCTATGGCTGCTGTCCAGTATCTTGGGTACTAGTTATACTGCTGGATGAGTATCTTGGGTACTAGTTATACTGCTGGATGAGTATCTTGGGTACTAGCTATGGCCGCTGTCCAGTATCTTGGGTACTAGTTATACTGCTGGATGAGTATCTTTGGTACTAGTTATACTGCTGGATGAGTATCTTGGGTACTAGTTATACTGCTGGATGAGTATCTTGGGTACTAGCTATACTGCTGGATGAGTATCTTGGGTACTAGCTATGGCTGCTGTCCAGTATCTTGGGTACTAGTTATACTGCTGGATGAGTATCTTGGGTACTAGTTATACTGCTGGATGAGTATCTTGGGTACTAGTTATACTGCTGGATGAGTATCTTGGGTACTAGCTATGGCTGCTGTCCAGTATCTTGGGTACTAGTTATACTGCTGGATGAGTATCTTGGGTACTAGTTATACTGCTGGATGAGTATCTTGGGTACTAGTTATACTGCTGGATGAGTATCTTGGGTACTAGTTATACTGCTGGATGAGTATCTTGGGTACTAGCTATACTGCTGGATGAGTATCTTGGGTACTAGCTATGGCTGCTGTCCAGTATCTTGGGTACTAGTTATACTGCTGGATGAGTATCTTGGGTACTAGTTATACTGCTGGATGAGTATCTTGGGTACTAGCTATGGCTGCTGTAAGTATCTTGGGTACTAGTTATACTACTAGATGAGTATCTTGGGTACTAGTTATACTGCTGGATGAGTATCTTGGGTATTAGTTATACTGCTGGATGAGTATCTTGGGTACTAGTTATACTGCTGGATGAGTATCTTGGGTACTAGCTATACTGCTGGATGAGTATCTTGGGTACTAGCTATACTGCTGGATGAGTATCTTGGATACTAGCTATACTGCTGGATGAGTATCTTGGGTACTAGTTATACTGCTGGATGAGTATCTTGGGAACTAGTTATACTGCTGGATGAGTATCTTGGGTACTAGTTATACTGCTGGATGAGTATCTTGGGTACTAGCTATGGCTGCTGTCCAGTATCTTGGGTACTAGTTATACTGCTGGATGAGTATCTTGGGTACTAGTTATACTGCTGGATGAGTATCTTGTGTTCTAGTTATACTGCTGGATGAGTATCTTGGGTACTAGTTATACTGCTGGATGAGTATCTTGGTTACTAGTTATACTGCTGGATCAGTATCTTGGGTACTAGCTATGGCTGCTGTCCAGTATCTTGGGTACTAGTTATACTGCTGGATGAGTATCTTGGGTACTAGTTATACTGCTGGATGAGTATCTTGGGTACTAGCTATGGCCGCTGTCCAGTATCTTGGGTACTAGTTATACTGCTGGATGAGTATCTTTGGTACTAGTTATACTGCTGGATGAGTATCTTGGGTACTAGTTATACTGCTGGATGAGTATCTTGGGTACTAGTTATATTGCTGGATGAGTATCTTGGGTACTAGTTATACTGCTGGATGAGTATCTTGGGTACTAGCTATACTGCTGGATGAGTATCTTGGGTACTAGCTATGGCTGCTGTCCAGTATCTTGGGTACTAGTTATACTGCTGGATGAGTATCTTGGGTACTAGTTATACTGCTGGATGAGTATCTTGGGTACTAGTTATACTGCTGGATGAGTATCTTGGGTACTAGCTATGGCTGCTGTCCAGTATCTTGGGTACTAGTTATACTGCTGGATGAGTATCTTGGGTACTAGTTATACTGCTGGATGACTATCTTGGGTACTAGTTATACTGCTGGATGAGTATCTTGGGTACTAGTTATACTGCTGGATGAGTATCTTGGGTACTAGCTATACTGCTGGATGAGTATCTTGGGTACTAGCTATGGCTGCTGTCCAGTATCTTGGGTACTAGTTATACTGCTGGATGAGTATCTTGGGTACTAGTTATACTGCTGGATGAGTATCTTGGGTACTAGCTATGGCTGCTGTCCAGTATCTTGGGTACTAGTTATACTGCTAGATGAGTATCTTGGGTACTAGTTATACTGCTGGATGAGTATCTTGGGTATTAGTTATACTGCTGGATGAGTATCTTGGGTACTAGTTATACTGCTGGATGAGTATCTTGGGTACTAGCTATACTGCTGGATGAGTATCTTGGGTACTAGCTATACTGCTGGATGAGTATCTTGGATACTAGCTATACTGCTGGATGAGTATCTTGGGTACTAGTTATACTGCTGGATGAGTATCTTGGGAACTAGTTATACTGCTGGACGAGTATCTTGGGTACTAGTTATACTGCTGGATGAGTATCTTGGGTACTAGTTATACTGCTGGATGAGTATCTTGGGTACTAGTTATACTGCTGGATGAGTATCTTGGGTACTAGTTATACTGCTGGATGAGTATCTTGGGTACTAGTTATATTGCTGGATGAGTATCTTGGGTACTAGCTATGGCTGCTGTCCAGTATCTTGGGTACTAGTTATACTGCTGGATGAGTATCTTGGGTACTAGTTATACTGCTGGATGAGTATCTTGGGTACTAGTTATACTGCTGGATGAATATCTTGGGTACTAGCTATGGCTGCTGTCCAGTATCTTGGGTACTAGTTATACTGCTGGATGAGTATCTTGGGTACTAGTTATACTGCTGGATGAGTATCTTGGGTACTAGCTATGGCTGCTGTCCAGTATCTTGGGTACTAGTTATACTGCTAGATGAGTATCTTGGGTACTAGTTATACTGCTGGATGAGTATCTTTGGTATTAGTTATACTGCTGGATGAGTATCTTGGGAACTAGTTATACTGCTGGATGAGTATCTTGGGTACTAGCTATACTGCTGGATGAGTATCTTGGGTACTAGCTATACTGCTGGATGAGTATCTTGGAAACTAGCTATACTGCTGGATGAGTATCTTGGGTACTAGTTATACTGCTGGATGAGTATCTTGGGAACTAGTTATACTGCTGGATGAGTATCTTGGGTACTAGTTATACTGCTGGATGAGTATCTTGGGTACTAGCTATGGCTGCTGTCCAGTATCTTGGGTACTAGTTATACTGCTGGATGAGTATCTTGGGTACTAGTTATACTGCTGGATGAGTATCTTGTGTACTAGTTATACTGCTGGATGAGTATCTTGGGTACTAGTTATACTGCTGGATGAGTATCTTGGGTACTAGTTATACTGCTGGATGAGTATCTTGGGTACTAGTTATACTGCTGATTGAGTATCTTGGGTACTAGCTATGGCTGCTGTCCAGTATCTTGGGTACTAGTTATACTGCTGGATGAGTATCTTGGGTACTAATTATACTGCTGGATGAGTATCTTGGGTACTAGCTATGGCTGCTGTCCAGTATCTTGGGTACTAGTTATACTGCTGGATGAGTATCTTGGGTACTAGTTATACTGCTGGATGAGTATCTTGGGTACTAGCTATGGCTGCTGTCCAGTATCTTGGGTACTAGTTATACTGCTGGATGAGTATCTTGGGTACTAGTTATACTGCTGGATGAGTATCTTGGGTACTAGTTATACTGCTGGATGAGTATCTTGGGTACTAGTTATACTGCTGGATGAGTATCTTGGGTACTAGCTATACTGCTGGATGAGTATCTTGGGTACTAGCTATGGCTGCTGTCCAGTATCTTGGGTACTAGTTATACTGCTGGATGAGTATCTTGGGTACTAGTTATACTGCTGGATGAGTATCTTGGGTATTAGTTATACTGCTGGATGAGTATCTTGGGTACTAGTTATACTGCTGGATGAGTATCTTGGGTACTAGCCATACTGCTGGATGAGTATCTTGGGTACTAGCTATACTGCTGGATGAGTATCTTGGATACTAGTTATACTGCTGGATGAGTATCTTGGGTATTAGTTATACTGCTGGATGAGTATCTTGGGTACTAGTTATACTGCTGGATGAGTATCTTCGGTACTAGTTATACTGCTGGATGAGTATCTTGGGTACTAGTTATACTGCTGGATGAGTATCTTGGGTATTAGTTATACTGCTGGATGAGTATCTTGGGTATTAGTTATACTGCTGGATGAGTATCTTGGGTACTAGTTATACTGCTGTCCAGTATCTTGGGTACTAGTTATACTGCTAGATGAGTATCTTGGGTACTAGTTATACTGCTGGATGAGTATCTTGGGTATTAGTTATACTGCTGGATGAGTATCTTGGGTACTAGTTATACTGCTGGATGAGTATCTTGGGTACTAGCTATACTGCTGGATGAGTATCTTGGGTACTAGCTATACTGCTGGATGAGTATCTTGGATACTAGCTATACTGCTGGATGAGTATCTTGGGTACTAGTTATACTGCTGGATGAGTATCTTGGGAACTAGTTATACTGCTGGATGAGTATCTTGGGTACTAGTTATACTGCTGGATGAGTATCTTGGGTACTAGTTATATTGCTGGATGAGTATCTTGGGTACTAGCTATGGCTGCTGTCCAGTATCTTGGGTACTAGTTATACTGCTGGATGAGTATCTTGGGTACTAGTTATACTGCTGGATGAGTATCTTGGGTACTAGCTGTGGCTGCTGTCCAGTATCTTGGGTACTAGTTATACTGCTGGATGAGTATCTTGTGTACTAGTTATTCTGCTGGATGAGTATCTTGGGTACTAGTTATACTGCTGGATGAGTATCTTGGGTACTAGTTATACTGCTGGATGAGTATCTTGGGTACTAGCTATGGCTGCTGTCCAGTATCTTGGGTACTAGTTATACTGCTGGATGAGTATCTTGGGTACTAGTTATACTGCTGGATGAGTATCTTGTGTACTAGTTATACTGCTGGATGAGTATCTTGGGTACTAGTTATACTGCTGGATGAGTATCTTGGGTACTAGTTATACTGCTGGATGAGTATCTTGGGTACTAGTTATATTGCTGGATGAGTATCATGGGTACTAGCTATGGCTGCTGTCCAGTATCTTGGGTACTAGTTATACTGCTGGATGAGTATCTTGGGTACTAGTTATACTGCTGGATGAGTATCTTGGGTACTAGCTATGGCTGCTGTCCAGTATCTTGGGTACTAGTTATACTGCTGGATGAGTATCTTTGGTACTAGTTATACTGCTGGATGAGTATCTTGGGTACTAGTTATACTGCTGGATGAGTATCTTGGGTACTAGTTATATTGCTGGATGAGTATCTTGGGTACTAGTTATACTGCTGGATGAGTATCTTGGGTACTAGCTATACTGCTGGATGAGTATATTGTGTACTAGCTATGGCTGCTGTCCAGTATCTTGGGTACTAGTTATACTGCTGGATGAGTATCTTGGGTACTAGTTATACTGCTGGATGAGTATCTTGGGTACTAGTTATACTGCTGGATGAGTATCTTGGGTACTAGCTATGGCTGCTGTCCAGTATCTTGGGTACTAGTTATACTGCTGGATGAGTATCTTGGGTACTAGTTATACTGCTGGATGAGTATCTTGGGTACTAGTTATACTGCTGGATGAGTATCTTGGGTACTAGTTATACTGCTGGATGAGTATCTTGGGTACTAGCTATACTGCTGGATGAGTATCTTGGGTACTAGCTATGGCTGCTGTCCAGTATCTTGGGTACTAGTTATACTGCTGGATGAGTATCTTGGGTACTAGTTATACTGCTGGATGACTAGTTATACTGCTGGATGAGTATCTTGGGTACTAGTTATACTGCTGGATGAGTATATTGGGTACTAGCTATGGCTGCTGTCCAGTATCTTGGGTACTAGTTATACTGCTAGATGAGTATCTTGGGTACTAGTTATACTGCTGGATGAGTATCTTGGGTATTAGTTATACTGCTGGATGAGTATCTTGGGAACTAGTTATACTGCTGGATGAGTATCTTGGGTACTAGCTATACTGCTGGATGAGTATCTTGGGTACTAGCTATACTGCTGGATGAGTATCTTGGATACTAGCTATACTGCTGGATGAGTATCTTGGGTACTAGTTATACTGCTGGATGAGTATCTTGGGTACTAGTTATACTGCTGGATGAGTATCTTGGGTACTAGTTATACTGCTGTCCAGTATCTTGGGTACTAGTTATACTGCTGGATGAGTATCTTGGGTACTAGTTATACTGCTGGATGAGTATCTTGGGTACTAGCTATGGCTGCTGTCCAGTATCTTGGGTACTAGTTATACTGCTAGATGAGTATCTTGGGTACTAGTTATACTGCTGGATGAGTATCTTGGGTATTAGTTATACTGCTGGATGAGTATCTTGGGAACTAGTTATACTGCTGGATGAGTATCTTGGGTACTAGCTATACTGCTGGATGAGTATCTTGGGTACTAGCTATACTGCTGGATGAGTATCTTGGATACTAGCTATACTGCTGGATGAGTATCTTGGGTACTAGTTATACTGCTGGATGAGTATCTTGGGAACTAGTTATACTGCTGGATGAGTATCTTGGGTACTAGTTATACTGCTGGATGAGTATCTTGGGTACTAGCTATGGCTGCTGTCCAGTATCTTGGGTACTAGTTATACTGCTGGATGAGTATCTTGGGTACTAGTTATACTGCTGGATGAGTATCTTGTGTACTAGTTATACTGCTGGATGAGTATCTTGGGTACTAGTTATACTGCTGGATGAGTATCTTGGGTACTAGTTATACTGCTGGATGAGTATCTTGGGTAATAGTTATACTGCTGATTGAGTATCTTGGGTACTAGCTATGGCTGCTGTCCAGTATCTTGGGTACTAGTTATACTGCTGGATGAGTATCTTGGGTACTAATTATACTGCTGGATGAGTATCTTGGGTACTAGCTATGGCTGCTGTCCAGTATCTTGGGTACTAGTTATACTGCTGGATGAGTATCTTGGGTACTAGCTATGGCTGCTATCCAGTATCTTGGGTACTAGTTATACTGCTGGATGAGTATCTTGGGTACTAGTTATACTGCTGGATGAGTATCTTGGGTACTAGTTATACTGCTGGATGAGTATCTTGGGTACTAGCTATACTGCTGGATGAGTATCTTGGGTACTAGCTATGGCTGCTGTCCAGTATCTTGGGTACTAGTTATACTGCTGGATGAGTATCTTGGGTACTAGTTATACTGCTGGATGAGTATCTTGGGTACTAGTTATACTGCTGGATGAGTATCTTGGGTACTAGCTATGGCTGCTGTCCAGTATCTTGGGTACTAGTTATACTGTTGGATGAGTATCTTGGGTACTAGTTATACTGCTGGATGAATATCTTGGGTATTAGTTATACTGCTGGATGAGTATCTTGGGTACTAGCTATACTGCTGGATGAGTATCTTGGGTACTAGCTATACTGCTGGATGAGTATCTTGGGTACTAGCTATACTGCTGGATGAGTATCTTGGATACTAGTTATACTGCTGGATGAGTATCTTGGGTATTAGTTATACTGCTGGATGAGTATCTTGGGTACTAGTTATACTGCTGGATGAGTATCTTCGGTACTAGTTATACTGCTGGATGAGTATCTTGGTTACTAGTTATACTGCTGGATGAGTATCTTGGGTATTAGTTATACTGCTGGATGAGTATCTTGGGTACTAGCTATACTGCTGGATGAGTATCTTGGGTACTAGTTATACTGCTGGATGAGTATCTTGGGTATTAGTTATACTGCTGGATGAGTATCTTGGGTACTAGCTATACTGCTGGATGAGTATCTTGGGTACTAGTTATACTGCTGGATGAGTATCTTGGGTACTAGTTATACTGCTGGATGAGTATCTTGGGTACTAGTTATACTGCTGGATGAGTATCTTGGGTACTAGTTATACTGCTGGATGAGTATCTTGGGTATTAGTTATACTGCTGGATGAGTATCTTGGGTACTAGCTATACTGCTGGATGAGTATCTTGGGTACTAGCTATACTGCTGGATGAGTATCTTGGGTACTAGTTATACTGCTGGATGAGTATCTTGGGTACTAGTTATACTGCTGGATGAGTATCTTGGGTACTAGTTATACTGCTGGATGAGTATCTTGGGTACTAGTTATACTGCTGGATGAGTATCTTGGGTACTAGTTATACTGCTGGATGAGTATCTTGGGTACTAGCTATACTGCTGGATGAGTATCTTGGGTACTAGCTATGGCTGCTGTCCAGTATCTTGGGTACTAGCTATACTGCTGGATGAGTATCTTGGGTACTAGTTATACTGCTGGATGAGTATCTTGGGTACTAGTTATAGTGCTGGATGAGTATCTTGGGTATTAGTTATACTGCTGGATGAGTATCTTGGGTACTAGTTATACTGCTGGATGAGTATCTTGGGTACTAGTTATACTGCTGGATGAGTATCTTGGGTACTAGTTATACTTCTGGATGAGTATCTTGGGTACTAGTTATACTGCTGGATGAGTATCTTGGGTACTAGTTATACTGCTGGATGAGTATCTTGGGTACTAGTTATACTGCTGGATGAGTATCTTGGGTACTAGCTATGGCTGCTGTCCAGTATCTTGGGTACTAGTTATACTGCTGGATGAGTATCTTGGGTACTAGTTATACTGCTGGATGAGTATAATTGGTATTAGCTATACTGCTGGATGAGTATCTTGGGTATTAGTTAAACTGCTGGATGAGTATCTTGGGTACTAGTTATACTTGGATACTAGTTATACTGTTGGATGAGTATCTTGGGTATTAGTTATACTGCTGGATGAGTATCTTGGATACTAGTTATACTGTTGGATGAGTATCTTGGATACTAGTTATACTGTTGGATGAGTATCTTGGATACTAGTTATACTGTTGGATGAGTATACACAAGATACTCATCCAGCAGTATAACTAGTACCCAAGATACTGGACAGCAGCCATAGCTAGTACTATTAGTTATACTGCTGGATGAGTATCTTGGGTACTAGTTATACTGCTGGATGAGTATCTTGGGTACTAGTTATACTGCTGGATGAGTATCTTGGGTACTAGTTATACTTCTGGATGAGTATCTTGGGTACTAGTTATACTGTTGGATGAGTATCTTGGATACTAGTTATACTGCTGGATGAGTATCTTGGGTACTAGTTATACTGCTGGATGAGTATCTTGGGTACTAGTTATACTGCTGGATGAGTATCTTGGGTACTAGTTATACTGCTGGATGAGTATCTTGGGTACTCGTTATACTGCTGGATGAGTATCTTGGGTACTAGTTATACTGCTGGATGAGTATCTTGGGTACTAGTTATACTGCTGGATGAGTATCTTGGGTACTAGTTATACTGCTGGATGAGTATCTTGGGTACTAGTTATACTGCTGGATGAGTATCTTGGGTACTAGCTATGGCTGCTGTCCAGTATCTTGGGTACTAGTTATACTGCTGGATGAGTATCTTGGGTACTAGTTATACTGCTGGATGAGTATCTTGTGTACTAGTTATTCTGCTGGATGAGTATCTTGGGTACTAGTTATACTGCTGGATGAGTATCTTGGGTACTAGTTATACTGCTGGATGAGTATCTTGGGTACTAGTTATATTGCTGGATGAGTATCTTGGGTACTAGCTATGGCTGCTGTCCAGTATCTTGGGTACTAGTTATACTGCTGGATGAGTATCTTGAGTACTAGTTATACTGCTGGATGAGTATCTTGGGTACTAGCTATGGCTGCTGTCCAGTATCTTGGGTACTAGTTATACTGCTGGATGAGTATCTTGGGTACTAGTTATACTGCTGGATGAGTATCTTGGGTACTAGCTATGGCCGCTGTCCAGTATCTTGGGTACTAGTTATACTGCTGGATGAGTATCTTGGGTACTAGTTATACTGCTGGATGAGTATCTTGGGTACTAGTTATACTGCTGGATGAGTAACTTGGGTACTAGTTATATTGCTGGATGAGTATCTTGGGTACTGGTTATACTGCTGGATGAGTATCTTGGGTACTAGCTATACTGCTGGATGAGTATCTTGGGTACTAGCTATGGCTGCTGTCCAGTATCTTGGGTACTAGTTATACTGCTGGATGAGTATCTTGGGTACTAGTTATACTGCTGGATGAGTATCTTGGGTACTAGTTATACTGCTGGATGAGTATCTTGGGTACTAGTTATACTGCTGGATGAGTATCTTGGGTACTAGCTATGGCTGCTGTCCAGTATCTTGGGTACTAGTTATACTGCTGGATGAGTATCTTGGGTACTAGTTATACTGCTGGATGAGTATCTTGGGTACTAGTTATACTGCTGGATGAGTATCTTGGGTACTAGTTATACTGCTGGATGAGTATCTTGGGTACTAGTTATACTGCTGGATGATTATCTTGGGTACTAGCTATACTGCTGGATGAGTATCTTGGGTACTAGCTATGGCTGCTGTCCAGTATCTTGGGAACTAGTTATACTGCTGGATGAGTATCTTGGGTACTAGTTATACTGCTGGATGAGTATCTTGGGTACTAGCTATGGCTGCTGTCCAGTAGCTTGGGTACTAGTTGTACTGCTAGATGAGTATCTTGGGTACTAGTTATACTGCTGGATGAGTATCTTGGGTATTAGTTATACTGCTGGATGAGTATCTTGGGTACTAGTTATACTGCTGGATGAGTATCTTGGGTACTAGCTATACTGCTGGATGAGTATCTTGGGTACTAGCTATACTGCTGGATGAGTATCTTGGATACTAGCTATACTGCTGGATGAGTATCTTGGGTACTAGTTATACTGCTGGATGAGTATCTTGGGTAATAGTTATACTGCTGGATGAGTATCTTGGGTACTAGCTATGGCTGCTGTCCAGTATCTTGGGTACTAGTTATACTGCTGGATGAGTATCTTGGGTACTAGTTATACTGCTGGATGAGTATCTTGTGTACTAGTTATACTGCTGGATGAGTATCTTGGGTACTAGTTATACTGCTGGATGAGTATCTTGGGTACTAGTTATACTGCTGGATGAGTATCTTGGGTACTAGTTATATTGCTGGATGAGTATCATGGGTACTAGCTATGGCTGCTGTCCAGTATCTTGGGTACTAGTTATACTGCTGGATGAGTATCTTGGGTACTAGTTATACTGCTGGATGAGTATCTTGGGTACTAGCTATGGCTGCTGTCCAGTATCTTTTGTACTAGTTATACTGCTGGATGAGTATCTTGGGTACTAGTTATACTGCTGGATGAGTATCTTGGGTACTAGCTATGGCCGCTGTCCAGTATCTTGGGTACTAGTTATACTGCTGGATGAGTATCTTTGGTACTAGTTATACTGCTGGATGAGTATCTTGGGTACTAGTTATACTGCTGGATGAGTATCTTGGGTACTAGTTATATTGCTGGATGAGTATCTTGGATACTAGTTATACTGCTGGATGAGTATCTTGGGTACTAGCTATACTGCTGGATGAGTATCTTGTGTACTAGCTATGGCTGCTGTCCAGTATCTTGGGTACTAGTTATACTGCTGGATGAGTATCTTGGGTACTAGTTATACTGCTGGATGAGTATCTTGGGTACTAGTTATACTGCTGGATGAATATCTTGGGTACTAGCTATGGCTGCTGTCCAGTATATTGGGTACTAGTTATACTGCTGGATGAGTATCTTGGGTACTAGTTATACTGCTGGATGAGTATCTTGGGTACTAGTTATACTGCTGGATGAGTATCTTGGGTACTAGTTATACTGCTGGATGAGTATCTTGGGTACTAGCTATACTGCTGGATGAGTATCTTGGGTACTAGCTATGGCTGCTGTCCAGTATCTTGGGTACTAGTTATACTGCTGGATGAGTATCTTGGGTACTAGTTATACTGCTGGATGAGTATCTTGGGTACTAGCTATGGCTGCTGTCCAGTATCTTGGGTACTAGTTATACTGCTAGATGAGTATCTTGGGTACTAGTTATACTGCTGGATGAGTATCTTTGGTATTAGTTATACTGCTGGATGAGTATCTTGGGAACTAGTTATACTGCTGGATGAGTATCTTGGGTACTAGTTATACTGCTGGATGAGTATCTTGGGTACTAGCTATGGCTGCTGTCCAGTATCTTGGGTACTAGTTATACTGCTGGATGAGTATCTTGGGTACTAGTTATACTGCTGGATGAGTATCTTGTGTACTAGTTATACTGCTGGATGAGTATCTTGGGTACTAGTTATACTGCTGGATGAGTATCTTGGGTACTAGTTATACTGCTGGATGAGTATCTTGGGTACTAGTTATACTGCTGATTGAGTATCTTGGGTACTAGCTATGGCTGCTGTCCAGTATCTTGGGTACTAGTTATACTGCTGGATGAGTATCTTGGGTACTAATTATACTGCTGGATGAGTATCTTGGGTACTAGCTATGGCTGCTGTCCAGTATCTTGGGTACTAGTTATACTGCTGGATAAGTATCTTGGGTACTAGTTATACTGCTGGATGAGTATCTTGGGTACTAGCTATGGCTGCTGTCCAGTATCTTGGGTACTAGTTATACTGCTGGATGAGTATCTTGGGTACTAGTTATACTGCTGGATGAGTATCTTGGGTACTAGTTATACTGCTGGATGAGTATCTTGGGTATTATTTATACTGCTGGATGAGTATCTTGGGTACTAGTTATACTGCTGGATGAGTATCTTGGGTACTAGCCATACTGCTGGATGAGTATCTTGGGTACTAGCTATACTGCTGGATGAGTATCTTGGATACTAGTTATACTGCTGGATGAGTATCTTGGGTATTAGTTATACTGCTGGATGAGTATCTTGGGTACTAGTTATTCTGCTGGATGAGTATCTTCGGTACTAGTTATACTGCTGGATGAGTATCTTGGGTATTCGTTATACTGCTGGATGAGTATCTTGGGTACTAGTTATACTGCTGTCCAGTATCTTGGGTACTAGTTATACTGCTAGATGAGTATATTGGGTACTAGTTATACTGCTGGATGAGTATCTTGGGTATTAGTTATACTGCTGGATGAGTATCTTGGGTACTAGTTATACTGCTGGATGAGTATCTTGGGTACTAGCTATACTGCTGGATGAGTATCTTTGGTACTAGCTATACTGCTGGATGAGTATCTTGGATACTAGCTATACTGCTGGATGAGTATCTTGGGTACTAGTTATACTGCTGGATGAGTATCTTGGGAACTAGTTATACTGCTGGATGAGTATCTTGGGTACTAGTTATACTGCTGGATGAGTATCTTGGGTACTAGTTATATTGCTGGATGAGTATCTTGGGTACTAGCTATGGCTGCTGTCCAGTATCTTGGGTACTAGTTATACTGCTGGATGAGTATCTTGGGTACTAGTTATACTGCTGGATGAGTATCTTGGGTACTAGCTGTGGCTGCTGTCCAGTATCTTGGGTACTAGTTATACTGCTGGATGAGTATCTTGTGTACTAGTTATACTGCTGGATGAGTATCTTGGGTACTAGTTATACTGCTGGATGAGTATCTTGGGTACTAGTTATACTGCTGGATGAGTATCTTGGGTACTAGTTATACTGCTGGATGAGTATCTTGGGTACTAGCTATGGCTGCTGTCCAGTATCTTGGGTACTAGTTATACTGCTGGATGAGTATCTTGGGTACTAGTTATACTGCTGGATGAGTATCTTGTGTACTAGTTATACTGCTGGATGAGTATCTTGGGTACTAGTTATACTGCTGGATGAGTATCTTGGGTACTAGTTATACTGCTGGATGAGTATCTTGGGTACTAGTTATATTGCTGGATGAGTATCATGGGTACTAGCTATGGCTGCTGTCCAGTATCTTGGGTACTAGTTATACTGCTGGATGAGTATCTTGGGTACTAGTTATACTGCTGGATGAGTATCTTGGGTACTAGCTATGGCTGCTGTCCAGTATCTTGGGTACTAGTTATACTGCTGGATGAGTATCTTTGGTACTAGTTATACTGCTGGATGAGTATCTTGGGTACTAGTTATACTGCTGGATGAGTATCTTGGGTACTAGTTATATTGCTGGATGAGTATCTTGGGTACTAGTTATACTGCTGGATGAGTATCTTGGGTACTAGCTATACTGCTGGATGAGTATCTTGTGTACTAGCTATGGCTGCTGTCCAGTATCTTGGGTACTAGTTATACTGCTGGATGAGTATCTTGGGTACTAGTTATACTGCTGGATGAGTATCTTGGGTACTAGTTATACTGCTGGATGAGTATCTTGGGTACTAGCTATGGCTGCTGTCCAGTATCTTGGGTACTAGTTATACTGCTGGATGAGTATCTTGGGTACTAGTTATACTGCTGGATGAGTATCTTGGGTACTAGTTATACTGCTGGATGAGTATCTTGGGTACTAGTTATACTGCTGGATGAGTATCTTGGGTTCTAGCTATACTGCTGGATGAGTATCTTGGGTACTAGCTATGGCTGCTGTCCAGTATCTTGGGTACTAGTTATACTGCTGGATGAGTATCTTGGGTACTAGTTATACTGCTGGATGACTAGTTATACTGCTGGATGAGTATCTTGGGTACTAGTTATACTGCTGGATGAGTATCTTGGGTACTAGCTATGGCTGCTGTCCAGTATCTTGGGTACTAGTTATACTGCTAGATGAGTATCTTGGGTACTAGTTATACTGCTGGATGAGTATCTTGGGTATTAGTTATACTGCTGGATGAGTATCTTGGGAACTAGTTATACTGCTGGATGAGTATCTTGGGTACTAGCTATACTGCTGGATGAGTATCTTGGGTACTAGCTATACTGCTGGATGAGTATCTTGGATACTAGCTATACTGCTGGATGAGTATCTTGGGTACTAGTTATACTGCTGGATGAGTATCTTGGGTACTAGTTATACTGCTGGATGAGTATCTTGGGTACTAGTTATACTGCTGTCCAGTATCTTGGGTACTAGTTATACTGCTGGATGAGTATCTTGGGTACTAGTTATACTGCTGGATGAGTATCTTGGGTACTAGCTATGGCTGCTGTCCAGTATCTTGGGTACTAGTTATACTGCTAGATGAGTATCTTGGGTACTAGTTATACTGCTGGATGAGTATCTTGGGTATTAGTTATACTGCTGGATGAGTATCTTGGGAACTAGTTATACTGCTGGATGAGTATCTTGGGTACTAGCTATACTGCTGGATGAGTATCTTGGGTACTAGCTATACTGCTGGATGAGTATCTTGGATACTAGGTATACTGCTGGATGAGTATCTTGGGTACTAGTTATACTGCTGGATGAGTATCTTGGGAACTAGTTATACTGCTGGATGAGTATCTTGGGTACTAGTTATACTGCTGGATGAGTATCTTGGGTACTAGCTATGGCTGCTGTCCAGTATCTTGGGTACTAGTTATACTGCTGGATGAGTATCTTGGGTACTAGTTATACTGCTGGATGAGTATCTTGGGTACTAGCTATGGCTGCTGTCCAGTATCTTGGGTACTAGTTATACTGCTGGATGAGTATCTTTGGTACTAGTTATACTGCTGGATGAGTATCTTGGGTACTAGTTATACTGCTGGATGAGTATCTTGGGTACTAGTTATATTGCTGGATGAGTATCTTGGGTACTAGTTATACTGCTGGATGAGTATCTTGGGTACTAGCTATACTGCTGGATGAGTATCTTGTGTACTAGCTATGGCTGCTGTCCAGTATCTTGGGTACTAGTTATACTGCTGGATGAGTATCTTGGGTACTAGTTATACTGCTGGATGAGTATCTTGGGTACTAGTTATACTGCTGGATGAGTATCTTGGGTACTAGCTATGGCTGCTGTCCAGTATCTTGGGTACTAGTTATACTGCTGGATGAGTATCTTGGGTACTAGTTATACTGCTGGATGAGTATCTTGGGTACTAGTTATACTGCTGGATGAGTATCTTGGGTACTAGTTATACTGCTGGATGAGTATCTTGGGTTCTAGCTATACTGCTGGATGAGTATCTTGGGTACTAGCTATGGCTGCTGTCCAGTATCTTGGGTACTAGTTATACTGCTGGATGAGTATCTTGGGTACTAGTTATACTGCTGGATGACTAGTTATACTGCTGGATGAGTATCTTGGGTACTAGTTATACTGCTGGATGAGTATCTTGGGTACTAGCTATGGCTGCTGTCCAGTATCTTGGGTACTAGTTATACTGCTAGATGAGTATCTTGGGTACTAGTTATACTGCTGGATGAGTATCTTGGGTATTAGTTATACTGCTGGATGAGTATCTTGGGAACTAGTTATACTGCTGGATGAGTATCTTGGGTACTAGCTATACTGCTGGATGAGTATCTTGGGTACTAGCTATACTGCTGGATGAGTATCTTGGATACTAGCTATACTGCTGGATGAGTATCTTGGGTACTAGTTATACTGCTGGATGAGTATCTTGGGTACTAGTTATACTGCTGGATGAGTATCTTGGGTACTAGTTATACTGCTGTCCAGTATCTTGGGTACTAGTTATACTGCTGGATGAGTATCTTGGGTACTAGTTATACTGCTGGATGAGTATCTTGGGTACTAGCTATGGCTGCTGTCCAGTATCTTGGGTACTAGTTATACTGCTAGATGAGTATCTTGGGTACTAGTTATACTGCTGGATGAGTATCTTGGGTATTAGTTATACTGCTGGATGAGTATCTTGGGAACTAGTTATACTGCTGGATGAGTATCTTGGGTACTAGCTATACTGCTGGATGAGTATCTTGGGTACTAGCTATACTGCTGGATGAGTATCTTGGATACTAGGTATACTGCTGGATGAGTATCTTGGGTACTAGTTATACTGCTGGATGAGTATCTTGGGAACTAGTTATACTGCTGGATGAGTATCTTGGGTACTAGTTATACTGCTGGATGAGTATCTTGGGTACTAGCTATGGCTGCTGTCCAGTATCTTGGGTACTAGTTATACTGCTGGATGAGTATCTTGGGTACTAGTTATACTGCTGGATGAGTATCTTGTGTACTAGTTATACTGCTGGATGAGTATCTTGGGTACTAGTTATACTGCTGGATGAGTATCTTGGGTACTAGTTATACTGCTGGATGAGTATCTTGGGTAATAGTTATACTGCTGATTGAGTATCTTGGGTACTAGCTATGGCTGCTGTCCAGTATCTTGGGTACTAGTTATACTGCTGGATGAGTATCTTGGGTACTAATTATACTGCTGGATGAGTATCTTGGGTACTAGCTATGGCTGCTGTCCAGCATCTTGGGTACTAGTTATACTGCTGGATGAGTATCTTGGGTACTAGTTATACTGCTGGATGAGTATCTTGGGTACTAGCTATGGCTGCTATCCAGTATCTTGGGTACTAGTTATACTGCTGGATGAGTATCTTGGGTACTAGTTATACTGCTGGATGAGTATCTTGTGTACTAGTTATACTGCTGGATGAGTATCTTGGGTACTAGCTATACTGCTGGATGAGTATCTTGGGTACTAGCTATGGCTGCTGTCCAGTATCTTGGGTACTAGTTATACTGCTGGATGAGTATCTTGGGTACTAGTTATACTGCTGGATGAGTATCTTGGGTACTAGTTATACTGCTGGATGAGTATCTTGGGTAATAGCTATGGCTGCTGTCCAGTATCTTGGGTACTAGTTATACTGCTGGATGAGTATCTTGGGTACTAGTTATACTGCTGGATGAGTATCTTGGGTATTAGTTATACTGCTGGATGAGTATCTTGGGTACTAGTTATACTGCTGGATGAGTATCTTAGGTACTAGCTATACTGCTGGATGAGTATCTTGGGTACTAGCTATACTGCTGGATGAGTATCTTGGATACTAGTTATACTGCTGGATGAGTATCTTGGGTATTAGTTATACTGCTGGATGAGTATCTTGGGTACTAGTTATACTGCTGGATGAGTATCTTCGGTACTAGTTATACTGCTGGATGAGTATCTTGGGTACTAGTTATACTGCTGGATGAGTATCTTGGGTATTAGTTATACTGCTGGATGAGTATCTTGGGTACTAGCTATACTGCTGGATGAGTATCTTGGGTACTAGTTATACTGCTGGATGAGTATCTTGGGTATTAGTTATACTGCTGGATGAGTATCTTGGGTACTAGCTATACTGCTGGATGAGTATCTTGGGTACTAGTTATACTGCTGGATGAGTATCTTGGGTACTAGTTATACTGCTGGATGAGTATCTTGGGTACTAGTTATACTGCTGGATGAGTATCTTGGGTACTAGTTATACTGCTGGATGAGTATCTTGGGTACTAGTTATACTGCTGGATGAGTATCTTGGGTATTAGTTATACTGCTGGATGAGTATCTTGGGTACTAGCTATACTGCTGGATGAGTATCTTGGGTACTAGCTATACTGCTGGATGAGTATCTTGGGTACTAGTTTTACTGCTGGATGAGTATCTTGGGTACTAGTTATACTGCTGGATGAGTATCTTGGGTACTAGTTATACTGCTGGATGAGTATCTTGGGTACTAGTTATACTGCTGGATGAGTATCTTGGGTACTAGTTATACTGCTGGATGAGTATCTTGGGTACTAGCTATACTGCTGGATGAGTATCTTGGGTACTAGCTATGGCTGCTGTCCAGTATCTTGGGTACTAGCTATACTGCTGGATGAGTATCTTGGGTACTAGTTATACTGCTGGATGAGTATCTTGGGTACTATTTATAGTGCTGGATGAGTATCTTGGGTATTAGTTATACTGCTGGATGAGTATCTTGGGTACTAGTTATACTGCTGGATGAGTATCTTGGGTACTAGTTATACTGCTGGATGAGTATCTTGGGTACTAGTTATACTTCTGGATGAGTATCTTGGGTACTAGTTATACTGCTGGATGAGTATCTTGGGTACTAGTTATACTGCTGGATGAGTATCTTGGGTACTAGTTATACTGCTTGATGAGTATCTTGGGTACTAGCTATGGCTGCTGTCCAGTATCTTGGGTACTAGTTATACTGCTGGATGAGTATCTTGGGTACTAGTTATACTGCTGGATGAGTATAATTGGTACTAGCTATACTGCTGGATGAGTATCTTGGGTATTAGTTAAACTGCTGGATGAGTATCTTGGGTACTAGTTATACTTGGATACTAGTTATACTGTTGGATGAGTATCTTGGGTATTAGTTATACTGCTGGATGAGTATCTTGGATACTAGTTATACTGTTGGATGAGTATCTTGGATACTAGTTATACTGTTGGATGAGTATCTTGGATACTAGTTATACTGTTGGATGAGTATCTTGGATACTAGTTATACTGTTGGATGAGTATCTTGGATACTAGTTATACTGCTGGATGAGTATCTTGGGTATTAGTTATACTGCTGGATGAGTATCTTGGGTACTAGTTATACTGCTGGATGAGTATCTTGGGTACTAGTTATACTGCTGGATGAGTATCTTGGGTACTAGTTATACTTCTGGATGAGTATCTTGGGTACTAGTTATACTGTTGGATGAGTATCTTGGATACTAGTTATACTGCTGGATGAGTATCTTGGGTACTAGTTATACTGCTGGATGAGTATCTTGGGTACTAGTTATACTGCTGGATGAGTATCTTGGGTACTAGTTATACTGCTGGATGAGTATCTTGGGTACTCGTTATACTGCTGGATGAGTATCTTGGGTACTAGTTATACTGCTGGATGAGTATCTTGGGTACTATTTATACTGCTGGATGAGTATCTTGGGTACTAGCTATGGCTGCTGTCCAGTATCTTGGGTACTAGTTATACTGCTGGATGAGTATCTTGTGTACTAGTTATACTGCTGGATGAGTATCTTGGGTACTAGTTATACTGCTGGATGAGTATCTTGGGTACTAGTTATACTGCTGGATGAGTATCTTGGGTACTAGTTATACTGCTGGATGAGTATCTTGGGTACTAGTTATACTGCTGGATGAGTATCTTGGGTACTAGCTATGGCTGCTGTCCAGTATCTTGGGTACTAGTTATACTGCTGGATGAGTATCTTGGGTACTAGTTATACTGCTGGATGAGTATCTTGTGTACTAGTTATACTGCTGGATGAGTATCTTGGGTACTAGTTATACTGCTGGATGAGTATCTTGGGTACTAGTTATACTGCTGGATGAGTATCTTGGGTACTAGTTATATTGCTGGATGAGTATCTTGGGTACTAGCTATGGCTGCTGTCCAGTATCTTGGGTACTAGTTATACTGCTGGATGAGTATCTTGGGTACTAGTTATACTGCTGGATGAGTATCTTGGGTACTAGCTATGGCTGCTGTCCAGTATCTTGGGTACTAGTTATACTGCTGGATGAGTATCTTGGGTACTAGTTATACTGCTGGATGAGTATCTTGGGTACTAGCTATGGCCGCTGTCCAGTATCTTGGGTACTAGTTATACTGCTGGATGAGTATCTTGGGTACTAGTTATACTGCTGGATGAGTATCTTGGGTACTAGTTATACTGCTGGATGAGTAACTTGGGTACTAGTTATATTGCTGGATGAGTATCTTGGGTACTGGTTATACTGCTGGATGAGTATCTTGGGTACTAGCTATACTGCTGGATGAGTATCTTGGGTACTAGCTATGGCTGCTGTCCAGTATCTTGGGTACTAGTTATACTGCTGGATGAGTATCTTGGGTACTAGTTATACTGCTGGATGAGTATCTTGGGTACTAGTTATACTGCTGGATGAGTATCTTGGGTACTAGTTATACTGCTGGATGAGTATCTTGGGTACTAGCTATGGCTGCTGTCCAGTATCTTGGGTACTAGTTATACTGCTGGATGAGTATCTTGGGTACTAGTTATACTGCTGGATGAGTATCTTGGGTACTAGTTATACTGCTGGATGAGTATCTTGGGTACTAGTTATACTGCTGGATGAGTATCTTGGGTACTAGTTATACTGCTGGATGATTATCTTGGGTACTAGCTATACTGCTGGATGAGTATCTGGGGTACTAGCTATGGCTGCTGTCCAGTATCTTGGGTACTAGTTATACTGCTGGATGAGTATCTTGGGTACTAGTTATACTGCTGGATGAGTATCTTGGGTACTAGCTATGGCTGCTGTCCAGTAGCTTGGGTACTAGTTGTACTGCTAGATGAGTATCTTGGGTACTAGTTATACTGCTGGATGAGTATCTTGGGTATTAGTTATACTGCTGGATGAGTATCTTGGGTACTAGTTATACTGCTGGATGAGTATCTTGGGTACTAGCTATACTGCTGGATGAGTATTTGGGTACTAGCTATACTGCTGGATGAGTATCTTGGATACTAGCTATACTGCTGGATGAGTATCTTGGGTACTAGTTATACTGCTGGATGAGTATCTTGGGTACTAGTTATACTGCTGGATGAGTATCTTGGGTACTAGTTATACTGCTGGATGAGTATCTTGGGTACTAGCTATGGCTGCTGTCCAGTATCTTGGGTACTAGTTATACTGCTGGATGAGTATCTTGGGTACTAGTTATACTGCAGGATGAGTATCTTGTGTACTAGTTATACTGCTGGATGAGTATCTTGGGTACTAGTTATACTGCTGGATGAGTATCTTGGGTACTAGTTATACTGTTGGATGAGTATCTTGGGTACTAGTTATACTGCTGGATGAGTATCTTGGGTACTAGCTATGACTGCTGTCCAGTATCTCGGGTACTAGTTATACTGCTGGATGAGTATCTTGGGTACTATTTATACTGCTGGATGAGTATCTTGGGTACTAGCTATGGCTGCTGTCCAGTATCTTGGGTACTAGTTATACTGCTGGATGAGTATCTTGTGTACTAGTTATACTGCTGGATGAGTATCTTGGGTACTAGTTATACTGCTGGATGAGTATCTTGGGTACTAGTTATACTGCTGGATGAGTATATTGGGTACTAGTTATACTGCTGGATGAGTATCTTGGGTACTAGTTATACTGCTGGATGAGTATCTTGGGTACTAGCTATGGCTGCTGTCCAGTATCTTGGGTACTAGTTATACTGCTGGATGAGTATCTTGGGTACTAGTTATACTGCTGGATGAGTATCTTGTGTACTAGTTATACTGCTGGATGAGTATCTTGGGTACTAGTTATACTGCTGGATGAGTATCTTGGGTAATAGTTATACTGCTGGATGAGTATCTTGGGTACTAGTTATATTGCTGGATGAGTATCTTGGGTACTAGCTATGGCTGCTGTCCAGTATCTTGGGTACTAGTTATACTGCTGGATGAGTATCTTGGGTACTAGTTATACTGCTGGATGAGTATCTTGGGTACTAGCTATGGCTGCTGTCCAGTATCTTGGGTACTAGTTATACTGCTGGATGAGTATCTTGGGTACTAGTTATACTGCTGGATGAGTATCTTGGGTACTAGCTATGGCCGCTGTCCAGTATCTTGGGTACTAGTTATACTGCTGGATGAGTATCTTGGGTACTAGTTATACTGCTGGATGAGTATCTTGGGTACTAGTTATACTGCTGGATGAGTAACTTGGGTACTAGTTATATTGCTGGATGAGTATCTTGGGTACTAGTTATACTGCTGGATGAGTATCTTGGGTACTAGCTATACTGCTGGATGAGTATCTTGGGTACTAGCTATGGCTGCTGTCCAGTATCTTGGGTACTAGTTATACTGCTGGATGAGTATCTTGGGTACTAGTTATACTGCTGGATGAGTATCTTGGGTACTAGTTATACTGCTGGATGAGTATCTTGGGTACTAGTTATACTGCTGGATGAGTATCTTGGGTACTAGCTATGGCTGCTGTCCAGTATCTTGGGTACTATTTATACTGCTGGATGAGTATCTTGGGTACTAGTTATACTGCTGGATGAGTATCTTGGGTACTAGTTATACTGCTGGATGAGTATCTTGGGTACTAGTTATACTGCTGGATGAGTATCTTGGGTACTAGTTATACTGCTGGATGAGTATCTTGGGTACTAGCTATACTGCTGGATGAGTATCTTGGGTACTAGCTATGGCTGCTGTCCAGTATCTTGGGTACTAGTTATACTGCTGGATGAGTATCTTGGGTACTAGTTATACTGCTGGATGAGTATCTTGGGTACTAGCTATGGCTGCTGTCCAGTAGTTTGGGTACTAGTTGTACTGCTAGATGAGTATCTTGGGTACTAGTTATACTGCTGGATGAGTATCTTGGGTATTAGTTATACTGCTGGATGAGTATCTTGGGTACTAGTTATACTGCTGGATGAGTATCTTGGGTACTAGCTATACTGCTGGATGAGTATCTTGGGTACTAGCTATACTGCTGGATGAGTATCTTGGATACTAGCTATACTGCTGGATGAGTATCTTGGGTACTAGTTATACTGCTGGATGAGTATCTTGGGTACTAGTTATATTGCTGGATGAGTATCTTGGGTACTAGCTATGGCTGCTGTCCAGTATCTTGGGTACTAGTTATACTGCTGGATGAGTATCTTGGGTACTAGTTATACTGCTGGATGAGTATCTTGGGTACTAGCTATGGCTGCTGTCCAGTATCTTGGGTACTAGTTATACTGCTGGATGAGTATCTTGGGTACTAGTTATACTGCTGGATGAGTATCTTGGGTACTAGCTATGGCCGCTGTCCAGTATCTTGGGTACTAGTTATACTGCTGGATGAGTATCTTGGGTACTAGTTATACTGCTGGATGAGTATCTTGGGTACTAGTTATACTGCTGGATGAGTAACTTGGGTACTAGTTATATTGCTGGATGAGTATCTTGGGTACTGGTTATACTGCTGGATGAGTATCTTGGGTACTAGCTATACTGCTGGATGAGTATCTTGGGTACTAGCTATGGCTGCTGTCCAGTATCTTGGGTACTAGTTATACTGCTGGATGAGTATCTTGGGTACTAGTTATACTGCTGGATGAGTATCTTGGGTACTAGTTATACTGCTGGATGAGTATCTTGGGTACTAGTTATACTGCTGGATGAGTATCTTGGGTACTAGCTATGGCTGCTGTCCAGTATCTTGGGTACTAGTTATACTGCTGGATGAGTATCTTGGGTACTAGTTATACTGCTGGATGAGTATCTTGGGTACTAGTTATACTGCTGGATGAGTATCTTGGGTACTAGTTATACTGCTGGATGAGTATCTTGGGTACTAGTTATACTGCTGGATGATTATCTTGGGTACTAGCTATACTGCTGGATGAGTATCTTGGGTACTAGCTATGGCTGCTGTCCAGTATCTTGGGTACTAGTTATACTGCTGGATGAGTATCTTGGGTACTAGTTATACTGCTGGATGAGTATCTTGGGTACTAGCTATGGCTGCTGTCCAGTAGCTTGGGTACTAGTTGTACTGCTAGATGAGTATCTTGGGTACTAGTTATACTGCTGGATGAGTATCTTGGGTATTAGTTATACTGCTGGATGAGTATCTTGGGTACTAGTTATACTGCTGGATGAGTATCTTGGGTACTAGCTATACTGCTGGATGAGTATCTTGGGTACTAGCTATACTGCTGGATGAGTATCTTGGATACTAGCTATACTGCTGGATGAGTATCTTGGGTACTAGTTATACTGCTGGATGAGTATCTTGGGTACTAGTTATACTGCTGGATGAGTATCTTGGGTACTAGTTATACTGCTGGATGAGTATCTTGGGTACTAGCTATGGCTGCTGTCCAGTATCTTGGGTACTAGTTATACTGCTGGATGAGTATCTTGGGTACTAGTTATACTGCAGGATGAGTATCTTGTGTACTAGTTATACTGCTGGATGAGTATCTTGGGTACTAGTTATACTGCTGGATGAGTATCTTGGGTACTAGTTATACTGTTGGATGAGTATCTTGGGTACTAGTTATACTGCTGGATGAGTATCTTGGGTACTAGCTATGACTGCTGTCCAGTATCTCGGGTACTAGTTATACTGCTGGATGAGTATCTTGGGTACTATTTATACTGCTGGATGAGTATCTTGGGTACTAGCTATGGCTGCTGTCCAGTATCTTGGGTACTAGTTATACTGCTGGATGAGTATCTTGTGTACTAGTTATACTGCTGGATGAGTATCTTGGGTACTAGTTATACTGCTGGATGAGTATCTTGGGTACTAGTTATACTGCTGGATGAGTATATTGGGTACTAGTTATACTGCTGGATGAGTATCTTGGGTACTAGTTATACTGCTGGATGAGTATCTTGGGTACTAGCTATGGCTGCTGTCCAGTATCTTGGGTACTAGTTATACTGTTGGATGAGTATCTTGGGTACTAGTTATACTGCTGGATGAGTATCTTGTGTACTAGTTATACTGCTGGATGAGTATCTTGGGTACTAGTTATACTGCTGGATGAGTATCTTGGGTAATAGTTATACTGCTGGATGAGTATCTTGGGTACTAGTTATATTGCTGGATGAGTATCTTTGGTACTAGCTATGGCTGCTGTCCAGTATCTTGGGTACTAGTTATACTGCTGGATGAGTATCTTGGGTACTAGTTATACTGCTGGATGAGTATCTTGGGTACTAGCTATGGCTGCTGTCCAGTATCTTGGGTACTAGTTATACTGCTGGATGAGTATCTTGGGTACTAGTTATACTGCTGGATGAGTATCTTGGGTACTAGCTATGGCCGCTGTCCAGTATCTTGGGTACTAGTTATACTGCTGGATGAGTATCTTGGGTACTAGTTATACTGCTGGATGAGTATCTTGGGTACTAGTTATACTGCTGGATGAGTAACTTGGGTACTAGTTATATTGCTGGATGAGTATCTTGGGTACTAGTTATACTGCTGGATGAGTATCTTGGGTACTAGCTATACTGCTGGATGAGTATCTTGGGTACTAGCTATGGCTGCTGTCCAGTATCTTGGGTACTAGTTATACTGCTGGATGAGTATCTTGGGTACTAGTTATACTGCTGGATGAGTATCTTGGGTACTAGTTATACTGCTGGATGAGTATCTTGGGTACTAGTTATACTGCTGGATGAGTATCTTGGGTACTAGCTATGGCTGCTGTCCAGTATCTTGGGTACTATTTATACTGCTGGATGAGTATCTTGGGTACTAGTTATACTGCTGGATGAGTATCTTGGGTACTAGTTATACTGCTGGATGAGTATCTTGGGTACTAGTTATACTGCTGGATGAGTATCTTGGGTACTAGTTATACTGCTGGATGAGTATCTTGGGTACTAGCTATACTGCTGGATGAGTATCTTGGGTACTAGCTATGGCTGCTGTCCAGTATCTTGGGTACTAGTTATACTGCTGGATGAGTATCTTGGGTACTAGTTATACTGCTGGATGAGTATCTTGGGTACTAGCTATGGCTGCTGTCCAGTAGCTTGGGTACTAGTTGTACTGCTAGATGAGTATCTTGGGTACTAGTTATACTGCTGGATGAGTATCTTGGGTATTAGTTATACTGCTGGATGAGTATCTTGGGTACTAGTTATACTGCTGGATGAGTATCTTGGGTACTAGCTATACTGCTGGATGAGTATCTTGGGTACTAGCTATACTGCTGGATGAGTATCTTGGATACTAGCTATACTGCTGGATGAGTATCTTGGGTACTAGTTATACTGCTGGATGAGTATCTTGGGTACTATTTATACTACAGGATGAGTATCTTGGGTTCTAGTTATACTGCTGGATGAGTATCTTGGGTACTAGTTATACTGCTGGATGAGTATCTTGGGTACTAGTTATACTGCTGGATGAGTATCTTGGGTACTAGTTATACTGCTGGATGAGTATATTGGGTACTAGTTATACTGCTGGATGAGTATCTTTGGTACTAGCTATACTGCTGGATGAGTATCTTGGGTATTAATTATACTGTTGGATGAGTATCTTGGGTACTAGTTATACTGCTGGATGAGTATCTTGGGTACTAGTTATACTGCTGGATGAGTATCTTGGGTACTAGTTATACTGTTGGATGAGTATCTTGGGTACTAGTTATACTGCTGGATGAGTATCTTGGGTACTAGTTATACTGCTAGATGAGTATCTTGGGTACTAGTTATACTGCTGGACGAGTATCTTGGGTATTAGTTATACTGTTGGATGAGTATCTTGGGTATTAGTTATACTGTTGGATGAGTATCTTGGGTATTAGTTATACTGTTGGATGAGTATCTTGGGTACTAGCTATACTGCTGGATGAGTATCTTGGGTACTAGCTATACTGCTGGATGAGTATCTTGGGTACTAGTTATACTGCTGGACGAGTTTCTTGGGTATTAGTTATACTGCTGGATGAGTATCTTGGGTACTAGATATACTGCTGGATGAGTATCTTGGATACTAGTTATACTGCTGGACGAGTATCTTGGGTACTAGCTATACTGCTGGATGAGTATCTTGGGTACTAGCTATACTGCTGGACGAGTATCTTGGGTACTAGCTATACTGATGGACGAGTATGGTGCTGCATATGATGATCAGGTGATGGTCACTATAACTGACACCTGCACTCCTCACCTTACTATGGCCTCAGTGCTGTGGCTGTAATGCAGTCTATAATGCAGGATTTAGCTGGGGATTGTGTTACCGACCTCTCCGGACGTTGGTTCAGCTCCTTCAGGGAGATAACTGGCACTACCCAGTGGTCTCTTTATATGGGATACAAGTTATTCTCTGCTTTAAGTTTATATCAAGGTGGGCCTGCCTCCAATCCAGCCTCTGATGACGATGGGACCACCTTCAGCTTTTCACCCCTTTGCTGCAGGCTGTCACAGATGCAGGGTGGAGGTCTCTGGTGCTCCGGTGCCAGCAGCTGTCCATCGCTGCCTTGTACGCAAATTGCCGCTGTCCCTCAGGTGAGTGCTCACGTGCCGCTCCTCTCCTTGGCGCATCATCCTCAGGGCTCCCTGTAACTGCTGGAACTGTCCTTCTCATTCACCTTCAGCAGCTTCTGCATCATGTGACCTCCGGCTGACTCATCATTTATTACCTGCACCAGTACATGTACTTTGTTTATATAGGGATTTTAAATACATTAGTAATACCCACCATAGGCTTAAAACAGTGTTTTGGTGGGGTATCACACATATTGGTATACTAACTTCTTTGAGACATATATATATATATTAGGATGAGCGGGTTCAGATTTCTGAAATCTGAACCCCCCCGAGCCCCCCCCGATCCGAGTCGTATTCGAGTCAGGCTCGACTTTTCCCGCCTGACTCGGATCTGAAATCGAGGCAAAACGTCATCATCCCGCCTTCCGGATCTCACGGGTTTTGGATTCTATAAAAGGTCCCCGTGTCAGCGCCATTTTCTCACTCTGGCTGTGGACAGTGAAGAGGGAGGGTGGGAGCTAGGGCTTGCTGGGCTGTGTTGTGCTGCTGTTGTCCATAGGAGCTGGCTGGGCTGTGTTGTGCTGCTGTCATAGGGGCTGACTGGACTGTGTTGTGCAGTGTCCCATAAAGGCTGTAGTCCTAGAGGGGTGCTGTAGTATTGTCCAGGGGGTGATCTGTCCATCAGGGGTGCTCCCCCAAAGTGCACTCCAACAAAAAAAAAATTTCTGTGTTTGTGAATTGTATTTTTAGAGCGGCCTCAAGCCCGCTTGCATAGCTGTGGGTGACCACCCACAGCTAGTGCGAGCGGCCAGGATGATGGTCGGACTTGCGACGAGACCCTTGTGGTAGGGTCTTGTTACCACAAGTCCCAGTGGAATTCTTGCTCTTACAGAGCAAGAAGTCGACCCACTGACATCACTTGTGATGTCAGTGGGGCCAGCCCTAGATGGTAGGCATTCCCATGGGAATGCCTCCATTTGGGCAGCCACACCCGCGGCACGCCCACCAAAGGGGGCGTGCTGTCACTCAACATCGACAGCATGTCCCCTTTGTAGCGAGACCCGGAGCGACGGTTTGCCCGTCGCTGTCCGGGTCTCGCGCATGTGCACGACGAAGCCGCCTCTGTCAAGCCCATGCGCACTGGGCCAACATCAACCCGCTTGTGAGCACTCAGCGCTCGCGAGTGGGTCTGAATTAGGCCCTGTGTGCGCAGTAGCCACACATGCATCAACAAAGTAATGCCAAGCGTGCGCCTCTGTCATAAGTAAAGGGCCGGCTGGCTTGACCGTTAAAGGGTGCTATAACCCCAAAAGTGTACTCCAAACAAAATAAAAAAATATTTTCTGTGTTTGTGAATTGTGTGCACTGTGGCTGCAAGTGCATCAACAAAGGAGCAACGCCAAGCGTGCGCCTGTGTCCCATAAGTAAAGTTCTGGCTGGCTTGTCCATTAAAGGGTGCTGTAACCCTCAAAGTTCACTCCAAAAAAAATAAAAAAAATTGTGTTTGTGAATTGTGTGTGCAGTAGCCGCACGTGCATCAACCATGCGCCTGTGTCATAAGTAAAGGGCCGTCTGGCTTGACCGTTAAAGGGTGCTGTAACCCCCAAAGTGCACTCCAACAAAAATAAAACATTGTCTTGTGTGTTTGTGTATTGTGTGCACTGTAGGTGCATCCTCAAAGCAGCAGCGCCAAGCGTGTGTCTGTCTGTTAAAGGGTGGTGTAACCCCCAACATCTGGTGTGCCAACAATTTCTGACATGTCTACTGTCACTGCATATGATACTGTCACCACTGACAGAATGGTGGAGGATTACATTGGTGACAGCATCCAAGTAGGGATGTCAGACAGTCTGTACCAGTACTGGCAGGAAAAAGAGTCAATTTGGAGGTCCCTGTACAAATTGGCTCTATTTTACCTGAGTTGCCCCCCTCCAGTGTGTACTCTGAAAGAGTGTTTAGTGCAGCCGGGAACCTTGTCAGCGAAAGGTGTAGGAGGTTGTTCATAAAAATTAATTATCAACTCTTCCAGGGAAACGAGCCTCCAGAACGTACAGAGGGACCTGTTGTGCTGTATTGCAGTGGGGACGAATTAATACTCTGTGAGGATGAGGATGTACACAACACTGATGAGGGTGAAGACTCGGTGGATGAGGAGGATGAGGACGACATCTTGCCACCATAGAGCCAGTTTGTGCAGGGACAGATTAATTGCCAGCTTGTTTTGTGGGGGCCCAAACGAACCAAGCATTTCAGCCACAGTTGTGTGGCAGACTCTGGTACTAAAATGACTGGTTTGTTAAAGTGTGCATGTCCTGTTTATACAAGATACGGGTGGCTGAGAGGGCCCAAGGACAATTCCATCTTGCACCTCTTTTTTTTGTTTGCATTATGTACAGTTTGGGGCCTAGTTTTTCAAACTGCCATCCTGTCTGCCACTGCAGTGTCACTTCTAGATGGGCCACGTGTTTGTTCCACCCTCTCGTGTCGCTTAGCATAGTCATCCAGCTACCTCGGTGCAACCTTTTGGACTAAAAACAATATTGTGAGGTGTGAGGTGTTCAGAGTAGACTGGAAATTAGTGGAAATTAATGTTATTGAGGTTAATAATAGCATAGGAGCAGAAAAACCCACAAATTCTGTGATTTTAGCTGATTTTCTGCTTTTTTTTCAAAAAAATACAGATCGAAAACAAAAAACCCAGAACCCAAAACACGGAAGGGTATAAAGAAGAAGAATTTTTTTTTTTTGTGGAGCACAGACGTACGCTTGTCGTTGCTGCTTTGAGGATGCAGGTGCGGCTACAGCCCACATAATTCACAAAGAGAAAAAAGAAGAATTTTTTATTTTTTGTGGAGCGCACTTTGAGGGTTACACCACCCTTTAACAGACAGACGCATGCTTGTTGCTGCTGCTTTGAGGATGCAGGTGTGGCTACAGCCCACTCAATTCACAAAGACAGAAAAAAAATATTTTTTTATTTTTAGTGGAGTGCACTTTGAGGGTTACAGCACCCTTTTACAGACAGATGCATGCTTGTCACTGCTGCTTTGAGGATGCAGGTGCGGCTACAGGGCCTGATTCAGACCCACTCGCGAGCGGCTGTCCGCTCGCAAGTGGGTCGATGTTATGCACTGAGCATGCGCACGATGGAGGGAGCTCCGTCGTGCGCATGCGCCAGACGCGACGAGCGAAGGAAAGTCCTTCGCTCGTTGTGTCCGATCAAAGGGGGCGTGCTGTCAATGTTGATTGACAGCACGCCCCCTTTGGTGGGCGTGCAGGGGGCGTGCCTCCCTGACGGGGGCGTTCCCACGGGAACGCCTCCCGTCAGAAGCCGGCCCACTGACATCACTAGTGAAAACCTCAACCGCAGGCTCCGGCTCGCAAATTCGATGGTCGCGATGGTCGAGACCATCGCGGCCATCACAAAGCACGCTCGTATAGCCTGTGGGTGGTGACCCACAGCTATAAGAGCGTCCAGGAGGACGCTCCATGAAAATGGAGCCCGGCCCTCATTCAGAGCGTGCGCTCTGCTCAGAGCGTACAGCTCTGAATGAGGGCCACAGCCCACACAATTCACAAAGACAGAAAAAAAAAAGAAGAATTTTTTATTTTTTGTGGAGCGCACTTTGAGGGTTACACCACCCTTTAACAGACAGATGCACGCTTGTCGCTGGTGCTTTGAGGATGCAGGTGCAGCTACAGCACATACATTTCACAAAGACAGAAAAAAAAAGAATTTTTTATTTTTTGTGGAGCGCACTTTAGGGGTTACACCACCCTTTAACAGACAGATGCACACTTGTCACTGCTGCTTTGAGGATGCAGGTGCGGCTACAGCCCACACAATTCACAAAGACAGAAAAAAAAGAAGAATTTTTGATTTTTTTTGGAGTGCACTGTGGGGGTTACAGCACCCTTTAACAGAGAAGCCAGCTGGCCCTTTACTTATGACACAGATGCACGCTTGGTGTTGCTCCTTTGTTGATGCATGTGCAGCCACAGTGCACACAATTCACAAACACAGAAATTAATTCCTCCACCATTCTGTCAGTGGTGACAGTATCATACGCAGTGACAGTAGACATGTCAGAAATTGTTGGCACGTCTTTCAGTCCGGACCAGATGTCCAAACCGGTCCTTGACTTATGACACAGGCGCACGCTTGGCGCTGCTGCTGTGTTGATGCACGTGCAGCTACTGCGCATACATTTCGCACACAAACACACAAAAAAAATTGTTTATTTTTTGTGGAGTGCACTTTGGGGGTTACACCACCCTTTAACAGACTTATGGGACACAGGCTCACGCTTGTCGCTGCTCCTTTGTTGATGCACGTGCAGCCACAGTGCACACAATTAACAAACACAGAAAATATATATTTTTTTTTTGGAGTGCACTTTGGGGGTTACACCACCCTTTAACAGATGAGCCAGCCGGCCCTTTACTTATGACAGACGCATGCTTGGCGCTACTTGTTGATGCACGTGCGGCTACTGCACACACAATTCACAAACACCATTTTTTTTGTTTGTTTTGTTTGGAGTGCACTTTGGGGGTTACACCACCCTTTAACAGAAGAGCCAGACGGCCCTTTACTTATGACAGATGCATGCTTGGCGCTACTTTGTTGATGCACGTGCGGCTACTGCACACACAATTCACAAACACAAAAAAATATATATTTTTTTTTTTTGGAGTGCACTTTGGGGTTACAGCACCCTTTAAAGGACAAGCAAGCCAGCCCTTTACTTATGGGACACAGGCGCACGCTTGGTGCTGCTCCTTTGTTGATGCACGTGCAGCCACAGTGCACACAATTCACAAACACAGAAAATAATTTTTTATTTTGTTTGGAGTGCACTTTGGGGGTTACACCACCCTTAAACACACGAGCCAGCCAGCCCTTTACTTATGACACAGGCGCACGCTTGGCGCTACTTGTTGATGCACGTGCGGCTACTGCGCACACAATTCACAAACACAGAAAAAAAATATTTGGAGTTCACTTTGGGGGTTACAGCACCCTTTAAAGGATGAGCCAGACTGCCCTTTACTTATGACACAGGCGCACGCTTTGCACTACTTTGTTGATGCACGTGCGGCTACTGCGCACACAATTCACAAACACAGAAAAAAAATATATATTATTTGTTGTGCACTTTGGGGGTTACAGCACCCTTCAATGGATGAGCCAGCTGGCCCTTTACTTATGACACAGGCACACGCTTGGCGCTACTTTGTTGATGCACGTGCGGCTACTGCGCACACAATTCACATACACAGAATTTTTATTTATTTTTTTGCACTTGGGGGAGCACCCCTGATGGACAGAGCACCTCCTGGACAACATTACAGCACCCCTTTAGGACTGGGACACTGCACAGGACTTTGGAGTGGACACAGCCCCTATGGACAACTGACTGCACAACACAGCCCAGCCAGCCCCTATGCACTTTGGAGGAGTGGACACAGCCCCTATAGACAACAGCAGCACAGCACAACACAGCCAGCCCCTATGGACTTTGGAGGAGTGGACACAGCCCCTATGGACAACAGCAGCACAGCACAACACTACACTGCACTTCACAGCCCAGCCAGCCCTAACTCCCACTCTCCCTCTTCACTGTCCACAGCCGAGTGAGAAAATGGTGCCAACGCGGGTACCTTATATAGTATCCAAAACCCGCGAGACCCGGAAGGCGGGATGATGACGTTTTGCCTCGATTTCAAATTCGAGTCAGGTGGGAAAAGTCAAGCCTGACTCGGATCGGCCTCGGATCGGGGGGGCACGGGGTGATTCGGATTTCAGAAATCCCAACCCGCTCACCCCTAATATATATATATATATTTTTATATACCGTATATACATACATACAGTCAGGTCCATAAATATTGGGACATTGACAGAATTTTCATATTTTGGCCTCTATTCACCACCACACTGGTTTTGAATTGAAACAAACAAGATGTGCTTTAACTGCAGACTTTCAGATTTAACTTGAGGGTAATTACATCCAATTCGGGTGAACGGTGTAGGAATTACAACAGTTTCAATATGTGCCTCCCACTTTTTAAGGGGCCAAAAGTAATGGGACTATCAACTCAAAAGCTATTTCATGGACAGGTGTGGGCTATTCCCTCATTATTTCATTATCAATTAAGCAGGCAAAAGGTCTGGAGTTGATTCTAGGTGTGACATTTGCATTTGGAATCAGTTGCTGTCGACTCTCAATATGAGATCCAAAGAGCTGTCACTATCAGTGAAGCAAGCCATCATTAGGCTGAAAAATCAAAACAAACCCATCAGAGATAGCAAAAACATTAGGTGTGGCCATATCAACTGTTTGGAACATTCTTAAAAAGAAAGAACGCACCGGAGAGCTCAGCAACACCAAAAGACCCGGAAGACCATGGAAAACAACTGTGGTGGATGACAAAATAATTATTTCTCTGGTGAAGAAAAACCCCTTCACGACAGTTGGCCAAAAAAAGAACACTCTCCAGGAGGTAGATGTATATGTGTCAAAGTCAACAATGAAGAGAAGAGTTCACAAGAGTGAATAAAGAGGGTTCACCACAAGATGCAAACCATTGGTGAGCCACAAAAACAGGAAGACCAGATTAGAGTTTGCCAAACAACATCTAAAAAAGCCATTACAGTTCTGGAACAACATCCTATTGACAGATGAGACAAAGATCAACTTGTACCAGAGTGATGGGAAGAGAAGAGAAGGAAAGGAACTGCTCATGATCCAAAACATACCACCTCATCAGTGAAGCATGGTGGTGACATGTATGGCTGCCAATGGAACTGGTTCCCTTGTATTTATTGATGATGTGACTGCTGACAAAAGCAGCAGAATGAATTCTGAAGTGTTTCGGGCAATATTATATGCTCATATTCAGTCAAATGCTTCAGAACTCATTGGACGGCGCTTCACAGTACAGATGGACAATGACCCGAAGCATACTGCAAAAGCAACCAAAGAGTTTTTTAAGGCTAAAAAGTGGAATGTAATGCAATGCCAAGTCAAACCCCTGACCTGAATCCGATTGAGCATGCATTTCACTTGATGAAGACAAAACTGAAGGGAAAATGCCCCAAGAACAAGCAGGAACTGAAGACATTTGCAGTAGAGGCCTGGCAAAGCATCACCAGGGATGAAACCCAGCGTCTGGTGATGTCTATGCGTTCCAGACTTCAGGCTGTAATTGCCTGCAAAGGATTTGCAACAAAGTATTAAAAAGTGAAAGTTAGATTTAGGATTGTTTAGTTTGTCCCATTACTTTTGGCCCCTTAAAAAGTGAGAGGCACATATAGAAACCGTTGTAATTCCTACACCGTTCACATGATTTGGATGTAATTACCCTCAAATTAAATCTGAAAGTCTACAGTTAAATTACATCTTGTTTGTTTCATTTCAAAGCCATTGTGGTGGTGAATAGAGGCCAAAATCTGAAAATTCTGTCAATGTCCCAATATTTATGGACCTGACTGTACAGTATAATACGGTATATAAAACTAAGATTATATGGGACATACTGTATTCATCTCAACCCCCCCCCTGATTTCTGGACATCTTGTTCTGATTACTAACCTTATGCTGCAGAGAATATTAACTTCTGCTGTGCCCTACATAAATCATATATAATACTTTATGCTTAATATAAAATCATGTTTCACTAAACCAAAATATTCAGATCTGCACAAACCATGACCCTGATCCACCAAATACTGCCCAGATTCCCCAAAACATACTCAAATTTTATCAAATCTATTCCACTTTAAGGGGCATATGTATCAAAGCTTCATGTTAGATAAAATTGTGAGATATATATCACCAACCAATCAGCTTCTAACTTACATTTTGCAGGCTGTGTTTAAGAAATGATAGTTTGGAGCTGATTGTTTGGTGATATACATTTCACAATTTAATCTCAAGTTTTGATACATATGTCCCATAGGGTGAGAGAACTAAGGCCCTCATTCAGAGCCACTCGCTATTTGCGGTCGTTCATTCTAAAACAAGGGGTGGCTATTCAAATGAACCGTTCGCTGTTTGCGGTCTGTTCACGCCTCTATGTCTGAACGAGCGAGCAAAACTTGCGTTCGTTTTATGGAATAATACGCCCCCTGCCCGCTCGCATCCTACGTCATGTCCGCTATTTATTAGATTAATCGAGTACATCGACAAGGGTATGAACTGCTCGCTATTCTTGTGGTTGGTGTTTGCTACCACAATTTTGCGAGCAGTTCTGACTCTAAAATAACCCAGTGACGTGGTCAATGACGCTGCTGTTTTAAATATGCACACCCATAAAACGCCCGTTTTGACCTTTAAGCACGCCTGCGTTCTTAATTCCACTCCCCGTTTTCAAGCACCTTCCCCTGTTACCACCCACATACGCCTCCTCCTGTCACTCAAAATAGCAGGCATTCGCTATTTTGCGAGCACATGAATTTCGGCCGCACTGACTGGTTAGCGCATGCGTATAACTATCCGTACGCATGCGCAGTTGGGCTAACATCGCTCGGAACGAACGAACGGCCGCTTACGAGCGGCTCTGAATCAGGCCCAGAGAGCGAGTAATGTGAAAATGTAAACTATTAGTCAGTGTGTTTGTACTTAGGGGTACAGGCTGCGGTGATGTTAAAGGCTGGCTAACGCGTTTCGACGATGGTTCATAAATCTCTCGCAATGTTTCACTTTCTTTGAAACTGGAGAAGCAACGAACATGATCATTGCAGTCTCAGCAACAAATCAATTCCCAAGGGGGAGAAAAGAGAGTAGATCTCAACAACGCAAATATATTTATTATCTTATAAGGGAAATGTGCTATTCAATGCTATTATTTCTGTAATTGTAGATAATACAAGCTTTAATGCAAAATTAACACTTTTACTTTGAAGCCTGAAAGGATTAATTACTGTGAAAATGCATTAAACGCTTGTTACGCCAAGTATATTTTGCTTCATGGCGTGCAGTGCAGTTGCCTTTTTTTGCTGAGGAAAATGAATATGTGATGCGCACATCTTTATATCTAGAAGTGTAAAATGGAAAGATACATGCAGTACGTTCCTCTGATAAAATTACACAAAAGAATTGGATTTAAAGAAAATTCAATATTTATGAACAGCATATTAATGCACTGCAGCTAGGACGTTTTCAAGATGAATTATAGATATACAATTAATAGATATTTTGGCTAGCATCCCATGTTAAAGTGCCATATAAAATGTGGTCTCATTAATTGAGATGATAATAAAACCTTTAATTTATTAATACATAATTTTTATTAAAGTAATTTTGCAATGTAATTAACGCTACAGATTTTATGAAAAACTATTTTGTGGGATAAAAAAAAGCCTGTGTAAAATATATTCTGTATAGTGTCATAGCTGTATTATAGTTAGAGATGTGTGAGGACCCCCGTGTCTTCACTTTGCCAAAACCGCTTTCAAAGGTTTTGGTTTTGCAAAAACCACCCTCAACTGTTTTGGTTGGGATTCGTTTTTGGATTTCTTTAAAATTTTTTACAAACAGCTAAAATTATGTTTTTGTTCCTATAGTATTATTAATTTCAATAACATTAATTTTCAGTCATTTTCAGTCTATTTTGACCACCTCACAGTACCTGAAATGACAAGGGCGAGACTTAAATGCCATCCAAAATACATAAGATATGGGCCCTGATTCAGACCCACTCGCAAGCGGCTGTCCGCTCGCAAGTGGGTCGATGGTCTGCACTGAGCATGTGCACGACGGAGGGAGCTCCGTCGTGCGCATGCGCCAGACGCGACGAGCGAAGGAAAGTCCTTTGCTCGTTGTGTCTGATCAAAGGGGGCGTGCTGTCGATGTTGATTGACAGCACGCCCCCTTTGGTGGGCGTGCCGGGGGCGTGCCTCCCTGACGGGGGCGTTCCCACGGGAACGCCTCCCGTCAGAAGCCGGCCCACTGACATCACTAGTGATGTCAGTGGGAGTGATTTTGGCTCTGATAGAGCCAAAATCACTCCGGGGCTTGCGGTTGAAAACCTCAACCGCAGGCTCCGGCTCGCAGATTCGATGGTCGCGATGGTCACGACCATCGCCGGCCATCAAACTGCACGCTCGTATAGGCTGTGGGTGGTGACCCACAGCTATACGAGCGTCCAGGAGGACGCTCCATTTTTATGGAGGGCGGCCCTCATTCAGAGCGTGCGCTCTGCTCAGAGCGTACGGCTCTGAATGAGGGCCATGGTTTCTAAATATGAGTTCCGAATTGTGAGAAGACCCAAGTCAGGACCCCAAAGTGATTCCGAACTGGAACTTGGTTCGCCTTGGAGTTGGAACCCCTAAGTTCGAAAGTGTACGGTTTTCTCAAAAACTGAACCGCTCATCTCTAATTATTGTAGTGTGTTACTGGCGCATTAAATAAAGAAAAGCTCAAACATCAGTCGTGAACATTTTTTTAGACTTGGCCATAAGGTTAGTTCTAAGCTATGCACATACCATCCAACCCTTCAAATGGCTGCAGTTTACTTCTATTTTCCTCTTTCATTTGAGCAGCTGAGAATCTGACCATAATGATGGCTGCAATGCTAATCATATGCTAATTAGGGACTAACATGCAAATTATTTTGCCGTGGCATCTGTACAGACTCATTGCCATTCTGTACATGAGCTCTTCCAAGGCTCCAGACCAGTAAGAAGCACTGATAACTTTGACACAGTACAGTATGCAAGCAGGGGAAAGGTGGTGGAGGGTAAGGGGAGGCTTCCCCATCAGTAAGTAGATTACCAAAAGTTATTTGGGCAAATACAGGGGAGTGGAAATTAAATTTTTCTCATTAAACTCATTTTCTATCAGGTTAAAGGACCTTTGTCCAAGTAGAAAAACTTGGGGCATGATTCGGAGCCGCTCGCTCGCACTGTGCGTTCACAAGCGGCCTGATGTTCTGCGTATGCACATGCGCACGCTTCATTCTGCGCATGCGCAAACTACACACTGCGGTCGCAACCCTCTCGCTCGCCCAACATAGGCAGCCCAGGGTAATGAGTGACAGGAGAGGCCGTTTGTGGGTGGTAACAGGGGTAGGACACTAATAAAGGGGGGGTTGGAGATGTGAACGCAGGCGTGCCAGGGTGTTTCAACGCCATTTTAGAGGCGTGCATAATTAACAGGCAGCGTCATAGTACACATCACTTGCCTTTTTTTTACACCGATTACCTCGCAATGCTTGCGGTAGGGTAAAACAACCACAAGCGCTGTGTTCACATCCGATGGTGCTCGATGTACCAATGTCTTAATAAACTTCCTGGAGATGACGTGTGCTAGTGGGCGGCTCTGCATGTGCGATTGGGCGTACGCTGACCACTCGCTAAGACATGGTGGGCGTGCCTTGGCGAGCGATCGCTTCCCGTGGTGTCACTTTGAAAAGTTTGCATATGCATCTAGCGAGCGTACGCAGATAGCGACCTGGTCTGAATCAGGACCTTGGTCTGGTGCAATAAAGGATTTTGTGGAAAATGTTTGCTGAACACGTTTGAACAATTATAGATGGTGGCGTCACATGGGGGGTGCGGGCCGCACCCGGTTGTCACCTGCCGAGGGGTGACACCAAAGTGCCGACTCCCCCTCAGTGACAGGAGGAGCATTACATGCAGCACTCGGCTCCTGACACAGTGAGGGAGCCGGCACTGCATACAGGCTGGTCCTCGGGGGCTGTCTGCATATCCGGAACCTGCAGAGTGACTGAAACAGGGGTTCTGCCGCAAGCCCATGCCGCCTACCTGCGAGGCCACATCCCCTTTTTTAACTGCGCACGGCGAAGCAAGGCTATCCTATCCGGTACCTGCGCCAGGTGTCACCAGGGTAAGTGACAGCACTGATTGTAGGTTAATAAGGCTACATGTTAATAGCATTAGAGGTTCTCTGTAATTTACAGCTGGACCCTGTAAAAGACAGTATACTGTACAACATTAACAAAGTGACTAATCCTTTGATTCCCCCACTCATTTCCATGTTATATTGTTTGGCAGTAACTTTAGTAAATTGCCATCATGTCTGTGCCTATAATGTAATCGTAAAGCAGTAGTCATTTTCCTTTTGCTTTTAGAACATTCTGAAAATTGGGTTTCCGGTTGACATATCTCCATATCTGTATTTATTTTTCCTTTCTATCATTTGGTCCGATTCAGAGATGAGAGGCTTGCGGATGTTTGCGCAGTTGAACGATTATTGGTAATCTGCGCATTCGCCTGAGCCGCAACGCGCATCTGTCAGGTTTAATTTTCGTTGTCGCTTATAGTGAGGATTTATCCGCAAAGCGATTGACAGGCAGGGACCGTTAATGGCTCTGGAATCTTCATTCTGGCAGCCATTCAGCGCGACTGCACGGTTACGCAGAAGTCCAATAACCGACTGATTTGTGACCGATGTTTCATCTTTGGAAGCAGTCGCTTGGATTAGTGAAGCCGCCAGTTGGTGTCTCAATACAAATCCAGGAGGTTTGCGCCATTTGCATATTTTAACACAACCGCTGTGTACAAATTCGAAGCTTCGGAGGCGGCATTAGCGTGAGAGTCTGAATCAGGCCCAACTTTATTCTAAGGGGATTTTTTGTTTAAACAAACTGTAATTTCTAGTTTTTAGAACATATTTGTTTTACTCAGTAGATCATTAGTAACCATTAATGCGTTCATCCCTGACGTGGGCAATCTCTGGTCTCCCCAAAGTAAGAGACTCTGCAGGATGAATTTTGGCAGTTGCAGGATCTGACTCCCTCAGTCTGTATGATCTCTCTCTGAGGCTGATACCCTGGAATATAGCAGAATGAACTGACACTATCTACAATTACAAAGTGCAGGGCTGGCTTTGATCTCGTACATTAAATTGCGTTGCTCCCAGCTTCATTCCCTCCGAAACTTTCTAAAGTCACTAAACTTTCAGAACTCAATTTGTGCTAACGCTGTAAAAGCTGGCAAAATTTAATTACAATTTTTAATTACAAATTCTTTGAGAGGACGCACATTATGCCTAATCATGTTCAAAGCTGTGGCTCTCCTCATAAAGGCTCATTAAATATATATATATATTTTGGTCAGCCTAGACTAAGGGACCCAGTTTTGTGTCAATCACTGTGAAGTAATATAATTTAGGATGACGAGTCTCTGTGATTGTTCCTGCACATGGAACTGTGAATGATTATATCTTTTATGCAGATAATGTCGCCTTTTGATCATGCGGTTGCAAATCCAGAATGCATCTGAGGTCATTCATAATGTTTTTATTTTATTTTGAGTTTTCTTGTACTCAGAGACTTTTTTGGCAGTCAAATTGAGCCACATGATTAAATTGTTAATTCTCTAAAAACTATTGAAAATTTGTATCAGGTTTAGCCTAATATCCTTTTCCCGGCTGTCTGGTATAATTCTCCACAGATGCTTACAGTGCTTCTGATAGGAGAGAATCTCCTCCCCAAATACAGTCTTCAAAAAAATATGTGCAGTCAAAAGTAATTATTTATAAACCTCCTATTGGCTGAGGGGTGTTCCCTATACCAAGTTTCCAACCACATCATTTATCTTAGAACCTTATATAATACATACTACAATCTTAATTTACTAAGACAAAGACATGGAGCCACACGTCTGGCAGAAATTGGTCAGCTATTTATTTATTATGTAATTAATTAAAACTGTATAGGGTATCCAACTCTCCCTTTTAAACTTGGCAAACCACCCCATGAGGGAGGTGTCGCCTCCCTCCTAAGGGTTATGCAGTTCATAATATAGTCACGTAGGTAAGTGCACCCCAAAACAATCGAAATTTGGTCTGTTGTTCTTTCTCGTCCAAAATAGCCAACAAAATGTAAACAAATGAGAACCAAGCAATCGGTAGGGAGAGTCGCAAAAAGCTTCACCAACTAAAGAGCTATAGGCTTATGTACAGTAGCACTGCAGTAATATCACCTAACACACCCCTAACCCGACAATAGGCTGACACAACCATGTGACCGGCACCAGGGCCAACCCCCAGCCTTGTGGTTTAAGGTACACATGCATATTCTGACTTCAGCTCTCTGAATCCATTTTGGAATTTACCATGTCCCCATCTCAATATCCTTAGATTTAAAACATAGAAATTATTAACATTAACATTTACTTATATAGCATCTTCCATTAATAATAAGATTCTGTACACATAAAAAATACCATTAAAACAAACAAAAAAAAACAGGGAGGACCACAAAATTTTATTATATTATTTCTGGGCAACTTGTGATGAGGACTTATTGTCCGAAGGTTATATCTGAAGATGCCACCATATACTTTGTAGATTGCTGTAGCTAGAAACCCTGCCCATGAAGCTATAATAGTTCTGGACGAATACTTCTTAAGATTGCTTGATGTAGTCATCACCTTATAGAGGATTATGAGGCCACTGTACCATTTGTATGACCTTGTAACAAGGCAACGACTGCATACGGGCATCAATATCCAGATTAAGACACCTGAATAATTCCAAAGTATGTGAAGAATTTCTTTTTTCACCCATAGATGATAAAAAAGTCAAGGGTCTTGGTTTGTGAATGTGGAAGTTTTGAGATATTTTAATTGGGATTCTAACTGGAGATCAATATATTACTACCCCATGAAGAGCTATATAAATGTACACATTTCCAAACTGATCTCAGGTACAATCTAACATTTTATATGATTTCAATAACCCAATTTGGGAATAAATCAACTGCTACAAAAAATGTCACTTGTCATTCATAATAAACAGTGCATCAATTATAATATATCAGTATGAGTGTAAAGTAGCATATTTACCAATAGTTTTCTTCTTAAAACATAGAATAAAAATATAACTAAAATAATGGAATAAAAGTATCTAATTTCTGTAGTATGACGCGTTTCACAGCGCAGGTCTACATCAGGCAGTTACAGAGCAACAATCCAAATTACCCTGGCAATATAGAGGTGTCCTTACCCTCCTTCTTTGAGCTGGAGAAACCTGGATCATATTATTAGAAGTCCACTCCATGGCACTACATGGCATTGCCTCCTGGTGAAAGATGCAGGAATTCTAGAAAGCCGTGGCCACTATATATTTTTTCCCAAACCCCTCTATTTAGGCTCTCAGGAAATTTCAGGATTTCTGCAGCAGCCTTGAGGAGTTTGCAATCTAATGAGGTAGTGTCAGAACAAATTAATAAAAGGCCAGGTCAGTAACAGTACAGACAGGGCCATAGAGAGCACGCCCAGGCCCAGGTAAAGGAGGGGGCGTGACCTAATCACAGGAGGCGTGGCCATGCCTCCTTGACAAAAAAATAACTAAATAAATCACTTTTGCAGCCCGGCGCTAAGCAGGGGCGCGATCAGTGTGATCGCTCCCCAGCCCTGCACTAAACAGGGGGGTGGGGTGCGATCAGTGTGATATCTCCCCCCACAGCCATAGAAGACTGCTCCGGCAGCTGCAGCAGCTGCAAGCAGTCTCGCACTGCAGCCCAGCACAAGCTGTGTGCTGAGCTGCTGTGAGGGAGGGGGGGGCGACGCCGGAAATTTCAGGATTTCTGCAGCAGCCTTGAGGAGTTTGCAATCTAATGAGGTAGTGTCAGAACAAATTAATAAAAGGCCAGGTCAGTAACAGTACAGACAGGGCAATAGAGAGCCCACCCGGGCCCAGGTAAAGGAGGGGGCGTGGCCTCATCACAGGAGGCGTGGCCACGCCCCTTGACAAAAAAATAACTAAATAAATCACTTTTGCAGCCCGGCGCTAAGCAGGGGGTGGGGGCGTGATCAGTGTGATCGCTCCCCAGCCCAGCACTAAACAGAGGAGGGGGGACGCGATCAGTGTGATATCTCCCCCCCGCAGCCATAGGAGAATGCTCCGGCGGCTGCAGCAGCTGCAAGCTGTCTCGCACTACAGCCCAGCACAAGCTGTGTGCTGAGCTGCTGTGAGGGAGGGGGGGGGGCGACGCCGGACCCGGGCCCCGCCGGGCACCTCTAGCAAGCCTGGGCCCTTTTAAACTGTACCCGCTCCCCCCATTTTGGCGCCCATGAGCACAGATGCAGATGTGGTAGCAAAGTGTAAGACAAAAGAATAATGAAGCACAGGTAGGAGGTCAGGGCAGGATGCAGCCGAGTATGGACAGCGCACAAACAAGGAATAAATTCTGTCTATTGCGCTGATATAAAGCAATGCACCCAGCTGCTAAGTTAATGTACTATTTTTGGGCAATAGTAAAAGAAACAGGCAGATTAATATAAGCATGAATCCAAGATGGCCTTAGCTGACAGATAGAGTCCAGTAACAAGGACAAATAGCTTACAAGACAGACTACAAATGTGTCCACATACATCTATCCTCCGTGCTCTACAAGTCGCATTGCACATAATGCGTGAGCGCCGCGTGACTTGGTAGCGCCGTGCATCTTTTAATGCGACTTTTCCCCTTAAAAATGTTTCTTTTTCGTAAAGCGTTGCGAATAGGATGCACAAGAAGCTTATGCTGATTAAGGGATGGTTCGGTCGCAGAGATGCATGTAGTTCTGTATATGGGCAAATATCCGCAATAAGGGCCTGATTCAGACCCGTTCGCTAGCACATAGCGCTCGCAAGTGGGTTGATGGCCAGGCAACAAACCAGGGCAGCTGTCGATGTTGATTGACAGCTCGCCCCGTTTTGTAGGCGGGTAAGGGTGGCTGACCAAACGGAGACATTCCTGAAGGAACGCCTGCCATTTGTGGGGCCCTGATCCTACGGGAATGAGACTCTACCACAAGGGTCTCATCGCAAGCCCGATGGTCGCGACCATCACCTGGCCGTTCGCAAAAGCTTTGGCCTGGTAAAAAAAAAAAGCGTCCGCCTCTGAATCAGGCCCTAAATTCCATACATGCAGTGAGAGTGTAACTGCTGCTGGCTTACAGGCTTATATTATGCACTAATGCCAAATTAGCCCCAGAGTGCTAAGCTAAGATCTGCACCGGGGTGCAGAAATTGGAGTGACTATAGCCAGGCAGCGTCAGGGAGCAGGAACAGTGCATGAGTACAGAGCTGACCGTAAAGCACATCTAGCCCAGATAGAAAAAGACTCTGCGGCTCTGCGGAAGCCTTGTGAGAACAGAAAGTGAGTGGATCCCAGTAACAAATCCAAAAAAATGATTATTTTTATGTCATTACAAAGAAACACACTCAAAGTCCCCATTGCTGCAGCTAAGGCTGGGGTCATTAAAACTAAGAGCCTGAATCAGCAAGGAACGCAGGTGCTAATACGCACGCAATCGGCCGAATGTTGCGAACTAGTCAATGCGATTGGGATTGCAATGACTACGCAGACCCATCACAGAGTGATTGACAGAAAGTGCCATGTTTGGGTGGTGACGGGGGTGGTGGTCGGCAAAATACAGGCGTGCGAGTGCGTTTGAACGCCGTTGCAGGGGCGCGCATAAATTAGCCACTGCAATGCTGTACACAGCCTGAGGCCTGATAGCGTGCGATAATGTTAGCAATTCCTGAGTAAGGTCTGACCTTGTACAAGTGTGCGTGAGGCTGTGATTTTACTCGATTGTACCGATGGTTTTGCAGTCTTGATAAACATCACGGCTGTGTGTAAGGTAAGGTGGGCGTCCCTGTGTAGTACTGCGGCAGGATAGTGATCACAATGGAATAGCATACTATCGCATGTGCGTAATCGCTATTGCATTCGCAGTTACGATCCGTAATGAATCAGGCTCTAAGGCTCCTCTTGGCCAACTCATAACACTCTCTAGATTTTTAAAATCAACAATCTGGCCAAGAAAAGGCTCTGACGCTTTGCCTGCCAATAGGGTCATTCTAAGAGTTGTGTTAACTGAACATTTACAGAGGGTGACTTATTTCACTTGCATTAACTCATTAAGATGGTCACCTTTCACAAAACTTGCAATGTAAAACATTTATTTGAAGCCATCTTCTAATTGCTATTTATTGCGCCTGCTATTTCTTTGTGCAAAGTCAAATGCTTTGGCCTCTAGGTTGGTGCTTGAAAAATACTACAAAAAAAGGCACCGATGGTGGATGCCTGATACATAACTTACGTCCAGTATTAGCCGGTGCACCGCGGGCTTTGCCGCATCTGTATTTCTTATCTTCATTTATTATTTCGCTGGCCAAGAGAAAAACGTAACCTGTTAGGAAAGAAAAACCTAATCCTGCATTTGCTCTGTACCTGGCACATCCAGCATGGGGGGATTAAAGACTTAATCTGATGTTATCCAATGGTATCAAGAAATACTTATATTACTATAGAAAATCACATAACTACTGTAGCATAACACATAATGCCTGGAGTCATTTGGAAATAAACAAAAAAATCTCAGGAGCATCTTTGTTCAACAACACATAAAACGTCATGAAGCTGCAATGTATAAAAACGAGTTCCCCCCCCCCCCTTATCCTTCCACGGGTACCAGTCAAGGGGCAAAATTTACAAAGCGGCGGAATCAAAACACCTGTGGTTTGGTGGCGGTTTTGCAGCAGTTTCTAATTGACGGCCCTGCTATATTCTATTCTAAAATGTGTTTTGACAATGGGTTTGCGGCAGTTTTGCAGCGGTTTTGGCAGGGGCATCTTAAGAGAGGAGGGAGCTCATGTGCACTCCATGTGCGGGGCCCCCTCCTCTCTCCCTGGTGGCCGGCAGCCGACTGATGCGGCTGGCCAGCCACCGGAGCATTAGTAGACCCCGGGCACTAGAGTGTGCCCGGAGTCTACAGCACATGCGCAGAACACTGGAAAAATGGCTGCAGCGGCCATTTTCCGGAGTTCTTGAGCAAAGCTGACACCCGACGCGGGACCACGGACAGGTGAGTTTAAACTAATATGGGTGCAGGGTGCGTGGCCCCGCACACACTGCACCCATAATAGATACGCCACTGAGTTTTGGCCTTAGTAAATCTGGGAATAGCAAAACCACTGCCAAACCGCCACCAAACCACTGGGGTTTAGAACCCACCACTTAGTAAATGTTGCCCAAGATGTCACCACCATAAGGACAACATGTTATAAATGTAATATATAACATGTCGACATTCACAACCTTGACACTCACATAATGCCGACATGTCCAAGATGTTAACATTGTGGCTGTTGACAGATATGCCAATACATGCCAATAGGATTAGTGTTAGGCTGCAATTAGGGTTAGGCGGCATGTTCTGAATGAAAGTCAACAGTGACTGAAACGCTAAACGAACTACCCAGTGTTGTGTGATCATTTATTACAAGACCCATGAGTGCCGCTGCTTTGTTTCTTATTCATATAAAGTATTCCATACTTCACAGGACACAAGGGCGATTTTAACTTGATTACGGATGAGTGCCGACTCTGTGCTTATATATGTATATATATATATATATATATATATATATATACAATACTGTGCAAAAGTTTAAGGCAGGTGAGTAAAAAATGCTGCAAAGTAGTAAAACTTTCAAAAATAGAAGTGTTAATAGTTTATTTTTTATCAATTAACAAAATGCTAAGTGAATGAACAGAAGAGAAATCTAAGTCAAATCAATATTTGGTGTGACCACCCTTTGCCTTCAAAACAGCATACATTTTTCTAGGTACACTTGCACACAGTTTTTGAAGGAACTTGGCAGGGAGGTTGTTCCAAACATCTTGGAAAACTAACCACAGATCTTCTGTGGATGTAGCTTGCTCATATCCTTCTGTCTCTTCATGTAAACCCAGACAGACTTGATGATGTTGGGATCAGGGCTCTGTGGTGGCCATATCTTCACTTCCAGGACTCCTTGTTATTCTTTACACTGAAGATAGATAGATACATAAAAATAAACTATTAACACTTCTACCTTTTAACTTTGCAACATTTTTTCCAGACCTGCCCAAAACTTTTGCACAGTACTGTGTATGTATGTGTATATATATATTTTTATTTATATACATATATATATATATATATATTATACAATCATATATATATATGTATATATATGTGTGTGTGTATATATATATATATATATATATATATATATATATTGCAGTAGGACTGAAGGGTCCAGTACAGGTGTTGACTAAGTCAGTTGCCAGTTTCAGGCCAGGGTTTGTGCGTGAAACTTTGAGTCTGGAATGGCAGCTGATTACAGACACCTGTGTGAGGCTGGTAATAGAGCTGAAGAGACACTGGGAAACTGATCCTGACGGAGAAGTAGTCGCCCAGGATATAGGCCCGGGGTTGATTAGTATTAGGAATCCTGGACCTGTGAGTCCACTAAAAGAGCTGTATTGCTGTTCGGAAGATTCTGTGTGCCATCCTGTAACATCTGTCCTGTATTCCTGCCTGTGGTGAGAAAATAAACATCTTTTGGATTTTACTCGGTCTATGTGATTCTTGTCACAATATATATTTCCAACATTTCAGAGCTTTATTTTACTTTCTGTCAGATCATAAAATAAAGCTCAGAAACATTGGACATCTATATCTATAGTAATATAATAAGAACGTTGTGTCTGTGTGTTTTTGTTCCAAACAGGCACAAAAACTACTGAACCGATTTTCATGAAAACCACATCATTTTGTAGTGTGAACTACTAGAAATAACCTGCACTATGTATCATCTCGATTCATCTTTTAATGCTGAGCAAAAACAAAAACAATATGTATTTATACCATCAATGCAAGAGATAGGTGCGGCACAATGTGCGTGGCCGGTAAGGGGTGGGGGGAGAGGTGCTTTGGGCCTGCAGTCACTTGAAGAGAATAGGCTACATAGCAGTCTGTGTACAGGGCACACAGTGACATTGGTGAGTGGTGGGTGAAGGCGCTGCTGCCCCCAGTTTGTATAGCGCTACTGGTTACGTCGGCCACTTCTGCAACAGGGCCCCCATGTAAAGCAATACAATTAGAATACCTCACATATAGATAGACAGATAGATAGATAGATAGATAGATAGATAGATAGATAGATTAGCAGTGCCTACCTATTGTTGCTGAGTGATTATTAATTTTATTCAATGACGAGGAGATTGTTTCTGTTTTGGCTCAACCATGTGGCATCACATGACAAGACAAGCTGATAACTGTGGGGAGGTAGCTCCCATATTGGCTCATTAGATATGTGGAGGACAATGATCATTCTGAAAGCAATTTCATCCTACAGTCATGGCACCAGGGGCCATGATGACTAAGATGGGCTCGGGGTGCCTTCATAGTGTTATGAAACACCGACCTATTTGGCATAAGCCCTATAGAGCCATACGCTGAGGTCTTCTGCTTATAACAACCACTTTATATCCTTTAGAAATTGCTATTGTAACCGGTACTTAGATGCTACCAGGTCTTAAACACACAGTAGTAGAGGTTTATACAAGTGACAGGTGATCACATCATAAAACCTGAAGTAGTAGAAAACAACTTGCAATACAATGAGATTGAATGGTTCATTATGTGTGTAGATAATAACAGCAGGAACTTAGTACCAACCAGCAGTGGCTCCAGAGGTGGGGCTACAGCACAGTCCAAAATTCAAATAGGGGAGCCACACCAACTGCCAGTGAGTCCCGGGCAGGGATATTTGGCAGTGTTCGGGGTAGCAGTTGATGTGGCTCCATCAGTTGAATTTTGGACTGCACTGCAGCCCCACCTCTGGAGCTCCCACTGGTAACAACAGACTGTAATAGGTGATGGCCAACATAAATGTCATGGTTCTAAAAGTTAGTAAGATGATTCTTAGCAATAGGAGTTTTGCAGGAAGGATGAGACCATACATCAAAATGGCTAGGCACACAACCATACAGGAATCCAACAGTATTGAGTAGACACCAGGATCAGCAAACTAACTCCAAGGCAAGAAGCTATAACTGGCAATCTAGTGAAAGGCTGGTTGCCTTTTAACTAAAACATAGGCCAATCAGGAATCTCCAGAGACCGTCCCTCTAAAGAAAAATCTCATGCAGCTGAGTAGGTGCACATCTCAACCAGAGTCCTGGCTGCTAGGTAGCAGCCGGAACCAAGAAGCACCACCAACATCAGTAACGACCGTCAGGACCTTCGGGCTGTGCGTCCTGCATGGTGCGGTGTCCCGGTAGCCTGCCATCAGCCAGCACCTGCCGAGAAGGTGAGCCGCGGCGGCAGCACATAACACATAGGGACATCTCTCTAGATTTTTGTCCCTGTCTGTATGTGGAGCAATGTGTAATGTGCTGAGCCTGTATAATACATATAAGAAGGGGTTAAAGTGGACCGGAATGGAGCGGAACTGCGTTTCATCACTTCTATTTGGAGACAGAAACAGTTCCGCCCCCTCCGACCCACCTAGCCCCAGCATCGCAGGGAGGCTCCATTTTCCAGGCCCCCTACTGAGATTTTGTTACCAGTGGGTGCAAGGCTCCCTCCCTGCAGCACCAGCGGCATGTGCTCAGGCTTCCGGGTCCCGCTGTGTGCAGCGAATTATGGGAGAGATGTCATGACATCATGACATCTCTCCCATAGTTCAGACTCAGGAGTAGCCAGGGGGACCAGACAGCAGTGAACATGGGAGCGGGGCTTAAGGTAAATATTAGTTGTTGTTTTTTTGTGTAAATGGATTTACAATAGGGGACGTTACCACAGGCAAAATTAGTACAGGGGGCACTACTACTGGGGGCATTACTACAGGGGACACTACTACTGGGGGTATTACTCAGGGGGCACTACAGCTGGGGGCATTACTCAGGGGGCATTACTACTGGGGACATTACTACAGGGGGCACTACTACTGGGGGCATTACTACAGGGGACATTACTCAGGGGGCACTACTACTGGGGACATTACTACAGGGGACATTACTCAGGGGGAACTACTACTGGGGGTATTACTCAGGGGACATTACTACTGGGGGCATCCTTCAGGGGGCACTACTACTGGGGGCATTACTCAGGGGCCACTACTACTGGAGACATTACTCAGGGGGCACAACTACTGGGGGTATTACTCAGGGGCCACTACTACTGGAGACATTACTCAGGGGGCACTACTACTGGAGACATTACTCAGGGGGCACAACTACTGGGGGCATTACTCAGGGGTTTCCCGTATGACTCGGATCTGAAAACGAGGCAAAACATCATCCTCCCACTGTCGGATTCTCGCAGGTTTTGGATTTTATAAAAGTCCCGGTGATCGGCGCCATTTTCACTCCGTCTGTGGAGAGTGTACAGAGCAGACATGCTCTGTTCTTCTAGGGTACAGTCAGTGTTGTGTGTTGTTGTCAGTGACGTGTCACTTTTTGTTCAAGGGTGCAGTGTTGTCAGGCTGGGGCTGCAGTATATAAAGTGGGGGGTGCTGCTGTGTCACTCACTGCTGTCCTGTCAATCAAGGAGCAGGGGCTGCAGTACATAAAGGGCAGCTGCTGTGTTGTCCATAATAGGGGCTTGGGCTGCAGTACATAAAGGGGTGCTCTGTCAATCCAGGGGTGCTCTTCCCCAGTGTAAAAAAACAAAATTAAAATTAAAATATTTTTTGTGTGTGTGCTAGCCAGGTAGTTACTAGTTAGTAACTAATTACGCTATTATTGTTCAGAGACAAAGCTGGCCAGACCGCAGTCAATCATCCATGTATTTGTGGCTCTGCGGGTGGTCCGCCCGCACTCTGCTGCTCCGCAGGCGTGCTTTGTTGTCCATAAAGGGGTGCTGTGTTGTTCATCAAGGGGCTGTTGCCTCATCCAAGGGTGCTCTTCCCCAGTGTTAAAAAAATAAAGGTTAAATAAAATTGTCATTCCACAAAAAAAGATCTATTTTGATTTTTTTGTGAATGTGTGCTACTGTAGCTAGTAGATACGCTATTTTTGTTCAACTACCGGTCAGACCGCAGTGTAAGTTTGTTGATATGGAGGACAATCAAATGAGAGGAGAGCAGGAACCACATACTAGTGCTGCCAGCAGTCATGATGACGATGCAAGGCCGTCAACTTCAACTACGAAGGCCGATGCCCAAAGGCTTAGGTCAGGACATGTAAAATCAAACAAGCAATGTTTTACAGTGTTAAAGAAAAAAATAAATAAAAAAACTAAATTAGCTGCAGAGAAAAAAAAAATTGGCAGTATGCCATTTAATACACAAAGTGGGAAGGTAAGGGTAAGGCCTTGGGCTTGATTTATGACTGGTGGTTCTGCATCTTATGATTATGTAAGCCCTTCTCCCTGTAGAAGTGTCAAAAAAATGAAAATCACTTATGCACATGAACCAACTGTGTTCTTAGAAAAGTCACAGATCCCCGAGGAGAGTCCAAGTGTGTCCACAGTTGCCATGTGTGAGCCTGACCTTTCCAATATTGTAATCGAAGAGGATCCTCCTTCCACCATTTGTGTGCTCTCTGCAAATGTGGGGATGAGCCACACAAGTCAACATACTGATGCAGAAATCAAGGATGTTTCTGTGGAATTGCACCAGGAGAATAAGGAGGATATTTCTGTAGTTGGCGCTAATAAGGATGATGAGGATGTTGATGATGTTGATGCCAAGTATGTTGTTTGTGTAAATCAGGCAATAGTTGTTGCCCATGGTATGAATAAGCCCATTGTCATGCCGGGGCAAAAAACAAAAAAATCCACCTCTCATGTGTGGAATTATTTCAACCCAAATCCAGACAACAATTGTCAAGCCATCTGTAACGTTTGCAAAGTAAGAGTGAGTAGAGGTAAGGACCTTAACCATCTAGGAACCTCCTCCCTGTTACATCACTTGCAGCACATTCATCAAATTGAAAAATATTTTCAAATTCAGAAACTTTGGCTAAAAACATAACAGTCAGTCCAGCGTCACCAAAGCTGCTCCCTTCTCTCTGTTAGATCCAAGTGCATGCAATCTCAACCACCAACTCCTGCATCATCATCAACATCCTCAATCATGACCAAAAGTAGTCCTGCGTCTATTTTCATAAGAATCCTCTCCTATCCATGATTCCTTAGAAGGATTCTTGAATGCTACACCTGTTGCTGCTGCTGCTGTTAGTGGATCTTCATCCCAGAAGGGGACGAGAAGGAAGACTACTTTTAGTAGTTTAACAAAACATTTGACTGTTAATCGTTTGCAAGGAGGAGCAAGTATGACAGCAGTCACCCAGTTGCACAGTGGATTACTGGTGCCACAACAGCGATGCTGGTATTATATGTATATCCAATATCCTGCCATTAATGCAGTGGGTTTTAGACCGTTAATTGAGGTCTTGTGTCCCCGCTACCATGTTCTTCTAGATTCCACTTCACTAGAAAAGCAATTCCCAACCTGTACAGTGACTTAAAAAAAAACCTTATTAGTGTCCTTCGAAATGCCGTTGTATCCACTGTCCACTTCACCACAGATATTTGGACAAGTGGGACAGGGCAAACTAAAGATTACATGACTGTGACAGCCCACTGGGTAGATGTATTGCCTCCAACAGTGCAAACAGCAGCAGCATCTAACTAATGTCAGCTCATTCAGAGGCAGGCTACTCTGTGTATCACCAGTTTCACTAAGAGGCTTATCGCTGAAGGGCATGCAGGAGATGCTCTCGGTGGCCCAAAAATTTTCGGGACATTTTTGACATTCAGAAACTGAGTGTCAAAGATTGCAGCAACAGCAAGAAGTAGGAGAGGAGTGGGAATGCACCTTAGTCAAGCGCAGTGGAGTATAATTTCCATGTTGTGCAAAGTTCTCAAACCCTTTTAACTTGCCACACATGAAGTTAGTTCAGGCACTGCCAGCTTGAGTCAGGTCATTCCCCTAATCAGACTTTTTGCAAAAGCAGCTGGAGAAACTTTTCCTCTAAGTATGTCGGACTTGTAGATCAAGTCCTTCATTTGCTTCACCAGGATGCAAGGGTTGTCAATCTCTTGATCTCAGATCACTATATTTTGGGGACCATACTTGATCCTAGGTTTAAGTCATACGTTGTGTCTTTCTTTCAAATGGACAAAAATCTGAAGAGATGCAAAGAGCTGTTGTTGAAAAAATTGTCAGCTCAAGCGGCACATGACACGGCATCATCTGCTCCTTCAATTTCTGCGGCTGCCAGGAAATAACTAAATTTTCCTAAGAGACCCACTGCTGGTGATGCAGATCAGTTATAAAACCTTATGACATCTGATCGGGTCTGAAAGAACTGCCTATAATTACTGATATGTCTCCAGTGACTGTCTGATACCGTCACCATTCAGAGAATGGTGGATGATTATTTTAGGGATAGCATCCAAATAGGCATGTCAGACAGTCCGTTTCACTACTGGCAGGAAAAAGAGGCAATTTGGAGTCCCTTACACAAACTGGCTTTGCTTCACTTAAGTTGCCCACCCTCCAGTGTGTACTCTGAAAGAGTTTTCAGCGCAGCCGGGAACCTTGCCAGTGATCGGCATAGGAGGTTACTTCCCCAAAATATGGAAAAGATGATGTTCATCAAAATGAATTCCAAATTCCACGAGGAAGACATCTACCGTCAATTAAGTAAAAAAAATAATGAGGCGCCTGTAATGGTGGTTTCCAGCGGGGACAAATTAATATTGTGTGAAGAAGAGGATGCACACACTGATGGGGATGATGATGATGATGATGATGATGATGATGATGATGATGATGATGATTATGACATCTGATCTTACCTACGTAGTAAAGCCAGTTTGTGTATGTAGAGATGTCAGCTGCCCGTTGGTAGCTTGTTTTGTGGGGGCCCAAACAAACCAATTGCTTCCGCCACAAGTGGCAATCCCTGTCACTGAAGTGATTGGTTTGTTAAACTGTGAATGTCCTGTTTAATATATACAACATAAGGGTGAGTGGGAGGGCCCAAAGACAATTCCATCTTGCACCTCTTTTCCTTGCATTATGTGCTGTTTGGGGCATTGCTGTCTGACATTTTAAATTTTACATTTTATTAAACTGCCATCCTGTCTGCCACTGCAGTGCCTTTCTCTTTCCTAATTGTACCATGTTGGTAATTGAACTGCAACAGCCGCTGCAGTCTTCGACATGCGGTTGCTGAATGCCGAAAATGTCCAGAAATTGTTATGGCCACAGACAGCATCTTCTGCATGCCCCTTTAATTTAAAAAAATATTCTGAACCACCAAGTTAATTTTGTGGGCAAACATGGGTCATATTGTTCACCCATGCTCTCCCCTCCTCTTCATAAATTTGCTTCAAAATCCAAAACTTAAATCAAATTTACTATGAATCAACCCTTCCTTTTCCTGCCTTCAACTACATACATACTCCAACTGCCTCAGGCCTTAAGCTGGCCACACACTAGACCAACTTACATCCAACCAGCCAACTTGTTGATTGGCTGGAATGAAAATCTGGTAAGGTATTTGAGTAAATGATGATCAACAATTTGCTCCTAAATGCCAGAAAACAGATGAAAATGGTCGTTCAGACAAGTTTGTTAAATGTTTAATCTAAAATATTTGTTCTAACAACAGTTGTTTTCCATTTTCCGGCATTTGGGAGCCAATTGCTGATTGTCATTTGCTTTCATACTTTACCAGATTTTCATTCCAACCAATCAACTAGTTGGCTGGTTGGACAGATAATCTGTAGATGTGTGGCCAGCTTTAGTCTTGATTAATAAAAAACATTTATTTCTTATGTGCCATGTTGGAAGTTGAACTGCCACATGTTAGTGCCGCCCACTGCTGTCGCTTAGCTTAGTCAGCCAGCTAGCTTAGTGCAACCTTTTGGCCTAAACTGGATGAAATCAATATTGTGAGCTTTGAGTTGGTCAAAATTGGCTGGAAGTGACTGGAATTAATTGTTATTGAGTTTAACAATGCTGTAGGAACAAAAACAGGCCAAAATTATTTGATTTCAGCTGTTTTTATGATTTTTTTGAAAAAATACAGTTCCAAAACCAAAACACGCAAGGGCGGTTTTGGCAAAACAATTCAGATCTAAAACACGCCAGAGATACAGATCCAAAACCAAACCCAAAACACAGGGGTCGGCACACATCCCTAGTATAACTCAAAATAATTGTGGGTCAGTGTTGATATACGGCATTCTGACACATTTCCATAATACAGGAATAAGCTAAGGTAACCCAGGAGGGAGCACTGTTACAAATGAGCATGGGGTCCATTTAGGAATCCAACGTCAGTTATCCCTGTTCCCAGCAAGAAATGGGCACACCGATTGCGGCAGAGACCAGGAGACCCTCTACAACGCAGCCAGAACTTCTGACTTAAAATAGACAACTCATTATCCAGCTGGGACATTTATCCAGCTCGGAAATATATATTTAGTGAAAATGAGCAAATATTTAAAGAGCGTGAACTCTCGGCTTCAATGTTTGATTTGTTACTGTGAAAGATGTATTCTCTGTCTCTCTCCTCGGATATAGGTCACATTACCATTCCAGAGGTAGACATTCTGGACCTGAATAGCAATATGAATATCTGTACTTATTACTAATTCAGCCAGGGTTTTCCTTTTGGCCTGAGGCATACATTACTTTTTCTATTTTTACCCATAATGTTCCCTATGTAACAGGCTTTGAGTCGCAGGAACAGGTGCGATTCCAGCAATATAGTCAGTAGTTTTAACCAACCATTTTTTCCATTTTAAATTATTGCTGCTTTAAATCTACCAGCTAAGGCCCTTATTCTGAGTCGAGCACTTTTCCATCTGGCCACAAAAGCCTGTTTATATGCAGGAGCATCTCAACGGTTTCAGGGGTGTGCCTCATTCTGCAACTGCAATCCCATATGCCGGAAGCAGGGCTCTGGCGTCTCACGTTACGACTCCCGTTCTGAGTGACCATAGACTCACTTAAAGATTTGATGTTTGCATGATCTGCGTTCGATTCGGAGTATGTGTACGCCATTGCGGACAGTTAAAATGCTTCAGGTGGGCGTCTCTGTACAGGACCCGGCCACTATTGCATTTGCGTGATTTCGCACATCCACAGCTGCATAAATAGCATCTGTGGGAGCATTGGCATACAACCCTGAAGCAGGACCGATATGTGATTTGCATCGTACTGTAAAAAGAATGGCACACGTGTGTTCTGCAAAATGTGGCTTCTTTGATGAGTCAAAAATATAGATGGAACAAATTATTCTATGATTTATTTATTTTTTTATTAATTGGAAGAGCTATTATATTGTTAAATATGTTTTTTATTATTTAAATTTGCATTTAATAAACTGAAATGTCTCCTGTGGATGGTCTGGGTCATCTTCTGTTGCTGTGTCTACTGTCCTCTACTGTATAGACAAAGTTTTGCAGAGGAAATTGTGGCGGACGCAGCAGTCAAAGACGACTGAATCTATTTTGTGTACAGGAAGATTCATAGCCATATGGAAAATTCTCAATCGGTTGCAGATAATGCCAAAGGTGTTTTCCACTATCCTCCGTGCCCTGGATAGATGGTAATTTAAGATGCGCTTTTCTTTTGTCCGGCCCCTTTGCGCATATGGCTTCAGCATGTGTTTATGGAGAGCAAACGCCTCATCAGCCACAAAAATGTAGTTTAGGCCATGCTTTGTTGCCGCTGTAGATGGCAAATTCAGAAGGTTGGTGTTAAGTCTCTCATAGAAGTGTTTGTTAAAAGACCCTCTATCAGAAGCATGGCCATTTTTGCCCACATCAACAAAATAAACTCGTAATTGGCAATATATGAGCAATATACTATAAAAACCCTTATAATTGTAATAAAAGGATTTACTGTGGGCAGGTGCGTGAATGCGGCTATATTTGCCATCAATGGCTCCACCGCAGTTGGGGAAATTCCACCTAAGTTCAAATTCCTCAGCAATGGTCTGACACTCTTCCACCATTGTTGGGAACTAGAATAAAGAAAGAAAAAATATATTACAAAACTTGTAATAAAATAACATTATTCTTTCTCTCTCCTATAACACCAGACCTCGACCCCAGCACTAGTCCACAAATGGCCACCCGAAGTGAGAGCGAGGCCGAATTTGCTCAGCCTGCTTCAAGATGGCGCAGGTACCAGGGCAAGACCCAGGCGCAGCCAGATACGCTGCTTAAACAAGTTGAGCAGGCCCTACAAAAGCCCCCGGACATGTTCGACTACCTCGGTGTAAGGTTCTGGTTTTGTTGTGAGTCCAGGGTGGTAAAAGGAGCAGACACTGAAGCAGATTTAAAAATAAACGTGGAATTTTTAATGAGTGGCTTAACAGACATGAATGTGGAAGAACAAAAAGTCCGGGCATAGCACTAAAGTGCACTTGAGAAACTGTAGTGAGGCAATGGGAAAAAGTCCAGGTAGTGATAACAGAAGGTAGTCCAGTATTCCAGGGTTTGTGAGACTGAAATGAGTTGCAGGATGAAGTGAGTTGCAGGATGAAGTGAGTTGCAGGCTGAAGTAAATGGCAGGCTGAAGTGAGTTGCAGGCTGAAGTAAATGGCATGCTGAAGTGAGTTGCAGGCTGAAGTAAATGGCAGGCTGAAGTGAGTTGCAGGCTGAAGTAAATGGCAGGCTGAAGTGAGTTGCAGGCTGAAGTGAATGGCAGGCTGAAGTGAATTGCAGGCTGAAGTGAGTTGCAGGCTGGAATGAATTGCAGGCTGAGAAATAATGTCCAGGGAAACTGCAAGTAGAGGCAAGGTGCAGGGTAACAGCTGACACAGGTACTCAGGCAAGGGAGAGGCAAAGGAGGAGGCAGGAGCCAGCGGGGCTGGAACAGGCAGGGTGAAGCAGGCTAGGTAATGATCCCAACAGACAGGTGAATGAGCACAGGAACTTGCTCATGCTGAGAAACACGTTGCACTGGCAATGAGAGGAAGCTCTGCACTCCCTTAAATACCCAGTGCTGCACTGTGACAGGCCAGAGAGAGCAGGTGACACACCAGGATAGGGCGACTAGGTCACATGACCGGAGGCAAGATGGAGGCGCCCATGCCAGAGCGGAACAGGAGCACCACCAGGCCTAACCAGACCAGAGTGACATTATGCCCGCACAGGACTATGCGCAGCCAATGCACCCCACTAGATACCAGCGCCACCGCCAGACGCCCCTCGCCATAGCGTCTTCACAGGTAATACCTGCCGGCCGGAATGCCGATAAACTCTGGTCGTGACACTCGGCACTCATATAGCCAGTAGTCTCTGGGAAATGGCTGAATGCCAACAAATCCATGCCCAGAGGATCATCTACGAGACAGTGATCCGAGGGAGATTGAAGCAGCTGGGCACCACAACAAGGTTGACCAATGAGCCTCTGCCCCTGACAATGGTGCAGCCACGCTATGGGTCATCCTCATCCCATTCCCACCTACAACCAATCTACCAGGCCAAACAACTGGGCAACTGGGGTCAACCCCATCCCACCCTACACACCATCCCACTTATCTTACTCCTGAACTCACCAACCTCTCCACATCCTTCTCAGAGGTTCTTTACAGAAGCATGTTGGAGGATGAAGAGGAGCTACTCCAAATATTTTATTTTTTAAATTCTAATTTAAAAAATCAACATGCTTTATCTCTCCCAATAGCTACTGCATGGTATACGGTGTGGATGATGCAGATTGGACAGGGTCACTAAATGCATGGTGCAAGGACAGGGGCCTCAATCTTGAATTTCGCCATGTGCTATTCAATCTGTCGTCTGACACACCGTATACCATACAGATGCCTAGCTATTGGGAGAAATAAAACTTTTTGATATAGCAGTTTGTATACATTTAAAAGCAGCCACGTTGGTTTTGCTTTTGATATTTATAGCCATGTTGGTTGATTTTTTTTTCCCTCAGTGTGAAAAAAATAAATAAAAACAAAACATTTTCTTTCACCTGAAAAAAAAATATGTAGCGTTTTTACTCCCCTTAAAGTAGTGGAACTTCAGGACATTGACAATGGCATCACAGGTGTCCGGGTTGATGCGCCCCAAAGCCTGGGGGGAAATGAGGGTCCCAAACTTCAGGTCTTCAAAGGACCTTCCTTTAGCCAGGTACCTCAGGGTAGCAATGAGACTCTCCTCAGCCGGGATGACCCACCTTATGCCGGTGTCCTGCCTCTGGATATAGGAGGTCACCAGACGCAGCGACTCCTGGAAGGTGGCATCATCCATACGCAGGTAGTTGCGGTGATTGACCGGGTTGTTCTCCCTAATCTCCATCAACAGGGGCACATGGGAGCGAGTCTGCCTCTTCATCAGCCAGTCCTTGGTCCAGCTTGACCTTATCCTCCTCCTCTCCTCAGCTCCATCACCTTTGAGCTTAATTTAGCCATAGGCTAGAAGAAGCTTATAGCGATAGGTATCCATCACCAGAGAATGTAGTATAGAACACACTTTGTTAAAGGCAAGCCCAAAACAAAGCAAAACACAATAGCAATGTACAGCATTCAGTAGGGTATAAAACCAAGCCTCACTAGTCACAGAGCAGAGTGTGCCCAGATCTAAAATGGATGCTGCCTTTTATACCCCCTAGTTAAGCCCTCCCCTACTGAGATTCCAGCAGATGCATTGTGAGGTTGTTTGTTGCATACGATATATCTGAAACGATTTGCAATAGATGTACGACACATCTAATCGTATGCTCGCTTGCACAATCGTACCATTTGTGGGTACAAATTGTAAAGAATTTCATGGGAAGAATTTTCAAGGGAAATAGTATACGAGATCGCATTGTATACAAAACGCACCGTGTATGGGCACCTTATGAGTTAAGCTAAGCCTTATGCGTAAACTGCAGATATCAACCATTAGGGAGTATAATATTAAAATTCATAAGATGCGGTAATGGAACCTTTTTTATGGGATCCTAGAGCAGCGGCATAATGCAAACCATGGGTCATCCCGGTGTTCCTTTATAGTTGGAAAAAAATTCTAGATATCTGCAAAATTCAATTAGCTGTTATTCATATTTTCCATAACTTATTTTTGATTAACTGTAAAAGTTTCCTAAGCCGCAAGTCTGACTCAGTATTGTGAAGAACAGTTCCTGCAAAAAAGTTTTCCTTTTTCACTTTTTCCTCTAAATATAGCTGTTGACTTCCAGTCCCTCAAAGAAAAATGGAAATCCAGGTCGTGACATGTATAGGTTCAGAAAGTGTATCCATAATAAGACACTTCTGGAAGCTCGTCTAACAAATAAAACTATTCTACAAAAGAAACAGAAACTCCAATCTTATCCCACTTTTCATTTCCTAATGTATGCAAACTCAAAATAGCTCAAATTTGAGAAAGTCATATTTTATTGTCAAGGTTATTGTAAAGGCTTTAAATTACCTATTATAACTTTTCCCAGGGCACTATAACCCGCGGTGCGCGCCAAACGTTTGATGAATCATAGCCTGGACAAGTGACAGTGTGACACACGTCCAGAATTAGAGGGGCATATAAAAGTCCACTTTTCCTTCTTTGATAAAAGGTCTTTTAGTCGAGCCAATTTTTTTTTTTTTTCTATCTCCCATTGGCTATTTGCATATACTGTACAGTACTTTAATTCAGAATAAAGCTTTGGGAGGTTGTCAGTTCTGAATAGTCCAATTTTGTACTGTCACCAAGTTTGCCATGCAATTACATGACTTGCTAAAATGAGAAAACAGGGTATCCATTTGGCGCACTGCCAATTTGGGCGATTATTATGACATCCCATCTGCATCTCAGTTGCGGATTGTGATAAATTTGCCCCCCCTCCCGGTCTCTTATATACTACTTTCTAATCTGGTGTAGGCAGGACATGGTATTGTGATTCACACTGGATAATGAGTTCCACACTGAGGGTCTCATTCAGACCCGGTCACAACCGGGTCGATGGTTAGCTCTGCGAATGCGCAGCGGCTGCCCGGAGCGAGAGAGAAACTCTCTCGCTCCAGAGCTCTCTACAAAAGGGGCGGCTGTCGATATTTTTTAAACCACCCCCCCCCCCGGGCCGAGGGGGTGGTTTAAAAAACTGAGGCGTTTCTTAAGGACTACCGTCTTGTGGGCGGCCGCACTGACATCATCAGTGATGTCAGTGGGGAGCTTCCTGTTCAATCAGAGCAGGAAGCTCCCTGGGGCTTGCGGTTGCCGAGACCCAACCTTAGGGTTTCATCGCAAGCCCCGATGGTGAACACCATTGCGACCATCAACATGGTCAGTCGCTAAGCTGTGGGTGGTAACCCACAGCTTAGCTAGCGACCAGGAGACCACACTAAAAAAAAGGAAGCGGCCGCCCTCATTCAGAGAGAGCGATCGCTTCTTGCGACCGCCTCTGAATGATGACCTGAATCCCATACTGGAGGCTCGTCCAATCAGCAGAAGGCAACTGCAAAAAATTAATCAGTGTAAAGACGCTGGTGAGTCCAAACAAAATGGTGTCTCGACTACAGCCCACAGCGTGCAGTCCTGGCGAGGCGTCCACCATGATGCTGGAGAAACCAGAAGATGTAACCAAGGTAACAGGTAGGGCCGTCACACTTCTGCTCCTCTGCTTTTTGCCAAAATTACATTGTAAGGGGGTAAATTTACTAATGTGAGAGTTTTTAGAAATTGAGATATTGATGTTTCTAGTTATTATCTTCTAGAAGGTGCTAGTTAATTGTTAGGTAGAATCTGATTGGTTGCTATGGACAACATCTCCACTTCTAAAAAACTCTCACTTTAGTAAATTTACCCCTAAGCATTGAAAAGTTGACATATGATTGTCATGAGGTGATTCCATTTTTTTTTTAAATGTAAACAAGTGGAGTCTGTGTCACTGGGGGCGGGCAGATAGCTAGCCAATGGAAGCCTTAATTGTTTTGGTTTGGGTTTGTATCTGGATTTTGTTTTTTAAATGATAAAACATTTTTAAAAACAGGTGAAATCATGTAATTTTTGCGATTCAAAACCCGAAATTCGGATTTAAAATCCGAAATCCGAACCACGAAACATGCAAAGAACATGCAAACACCACACAGACAGTGCCTTGGTCAGGAATTGATCTCTTGACCTCAGGGCTGTGAGACAGCAATGCTAACCATTATGTCAACCATGCTGCCCTATGTTTTTATGAAGTTACCGATCCTTCAGATCCCTGCTCCTGTATTTGTAACATGCAACTGTCCTTCATTTACACCACCTTTGTTCCATCATGTCTCAACCCAATTATTTCCAGTGCAAATAATGAAAAGCAATTGATCTTTCCATGTAGTCTATAAATAAATAAGAATGATTATTATCATTCCTAAAACACAGAGAGCCTTTCGGATCGATACTGTCCAAACATTGCATCTTGTGGGCTCAAACTGAGAACATGACCTTCCTCCTTGTAACCCTGTTCTGTGTCTGTTATTATCATTCATATTTCATCAATAGGTTATATGCCAAGATTGATTGCTTTCAGTATTATGTAACATTCCAGTTACTAAGTACGTTCTCGTCCCAGAAACAGCTTCGGACAGATTTTTTCTTTTTCTGTTACTGTGATTTTGTTTTGTGATGGTGAAAGTGTTGCTTTTTTATGTTATACATTCAGCTATGAATACAATGTATATTGCACAGATTATAATCTGACCATTTTATAAAAGTTAAATCTTCAGAATATGACAAATGAATGACATACAAATATATTGATTTTATATCTTTATACAGTCATTTGTGTTGGTTATATATCTTTATACAGTAATTTGTGCAGGTTATATAACTTTATGCTGATTTTTTACTTTAGTATAAATACTCTGTAACATGGATACAGTTGTAGGTAATAAGTATGGAGCAGGTGTCTTCAATAGTTTAGGTATTATGTCATTTTAAGGCATCCTAAGGATATTTGAATTGTGTAATATAAAATTATTTCATTAAATCTGCTGGTTTGTCAGCTTGATAGCATTCTGGATCCCTTGCCAAATTGCAGCATTATTAAAGCTAGGTGGCCGATTCATTCTTGCAGACGGATCTTGTGGGATTTTTTTACCGGTGAGGCTGCATCGATGCATGCAACTCAGATTATCCGCATTTATTTTCGTGCATGCAATACGGCCATAATTCTGGCCGGTTTGTGTGCAACCCCGAACTTTGGTGCCACCCACAGAGCCTCTGAGCTCTGTGTGATGGCACCGGTCATGCATACTGTAGCTAGTTATGGCCAGTGGCGGATTTTACCTAGGGGCTGCGAGGCTACAGTCCTCTCAGTAAAATCCACTACTTCAGTGAGCCAGCTTCACTGTCACTGGAGGTGGCTTCCCATTGGTAGCGCCACCTGCCAGTCATGTAAAGGACAGACGGCTCCAGGGTGAGGTGTCTCCTCCCCCTGGGACTGCCAGTCCGGGCAGAGATTAGCAGAGAGCAGCTTCCAGTGGAAGCCGCTTCTCTGCCTTACAGGGCTTCTCAGGGCTACAACCAATGCAGTCCCCAGAAGCGATATTATGCACATTCATTGTGCAGGTGCCAGGACCCGTCCGGCCATAGCCAGACCAACGGCAGTCCCCCTACTCAATCTCTCTCTTTCATCTGGCACTGTCCCTTCTGCATGCAAACATGCCATTGTCTTCCCCATTCTTTAAAAACCTACCCTTGATCCTAGCATTCTCTCCAAGTACTGACCCTTCTTTCTCCTCTCATTTGTAACCAAGCTTCTTGAGCGTGTTGTCTACAGCCGCCTTACCACCTTTCTTTCCTCCCACTCCCTGCTTGATCCATTTCAATCAGGCTTCTGTTTTCTCCACTTCACTGAAATTACCCTTACAGAAGTCAGCAATGACCTCCTTGATGCCAAATGACTACTCTCTGCTCATTCTCCTTGACCTCTCTGCTGCTTTTGATCCTGTGAACCACCCTCTCCTTCACTCCCTTGGTCTATGTGATACTGCCCTTTCCTGGCTGTCCTCCTACCTCTCTGACCATTCCTTCTCTGTCTCCTCTCATGTCTCCTCCCCCCCCCATTTCAACTAATGGTAGGTGTTACCCAAGGTTCTGTTCTTGGACCTCTACTATTCTCCCTCTATACATCTTCTTTAGGCGAACTCATCAGCATTTTTGGCCTACAATATCATCTCTATACTGATGATTCTCACATCTACCTTTATTCCCCTGACCTCTCCCCCTCTCGACTCACTTGTATCTCTGCTATCTTATTCTGGATGTCCCAGTGCTTTCTTAAACTTAACAAGTCTAAGACTGAACTGATCATCTTCCCACCCTCCCACATAACCTCACTTCCCACAATTTCATTATCTATTAATGACACAACTAACTCCTCTAGCCCCCAAGTGTGCTGTCGTGGAGTTATCCTTGACTCCTCCCTCTCCTTCAAACCACACATTCAGCACCTCTCACAGTCCTGCCACTTTCCTCTCAAAAATATTTCCAGGATCAGATCCTTTCTCACCCTGGAGGCAACTAAGACCCTCATCCACTCAATGGTCATCTACAGATTGGACTATTGTAATTACCTTTTAACTGGCCCCCTGACACCCACCTCTCTCCACTCCAATCTGTCCTCAGTGCTTCTTCTTGGCTCATCTTCCTCTCTAAACATTCTATATCTGCCTCCCCTCTCCTAGAAAGCCCTACACTGGCTCCCCTTCCCCTTCAGAACCCAATTCAAGGTTCTTACACTCACTTACAAAGCCCCCACCCAATCCCCTCCCATTTACATCTCTGAACCCTTCTCACTTCACACTCCTGCCCGCCCACCTTGCTCAACAAATGCCACCTCTCTTGCCTACTGATTACTTCTTCCCAATCCGCCTCCAAGATTTTGCTCATGTTGCTCCCTACCTCTGGAACTCTCTCCTTATCCAGATCAGACTCTCCACCCCTCTACAAATCTGCAAACGAGCTCTCAAGACCCACTACGTCATCAAAGCCTTCCAGCTCTCATGCTAACCTGCTGCTCTATGCTTCTCCCTTACTGTCGTCCCATCTGTGTAACCCGTCTGTCTGCCCCCCCCCTTTAGAATGTAAGCTATCACAAGTAGGGCCCCCTACCCTCATGTGCTTCTCCTTCCCTCACTCATACAATTATCGACTCCAAGCTCCCCACAAGGACACCTAACACTTGGTTGCTGACACACTGCTGCTTTTGAGTGTTATAATCGCTATTGCAGCAATCTTAATAAACTATGTCCTTGTCCTGCATTGTTTTGTACTGTAAGTCGTTGTTTTCTTGTTTGCTCATTTGTATATGTACTTTGTGAGGTGCTGTGGAATAATAATATAGTCACAGCAAATAGCCCCTCTAAATGTGACAGGTCCCGAGCAACTCGGCCATGTTGAGCATCTTTCTTAGTCAAAATTGCATGTTATTAGCATGAAAAAAACAACTGGGAGAGCCAAAACTACATTCTACTTTACACTGAACAATTGTATGTGTGACTGAGTCTGAATCTGTATATGAAGTGCTACGTTCCAGAGGCCGTGGCTTTTCCTCCCTTGTGCTTCATTTGCAACTTTGTATGTGTTTAAAGTTAATTCCTGTGCAGTTAAAGTCACAGCCCAGCATCTTACATGTCTGCAGTGCAAATAAGATGCAAAGAAAGAAATAAAGCATCTGTAAAGCATCCTGAGACCATTCATGTGTGGGGTTGCTTCTCAGTCCAGGGAGTGGGATCACTCACAGCCATGAATAAAGAATGGTACCAACACATCCACCAAGAGCAACTTCTCCCAACCATCCAAGAGCAGTTTGGTGACGCACAATGCCTTTTCCAGCATGATGGAGCACCTTGCCATAAGGCAAAAGTGATAACTAAGTGGCTCGGGGAACAAAACACTGAAATTTTGAGTCCATGGCCAGGGAACTCCCCAGACCTTAATCCCATTGAGATCTTGTGGTCAATCCTCAAGAGGCGGGTGGACAAACAAAACCCCACAAATTCTGACAAACTCCAAGCATTGATTAGGCAAGAATGGGTGGCCATCAGTCAGTATGTGGCCCAGAAGTTGATTGACAACATGCCAGGGCGAATTGCAGAGGTCTTGAAAAATAAAGGTCAACACTGCAAATATTGACTCTTTGCATAAACTTAATGTAATTGTCAAAAAAAGCCTTTGTCACTTATGAAATGCTGTAATGTTATCTCAGTATACCATAGTAACATCTGACACTTATGTAATGCTGTAATGTTACCTCAGTATACCATAGTAATATCTGACACTTATGTAATGATGTAATGTTACTCAGAGGCATCACTAGGGTTGGTGTCACCCGGTACTGTAATGCATGGTGACACCCCTCCCCCCCCCCACAAAAAAAAAATCGGGACCATGGAGCGCAGCTCCACGAACTCTTCCCCCTTACCAGTCCAGCAGTCACACTGTGCTCCTCACGGAATGCCAGGCGCACCCGGCAGGCGTGTCGATGCCACGCCCGATATTCTGGGTAGCAATGCTTAAAGTGGTCCTAGAGATGTGGTGGAACGACCCCCCCTCCCCCCGGCGATTTATCAATAAAAGGACAGCGTGCGCCTAAGGCATGTAGCGCAAAAAGGGGCGTGATCTTGAAAGAAAGGGACATGGCCATACAATACTATCCCTAATTCAAATTACGCCACACAGTAGCACAATCTTATCCACATTACACCGCACATAGTGCTAGAGATTCACATTACACCATAAAGTAGTGTCCCTTATTTATGTTCTGACACACAAGAGTGCCCATTTCACACAATGACCACGTTATTGACACTTATACACAATGCCCACAGTAGTAGTGCCCCTTATTCAATGCCCCCAGTAATAGTGTCCATTATGCAGTTTCCCCTTTAGTAATACCCCTTTATGCAATGCCCCCTGTAGTTGTGCCCAATATGCAGTGCTTCCTGTATTAGAACCCATTATGCAATGCTTCCTGTATTAGAGCCCCTGATGCTGTGCCCCCAGTAGCTCCCCTTATGCAGTGCCCCCTATAGTGCCCTTATACAGTACCCCAGTAGTGCCCTTATACAGTACCCCCAGTAGCACCCCTTATACAGTGCCCCCTATAGTGCCCTTATACAGTACCCAAGTAGCACCCCTTATACAGTGCCCTTATACACTACCCAAGTAGTGCCCTTACACAGTACCCCCAGTAGCATCCCTTATACAGTGCCCCCTATAGTGCCCTTATACAGTACCCCAGTAGCACCCCTTATACAGTGCCCCCTATAGTGCCCTTATACAGTACCCCAGTAGTGCCCTTATACAGTACCCCGCAGGAGCTCCCCTTATGCAGTGCCCCCAGACAGTAGTGCCCCATATGCTGTGCCTTCCATAATGCCCTTATACTGTGCCCCCTATACAGTGCCCCCAGAACACCCCCAGTAATGCCCCTTATGCTGTGCCCCCTCCCCTGTGCAATACTTACTTACCTATCTTCAGGATGTCCACTCCAGGCTGGCTTCCACCAGGAGGGTTCCGGGCGCGCACCTCCTTCTTCCTCATGCCGCGCGAGTGATGATGTCACCGCGGCCGGCGTCCAGAGCCACACACAGGCACATAGAAATGCTCTGTGCCTGTCTGTGGCTCTGGACGCCGGCCGCGGAGAGAGAACTAAGTCACTCCCGGCGGCGGCGGCAGAGTGCAGGACCTCGGAGGAAGGGGGTGTGCTGGCAGCAGGTGCGGCCCGCGGGTCTGTATGCTGCTGTTTTTGGTGTCACCCCCTTGAAGGGTGACACCCGATGCGGGCCGCACCCCCCGCACCCCCCTTCTGACACCACTGATGTTACTTCAGTATACCATAGTAACATCTGACACTTATGTAATGCTATAATGTTACCTCAGTATACCATAGTAACATCTGACACTTATGTAATGCTGTAATGTTACCTCAGTATACCATAGTATCATCTGACACTTATGTAATGCTGTAATGTTACCTCAGTATACCATAGTAACATCTGACACTTATGTAATGCTGTAATGTTACCTCAGTATACCATAGTAACATCTGACACTTATGTAATGCTGTAATGTTACCTCAGTATACCATAGTAACATCTGACACTTATGTAATGCTGTAATGTTACCTCAGTATACCATAGTAACATCTGACACTTATGTAATGCTGTAATGTTACCTCAGTATACCATAGTAACATCTGACACTTATGTAATGCCTGTAATGTTACCTCAGTATACCATACTAACATCTGACACTTATGTAATGCTGTAATGTTACCTCAGTATACCATAGTAACATCTGACAAAAATGTCTAAAAACACTGAAGCAGCAAACTTTGTGAAAACCAATATTTGTGTCATTCTCAAAACTTTTGGCAATGGCTGTAGATGCTAGTGGGTATATTTAGAGGTGGAGATGTTGCCCATAGCAACCAATAAACTTCTACTTAACATATATCTAGAACCTTCTAGATTATAGCTAGAAACTAGTTGGTTGCTATGGACAACACCTCCACTTCTAAAAGCCTGCACTTTAGTAAATATACCCTTAGGTGTATAAGGACACATCCAGTCACCCTGATCCTGACACGGCCATATGCTCTCCTTACACGTATAGAAGCCACGGATGTCATTAGTCGAGGCTCTCATTGATTAGACTGATATCTATGTTTTGCAATTACAGCTAAAGTGACTATGCTCTGCGGAAATGAAAAATAAATGAGCATTTCTGTGATTAGCGTTACCTTTTATTTTCCTAACACTTAATTACAGCAGACAATCGTTACAGAGAGACTTCTCCACCTATTACGTCGCCCTCATTAAATGTGTAATCTGGTTTTATAAATTGATGGCGACTGAAGTGCTGACAGCTGTCTAATTGCTTTCACCCCGCACGTGTCATGGAGCTGAATAATAACTTTCATTTTATGCAAATCATTTTTCTCTTTGACATGGTCAGGACCAGGCAGATGCCTACTCCCTGGAAATGTTAGGGGTCCATATTGGGGGCTTAGTATATAAAGATGGAGCACTAGTATTTCATAATGATGGTGTGATAAATGTCCTTTCATTATGGTGTGACGATCACACCCTCCCACCTGAGATTACTGTTGTAATCACCCTTTCTGCCTCTTCTGAATGTTGGACAGTGAATAGAACTGGTGCTGGTGCCTGCCGACCAGAATACGTGGGGGACGTGCGGCAGCACAACCATGTTTATCGCCACACAGTCATAAGCATGGCAAGTAAGTGCTGTTTACTTTGCTAAATTACACAGCGCTCAGCACTGCACCTTTGACCCACTGGGCCTTTGGGTTGGGGGAGAAGGGGTGGTTGAGAGGGGGTCAGGGTGGGGCCCTTTGTTACTTACTTGTACTGGGTCAACTGACTCCTGATGGCGATCCTAGTTGGGAGTGTGGTGTTGGAGATGATGTCAACTTCAAGAACTAAACTCTCAGGGGGCCAGATGTACTAAGCACTGGAAAGTGAAACATTGGAGAGTTATAAACTATCAACCAATCAGATCCCAACTGTCATTTTTCAAACAGCCTGTAACATGACAGTTGGGAGCTGATTGGCTGGTGGTTTATCACTCTCCAGTTTATCACTTTTCATAGCTAAGTAAATCTACACCTTTGTGAAGAGCAGAATATGCCATCCCCAGCAGCCAGACACAACTCCTCAGTGAGGGAGGGGCAGTGAGAGCACTGACTGGGGCATTACTATATATTCTAAACAGTAGAATTAGCTTTTGTGGTAAACATGGTCCACTATTCATCAATTTCAGAACTCCTAGTGCAGAGATCAGCTCCTGTGCGACTCGGACACGACTAACGTCTTTCTTGCTCAAAATGTGCATCTTGTTATCATAAACAAAGCATCTGGAAGCAATAAAACTACATTGCTGGCATGCACGGATCGATTTGATGTGCGGCAGTTGTACAACCAAGGACAAATGCAGGATTGTTAGTGAGGGGGGGTTCCAAATGCTTATCTATAAAGCAAGTGTGGTCAGTCCATGGAGAGGACATGGGCCCTCATTCAGAGCCGCTCACAATTTGCGGTCCTTCGTTCTAAAACAAGGGGTGGCTATTCAAATGAACCGTTCGCTAATTGCGGTCTGTTCACGCCTCTAAGTCTGAACGACCAAGCAAAATTTGCGGTTGTCATTTTGAAAAATACGCCCCCTTGCCGCTCGCACCATACGTCATGTCCGCTATTTATTAGATTAATTGAGTACATCGAACAGCATATGAACGAACGAGCGGCCGCTTACGAGCGGCTCTGAATCAGAGCCATAATTAGCACTTAACCAGCTATTAAATAAGTCATACGAATTATAGTGTATGTAATAATTCGGACATATACAGGGACCAGCGATCACAGTATACTGTACTTACCTATTCTCCCGGGACTGCCGGGAGCCTCACAAAAATTGGGTGCTTCTCCCATTCCCCTGCAGGAGTAGGCAAGTCTTCAGGAACGGCCACCGCCCCCCGTAACCCCCCGCGCCCGCACGTGAATGTGGGCGGGCTGGGGTCGATGAAGCAAGTCGCGCTGAAGGGGGCTGCCAGAATGTTGGTAACTATGGATCACAGTAAGCCATTATATGTGGCAGTAGGGCCATCCTGCCTGAGCTGAATGTTTTTATTTCAGATGTGGGCACCATTCCTGAGCATTGGAGCAAGTACCGGAGTCTGGGAGGGCAGCAAAAGAACCTTGCACTGCCCTGGACAATTATGTACATATCGGTTTCCTCATGTACTGGATAGTGTATTATTATACAGTATTACTTGTGAACCCTATTGATGGCCTATAGCAGTGCACCCCTAACAGTGCATTTTTTCCAGATCTCCTAGTTGGTGTACAGGTGTATTCATTATTGCCTCACACATTTTAAAAGACCAACAGGTGGTGCTAATGATTTCATTTGTGACACTGCAGGGGTCCTAAAAACATGAAAATTTAGTATTATATGCTATTTACATTGTGGTTATCATGGTGTGTGCTGGGGAGGGAGGTTTCCAGGCAATCGGAACCCCCCCTGTGTTTTATGTCACATCTGGATGTGACTGCCTCTGAATCTCTGTAAAAAGGGCTAGGATATGAGAAGCTGCGGCTTTCCCTCATGCCAGGTTCCGTTGTGTTTCACCTGCGACTTCGTACGTGTGTAATACCAATTCTTGTACAATTAAATTCACAGGCCAGCATCTGTAGTACACTGTGGGCCTGATTCAGAGCCACTCGTAAGCAGCCACTCGTTCGCTCTGAGCGATGTTCGCACAACTGCGCATGCATATGGGTCATAATGCGCATGCGCAAACCAGTCATTGCGGTCGGAAATCGTGCGCTCGCAGAACAGCGAGGGGCTGCTAATTTGATTGACAGAATGTACCGTTTGTGGGTGGTAACAGGGGAAGGTGCTTGAAAACGGGGGAGTGGAGATCCGAACGCAGGCGTGCCAAACGGTAAAAAGGGCGTTTAATGGGAGTGCATAATTAGTAAAGGAGCGTCATCGACCACATCACTTGGTTGTCTTTTAGCCTGAACTGCACGCAGTGACTGCGGTAGGAAAAACCTACCACAAGCACTGCGAGCAGTTCAGATGCCTTTCTATGTACCCGGTTAATCTAATAAATACCGGAGATGACGTGTGATGCGAACGGTAAAGGGGCGTCTTTACAAAATAGCGAGCGCATTTTTCGTTCGCTCTCTCAGACTTAGTGGCGTCAACAAACTGCAAAGAGCGAGCACTCAATTTAAATAGCCGGCCCCTTTTTGGAACGACCGTCCGCAAATAGCGTCCGGGTCTGAATCAGGCCCTGTGAGCAGCTTTTTGCTATGTCTGAGGTGCGACTTAGATGCAAAAATGAAAGAAAAATATAGCACACTACTCCTCTCCATGGGCTCTATTTATTAACATTATTTTTACTAAAATAAAGTGAAAAAGGGTGTTTTCACACCCTTTTCACATTATTTTAGTTTCACCTGTAGTTATTACAGGGCAATTGGAGTAGAATTAGTAAAATTCTACTCCAACCCCCAGTATCACTTATTTTTAGTAAAGCAGATCGCATTTCCCATAATTGTAATGGGAAATGTGATCCGACCATAGTTACTAAAAATAAATTGTAAAAAAATACCGGGGAAAGCCCTGTGATAATAACGCCACCTGGTGGCATTATCCAGGGTCTCCCCCGGTTACCGGGCTCCCACTCTGCTCTAACGGGGAGAGCAGAGGCGGGAGCCGGTACCAGTAATCAGCTATGTGGTCTAAGCAGACCGCAAACTGATTGCTGTAAAAAAAAGAAAAAAAATTGAAACATTTTTTTTTTACTTACCTGAATCCAGGGACCAGTGATCGGACCTCCAGTGATGGCTCCTCTCCGGTCAGCTGGTCTCCCATAGTTCACTGCGGCCCGGTCATCAGGTGATCGGGTCTCAGTGCAGTATGGGAGGTCACCTGATCGGGAAGCCCAGAGAAGATCACCGGAGGCCAGGAGGGTGCAGGTAAGTGTAATGAAGGGGGGGAGGGGGGGTCGCGGGGGTCCGCAATCGTGGGGGGCGGGGCTTAGAGTCGGTGGGGGGTAGCAGCGACGGTGGGTCGGTCATGCGCGGGCTTTTAGTCGCGGTATTTTTTCCGAAAATACCACGACTAGAGTGCGGATGGGATCCGCAGGGACAGAGCTTTATCACAAGCTCTGTCCCTGCAAGGGATTTATAGTAAATCCCTGTGATATTGCCTGAATTCGCAATGCAAATTCACTCGGTAATATCACACTACAATCCGCATTCAATATGCGGATTGTAGTAAATAGAGCCCCATGTGTCTCAAGGGAATGTAGTCATGTCACAATCCTGACAGCGGAATGCCAGCTAGGGATTTACGATAGGCATCTAAATACCGATGCCTATCATAATCCTGACGCTGGAACACCGAGGAAAACATCCCAAATGAAGGTAAGTCCGGGGCACCCTTAGCATTAGCCACGGGGATAGGAGGGGTGGGTTAGGATTAGTGAATCTAGCCCACCCTCCTCCCTCCGTGGCTATTGCTAAGGCACCCCCAGGGAGAGGTTAGGGTTAGGCACCCCCCCAGGAGGGTTAGGTTTAGGGAGCAGTAAGTGGGGTTAGGGTTAGGCACTAGGGTGGGAGATTAGGGCTAGGCACCCCCCCAGGAGGGTTAGGTTTAGGGAGCAGTAAGGGGGTTAGGGTTAGGCACTAGGGGGGAGATTATGGTTAGGCACCCCCCCAGGAGGGTTAGGTTTAGGGAGCAGTAAGTGGGGTTAGGGTTAGGCACTAGGGTGGGAGATTAGGGCTAGGCACCCCCCCAGGAGGGTTAGGTTTAGGGAGCAGTAAGTGGGGTTAGGGTTAGGCACTAGGGTGGGAGATTAGGGTTAGGCACCCCCCAGGAGGGTTAGGTTTAGGGAGCAGTTAGGGGGGTTAGGGTTAGGCACTAGGGTAGGAGATTAGGGTTAGGCACCACTAAGGGAGGGGACAGGGGAGGTTAGGGTACTTACCTGCCTTTGTCGGGATCTTCATCCGGTCGGGCATCCGCTGTTGGGATTTGAACTAGCGGCTAAACAAATGTCAACATTCTATTTCAGGCATAAGGGCATATGGACACCCAGTAAGTGAGGAAACATCCATAAGTGGTTCCTGACTATAAAAATAATAATAATAATAATAATAATAATAATAATAATAATAATAATAAATCTACAACATTTCAAAGTTTATTGCAATAATAAAATATAAAATGTTTAATAAACGACTTCACCATAAAATACATACAGTATATCAAGAAAACAAAATATAGAAAAGCAGAATAACTATGACGGACATGTGTAGAACTTATAGATTCTCCAAATCATATGGATATGCAAATGTCAATGGGGTAGGGGGATTGGCACTGGGGATGTCTTTTGGAAATTTTACACTGGGGGCATACTGCCTACTCTCCTGGAAAGTGTAAGTGACTCACGATTTTTCGGATAGTCCTCCACACCCCAGGAAGAGTGGGTGGATGGGGAGATAATACCAGGAATCGCAGGGAGAGTGCTTGGCTACAAATGACACAAATCGCCCACGATTTCCAGCATTTTATTGTGATGAGGGTGGGGCCTAATGATGTATACAGCTCGGCCCCGCCCCCCAAGTGGTCAGCTGCATTACGCCGGAGAGGACAATTTAAAAGTGTGAGTTGGGAGCTTATGGACCCGAGGGCGGTGATTTGTTTTCAATGAAAAATGGAAATTTTAAAAATATGCATTAAAATTAATTAAATTAAAATGGGAGGCCTTGAAAAAAATTTGTCAGCTAAGAGGGTAAGGTCTTTGCTATTTAATAACTGATGCCAACATAAAGGACCATGAAACCCTCAATTTTCCAAGCATGAACGTTTTGTTGAAAGAAGAATGCGTTACTGTGCAGACCTTACTCTTCCTCTACCTCCAGGGAGGCTTTTTCCCTGTTCCAAAATGGCTGCCATGGTCACTACTGAGCATGTGCAGGGGCCATCTTGTCTTTACTGTGAAGAGTGACATGGTGGGAGACAGAAGTTTCCTGCTTAGCTCTTATATGTTAATCTCAGTTAAATCCTGCTTTTAATGCTGTTCCAGCATCCTGCACCGCTACCCATTTGAAGAATACACTCACCAGCTGGTGAGCTGCATAAAACCCTGCTTTGCTCCATCACCAGTGTATATGTACATGTAACAGTGAGTACGGCTGTACCTGCTATCTGTCAATAAACCATCACCACTGGTTAAGTAACTGGGTTGTCCATAGTATGTCATCCGCTGGTGTGTGCCTATATAATTATAACTCTGCAATATCAACACCTGCACACATCATTTCCAAGTTTAATATTTTGTTCTGTGCTACAATAACTTCCCACTGCAGTTCTGTTACAGTACAGTATTATTCTCCATTGCAGACAATTGATTCTCCCTCTACATGCTAAAGAACAGCACCCTAAGCTTGATGGGATCTTCTGTGCTCATTGCTCCCTGTGTATAAATGATTCCACCCAGGGTCTGATTTAGAGATGGACACTAATGCAATCGCAGCTGCTAAAATATGCTAATAAATGCAAATCTTACCTGAGCATCGGCCCACCCACTGCTGCCGTCTTATCTGCATACAATGTTACGTACCAGCATAACTGTCTGTCTGTGAACAATGTAATCCACGGACATATCGAGTATACACACCCTCAATATATTGTTTGTTAATCGAACTAATGATATAAACAACTGTGTACCCAGCATAAGATAACCCTATGTGCGTGGAGCTTGTGTATGTTGTTTCCGTGTTTGAGTGGGTTTCCTCTAAGTGCTCCTGCCTCACTCCAAAAATATGCCCATAGTCTAATTGAATTATGGGAACCAGTATGATTTACCGCTGGCCGCATGACATCTAATCCCAACAGCGGAAGCCTGGCAAGAGTGAAGATCCCGAAGCTACAAAGGTAAGTACTAACTAACCTATTTTTTACCCCCTAACCCTAGTTTAAGGATGCCTAACCCTCCCCCCCGAGTGCCTAACCCTAACCCCCCTCTAAGTGCCTAAACCTAACCCCCCCCTTCCCCGCAGTCTAACCTTAAGTCTCCCGGGGGGGTGCCTAAAACCTAACCTTCCCCGGGGGTGCCTCTCCCTTACCCCTCCTTCCCCTAGCCTAACCCTAACCTCCCAGGGGTTTCCTAACCCTAAGTCTCCCCTGGGAGCCCCTAACCTAACCCTCCCCCTCGAGCAGCTGTTCACGCCCGTCGCCCAGCTTGCCTTCAATCAGTAAGCTGGGTGTCGGGCTCCCGGCGTAGGTCTAATGACAGCCGTCAGGATTCGACGCCTGTCATTTGTACCTTGCCGGGATTAGACAGTCGGGAGGCCGGCGGTCGGGATTTCGACCATCGGCTTCCAGACTGCTTCCCCAATTATGACCTAAAACAAATTAACCCGAGTGTGTGTACATGTGGGTAGGGAGCATATTTAATAAACAGTAATAAAACAACACTGGCTAATTACAGACCGACAGAAAGATGCAAGGGTCTTGCTCGCAGGCTAACACTCTATAGGGAAATTGGCACTGATACACAAGGATAGGTGCTACCTATTGAATATTGGACCAGCCAGATTGCAGAGCCTCTTTTTGGGATGTATGACTCAGTCACACAGTGATGTTGGCCTGGAGTCAGCGGGATATCTGATTGTAGAAGGAGAACATTTTTGTGTGGGCTGTATAGAGGGGATGAAATTGGGTAGGATAGCTTATGGAGGTTATGTGTGTGCTGTATAGTGGGGATGTAATTCGGTAGGATAGCTTATGGAGGATATGTGTGTGCTGTATAGTGGGGATGTAATGGGGTAGGATAGCTTATGGAGGATATGTGTGTGCTGTATAGTGGGGATGTAATTGTGTAGGATAGCTTATGGAGGATATGTGTGTGCTGTATAGTGGGGATGTAATTGGGTAGGATAACTTATGGAGGATATGTGTGTGCTGTATAGTGGGGATGTAATTGGGTAGGATAGCTTATGGAGGATATGTGTGTGCTGTATAGAGGGGATGTAATTCAGTAGGATAGCTTATGGAGGATATGTGTGTGCTGTATAGTTGGGATGTAATTGGGTAGGATAGCTTATGGAGGATATGTGTGTGCTGTATAGAGGGGATATAATTTGGTAGGATAGCTTATGGAGGATATGTGTGGGCGGTATAGAGGAGATGAGTTTGGGTAGGGTAGCTTATGGAGGATATGTGTGTGCTGTATAGAGGGGATGTAATTGGATAGGATAGTTTATGGAGGTTATGTGTGTGCTGTATAGAGGGGATGTAATTGGGTAGGATAGCTTATGGAGGATATGTGTGGGCGGTATAGAGGGGATGAGTTTGGGTAGGGTAGCTTATGGAGGATATGTGTGTGCTGTATAGAGGGGATGTAATTGGGTAGGATAGCTTATGGAGGATATGTGTGTGCTGTATAGAGGGGATGTAATTAGGTAGGATATGTCACGGCCAGGGTATATCAGCATGGCGCTAGGCGGGTGTTACCTGTGAGGTCGTTGTGGCGCGGGCTGTCTGGTGGCGGAGCTGGTGTCTGGCGGGGGGCTTTGGCTGCGCGCGTTGTTGTGCGGCCCTGTTGTCACTCTGCGCTGGTGAGGCCTGGCGGTGTCTCCGTTCCGTTTGGCATGGGCGCCGCCATCTTGCCTTCTGGCCATGTGATGCGGCTGGCCAATCCTGGTGAGTCACATGTTCCCTCCGGCCAGTAACAGCACGGCATGGGGTATTTAGGTAGGGTCAGTGCCTTCCTTCTTTGCCAGTGCAACGTGTACCTCAGCCTAGCTGAGAGGGAGTTCTCTGTGCTTTCCTGTTCCTGTGAATTCGCTGTCTGCCAGTCTGCCTGTCAGCTCCTAGCTCCCACTGGACTACCCCGCTTCCTCCATCACCATTGCCCATACCTGAGTGCCTGAGCCTGCTGACATCCTGCACTTCAGTTCACTACTTGTATACCTGGCTTGTTTATTTTCAGCTCACTACCTGCACACCTGGACAGCTTTAATTGTTTCTACTTGGACATTAACCCTTTTACTCCCACCACAGAACTCTTGTGCACATTATATATTCCTGGACTTTTATTTACTGCCATTATCTGTCTACTCAAGCACTTATTAAAAATTCTAGTTTTATTTTTAAATCTGCTTCTGTGATCACTCCTGCTACCACCCCGGGTCCACAAACAACCCAGAACATCACAGTTTGCACTGGCCCCATGGAGCCGGCCACGGATCAGGAGTCAGGAGTGGATTTGTTCAGGTGCATTTCTGATCGTTTAGAAAATCTGGAAAACATGCAGCATCAGATGGCTCAATTTCTGCAAGAGATGTCCAAGTGACAGGATAGTTTGCAAACTTTAGTGTCTGGGAATACAGGAGGCAGATCATCTCCCCGCTTACATCTTCCTTTACCAAGTAAATTTGATGGCAACCCTAAACTCTGCCGAGGATTCCTAAATCAGTGTGACATACATTTTACCCTGCAGCCTGACAACTTTCCAACTGCAAGAACTAAAGTGGCTTATATAGTCTCTCTGTTATCCGGCCAGGCCTTGGAATGGGCTTCCCCACTCTGGGAGTGCTCAGATCCGCTGCTGGATAATTACGCAGGCTTTGTGTCATCTTTCAGGAGGATTTTCGATGAACCTGGGCGTACTGTATCAGCATCATCAAACATCATGACACTGAGACAAGGGGTCCATCCTGTCAGTCAATATGCCGTGCAATTTCAAATTTTAGCATCAGAGCTCAAATGGAATGAGGAAGCCCTCGCCTCGACCTTCTGGCATGGGTTGTCAGACCGACTAAAGGATGATCTAGTCACTCGAGAGCTTCCTACTAATCTGAACGACATGATTTCGTTGTGTATCAAAGTTGACCTACGCTTCAGGGAAAGTCAGGCTGAAAAAAACAGAACTGACTGGCAAAGGTCATTTATCCCATTCCTTCCCCTACTGAAGAGGAGCCTATGCAGGTGAATCATACACACCTCTCTAAAGAAGAACATCAGAGAAGAATGCAAAAGAACCTCTGTCTGTACTGCGGAGAGTCCGGTCACCTGCTGATCTCCTGCCCCCGTAAACCGGGAAATGCCAAATCCTAACTGACCCTGGAGACATCAAGTTAGGAGTTATGAACCCGTCTCCAAAGATTAAAGATTTCACGATTACCCTAGCCTTGGATCTTAAACCCAAACCTGTCTTTGCTACTGCTCTACTCGACTCGGGAGCAGCCGGAAATTTCATAACGTCTAGTTTCATAGATAAATTTCAGATTCCTTGTTTGTCTCTCAACCATGCCATCTCTCTGACCTCTATAGACGGACGCCCTCTAACTAACGGGATAGTCACCAGAGAGACTCAACCAGTATTGGTCCGAATTGGGGCACTTCATTCTGAGTCCTTAAAATTCCTGGTGATATCAGAGGCCTCTCAAGAAATTGTTCTTTGTCTGCCCTGGTTACGTCAACATAATCCCAGGATTGATTGGAGTTCTATGCAGATTCTGTCATGGGGTATGGACTGTCAGAAATCCTGTCTTCCAAAAATTCGGCCTGTGAGAAAGACAGTTCCATTAGTTTCTTCTGCCATTCCCAAGGAATATCAGATGTTCGCTGACGTTTTCTCTGAACAACAAGCAAATATCTTACCCCCTCATAGGGAATGGGACTGTCCAATTGAATTGATACCTGATAAGATACCACCTCGTGGTCGTACCTATCCGCTGTCCTTGCCTGAGACTCAAGCCATGACCGAATACATCCGGGACAACATGGCAAAGGGGTTCATTCGCCCCTCTACTTCACCTGCCGGAGCTGGGTTTTTCTTCGTTGGCAAGAAGGACGGTGGTCTAAGACCATGTATCGATTATCGAGGCCTTAATGACATTACTGTAAAGAATCGATACCCTCTTCCCCTGATTACTGAGTTGTTTGATAGTGTCAAGGGCTCTGTCATTTTTTCGAAATTAGATTTAAGAGGGGCTTACAACCTCATTCGTATCCGAGCTGGCGATGAATGGAAGACCGCTTTTAATACCAGAGATTGACATTTCGAGTATTTAGTAATGCCTTTTGGATTGTGTAATGCCCCTGCTGTCTTTCAAAGTTTCGTTAATGAGATTTTCCGGAATCTGTTATATGTTTCTGTTGTTGTCTATCTGGATGACATACTGATTTTTTCACCCTCTGTGGCTAAACATCAAGAACATGTTAAAGAAGTTCTGACCCGTTTGAGAGAAAACCACCTTTACTGCAAACTGGAGAAGTGCGTCTTTGGAGTCCCCAGTGTACCTTTTCTCGGCTATGTAATATCTGGCTCCAGTTTAGAAATGGACCCCAAGAAGGTACAGGCAATTCTGGATTGGACCCGACCTCAGACACTGAAGGCCATCCAGAGATTGTTGGGCTTCGCAAATTAATATAGACGCTTCATTAAGGGATTTTCTACACTGCTGGCTCCAATTACAGCCTTGACCCGCAAAGGTGCTAATCCTGCCCAATGGTCACCTGAGGCAGAGTCTGCCTTTCATCTTCTAAAACAGACCTTTATCTCAGCACCAGTTCTTCGACAACCCGATCTGGACAGGCCTTTTTTGTTGGAAGTAGACGCATCATCTGAAGCTGTGGGAGCAGTCTTGTCTCAACGTTATGAGGACAACCGAGTCCATCCGTGTGGGTTCTTTTCTAAAAAATTCTCTCCTGCCGAAAGGAACTACGCCATAGGTGAGCAAGAACTACTAGCTGTAAAGTTGGCGTTGAAGGAATGGAGATATTTGCTAGAAGGCGCCAAGTTTCCATTTACTGTATTTAGGGACCATAGAAATCTCCTATTTCTCAAAAACCTCCAATGTGTGAGTCCTCGTTTGGCCCGCTGGGCAATATTCTTTGCAAGGTTTCAGTTCACCCTGACCTTCCGGTCTGGAGCACTTAATCAGAAGGCCGATGCCCTATCGAGATCTCTCCTCTGTGATGATCAATTTGAAAATCAAAGCAATACCCCTGTCTTGGAATCAAGAGTTTTCGCCGCATTACAACTTCAGCCTCCTTCGGGAAAATCATTTGTGGCCCCGGAATTAAGGAAGCAGCTTCTCACTTGGGCACATTCCTCTCGCTTCGCAGGGCACTCAGGCACTCGGAAGACCTTGGAGTTCCTGAAAAGACACTATTGGTGGCCTTCTATGAAGGCAGATGTAATGGAGTTCATCTCTTCCTGCTCCTCCTGTGCCCAGCATAAATCATCACGACAAGCTCCAGCTGGAGAATTGCTTCCATTACCTACCCCATCACATCCATGGATGCATCTCTCCATTGATTTCGTCACAGACCTGCCAGTCTCTCAAGGTTTCAACACTATCTGGGTTGTAATAGACCGATTTTCTAAAATGGTCCACTATATACCGTTGAAGAAGTTATCTTCTGCCCCTGACCTGGCACAGTTGTTTGTCCAACACATATTTCGTCTACATGGCCTTCCTGCTGAAATTGTCTCTGACCGTGGTGTGCAGTTTACTGCAAAATTCTGGAGGGCTTTGTGTTCTGTTCTTCAAGTGAAGTTAAACTTTTCCACGGCCTACCATCCGCAAAGCAACGGCTCCACCGAGAGAGTTAATCAAGATCTAGAGACTTTCTTAAGAATTTTTATGTCATCTTCCCAGGACAATTGGGCTGCCTTGCTGCCGTGGGCTGAGTTTGCACATAATGCTTCCTACCACTCGTCAACTAACCAAACGCCATTTCAGGTTGTATATGGCCTTTGTCCTCGTGTTCCCGAATTCCGAAGCCTGCCTGTTTTCGATGTTCCGGCCGTGGAGGACACGGTGCGGAATTTTGCTGCCATCTGGACTCAAGTACGGTCTGATTTGTTGAAGGCATCCTCTCGCTATAAGACCCAGGCCGATAAGAAGCATAGAATAGTCCCACGCATGCAAGTAGGAAACCAGGTCTGGTTGTCTACTCGGAACCTTCGTCTAAGAGATCCGTCTATGAAATTCGCACCCCGCTTCATCGGTCCCTTCACCATAACAGAAGTCATTAATCCAGTGGCCTACCGTTTACAGTTACCCCATACCTAAAAATTCCCAATTCCTTCCATGTTTCCTTATTAAAGCCCCTAGTCCTGAATAAGTTCCATAATGCTCTACCTGCTTCTCCTCGAGTCCAGACGGAGAGAGGAGTTGAGTTTGAAGTCGCCCAGATCTTGGACTCTCGTCTGCGCAGAGGTCATCTTCAGTATTTGTTGGACTGGAAAGGTTACGGTCCAGAGGAACGTTGCTGGACCGATGCTCGTGATGTCCACGCTCCCACGCTCATCAGGAGATTCCATTCTGCCCATCCGGAGAAGCCTGGTGAGTGTCCTGAGGCCACCCCAAAAGGGGGGGGTACTGTCACGGCCAGGGTATTTCAGCATGGCGCTAGGCGGGTGTTACCTGTGAGGTCGTTGTGGCGTGGGCTGTCTGGTGGCGGAGCTGGTGTCTGGCGGGGGGCTTTGGCTGCGTGCGTTGTTGTGCGGCCCTGTTGTCACTCTGTGCTGGTGAGGCCTGGCGGTGTCTCCGTTCCGTTTGGCATGGGCGCCGCCATCTTGCCTTCTGGCCATGTGATGCGGCTGGCCAATCCTGGTGAGTCACATGTTCCCTCCGGCCAGTAACAGCACGGCATGGGGTATTTAGGAAGGGTCAGTGCCTTCCTTCTTTGCCAGTGCAACGTGTATCTCAGCCTAGCTGAGAGGGAGTTCTCTGTGCTTTCCTGTTCCTGTGAATTCGCTGTCTGCCAGTCTGCCTGTCAGCTCCTAGCTCCCACTGGACTACCCCGCTTCCTCCATCACCCTTGCCCATACCTGAGTGCCTGAGCCTGCTGACATCCTGCACTTCAGTTCACTACTTGTATACCTGGCTTGTTTATTTTCAGCTCACTAACTGCACACCTGGACAGCTTTAATTGTTTCTACTTGGACATTACCCCTTTTACTCCCACCACAGAACTCTTGTGCACATTATATATTCCTGGACTTTTATTTACTGCCATTATCTGTCTACTCAAGCACTTATTAAAAATTCTAGTTTTATTTTTAAATCTGCTTCTGTGATCACTCCTGCTACCACCCCGGGTCCACAAACAACCCAGAACATCACAGGATAGCTTATGGAGGTTATGTGTGTGCTCTATAGAGGGGATGTAATTGGGTAGGATAGCTTATGGAGGATATGTGTGTGTGCTGTATAGTGGGGATGTAATTGGGTAGGAAAGCTTATGGAGGATATGTGTGTGTGCTGTATAGAGGGGATGTAATTGGGTGGGATAGCTTATGGAGGATATGTGTGTGCTGTACAGAGGGGATGTAATTGGGTAGGATAGCTTATGGAGGATATGTGTGTGCTGTATAGAGGGGATGTAATTGGGTAGGATAGCATATGGAGGTTATGTGTGGGCTGTATAATGGGGATGTAATTAGGTAGGATAGGTTATGGAGGATATGTGTGTGCTGTATAGAGGGGATGTAACTGGGTAGGATAGCTTATGGAGGATATGTGTGTACTGTATAGAGGAGATGTAATTGGGTAGGATAGCTTATGGAGGATATGTCTGGGCTGTATATAGGAGATGTAATTGGGTAGGATAGCTTATGGAGGATATGTGTGTGTGCTGTATAGTGGGGATGTAATTGGGTAGGATAGCTTATGGAGGTTATGTGTGTGCTCTATAGTGGGGATGTAATTGGGTAGGATAGCTTATGGAGGATATGTGTGTGCTGTATAGAGGGGATGTAATTGGGTAGGATAGCTTATGGAGGATATGTGTGTGTGCTGTATAGAGGAGATGTAATTGGGTAGGGTAGCTTATGGAGGATATGTGTGTGCTGTATAGTGGGGATGTAATTGGGTAGGTTAACTGATGGAGGACATGTGTGTGCTGTATAATGGGGATGTAATTGGGTATGATTGCTTATGGAGGATATGTGTGTGCTGTATAGAGGGGATGTAATTGGGTAGGATAGCTTATGGAGGATATGTGTGGGCTGTATAGAGGGGATGTAATTGGGTAGGATAGCTTATGGAGGATATGTGTGTGCTGTATAGTGGGGATGTAATTGGGTAGGATAGCTTATGGAGGATATGTGTGTGCTGTATAGAGGGGATGTATTTGGATAGCATAACTTATGGAGGTTGTGTGTGCTGTATAGGGGGGATGTAATTGGGTAGGATAGCTTATGGTGGATATGTGTGTGTGCTGTATAGTGGGGATGTAATTGGGTAGGATAGATTATGGAGAATATGTGTGTGATGTATAGAGGAGATGTAATTGCGTAGGATAGCTTATGGAATATATGTGTATACTGTATAGTGGGGATGTAATTGGGTAGGATAGCTTATGGAGGTTATGTGTGTGCTGTATAGTGGGGATGTAATTGGGTAGGATAGCTTATGGATGTTATGTGTGTGCTGTATAGTGGGGATGTAATTGGGTAGGATAGCTTATGGAGGTTATGTGTGGGCTGTATAGTGGGGATGTAATTGGGTAGGATAGCTTATGGAGGTTATGTGTGGGCTGTATAGAGGGGATGTAATTGGGTAGGATAGCTTATGGATTATATGTGTGTGCTGTATAGAGGGGATGTAATTGGGTAGGATAGTTTATGGAGGTTATGTGTGGGCTGTATAGTGTGGATGTAATTGGGTAGGATAGCTTATGGAGGTTATGTGTGTACTGTATAGAGGGGATGTAATTGGGTAGGATATCTTATGGAGGTTATGTGTGTGCTGTATAGAGTGGATATAATTGGGTAAGATAGCTTATGGAGGACATGTGTGTGCTGTATAATGGGGATGTAATTGGGTAGGATATCTTATGGAGGTTATGTGTGTGGTTCTGGAAATTGTTAAGCTGCCTAAAGAGGTGAGTTTTCTGGGAATGCTTGATGGTTTGGAGACTAGAGGAGAACCTTTTTATACATGGGAGGGTATTCCACAGAGTGGCTGCAGTCCAAAAAAAAAGTATTTTAACTGTGACTGGGAGCAAGTATGGTGTGTGGATGAGAGAGGTAAATCTTGTGCATAGTGGAGAGGTCCGGTTAGGAGATATTTTGAGATAAGCAAAGAGATGTATGTTGGCGTAGTTTGGTTAGTAGCCTTATTTGTAAGTAAAAGTATTAATTGAATTCAATAGAATACAAGTAACCAATGTATCCAGAGAAACTAACAATGAAAGAGCGATTTGATAAGTAGGATGAGTACCAGAATAGGGCTATGTCCTGAAGACCTAGGGATTGTAGTGTCTGTGAGTGTGATGTATCATTTATCACATTTTGAATACGATACATTCCACCACTTACTGCATGCATAGGAGCATTTAATAACGCAGTATGCATACAGTTACTAAACCACAAAGGACAGCTCTTCTGATAAGAAGGACTTTCTGCGGTGTGAGGACTTCTGGGTAAATGACCTGGGAGTCTCTCAGAGGCAGCTCATGCACAGGCCATGGAGTACCCTGGGAGGGATCCTAAAGGATTCCTCTGGAAGAATTATCTGAAAAGAAGCCATAGGCTTCTATGAGGCAACTTCATCGATGGTGTTGCCTATCAAGTACAATCTTTGGACCGTTTTGCTTTCCAGAGCTTGAAACACATGGGAATTGTAGCTTTCAGAGGTCTGACTGTATTTTAATGTTAGCTCATCCCGTCGCACATGACAAGAGATTGGTTAACAGTGTCACATGCAGCAGAGAGATCCAGAAGGATAAGTAGTAAGTAATGTCCTTTAGACTTAGCATATAGACTTAGAATGTAGACTGTAAGATCCACCGAGGTAGGGACTGATGTGACTGACTGAATTAATACTCTATGTGTAGCGCTGCTGAAAATGTGTTGCGCTGTATAAATAACGGTCGGCAATTGTCATTGTTTGATTTTCCTCTAGTGTTCTCCTTTTTTTGACGCTCAGCGTCTTTCTCTCAGCTGTGGTCGTACGTTTGGTAATTTTCCAAATATGTCCCAGATAAAAGCTTTATCTTTTATCCCATCAGGGCTGATATTGTTGTCAAACTTTAAAATTAGCTATTTTTATATAGTTAAAGCAATTTGTTCAGAAATCATCTGCTTGATCGTCCTAGTGATGATAATTTTAATATGAAAGGGTTGTATCCACGGCCTGAAGCCAGCAAGACATCTCTTTGAAATGATTCTGATATCAAATCCTTTAAACCAGAAATCTGGAATAATTCATGAAGGATGACGGGGTTGGAGACTTAATACGCTGCACATTTTCCCTTATTGGCTTTTGTTGTGATTTTTTTTTTTCATTTCAGTAAAACCTTTAAAAACAATAGTTTATTTAATTCTTCATAATAGAGATGAGCAAAATTTTCTACGACAGGGGGTTTATTTACTAAGGTACGATTTATATCTTGTGGTGATTTTGACAATCAGGTATTTATATTTACTAAAGGCAAAACCGTCTCAAAGTCCCCTCAAAATCCCCCAAAATTTAGACTTCACCCACAAATAGAACTTCAAATAGACCATCGGTACTCCCCCATAGTTATCTGTAGAGAAAGCTTATTTACTAACAATCGATTTGAAAATCGACCTAAACTAGTACCATCAGAAACGGTTTTATTTAATTTTAAATCATGTACTGTAGAATTGTCTAAAAACTCAATATGGTGGAAACAAACATGGGAGAGAAGCCTGTGGGGCGCTCTGGCAGAATAAATCAGGAATTTAAATGCATACCAATGAAAAAAGTTGAGGATATGCAAATTAACACTGGTATGAAGGTGTTTGTGGGTAATACGGTGCACGTGACTTGTTGGCCAATAGAAATGCTTTTGTATAATTTTTGATTGATTTTGGGTTCTATTGAGGGTGAATAGAGCTCATTTAATTCTTCAAATAGAACTTTAAATAGAAACCAATGCATCATCGAAATCAGAATGGAACCCAAAATCGACTGTTAGTAAATGATCTATATTGAATAGAAACACTGTGTTCAATTTTGTGGGGATGTTGGTTCTAGTTTGGCCGATTTTTAAACGGAACCAAAATGGACTTTTAGTAAATTTACTCCCAGGAGCATTGTTTCAATAGGAATGGTCACTTTTTTTTTTCAGTCCATGGTCCTGATTCAGAGCCGCACGCAATACCAATATTCACGGTGTTGTGTGATGTTTTGCGGCTGTGCGTAGGTGAAACTCCCTAAAAACTCATTCAGCGAATGAGCCCCATTTTATCAGGTTGACGAGTACTCCAATTACTTTATTGATCGCTGTCCCAGATTTAAATATACCAGCTGGCAGAAAAACACTCCCTTGAAGTACTAGGTTGGAGTGTCTCTATGGTGTAACAATATTGGCATGGGAACCAGCACAATGTGACGTGTCCGGGTACTAGGGGGCGTGGCCAATTTCTAGGAGACGTGGTCACTCCCCCACAAAAAAAAAAAAACTCCTATGCACAGCACTAAGAAGCACCGGGGTGTGGCTCAAGGGGACACTTCTACTCTCTGCCCACTAATTCTGTGGCCACGTCTGTATAACAGTGTAGCCACAGCAGCACCATGGGCAGTGAGAGGAGACTGCTGTCTCTCCCTGCCTGATGTGCTGATGTGGCTGTGCTGCAATACAGATGGGGTCACTGCAATAGTGGGCAGAGCAGAAGGGTCAGTTACTGACCAAGGCTTCCACTGGGTCCCTCCAAACAGCCCAGGCCCAGGTAAGTAGTTCTTGCTGCCCACTCTCTTTCTGCGCCCCTGCAGACACCAGCGCAATTTCAGAGTTTTAGCCAATACAATTTAAATGACAAACGTTGGTTTTGCCTATGAAATTATTGCCGGTTTCAGTCTTGCTGTTAAATTGACAAAATTGCACCCGTGTCTGTATCTCGCAGGCTATTACAATTGGAACATGGCGTCCGTTTGTTACCTTGATAATGAATAGGTAAATTCTCAGTCATTTCTTACTCCCACTGCTGTTTTCGGAATTTGCCCGCATTTTCCATATCTACCAACCCCTAGGATGTGATACATTCCGGAGCGTGGACCCAGTAGGCAGCGCCATCTTAAGACAATGTTGCCCATTAGAAGCCTAAGGGCTTCTTATAGCATTACTAACTGAGAGGGGTCCAATAAAATCCCTCCCAGTGTCTCCCGCAGCGCACGTGCCATAGGACGCATGAGTAGAAGGACTTCTAGGTTATAAATCCGGAAGTTTTGCTATTGCAAAGGACGGCTCTTATTGGGGGATCTGTCCGGTGTGATTTGTTATATTTTTCTAATTTCTACCTCACCTTTTTCTAATTCACATTTAGTGTACTGTCAAATTATGGTTATGTATTTGTATTGATATCTGTACACTATTTGTGGTTTTATATGTTTTTATGGACAAAATCATGAGATGGATCAGTTAGTGTACCATCCTTAATGATGGACATGAAAATAAATCATCCTTGGACACCCGGATAGAACCCATGTAGGATGCAATGTGTATGGAATGCAAATACCATGTAAAATGAGCCATTTCCGCATTCTGGGAAACACTATGAAATGCATATTGGAACGCTGTCGTCACAACCGGTGATGCACATCCGTGTGGAAATTATTACCAGGAAGTAATGGTGGCAGTGGTTGTAATTGGAATGCATCCGGTGACGTACTTCCTGGATATGGACAGAACCGGAACTATTGGACAGAGCCGTAACTAGACTTATGGTGCCCTGTGCCAGGGAGAGCATTGCGGCGCCCCCCCCATTTTTTAAATAGGGACATAAGATAGTGCACCAGAAGAAGGGCCATGGCCTCATGGTGAAGGGCTGGGGAAGAGATAGAGGAGGCCAGGAGATGCTGGGGATAAAAGAAGAGGAAGCTACAAGTGAGAATGATAATATACAGGAAAATTGACAGGCCCAAACAGCGCCTCCTGCCCTGCGGTGCCCTGTGCCATGGCATTGGTCGCACTACCCCAGTGGACACAGTGGGGACTGATAATTTCTAATTGATAGGTGTATTTGTAGGTTCCTGGTAGATAATGTCCTTATGCTTCTGATTAAGAAAAGAAAGTCTTAAACACGTTATGCAAAAGGACATCAACTCGCTGGGTATCACTTCCAAAAGATTGGAGATTGGTCTAATTAGCAGCTAGACCTGCAGTTTCCGGGACTGAGGGTCTTTCCTGGTCCAGTGTTCCATCTGTGAAGGGCAGTCTGCTGTAACTCTGGAGAGCTGATGATCCTGTGAGACTACACCATTGAGATGGTGATATACTGTATGCTGTTTAATTTTAATCCTATGTGAGTGCAATGTGATAATAAATGTCATATGTTATTTTAAGACATTGCACTATGTCTTCTCTTTTCATCTCTTGAGGTTTTGAGTATTGAAGAATTTGTTTTATGAGCAACATGAGTTTATTTATCAAGACAATTACTGGGGAAGAAAAACTTCAGTTACCCCGTATCTAAATGTAAGAAACATCTAAAGTGACTGCACTTTTTGTAAGTTGACTCTGATACCTGGTAACCTGCGGCAGCATCATTGTGGGACACTATTTATATTAAGTTGATTGTTATTGGGAGTTTGGTGAAGGCTTTGTTTGTGCTGAAGCCATAAGTGCGTGGGCATTGTAGATCTATTCTATAAATAATCACATGATAGTACCCGTTGACAAGTAGTTAAATTGTTAAATGCTAAAAGCTGCCTAAATGTTTGTGCATGACTCATCTGTGTGAATCAACATCACATATCTGAGTCACCAGAATTAAAGGTCAAGCTAATTAGACTGCAGGTGCAAAACTTACTTACTTCTCATTATTAAAGGGTGTGTTCAAGTCTGTCACTGTCTTATTGGAGCATCACAGTGATGTACTGCTGTACAGTACTTAGCCCAAGAGAGATTGATACCTTTTTATATTGACAGAAGATAAACATCAATCACCTGTATCCAGTTATATTAAATAAAACCTACTCTGGTTCGGGATCAACATCCACTACACAAATACCAACTTGCATACATTTAGCAATAGGTTATAAGACCAGCACTGTGGCTGTAAAGGATACGTTCAATAGGATTACAACCTCATATTGAAGGTGAAAATTTATTATCTAAGTGCATAACATTGAAAGGCTCAGATAACTACTCTACTTGGAAATTCACTCTAGAAATACAATTAAAGCATGAAAAGTTGTGGAAGGTCACAATTGATCCAGGAGACAACCCAAATCTCTAGGTGGTGGAAAGAGCTATTGGAACCATGGGCTTCACTGTTAAACAGCAAGTATATTCTATCATCAATGGCAAAGGACATGTGGGTAGCCCTGTAAACAGCTTACAGATATAAGGTTCTTATGAGGAGAATAAACCTCAGACGAACATTGTACGGGACTAAATTAAATTAGTGTTAGGACATTAATGAAAATACATTGGTGAGATGTTGTCCATCACCCAGCAATTGGCGTCAACTGGAGTCCAGGTAGAAGACAATGAGGTTGTTAAGACTATGTTGCAAAATCTGACCCCAGAATTCAATTTTCTTTTAGTGGTATTGGAGTCAAATACCACTGCATTAACCACTGATATCATAAAGGCAAAGCTGTTACAATTCCAGGACTAGATACCTGCGGACAATATTACTGAAACATCTGCCTTATATACTAAGGACACTAAGTTTAATATACCAAAGTACAAATGCTTTTGTTGCCACAAAGTAAGGCACAAAGCTTCAAATTTCAAACTAGAAGATCAAAGTGATACTCAGAAAAAATGATATAACAAACGTGAGTCAGCTTTTGAACATAGCAGAGAGTCATAGGAGAGACTGCTGGCATATAGACACAGGGGCCACTAGACATTTTAATTGCAATGAAAAATAGTGTGACTGGCTGATGTGCATCGATGTTACCAATGTTGACGATATTGCACGTAATCAAACGGATATGAGAAGGCAGCTGTGTACATCTCTGTGCTCAGCTATGCTTTGGAAGGCATTAGCATATTTTAGCAACTGCGTTTTATGAGGGAATGCCATTGTGATTGCATTAGCGTAAATCTCAGAATCATACCCATGGACCATATGGGGAGCAGAAAAACATGGATTGTATGTGTGAGTAAACCAGAAAGATATTATCCCAGCTTAAAGCAGTTTAGGGTGTTAGAAAGTAATAAATCTCAGATGTATTCACATCATCTAAAGTTGGGACAATTATAGTACCTAAAAATCGAAACTGTAGTCTTGAAAAAGTTTTATTTGTACTAGACCTAGGGTTGGGTATGGGATGCTGGCGCTCAAGATCCTGGCGGTCAGAATTCTGATGCTGGCATCTCAAAAGGGTCACAATCTTGACAGGAGGTAATTACAGATGTGTCCACATACATCTTACTTCCTTGCACGTTAAACAGCCCTTCTAGTTGCAACATGACATGGCTTGACTCAGTAGCACCGAGCGTCTTTTCGTGCAACTTTTTACCTTCAAAAGCATCTTATTCACCAAGTGATGCAAATAGGAAGCAAAAGAAGCTTCTTCTGATTAAAATTATATGCAGCATGCCTATATTCTGTGTGCGACTGCAGATGCATCTGCATGCCAAATGCTACACTACAGTGTCACAGCCGCTTACAAGATGCATTTGAAGGTGAAAAGTTGCACAAAAAAATACTGGGTGCTGCGAGTTGCTCGGCACTCACTTGTTATGTTTAATGCGACTTGTAGCACACGGAGTTAAGATGTATGTGGACACATCTGTATACTCTCCTTCCCCTACCCATACCCCTAACCCTCCCTCCCAGTAGCCTAAACATATGCCTCCCCGCTAGTGCCTAAACCTAACCTCCCTCCCCGCAGCCTAAACATAATCCTTCTCCCCTAGTGCCTAATCCCTCACCCTCCCCTTAACCTCAGTAATTTCTGTCGGGATGCCAGTGCTGGGATTTTGACTGGTGTTGGGATTCCGGTGCCGGCATTATCAGCACTGGCATCCCGATAGCCGGGCTAATAATTACATCCTCTTGGAACTAACATAATGGCCACCAGTATCCTTGAGAAGAAAAACTAAAAAATCAACTTTGCAGAAGGCAAGTGTACCATGTGCAATTAGAAAGGAACAATAACAGTTACTGCTACCTGAGGCCAGAAACTCTGTCTTAGATACTGAACAGTGTTATGTGATGGCTGCTGCTGACTGTAGCCAAACTATGGAACTGCGGCATAGGCAATAGGGACTTTGGGATATGAGAGAGCACAAAAACTTAAAGAAGGGATGGTGACAGGAATGACTATAAGCAATCCTGATCATCCGGTGTGTGACAATTGCATCAGGGGTAAGCAAACCTGATGCCCCTCTCAAAATCATCAATTAGAACTGAGGCACCACTATCATTGGTGCACAAAGATGTATGTGGTCCTATGAAACATGAATCGTTTAGTGGATTCAGGTATTTCATGATGCTCCCATGGAAGAGAGTTGTTCAGGCAAAGTATGGCTGTCTAGGTGCCAGAGGAGTAGTGGGACACTGTGATGCAACATCGCTGGACCAGGTAAGTAGGTCTACGACCTCAATGTGTGACAAGAACAAAACAGAGAAGCATAATGATATGGGAAGTACTGCATTATTACCATAAATATGATTCATGCCTTCTTTAATTGATCCTCAACATTTAGTCAATGCTTCCAACTTAGGTGACAACACAGTATATCAATCTCCAAAGTTGTGCAACTGTTATTGTCGAACTCTCAGACTGATACAAGTGTAACCAGATAAAAGCTAACTCTCCCTATCTTACTACGGAGAACTATAAATATTGAATAGTGACGCCCTTTGACCACTGTGAATGATTTAATTAAAGTCTGTATTTCTCTTTCCAGTCGATGCCTAAGAGTGTCTTATATATTGAATACCTTTGTTTCAGACATTTCCCAGTTTATGCTGTGAAGTGAATGTAGAATTCTAACCTCTGAAGAACAGGGCACCACCGAGGTCTCTCTTTCGCTCCTGTGCAACATTCTGGTGTAATAATTATTTTTAAACATAGGGTTATTTGCTGATTCTGTAAAGGTTCTCAGGGAAATGTGGATACATTGGGGCAAATGTTCATGTATGAGTATGTGCTGCCCCAAATTGGATCCACTTCGGATGCCCATTCAGCCGAATGAGGTTTCCTCATATAAGTGGAATGCTTATACTCCCTAAGAATCAGCTAAATAAACTTTCCATTATATTTCTATAATTGCTATCTTGTTTTCATATTTATGTTCAAAATATGCTTTTATACAGAATCCAAAAAACTCTTCCCATCAAACTTTGTTTATTAAATCAATACATATAAATAAAATTGCAATTTTGTAATTGTAAAATTTGAAGCAATTTCAACCAGTTTTGAACTCAGATTTAAAAACAGAACTTGGGTTTTGGATAGCATGCAAACACGTCGAAATTACATAATTTTAGCTGTTTGTTTTTTTTAAACACAGATCCAAAACCAAAACACGTGAGGGTGGTTTTGCAAAACCAAAACATGAAGATGAATCCGGGTCCAAAACACAGGGGTCTGCATCTCTAGTTCACGGTAAACTGATTTCCTGTAGGTGTCTTCAGGTGTGCCTGCATCAATTCTTGATCTCGTAGGAGCCAAAGCTTTCAGAAATGCAAGTTTTTTTATTTGAGACACATGGGGGTAAATTTACTAAAATTTGTGTTGGTCCGAGATTGCAATCTCGGGTGATAATATCGTTTTTTACCAACACCTGTATTTACTATTGTTAAAATTGGGTGTTTTTTTTTCATTTAGGGGGGTTAATTCGGCCGTGTTAATCCCGCAAATTCTGCGTTTTTTTCACTAGAAATTAATACACCATCGACTCAATTCGGAAGTACTTTTCATTCACTTCAGCATAGCACAGGAATTTGCCATTATTCGTTTTGTTCTATTCTGACGTTTTTGCAGGTAAATCGGGGAGTAAATAGAAGTTGCAAATAGACTACCTCCTATGTGAGTTTCCCTGAAACATACACAGATCAGTGTGATTTGTATATGTTTCAGCATGGAAATTACGTAGGGTCACCCCCCAAAAGGCATAACCAGCCCCGGGCTGCTAAGCCTGTCCTAGTTCCTAAGAATATGGGGGAAAAAACTAGTAGGGTCCCTCTGTATTTTAGGAACAAGCACCTGGCTGCTGGCCAGTCCAGGTTTTAAAAATAGGGGAAAAAATTACATAGGGATCCCCCTATATTTAAAACCAGCACCAGACCAAAAACCAACTGAGGTGTAATGCCACAGCCAGGGGACCGTATCACGGGGTCATCTGAAATTCCCATGGGCCACCAGCCAATCAAAGGCCGCTTTACATGTAGCAACCACTCATTGGCTGTGACTCATGTGGGTCACAGTCAATGAGCGGCAGCTACATGAAAAGCAGCCTCTGATTGGCTGGCGACCCATGGGAATTTCAGATGACTGCCATCATCTTTCATTCCATGAGATATAGGTATGTGTGTCCGGTTTGATTGGGTATTCATTTCTTTTGTTTTACAAAGTGTTGTGGATGCTACAGAGACCTGCGCAAGGACTAAGGTGAGTATTGGATTTTTATTCCAGGTACTCCTATTGGAATTCTACTAGAGAAGGGGACAGAACATCTGGCAGCAGGTAAGTATGTGTGAGGTAGGTGTATGTAATAAAGTTGTACTTTAGATGGTGTGTACTGTGTTTTTTTAACTATTTATTTTACAGTGGGGGTATGGATGCCGGCTGCCTACTGGCACTTGTAGTACCACAAGTACCAAAGGGTAGGCACCTGTAGTTGCACTGTAAAATACAATAGTTTCTCTATTTTTACACTACTATTACCGCCATACCCACAGCCCAGGGGTGCGGGAAGAGCTCTGAGCTTCAGACTAAGCCTGGGGTGCTCAGGAGAGGGGAGACCCCTGTATTGCTGGGGCCCCCACCTCCCCACCTCCCCTGAGATCCCCAGCTTGGGGTGACCGGCTTGGGGTGCTAATGCTTTGGCTGGGGAGACCCGATGATAGGGTCCACTGGCTTTGGCATTACACCCTGGTTGGTTTTTGGTCCGGTGCTGGTTTTAAATATAGGGGGATCACTACACAATTTTTCCCCCTCTTTTTAAAACCAGGTCTGGCTAGCAGCCAGGTGCTGGTTCCTAAAAAAGGGGGGTCTCTACTCATTTTCCCCCCTGAATTTTTAGTTATCAGGACAGGCTTAGCAGCCTGAGGCTTGTTATGCCTTTTGGAGTGGGACCCTATGTAATTTTTTTATTATTATTAACACTTTAAGTACACCAACACACACAAGCAGCCTGCACATATTTCACTGATATGTGCAGGCTGCTTGTTCAGGAGGGAAATTCGGGCAGTAAACTTGGGGCTTTAACTTGGGACAGGATCAATCAAATACACCATCAGACAACACTAAGCTGACCAACACGGGAGCTTGGTAAATTCCCGATTTTATTTGTGAAAAAAACAGCCGTTTTTGATCGATCCTATCCGTGTTTAAAAATGGATCAAATCGGGACCAACACGAATCTTAGTAAATTTACCTCAAGGTATTTTTAGCTTCAGTCAGCTGTTAAAATACAGTATTGTGGAACAGCTATAGGGAGCAGGTACATCCCGGGTTTTGTTTATCAGATAGTAAGAATTTTGTTACATCTGGATTTAATAAACTTCAGGTTGAATTTAGTCTCCAAACATTTCACTAGCAATAAAATATGAATTTGAAATGAAATAAGGAGACTATTTTCTGTATTATAATTGCTGTAGAAATAAATCTTGTACATTTCTTTTACACATGAGTTTTATCTTTCCACTATAACTTTTGATATAGACATTAGTGGTGATCATAAAGAAACTATCATACAGTATATTAAACCACAGCAGGAAATTCATATTTGGAAACATTCACCATCATTATATGTGTAATGCCAGGAAGGAATATTACTCTTATAATGTTGGTAGGATAGTTTGATGTGTCGTGGTCTCTTCTTCCTAAGGATTCTCTTTGCACTTTACAGCTTTATTTTATGGTATTCTTCATAGAACATTTGGAAGTTTGAATGCTGTTAAACTTTAAAGCCATTTAACACTTAACACAGACAATGTTGTATGACAGGAATCTCCTCAATAAATAATGAAATCTTACCCACTAACCTACCTTTGTTATACTAACAAATCAAATAAAGAACATTTTTACCTTTGCTTCACTTAACTAACTTTCTGTACCAATATTTAATTTGCAAGTTATGTACATGTGCATACAATTAATAGGACCCATATATGGTACTGTACATATGGATTACTTTTTTAGGCTAAATGAATAAATTATGAGCAATGAGTTGCAAGTATCAGTTTCTTAACTATCTTTTGCTCCTGTGGTAACCACGTTGATGATGATTCAATCTATGAATGCACTGTAATTTCACAGTTCACCTACTGCTCCAAAAGGGGACAAAATTCAAATGGTGTAGAAAGGAGTCGCTGAGCTCCGTGGATAACAGTTCCTGGCATATACTGTATGTGCTGGTTCCATGCTGGGGAGATTTAGTTCACAGTATTAGAATTCAACAATAGTGAGGAAGGGCTGGCTCCTGGCGAGAGATCTATTCAGACCTACAATTGGTAACAGCTTTACAGTACTGTACGTCTGGGTTGGTTCCCTGCTGGCAGTTGTGTTATAACAATTTCTGATGTAACTAGCTGCCCGTTCACAGCTGGTTATCCGTTTCATTATGGACTAGTGAGGGGAGCAAAAGTTTATTCACCGTCTTTCTTATACTGCAGGTTACAGAGGTGAGGTGAGGTTGGCTGTGCTGAGGGAATTACATCAGCTGGCCCCATAACCTGAACTGTCTATTGCTGAGGTGATTATTATTGCTCAGTTCTAATCTAAGGCAAGGTTAACTTGGGGCTGTGCTACTGAATATTAAATTATACAAAAGCCAATCACTAGCAGCTGAAAGGTGATGTGTGAGAGGATCAAGTTGTGCTGTAAAGGAGCTGATTCAGCACCTCAGATGTGGACAGCTCCATTTTTCCCCCTGAGTTCCTCTGTCCTCAGTAGTGCAGTGGTTGATCTGTATACAGACTGATCAGCCACAGCACACCTGAGACCCAGCTCCCACTGTCTGCACAAGTCTGCCCAGGTATACCAGCTGCGGGTACTGCTGTGACAAAGCATTGGCACTTGGAGCCTCTGTTAAACTCCAGCTACGGCAGCTTGCAACGGAAAATTCCCCTTGAGCGCAGTTCGCTATTTTCCCTCTGCTGAAAGCCATTACTACAGCCTGCAAGTGTCCACGGCTGCTCTACCTATATGGTACTACTGGACCCGGTGGGTCATTGAAACAGTAGCATCACTGAGGCACCACGGACATAGGGGGTGATTCAGCAAGGATTGCAATTGCAAAGCTGCACGTAGGCAGCTTTGTAATCCCGTACTTGCTATTATGCAAATGCAGTGGGATGTGTCTGACACCCTCTGCTGTATTTGCAATCCCAACATGACAAAGCTGGCTGGGATCACCATCGCGATCATCAGTGGTTGATGATTGCGACGGTGGACGGCGCTGGGCCACCAGCCAGCTGAGTAAGCCTCAGCTTAGTAAGCCTCAGCTTACTAAGGCTGCCCGGCTTGGGAGCCTAAGACACTGTGTCAATGCAGTCCCTGGGCTTGCCACGCCGGGAAAATGGGGAGGACATGCCCCCGTTTCCGGGAACTCTGGTCGACCCAACCACAGCACTGATCATTAAATGCCTCTGCCCGTCAATCATGCAGATGCAGAGAAGAGGCTGAGTGTGACTACGCAGGCCCCATTCTACAATCTCTCAGAATGGGTCCTGCACATGTGCAGATTCCCAATAATCATTAATCTGAGATCAACAGTGCACTTGCTGAATCAGGCCCATATTCCATTCCTGTTGTGGTGAGATCATGCTTAGACTGTTATTTTTCTGTTGAAACACCACAGACACTAGCAGCTGGTTTCTTCACTTGAGGACCCACTGATGTTGTGCTAAGACACTGTGTCATTGTTGGATTGCCTTTACTACCTGGCTGTATAGAGACTGACAGCATTATCTGAGTGTCCCACAGCCTCTAGCAGGATCAAACATTGCTTCTTTTAAGGAACTCTGTAACAAGCTGATAGCTACTGTGACACATTAATATTATTCTGCAGATTGGGACTCTGGGTATCTTTATCAAATTGAGATTGTAGGAATTTATATGCTGATATTGTAGTCATTATAAAGTCGTTTCTTATGAATCACATTTTTTAATTGCATGTTGATTGTTGAATTGTTTTATACTCAAACCCCGGGAGATTTATATTTTTATAGTATTAATGTGTTATTTTTGTGAAATCAAGTGTATGGGCTTCTTTTCACATAGTTCCATACATCGCATGCAAAATACAATACTGGATGCATCCCACCGAAAGTGCCAACCAATCATCTCCTAGCTGTAATTTTCAAACACAGTAAAATGACAATTAGGAGCTAATTGGTTGGTACTTTATCTCTCTCCACTTTATCTCTCTGCAATCTTTGATAAATCTCCCCCTTAGGGAGCGTGTGAGTATTAGGGGTCTATTTACTAAGCTTTGTTTGGAGATAAAGTGAACGGTGATTAGGTACCAGCCAATCAGTTCCTAACTGCCATTTTTCAAACACAGCCTGTGACATGGCAGTTAGGAGCTGATTGGCTGGTACCTTATCACCATTCACTTTATCTCCTAACAAAGCTTAGTAATACCCCTTTTCCACCTAAATTCCGGGTCTGACCCGGAGTTGGAACAAAGTTCCTATGCGGATCAGACCCGGAATTTTGCCGGCGCTGACTCGGGATATTCCCGAGTCAGCGCCGCTCACACCGCAGTCGGGTCTGCATAGACCCGGCTTTTGCGGAGTGAAAGTGGACGCTTGGAGATGACGTCATCTCGACCCGGCGATCCAACCCTCTGCCCTTTAACACAAGGGAGCTGCCCGGGTTAACCCTTCAAAAACCCGGGTTTTAGCTCCGGTGTAAAAGGGGTATAAATAGACCCCTTAGAGTGATAGCCAGTGACAGTGAGGACCCAAGACACTGTGAGTGATTCAAGCATAAGCAGGTCATACCTGAGCAGAACATAACCCTGCAGCAAGGATAAGACTACCCAGATTCAGTGTCACTGGTTGTTATCACTATAATTATTATTTAGCATACATATATTGAACAGTGCTTTACTACTTAGTCACTGGGGTTTACAATCTACATTCCCCACCACACATATTGGGGGTCAGATGTGAATTAACCTGCAAATATCTTTTTGGAATGTGAGAGAAAATACAGTCAGGTGCATAAATATTGGGACATTGACAGAATTTTCATATTTTGTCCTCTATTCACCACCACAATGGCTTTGAAATGAAACAAACAAGATGTGCTTTACCTGCAGACTTTCAGATTTAATTTGAGGGTAATTACATCCAAATCAGGTGAATGGTGAAGGAATTACAATGGTTTCTATATATGCCGGCCCTTTTTAAGGGGCCAAAAATAATGGGACAAACTAAACAATCCTAAATCCTAAATCTAACTTTCACTTTTTAATACTTTTTCATCCCTGGTGATGCTCTGCGAGGCCTCTACTGCAAATTTCTTCAGTTCCTGCTTGTTCTTGGAGCATTTTCCCTTCAGTTTTGTCTTCATCAAGTGAAATGCATGCTCAATCGGATTCAGGTCAGGGGATTGACTTGGCCATTGCATAACATTCCACTTTTTAGCCTTAAAAAACTATTTGGTTGCTTTTGCAGTATGCATTGTCCATCTGCACTGTGAGCGCCGTCCATTGAGTTCTGAAGCATTTGACTGAATAGAAGCATATAATATTGCCCGAAACACTTCAGAATTCATTCTGCTGCTTTTGTCAGCAGTCACATCATCAATAAATACAAAGGAACCAGTTCCATTGGCAGCCATACATGCCCACGCCATGACACTACCACCACCATGCTTCACTGATGAGGTGGTATGTTTTGGATCATGAGCAGTTCCTTTCCTTCTCCATACTCTTCTTTTCCCATCACTCAGGTACAAGTTGATCTTTGTCTCATCTGTCCATAGGATGTTGTTCCAGAACTGTAATGGCTTTTTTAGATGTTGTTTGGCAAACTCTAATCTGGTCTTCCTGTTTTTGTGGCTCACCAATGGTTTACATCTTGTGGTGAACCCTCTATAGTCACTCTTGTGAAGTCTTCTCTTGATTGTTGACTTTGACACATATACACCTACCTCCTGGAGAGTTTTCTTGATTTGACCAACTGTTGTGAAGGGGTTTTTCTTCACCAGGGAAATAATTCTTCTGTCATCCACCACAGTTGTATTCCGTGGTCTGCCGGGTCTTTTGGTGTTGCTGAGCTCTCCAGTGCATTATTTATTTTTAAGAATGTTCCAAACAGTTGATTTGGCCACACCTAATGTTTTTGCTACCTCTCTGATGGGTTTGTTTTGATTTTTCAGCCTAATGATGGCTTGCTTCACTGATAGTGACAGCTCTTTGGATCCCATATTGAGAGTCGACAGCAACTGATTCCAAATGCAAATGTCACACCTAGAATCAACTCCAGACCTTTTACCTGCTTAATTGATAATGAAATAACGAGGGAATAGCCCACACCTGTCCATGAAATAGCTTTTGAGTTGATAGTCCCATTACTTTTGGTACCTTAAAAAGTGGGAGGCACATATAGAAACCATTGTAATTCCTACACCGTTCACCTGATTTGGATGTAATTACCCTCAAATTAAATCTGAAAGTCTGCAGTTAAAGCACATCTTGTTTGTTTCATTTCAAAGCCATTGTGGTGGTGAATAGAGGCCAAAATATGAAAATTCAGTCAATGTCCCAATATTTATGCCCCTGACTGTATGAGAACATAGAGGAAACCCTTTTCAAACACAGGGAAAACATATAAACTCCATATAGATTGGTCCCTGACCGAATCCATGGCGCAATGCGAACCACTGTGCTACCCGGTAATGGGAATCATTATGGACCTTGCAGTTGTTGTTGGAAAACAAATTTCTAGACATTCAGCCAATGTTCCTTTGTTGCTACAGTATGGTAACAGCACAGTGTCTTCAGTGCACTAATATTCATAAATGATACATACCGTGTACAGAACCCCGCTGTTCATACACAGTCCTCAGCAACCAATCAAATCATTGCCTTCATTTTATCAACGGCACCCTAAAAATGAAAGTTCCAATCTGACTGGTTGCTGTGTCCTAAACTACTATTTTTCCCCCTCTACATATTTTTTTTGTAAACAAAACAACTACACAAAAATGTATCTTTTGTGCTTGATCATTAGTAATTAATTCTGTTATCCCCAGTTTCCAATTTAGTTTTTTTTTTTAAATTCATGTCTTTCTGTCTTCTCCGATAAGGAAATATAATTATAGAGAACATTGCTCTAAACAAATTACATCCTTGTAAAAATGCAGAGCTTACAATTGATGGAGGAACTTGTTTCTGTAATCAGAAATCCATGACAATCCCTGAGCTTTGATGTCATATTTAAGCTTCCCACTGAGCACCAATTATCAGCTGAAATTTGTCTGCAAACTTCAGAAACTCCTGTCTATTGTACTATCCTAGAAAACCTAAAAAGAATTGGATTATAAAAGCAGAAGCTTTTCATATTAATAGAAGTTATTTAAACGGGAACAGTAGAAACTGGTGTGTATTGCTTCAATGTCAATATTATCCAGACACCTTTTTAAGGATGTTTGACGAGGGTAAGGATGCCTACTGCAATCATTCTTTACAGCTGAGTACACACAGACGTGCAGAACATGTAGTGGGCAGGGTTCAAACAGCCTGCAGCCAATAAGAGCATTCAAATGAATTTCAGCTCCTCCACTTGCAAGGCTACTGTCAGCCTATAAACAGCAAAGTAGCGACTGTATGTGAGGTTCTCGCCAAACTGCTGCAAGGTCGTTGCAACAAACTGGAGATGTTCGCTGACCCCCGCATTTTGATTTTGGATCTAGAATCATCTTCTTCTTTTGGTTTTGGATCTAGATTAAAAAAAAAATGATATAAAGTTTAAATACAGCTAAAATCATGTAATTTCTGCAATCCAAAAATCCTGAAATTTGGATTTAAAGTCCAAATTCATAACCACTGGAAGATCAGAATTGCGACTCATCCAGATCTCTGCTAGAGATTAAAACCGAGACTCGGATCTGTTTTGCGGAATTTGAATGGATTCGGATTTCTGGAGAACCAAACCGCACATCTTAATATCAAACACACTTCACTGTATATTTATTAACATTTACCTATATTCTGTTATGCTTTACAATTGATATATAAGACAAAGGCCCTGATTCAGAGCCGGACGCTGAATCAGGGCCCTCCTCCATTAAAATGGAGCATCCTCCTGGACGCTCGTATAGCTGTGGGTCACCACCCACAGCATATACGAGCGTCCAACAAGATGGTCGCGATGGTCCTGACCATCGCGACCATCCTACTTGCAAGTGAAACCCTGTGGTCGGGTTTCTCAACCACAAGCCCTGGAGTGATTTTGGCTCTATCAGAGCCAAAATCACTCCCACTGACATCACTAGTGATGTCAGTGGGTCCGGCTTCAGACGGTAGACGTTCCCATGGGAACACCTCCGTCTGGCAGGCACACCCCCGGCACGCCCACCAAAGGGGGCGTGCTGTCAATCCACATCAACAGCACGCCCCCTTTGGTGCGAGACCCGGAGAGATGCAAAGTCCTTTGCTCACCGGGTCTCGTGCATGCGCACGATGGAGCTCCCTCCGTCGTGCGCATGCGCAGTGGGGAACATCGACCCACTTGCGAGCGTATTGCCGCTTGCGAGTGGGTCTGAATGACCCCCAAAGTTCATACATCTAAACTGCCACACTTACCAACATGACCCATTTTGTCTAGTACACATTAATCTGCTATGCGTTCAAATAAACTAGCTCTTAATTACACAATTAATAGCATTGCTGTAGGTAATGTGTAGGTAACTGCAATAGGCAGGGCCAGTGCTACCATTAGGCAGTTGCCTAGGGGTGCCAGCCACTGGAGGGTCCCACTGAGGTCACAAAAAAAAGGATGTCTCTTTCAGTCCAGGGTAGGTCTACTGATGACCAAAGCTGATGCAGGGGTGTGTGTGTTAGTTACTGCAGACAGGCTTAGTGTGTGGGGGTGGTGATGGTTTTATTGAAGCTGACAGGGTAAGTGTACATGTGTGTGTGTAGGTTTAATGAGGGCTGGGTGAGGTGTGTGTGTGGGGTGAGTTAATGGGTGCTGACATATATTGGAGCACAGATGTGTGGCATAAATATATATTGGGGCATGAATGTGTTGTATAATGTATTGGGGCACAGCTATATGGCATATAAAGAATTTGGGGCATATGTATTAGGGGCATTGTATAGTATATTTCCTGACTATGTGGCATACAATACATTTTGTGCACAGCTACATGGCATATGTATTGGGGGCACAAATGTGTGGCATATTATGTATTGAAGGCATTGATGTATAGTATAATTATGAATTGGGGATACAGCTGCGTGGCATATAATGAATTTGTGGCACAGTCGTATGACATGTTATGAATTGGGGGCAGTGTTATGAAGCGCATTATGAATTTGGGGCTCTGATGTGTGGCATATTAGTTGGGGCATTTCTATATAGTATATTATGAATTTGGAACACTGCTCTGTGGCAAATTACATATTGGGGGCACTGACGTGTAGCATAATTATGAATTGTATTGGAGGGAGCAGGGGCGTTGTATGAAACGTTGCCTAGCGCGCCTAGATACCTTGCATCAGCCCTGGCAATAGGATAATACCTAGGGAACAGGGTCGTATTAAGGGAGGGGAAACAGGGGCGGTCATCCCAGGACCACCCCACATGGTCAATTTGACCCTGGAAAGAACAGGTGTCCAGCTGGACACCTGTTCCCGTCTCAGCAGCCACAGATATTCTACCTAATGCAGCGCTGCTGCATCAGCTTTCATCTAGGAAGGAAAGGGACCAGCTCCACACGCTAGCGGATGCAGGGGGGGTTTCTGAGTACCTAGAAATCCCCCCTGACACACCAATTCCTCACTACAGTGACTGGATGCATCAGAGGAGGAGCCAATTTGGCAAGCCCCGCCCCATAAACCCACGATTACATCGGGGACTAATGAATCGAGGTGCTGCATCAAGTGAAGGTATGTCTGTGTACTGTTTTAGTGTGTGTGTGTGTGTATGTATGTGATTCTGTGTGTATATGTGTCATGGTGTATATGTGTTATGTGTACACTGTGTATGTGTTAGTGTGTACGTATGTGTTAATGTGTATACATGTGTTAGTGTGTGTATACTGTTTACGTGTGATTGTATGTTGTATATGTATATTTAGGACCCCACCCCCAATTAAAATCCTGCGTTTGCCCCTGTCTTCATGTGGCCGGGGGTGTAGGCTCTGTGTGGTGCTTTAAGGGGGAGATAGGCTCTGTTTGGCTTGGAGGGGGCCCCCCAAAAGTTAGTTGCCCTGAGACCCCCAAAAGCTTTAATTCAGCCCTAATAGGGAATCATTGCTAATGACTTATTGGAATAGTGATTTACTGTAATACAGCTTTTATACTTTTTACTAATGCCATTAAACTACACAGTGCCCGCCATGGGCTTTTGGGGGCTGATGCTGGGAGGCGGCAGTATGACTAAGTGGGGGGCATGAACAGGCCCAGTTGGTGAACTTTAAAGAAGCTGTGCACCTCAGACTGAGGAGGGCGTGGACGCATCTTCTCAGGGGAGGCTTGTAATTCAGAGTCATTAAATACAGGTATCAAAACCTCATAATATGACACCTGCGTCAGCGTAACTTACCTACAAGTGGAAAGTAGCAGTCTGGGATGTGCCAGGTCTAATAAATGGCCAGTTCAAGCCAAGTATTTTACAGCTCGGAGCCAGTGATTGGAAACGCAGCTGATGCGGTATTTGCCTAAATTTTACCTCAAACCGTTGATGCAATTTGCCTCCACTGAAGAGAAACATTAATGTCCTTCTATCCCCAGGTTACTCCAACCAACTCCTACCCTCTGAACCAGCCCTTACATTCTCTACATTTGAGGTTCTTGCTATACGCCTCTTCCAACCAGTACACCTGCGAGTAGATGTCATTTACTGTCCCCCTGGCCCTCCCTCTAAGTTCCTTGACAACTTTGCTTCCTGGCTCCCTCACTTTCTTCTGACCTCCCCTCCATTATCCTTGGTGACTTCAATATTCCAATTGATATCCCCACAGAATCCTCTGCCTCCAAACCTCCAAACTCCTTACCCTCACATCTTCATTTGGTCTCTCCCAATGGACCTCCTCACCCTCACATGTGAGTGGGCACTCACTTGATCTAGTCTTCACTCACCGTTGTAATATTTCTAATTATTCCAACTCCCCATTCCCCCTCTGATCATCACCTTCTCTCTTTTATCCTATCTCTCTCTCCCTCCCCTCCTCTACCTCCAAAGGCCACCATCACTAAGCGTAACATTGAGGCTATCAATGCTCTTTATCTTCCCTGCTTGACTCGCTTCTCTCCCCTATCCTCTCTCTCTCCTGCCCTGAACAAGCTGCTTCCCTATACAATGCCTCCCTTACCTCTGCTCTGGACTCTGTTGCTCCGGTAATCACTACTCATCCTCACAGATCCACACTACAACCCTGGCATTCCAAATGCAACTGAAATCTGCAAAACTGTTCAAGAACTGCCGAGCGACAGTAGAGAAGATCACGCTCTAAGGCAGATTTTCTCATCTTCAAATTTATACTCTCATCCTACAGTGTTGCCCTTTCCCTCTCTAAACAGTCCTATTTCAAGACCTAATTTACTCCCAGTCCTCAAATCCCCATCATCTCTTCACCACCTTCATCTCCCTCCTCTATCCACCCCCTCCCCACCTCCCATCCTCACTCACTGCCATTGACTTTGCTACCTACTTTACATCTAAAATCGATTCCATATGTCAGGACATCACATCCCACCAGTCCCCTTGCTCTACACCTCCTCCTTTCCCTGATCACCCATCTCCATCCATTTCACTGACATCCTTCTCTGGAGAGGAAGTCATGGCTCTCATCCGGTCCTCCCTCCTTTTTACCTCCCCCCTTAACCCAATCCCTTCACGTCTCCTATGCTACCTCTCTCAGTGTGCCTGTTCCCATCTTGCCCACCTCCTCAATCTCTCCCTCTCATCTGGCACTGTCCCTTCTGCATTAAAACATGCTATAGTCTCCCCCATTATTAAAAAACCTACCCTTGATCCTAACACTCTCTCCAACTACCATTCCATCTCTCTCCTCTGTTTTGTCTCCAAGCTCCTTGAGCATGTTGTTTACAACCACCTTACCACCTTTCTTTCCTCCCACTCCCTCTTTGATCCTTTTCAGTCTTGCTTTAGTTCTCTAAACTCCACCGAAACTGCCCTCACAAAAGTCAGCAATGACCTCCTTGCTGCCAAATCCAAGGGCCACTACTCTGCTTAGTCTCCTTGACTTTTCTGCTGCCTTTGACACTGTTGACCACCCTCTCCTGCTGCAAATCCTTCAGTCCCTTGGTTTATGTGACACTGCTCTCTCCTGGCTGTCGTCCTACCTCTCAGACCAGTCCTTCTCAGTCTCTTCTCATGACTCCTCTTCCCCACCACAGCCTCTTACAGTAGGTGTTCCCCAAGGTTTCATTCTTGGACCTCTACTATTCTCCCTCTATATGTCCTCTCTAGGTGAACTCATCAGCTCTTTTGACCTCCATTATCATCTCTATGCTGATGACACTCAGATCTACCTTTCCTCCCCTGACCTCTCCCCCTCTCTCCTCACTCGTATCTACAACTGTCTCTCTGCTATTTCTTCCTGGATGTCCCAGCGATTTCTTAAACTTAATATGTCTAAGACTGAGCTGATCATTTTCCCACCCTCCAACATAACCTCACTTCCCACTATTTCTTTAACAATTGATGGCACAACTATCTCTTCTAGCTGTCTTGGAGTTATCCTGGACTCCTCCCTCTCCTACAAACCACATATCCAGAGCCTCTCACAGTCCTGTCATTTTCATCTCAAAAATATTTCCAAGATTAGACCCTTTCTCACCCAGGATGCCACCAAAACCCTCATACACTCTCTGGTCATATCCAGATTGGACTACTGTAACCTTCTCCTATCTGGCCTCCCCAACTCCCATCTCTCTCCACTCCAGTCTGTCCTCAATGCTGCTGCTCGACTCATCTTCCTCTCCAAATGCTTTACATCTGCGTCCCCTCTCCTACAAGCCCTACACTGGCTCCCCTTCCCTTTTAGAACCCAATTCAAGGTTCTCACACTCGCTTACAAAGTTCTCACCCATTCCTCTCCCATTACATCTCTGACCTCATCTCCCTCCACTCTCCTGTCCACCCCCTTTGCTCAACTAATGCACACCGCCTCTCATGCCAACTGATTACTTCCTCCCACTCCCACCTCCAAGATTTTGCCCGTGCTGCTCTCTACCTTTGGAACTCTCTCCCTCTCCCCATCAGACTCTCATCATCTTTACAATCCTTCAAACTGGCTCTCAAGACCAACTACTTCATCAAAGCCTTCCAGTTCCCATCCTAACTTGCTGCAACATGCTCTTTCCTCCCTGTTTATCTCATATGTGTCACACTTGTTTGCCTGCCCCTCCCTTTTAGAATGTAAGCTCTTATGAGTAGGGCCTCTACCCTCTTGTGCTTCTACTTACTTTACTTTACTTTCACCTACTTCTTACCCCCCACCAGGGCACCTACCACTTGGTTGCTTACCCTTTGTTGCATATCTAGGTGTTATAGTCACTAATGTAGCAGTGTATATTATCCATGTCCTTGTCCTATTTTGTACTGTAAGTCAGTTGTCAAATTATTTGTTTATGTACTTTGTAAGGCGCTGAGGAACACTTGTGGCACCGTACTCGAACTTGGGGCCTGATTCAGAGCCGCACGCTCTGACCAGAGCGCTCACTCTGAATCAGGCCGGCCTACCTAAAATTGGTGCGGCCTCCTGGACGCTCGCATAGCTGTGGGTTACCACCCACAGCTTATGCGAGCATCCATAATGATGGTCGCGATGGTCAAGACCATTGCGACCATCGGGCTTGCGACGAGACCCTGCGGTAGGGTCTCGCTGCAGCAAGCCCTGGAGTGATTTTGGCTTTATCAGAGCCAAATTCACTCCCACTGACATCACTAGTGATGTCAGTGGGGCCGGACCCAGACGGTAGGCGTTCCCATGGGAACACCTCCGTCTGGCAGCCATGCCCCCGACACGCCTACCAAAGGGGGCGTGCTGTCAATCACCATCGACAGCACGCCCCCTTTGGTGCGAGACCCCGAGCAACGGCTTCCCCGTCGCTCGCCGGGTCTCGCGCATGCGCACGATGGAGCAGCCTCCATCGTGCGCATGCGCATTTGGGTACCATCGACCCGCTTGCGAGCATCCTGCGCTCGCAAGTGGGTCTGAATGAGACCCTTTGTTCGACTCAGTACCCCTACATTCATTTGTTGTTGGTTCTCTGAGAACCAGACCCCATGTAGAAATGAGCGGTTTGGCTTTGCTGAAGACCGAACACACCTAAATTTTGGGGTTGGGGCCGTGTCTAACCAAGTCCCCGCCTAGATCAGTTTGGGGTTATGTGTACGACCATCTCCCAACTTGGGTCTTCTTGCCAAGTTTGGAACTCAAATCTAAAAACCAAATCGCATGTATTTTGGATCGCATATAAGTCCCTCTCACATAATTGTAGATGGTGCGAGGTGTCAAATTGGGTTGAAATGACTGGAAATGAATGTTATTGCAATGTTGCAATCGTGCTCTCGTTTGTATAGCTAGTGATATGCTAGGACTGAACGTTCACTCGTTTAGTCCCAGCACATCCCTCATCCCCACACATGCAGAACCTGACGAGATTGTCAGGTTGACCTGCATGTACGGGCGATGTCGGATATCAGAAGCGACCCGCGGGCACGCGCATCGCGGGTCGCTTCCGTCCAAACCATGCCCGATGCATGCACGCTTTGCAAGCGATTGTGCGATAACGACATCGTTATCGTGCAATCGCTTGTTTAAATCGCTAAGTGGATACCCCCCATTAGTTCAAAAAAACCTTGTGTTCTTTCAAAAGCTACTTAGATTCAAGTCTTAATTCTCCTGTGAGGAAAAGCTATCTAAAACCTCCTCAGTTCTTGATACCTCGGTCTTCGCCCGTAGAGTCTGATTCATCTCGGAGGCCAACTTTCCTAGAGTCATGACAGGATAATACACACCTCATCAAACGTGTCAGGCATAATTTACCCCATTATTGAGATTTTTACAGAAAATCACCTAAAGTAAAAACTATCATGCCTTTATCGGCCATCATTACGCGATTTTCCTAAACCCTTCCAGAAAATCACCACTTTGTAAAAATCGGTGGATATTACATTCCACCCAATAAGGCTGAAAACACATTTATTTATTTCATTATTTATTACCAGTTATATACAGTATATAGTGCACACATATTCCGCAGCGCTTTACAGAGAATATTTGCCCATTCTCATCAGTCCCTCCCCCAGTGGAGCTCTCAATCTATATTCCAAATGTAAGCACACATACTTACACACTAGGATTAATGTTATTTTTCTTTCTGCTGGGAGCGTATTAACCTACCAGTATATTTTTGGAGTATGGGAGGAAACTGGAGCACCCTGAGGAAACCCACGCAAGTACAGGGAGAATATACAAACTCTACACAGTTAGGGCTGCAGTGGGAATTGAATTTCACAAACTCAGTGCTGTGAGGCAGAAATGCTAACCATTACACCGTCTGTGCTGCCCACATGATCGTAAGAAAGGTGTATAACTATTACACATATACAGGGATTAATTATACCAGACATTTCCTTTTTTAAGCCCCTCTGGTGCCAAGGTCTGGAGTTTAAAGATCCACTTTGCTTCAACACGACATAAATTCTGAAAATGGTCACCCCCATGATTGGTGTTCCCCAAACTATCTACATCGATTACATTGAAATCAGAAGAATTACACTTTGAAGATTCCATAAGTAGTCTAGACTAGACACACTATGGGTTTGGCAAACCCTTTAGATGTTCCGTTTATGTTTTCTGAATATAGTTTTTAAGTAAGCACATTGGACCTCCACTGTGTAGGACATATATTTTGTATTTTAGAGCCAGGAAATGACTTCTTTCATCTAATTTTTAATTAAGCCACAGGTGAGTCAAGTCTATTACATCTTAAACATTCAGATGATTTGGAGGAGAGCCATGTCAAAGTGTCACTTGACTTTAATAATGTTGGCAGCTACTGTAGGATACTTTTTAGGTTTCTATTAAGTTTGAATATAACAGTGGGTCTATCTTCAATCACTTTACTTAATACAGGACCTACTTTCAAGATCTCATAATTATTTGCAATAATACTCTTAATTTTGTTAGATTTATTATTGAATTTATTAATTAAGGGCACTGTTTCCTCTCTGCCCGCAACTTGAGTGTATCCTTCTAATGATGCCCTCGCGTTCTTGTCCATGTTGCTAGGCTATCCCCTTTCTGTAATATCAATTTCCATTTAGTTGGTCTGTTCTACAAAACCACACTTTACAGTTCCTCCATAGTCGACACATCTGCCCAATAGGAATACTATTCACCAAGGTCTCTAGTGAACACTGGCATAAAATAGATAGTTGCACATATCTACTGGTTTGCGACATTTATTGGAAATAATTTTTCCTCCATGAGAGAAGGTGATATCCAAGCAGTTTGTTGTATCTAAATTAAAAAGATGAGTAAATTACAATTTACATTGATTAGTGTTAAGGTGATCTACAAAGCATCTGTGCCAAATCAGGACCCCCATGTCAAATAATTATCAAATAATGGCTATAGAGCACAATATTAATGTATTATTATCATTATCATTATTATGATGATTATAATTTATATTATTATTATTACTATTATTATTACTATTATTATTATTATTATCATAATTATTATTATTATTATTATTAATATTATTATTACTATTATTATTCTATTAGTGGTACTTTTGAAGATTATTACAAATTTGGGATTATAAGGAAAGAGATAGATCCAACGTTTTTTTCAATTTTTTTTGCAAAGCACGATCCTAAATCCTGCTGAGCAATGTATCCAATTCAATTTGAAAAATATTTAATTTATTTAATTTATTTATTTACTTATCTAGGTGAAAGGTAAAAAGGTGTTAAATTATTCCTCTGTATTTAGTACAAAATAATAACACTTCCTTTATCCGCTAATGACTTGTAGGATTATCCATTTTACATCTACAGAGGATTTTTCATGACGGGATAAAAGAAAAGAAACTTTTCTACAATCTGGTCAGAACATAATTACCTTTCCTGTTGCAAAGGCAAACATTCTGATTAAAGTAATCTCTACCTGTCTTTCATCAACCAGTTATTCTGGCCCATCCTTTTGCTCATATTTCCAGAGTTCCCAGACAATGTATAGTATGCACATCCACACGTCCTATTGGCGCACCTTTCCTGCCCGACGATCCATATTAATGGATGTGCCCTCCAAGATTTCAGTTACTACAGAACCATACAGAGCCCGCATAGTACCGCAAGTACATTATAGCATCACCACCACCATAGAGGGGCATAGTGCCACTAACCACCAGGGTGCATATCAACATAACGCCCAGTGCACTACAACGCCCAGCAATACCATTGCGCTCCAGGCTACTTTATTAACTTACTCTAACTACATCCCTTTGTCTCTATGCTACTTGTGATTTCTACCTGGTTAAATGAACCTAAGCCCTGGTTAAGCTGTACCACGTGTGGACTAACCGTCACCACCGACACCGACATGCTGCACAACGCGCTAACGCCATTATACACTCTGGCCAAGTGCATTGTATTCCAACTAGACAAATATAACACCCAGTGTGCTGAACCCAGACACATCTTCCAGCTAACAGTCTACAGACACAGCCTCAAGTTCATTGGTTGCGGACTCCAGCGCCCTACCCCTGCTGCACAATACTCTGCTAATATTTCATACTATTAAAGTGTCTTAAGCGTGAGATTCCTCACAAATCTATTTAAATCTATGACTATAGAGACTAGGGGCTATGGTTACTAAGTGGAAGCTTTTGTAAGCTGCTGCTACTCGGCATCTGGCATTTTCTCACTGGAAGTACTCCAGGCCCTGCCTCTGATCCCACCTCATCTCGCCCCCCACTCCCACCACACCTCGCCCCCTGCCAGCCATGCTTTATGGCTACTGCGCATGCATGGTCTTTTGTGCATGCGCATATCAAATGAATACTTTATCAAATTAAATACTTTTGATGCGATGGTTACTCACCATTGCATCGAAAGTTTTGAGGGTCTAAGCCAACCACCAACTTCCAATGTCCATCCCTAATCTTAATGTGTTACTAATATAACGGAGGACCTGGTGACCTCATTCTCCACCCCCGCTTGGCACTGTCTCCTACTTTGGCCAGCCCTCTGCTATCCCCCAACCCCCACCCCACCACTCTGTCGCATCTCCATTCAGATCCTCCTCCCGCATGGTCACTTGATCCCAACACCACCCTCCATTGTCGCTTTGTCACAACCCCCGCCGCTTCATCCCACCCACCCCACTCCCAAACTGGCCTTAGACAATTATTATGTAGATGTGTCTGTATCAAACATCAGCTACAATGCAGTCTGCCTATCTATACAGTAATTACCTCTTCACAAAACTCTTCTGTAACAGACCAGCTGGTGGCCTTTGTAAGCTCAGTGGACTCGGCAGTGCAGCAATATACAGTGAATGTGAGTCACATATTGGCTCTTCTAGGAACAGTGATGAAACACAGTAGATGTTATGTGATCATGGACAGGATGTACTAAGCATCGCATCCACGATGTGGTACATCCCGCCATTACTGCAGTTTATACTGTACCTAGAATATCGCAAAGGACAACTCTCCCAATAAGAGCTGTACTTTGCGATACCTCGGCTAGAGGGACTTCCGGGTGTAAGACCCAGAAGTTCCTGAGGGCGTCCTTGTGTACATGTGCAGAAAGACGCCGGCCACGGGGGGTGATGAGAGGGATTCGATTGGATCCCTCTCAGTAGGAGCGTCCCGGAAAGAAGCCGATAGGCTTCTAGTGGGTAATGCCCCGCTGAAGGTGGCGTTGCCCTACGAGATGAAGTATTGGAATGCATCACATTCCAGTGCTTTGTACATGTGGGATATGCTGTAAACCCCCGAAAACTGTATTTTTGGGGGGTTTTACCGCATTTCCCCCTTAAGTACATCCCGCCACATATGTGAATGTGTCAGTTCCCCCTTATAAAGATGCACCAACTGGTACTACAGATGCTCAAAGTGGGCGTTTCAGTCCTTGCGCAGTCAGGCGCCTGCTTGTCCACCAGGGGAAGGGCTTATACTAGCATTAGCATAAAGTCACAAGCACCACTACGGAAAAAGATGCTAAAGTGGTCACAGCAGATATATTCATTTACAATGAGCCTTGCTTGTGGCTGCAGTGCCAGAATTTATATGAGAACTGTCAGTCCCTTGAATAGAAGGTAGTGTGCCCCTGACAGTAGAACCTCGCCCTGGACGTCCATGGAAGAAGTACCAGGTGACCTCCACTTCCAGCATTGAGGTTCCTGGACTGCCTGCTTGTATTGTGTTACTATGCAAAAAATGTGAGTACTTATTACAGTTTTCAGTGATTTCTGTTACTTTGTATTATGTCGATAACTTTATTAGCTCTGTTATAACATACTGGGCCTGACTCAGAGCGCACAATGCACTTGAGCGAACATTTGCTACTGCGCATGCACAAAACAATCAGAAAATCCCTACGGCATATACCATACCTTTAGAATGCACACAAATGCGCCGTTGCATGCGGGACAGCTGGTAACAGAACCAGGGAGGTAAAACCATGGGCGATCCTAGGCGGTGCCTGGGAGGTGGCCTAAAGAGAACGCAGAAAAGTATGACACGTGGGCGTGTTATGGGATTGTCGCGGGTGTGTCAGTGATAGTGGCTGAATTCTCACATGCAGAGCCACAGCCATAGATTCCATGTTCAGATGGAGACACTGCATCTGCTATAGGGCTGGTGCACGTGATGGTGGTGCACATGATGGTGGATTGTAAAGAATCCTCGGCAGTATTGCAACAAGCACAGGTACTGAAAGTGGGTGTCTATGGGTTGCAAATTCCAGTGCACACTAGTACATAAGGAGAGGGCTGAAACTAGAATTGGCATATTATTGGCTCCGCAAAGTGATGCAGCCGTGGCAACTATGTACGCCTCTTAATCAGGACCACAGTGTGGTACATTAATTAATTATACAGGTGCCATAATTGGGGTCCATCCCGTGACATTAGAGAGGCTTAAGAACTTAAAACGATGACTAAACAAATGCATTTGTTGCACTTAAGGGAATTGTTTTATAACATGGCTTGTAAGTGTCTATTAATGTGTACACTTAAAGCATAGGTGCTTTCTTTAAGCCTAATTTATACCCATTTGGCTACCGTCATCCCATTTGTATCACTGAGAATTATACTCTTATTTCCTTTTCATAACTGAAGGATGTTCCACCGTTATGTGAAACGATATTGGTGTCTTACCAAGTAAAAATTAATTAATACTAAAACACAACCCATTAATTTCTCATCGCAAATGATGCGAGTACAAACATGAAAGTAACGTTTCACATTGAACATTAACTTGAGATACAGTGTGCGCTGTCAGTGTTACACGGGTTACATGCATTATCCATGTATAATACATGTAAGTCACTCCTTACTGCTCACAACTCAGTGTGAGACCACTTTGATGACTTTTCTGCAGAAAGAGGAAAATAATACAATACAAATATGACATTACTGACCTAGTTGTGGCAGATGTTCAGGAAAATCGTTAAATGCATTTAAGCAAAGCATAGGATAAATGCAAAATTAGCGCTTGATTTAAAGAACAAAACAGACAGACTTGATTAGTGAGCTGGTCTTTATCTGCTGTCAACATTTGGGGATTTTATTAATAGTTGTCATATACTTTAGAACAAAGTAATCTGTATTATACTACCTTTCATTAGTCAAAGCTACTTTGTTTACTGGAAAAACAAACTGAATGCATGAACATTTCACGCCACTTTCATATAAATAGCAGGAACCTCATAACGATACTCTGTGCTGCTGGGAAACACTGCTCCTTCCATTGTAGAACTCTCAGGGGGGGTATTCAATTTGGGAGCGAAAAGTCCGTGCTGGACTTTTTGCTCCACATCGCAGGTTTTCCGGGGATAAAGTATTGGGCGCGTGCCCGCTTTATCCCCGTATTCAATTAGGAAGCAGCGAAAACGGGAGCCGGCGGAAAGGTAAGTATCGCAAAAAAAATGGAAATTTTCTGGAAATGTTCCTGGGTCCCCCCTATAGATGTCCAGACATGGGGGTTCACTATGGGTACCCCCATTTTAGCCTGCTGAAGGAAGTCGGGGATTGTAATAGCCACGCAGGTGCATAAATGCGGCTATTGAAAATGCACCTGCCACTACTGCGGCAATGAAGAAAACTTCCGCCGCATATAAGGGAACCCCTCTGGATTTAATTTGGCTCTTTTATAAGTGTGTTCTGAAGTTTTCTTTTTCACCCCAAATTTAAAGGTCATTTTTTTGGGGTGTCCCGATTTTTTTTTTTTCTTTACACATATCTTTTTTAGAGGACATTCCCAGGGTGCAGGCTATTTTTTTTAAGCCTGAACCCCTAAACCCCAATTATGCACTTTTTTTCACCAGCAAAAGGCTGGTGAAAACTTATCCCCATTTTTTTACATTGACTTTTCGCACCAGCGAAAAGTCAATGTAATTGAATACGGGGATAATTGAAATAGGCGAAAATGACGTCATCGGCAATAAATTATCACAGATTCCGACATTTTGCCTCAAATTGAATACGGCCCTCAGTCTGTGGCTTCTTGCTGCCCCCACTTCCCTCCTCACATCATGTCTCTGCCCCTGTCACATGCAGCCCTGTCCTCACTAACACATGGCTCATCTCCTGATATACTCTGTGCTGCTGGGGACCCTGCTCCTCCCACTATATAACTCTCTGTCTGTGGCTTCCTGCTGCCTCCATTCCCCTCCTCACATCCTGTCACTGCCCCTGTCACATGCAGCCCTGTCCTCACTAACACATCACTCATCTCCTGATATACTCTGTGCTGCTGGGGACCCTGCTCCTCCCACTATATAACTCTCAGTCTGTGGCTTCCTGCTGCCTCCATTCCCCTCCTCACATCCTGTCACTGCCCCTGTGAGAGAGAGGTGTATCCTGGGAGGAGGCAGTGTCTGTGAGCTACTGTGCTGAACTGCTATGCTGTTGGTGTGTTGCTGACATGGCAGTGGAGCAGGGGTTTCCCCTGCAGTTTCCCAAGGAGGGATGAATCCTCCTGGGGGAAAGAATTCCCAACCCTGTGCAGATCAGGGGTCTGCAAAGCTGAGGAGGACAAGCGCCCTGTATTGTCGGCAGCTGGCCAGCCCAGTGTGAGAAGAGGCAGCAGTGCAGATGCAGCTCCGATGAAGCAGTTGGAGCTGCGGTTGTTCCCACCTAACCTCCGAAGGTTACTCCCCCGTGTGAAGTAACACGGGTGGAGTGGCAGCGGCCGCTGTCTGCCATACCAGGGGTGAATTGGTGGGGCTGTTTGAATCGAGATGGAGGGAGAGGGAGCCACAGACAGTGACATGGAGTCAGCATCAGAAAGTGCCCTCAGCGAGGAGGATAAAGAGTATGCTGGGCGATTAATTGAGGAGTAACTCAAAGAATCAAAAAAGCTATCTCTTAAGTTAAATGCTAAGAGGAAAAAACGCAACTACTGTTATAAGTGGGAAAAGTCAGCATTAAATGACAAAGGCCCTCATTCAGAGCCACTCGCTAGCGGCAGAACGCTCGTTCCGAGCGATGTTCGCACATCTGCGCATGCGTACGGTTTTTAGTACGCATGCGCGAACCAGTCAGTGCGGCCGAAAATCATTTGTACGCAATATAGCGAGTGCCTGCTATTTTGAGTGACAGAATGAGGCGTATGTGGGTGGTAACAGGGGAGTGGAGATCCGTTCGCAGGCGTGCTTAAAGGTCAAAACGGGCATTTTATGGGTGTGCATAATTAATATAGCAGCGTCAATGACCACGTCACTTGGTTTTTTTTAACTCAGAACTGCTCGCAAAATAGCGGTTGAAAAAACCAACCACAAGAATAGCGAGCAGTTCATATCCTGTTCGATGTACTCGGTTAATCTAATAAATAGCGGACATGACGTATGGTGCGAGCGGCCCGGGGGAGTTTTTAAGAAATAAAAGAGCGTATGTTTTGCTCGCTCGTTCAGACTTAGAGGTGTGAACAGACTGCAATGTGCGAACGGATCATTTGCATAGCCACCCCTTGTTTTTGAACGAACGAACGCAAATAGCTAACGGCTCTGAATGAGGGCCAAAGTTCAGTTGATATCGACAGCCCTTGAAAGGTTTAAAGCAAGAATTTCTGCATTAAAAAGGATTAAGAAAGAGAAAAAAGTGGCTGAGCAAAGGCAATCTAAATTACTGCAAGCACCTGCAGTGAAGGAGTTACCAATTACAGAGGCGGAGCAGTTGCAAGCTGCTGTGCAGGGCCGGATTTCCCACAAGGCAACCTAGGAGCTCGTCTAGGGCCCTGATGGACCCAAGGGGCCCGTGGATGGGCCCCCTTGCCCCAAGAAATCCGTCCGGTCAAAATTCTTCCAGAGGAGCACTGTGCTAGATCCGCGTGATGTCATGACATCACGCGGACCCGCCCACTCTCCGAGAGTCCCTCATACTGCTTTTCCTATGCGGCCACGCCCCCGTAAATTTTTCCTATCAACAATAAGCCTAGGGGCGCCAAAATAGTGTTTATCTTAGCTAAAAAATTGGGCTCGGGCCGGCCCTGTCCCCTGCCCAGCCCCATCCAGCCCAGTTAGCTCCAGCCACCCCAGCACAGCAGCCTCTGCCACTGACTGCCAGGCTTGCCACCAGCAGCAGCACACAGTCAGGAGCAGAGGGAAGGGCAGTGGCTGGCTGAGTCTGTCTGAGTGAGACAGTGAAGGAGCCAGATCTTAGGGAAGCACAGCAGCTAGGTATGCAGGGTACTACTACTGTATTATTCTCAATTACTCTAATATAGATTGAATTATTTAGGATTTAATTTTTATGGTAGGTGGGGTATATGGGGTGGACAGGACTTCTTTATATTACAAGCAGTGGCGTAACTAGGGGGGGTCGGGCGGGGTTCGTGCCCTGGGCGCCGTTGGACCGGCGGCGTGGGGGGGCGCCGCCGGCCACGGTACCGGCCCGCCCTAGTTAGCCAGTGTAGCGCCGACCGCAGTGAGTGCTGTCAGTGCTACACATTTACACAGGACCGGCGCTAGGCTTCCAGCGCCGGTCCTGTGCTGCACGCCTGAGCCCGTTCCCTCCCCCTGAGCGCTTGTCCAATAGCGCCAGGAGCCGGGCTCAGGCTGTGCATTACACACGCATCGCCGCCAGCGCTGGCGGCGATGCGTGTGTTAAACAGAAGCCAATGAGAGTCAGATAGACTCTCATTGACTGCTGCAGCACCCACTGCAAGAGCCGGACTTCCGTCCGGCTCCTGCAGTGGGTAATGGGACTGACGTCATGACGTCATGACGTCAGTCCCATAATGCTGAGCGCCCCCGCCCGGGAGGACTGGCGGGTGGGAGCGGCATCGCGGACAGGAGCAGGAGCAGCGTGGAATCAGGTAAGTATATTTTTATATATATTTATTTATTTTTAATCCTATCTGCACAACGGGGGAGGGGTTGGCTACTAATGGGGGGGACCTCTACTGGGGGAGGTGTGGCTACTACTGGGGGTGCCATTGGGAGGACCTCTACTGGGGGGGGATACTCTACTGGGGACTACTTCTTGGGGGGGGACTACCACTGGGGGCATTCTAAAAGGGGCCTATTACTAGAGGCTCTGCACTCGGGGGACCACTACTGGGGGCAATAATAGGGCCACTACAGGGACCACTGGATGGGGGGGTCACTACTGGGAGCCTGCATCAGGGGGACCACTGCTGGGGGCACTGCATGGGAGGGGGGGACACTACTGCTGGGGGCACTATATAAGGGGCTTACTGCTAGGGGCACTGCGGGTGCCTGCATAAGGGGACCACTACTGGGAAAACTGCATGGGGGGGACTACTGCTGGGGGCACTATATAAAAGGGCACTGCATAGGGGGGGGACTACTACTGGGGGCACCATATAAAGGGCACTGCATAAGTGGATACCGCTACTGGGTGCACTGCATTGTGGGGACTGCTACTGGGGGCACTGCATAAGGGGGAACACTACGTGGGGCACTGCATTTGGGGGGGCCACTACTGGGGGTACTGAGTAAGGGGAACTAATTGGGGGCTGTATAAGAGGGACAACTACTGGGGATACTGTATAAGGGGCACTACTATGGGCCTGCATGAGAGGGACCACAACTGCATACTGGGGGTACTGTATAAGGGGTACTACAGGGGTTAAGGTGCATATGGATAGTAATGTTCAGTTTGAAAATAAAGGGGTGTGTCATGTTGACACGCCCCATTTTTAAGTGACCACGCCCATTTTTTTGCCGCGCGCACATAGGGGTGGGGGGGGGCGCTCCCTTTTCAAATTTGCCCTGGGCTCCAAATACCCTAGTTACACCACTGATTACAAGTATATTGTAATATATTTTTATGTTAGGTACTTTTAATATACTTGTACTATAAGGCAATCCTGTTCACTTCCCACTTACCATAAAAAATAAATCCTACAGTGTACTTTAAAAAAGTTGGTGGGTGCGAGGGAGGTTTGTGGGGTCATTATCATTGTTGCACTAAGTTGGCACAGTCACACACATTACTGTGCATGTCTGGTGGGAGCCCCCACTGCAGGTGCCACCTCTCAGCGACCTTCTAATCCTTAGCACTCATTTAGTTCAGGCTTATATGTCATATGTAATGGGTAACGGGGAGAGGGCCCCCACCTTTAAAGTACTGAGAGGGAAAATCTTAGGGTTAGGGTATTAGAGTTAGTTTAATAGTTTGGGTTAGGGTATTAGGGATAGCATATTAGGATTGGAGTATCAGTTTGGATTAGACTAGTAGGGTTAGTTTAGGTGTTTGGGTTGGGGTATTAGGGATATTAGGGTTGTTGTAGGATTTAGCTGTTAGAGTATTAGGGTTTGGGGTTAGGGTGAGGTTTGGGGTTAGGGTTGTTAGGGTCAGGAATAGGGTAGGGATGCTTTGCATGAATCAGGAACGCAAATATAGTGCTATGGATTGTTTGAGGGAGGGGGCCCCAAACCATACATGCCTACTCTCCCGGGAATCGCGGGAGGCTCCCGATTTTTCGGGTAACCCCCCGCGATCCCGGAAGAGTAGGCATATCTCCCGCATCCCGCCCACTTCCTAGTGAAGTGGGCAGGATGGGGAGATTTTACCTGAAATTATTGGGTCCGTCGGGAAGGGGCGGGGCTAAATTAGGCAAATCGCGTCATTTAGCCCCGCCCCTCCTCACGGACCCGCGAATCACGGGGGTTTTCTGTAAAGGGGGCGGGGCCTAATGCTGTCTATCGTCTGGCCCCGCCCCCCGAAGAGGAGAGCAGCAGGTCCCCTCCTGCTGCTCCCGGAAAGCTGCCCAGCAAAGTAGGTAAGTATGCCCCAAACTGGTATCTTGCCTAAGGCCCCATGAGGTCTTCATCCGGCTCTGCTGCTGTGGAGTGTGGTGCTGAAGGCAGTAATGAAGTGGTTTGTGCTGACATGGCAGATTCCAGCAAGCAGCTGGAGGTGCAAGTGCAGGGGCCGGAGAGGAAGGATTCCAGCATGAAAAGCAGAGGATCAGTGGAGGGTGATTCCAGTGAACCAATGAACCCTCAGGTGAGTGACTGTTGTGCCTGAAGGTGCCCCGTATGGATCAGTTCTACCTGGGGGGGAGAGTGGTGTGGCTGATGAAACGGCTGAAGCTGTGTTTAGGGCAGAGATGGGCATAGTTTTGGCACAGTTTCGGTTAGAAGAGGCCGAGTAAAAGGCAAGCACGGAGGGACATTCATTGAATAAGCCAGCAGCGGAGGGCACTGTACCTGATGTTGTGGTGGGTTTAGGAATGGCGCACAGAGAAGTGCACGGTCGAGATAGGTGCGGTAAAAGTGATGCGGCTGGTGTGGCAGTAAATGGTCAGATGGCACAGGGTTTGCCTGCCTTGAATAGATCGGGGCTCCAGCAGGAGCAAAATACTGTGATAGAGACTGTGTATGGTGACTGTGTATGGTGACTGTGTATGGTGACTGTGTATTGTGACTGTATGCTGGTGACTGTGTATGGTGACTGTGTATGGTGACTGTATATGGTGACTGTGTATGGTGACTGTATGCTGGTGACTGTGTATGGTGAGTGTATGCTGGTGACTGTGTATGGTGACTGTGTATGGTGACTGTATATGGTGACTGTGTATGGTGACTGCGTATGGTGACTGAATGCTGGTGACTGTGTATGGTGACTGTGTATGGTGACTGTATATGGTGACTGTGTATGGTGACTGTCTATGGTGACTGTGCATGGTGACAGTATATGGTGACTGTGTATGGTGACTGTATATGGTGACTGTATGCTGGTGACTGTGTATGGTGACTGTGTATGGTGACTGTATATGGTGACTGTATGCTGGTGACTATGTACGGTGACTGTGTATGGTGAATGTATATGGTGACTGTGTATGGTGACTGTATGCTGGTGACTGTGTATGTTGACTGCGTATGGTGACTGTATGCTGGTGACTGTGTATGGTGACTGTGTATGGTAACTGTATATGGTGACTGTGTATGGTAACTGTCTATGGTGACTGTGTATGGTGACAGTATATGGTGCATGTGTATGGTGACTGTATATGGTGACTGCATGCTGGTGACTGTGTATGGTGACTGTATATGGTGACTGCATGCTGGTGACTGTGTATGGTGACTGTATATGGTGACTGTATGCTGGTGACTGTATGCTGGTGACTGTGTATGGTGACTGTGTATGGTGACTGTATATGGTGACTGTGTATGGTGACTGTATGCTGGTGACTGTGTATGGTGACTGTATATGGTGACTGTGTATGGTGACTGCGTATGGTGACTGTATGCTGGTGACTGTGTATGGTGACTGTGTATGGTGACTTTATATGGTGACTGTGTATGGTGACTGTATGCTGGTGACTGTGTATGATGACTGTCTATGGTGACTGTGTATGGTGACAGTATATGGTGACTGTGTATGGTGACTGTATATGGTGACTGTATGCTGGTGACTGTGTATGGTGACTGTGTATGGTGACTGTGTATGGTGACTGTATATGGTGACTGTATGCTGGTGACTGTGTATGGTGACTGTATATGGTGACTGTGTATGGTGACTGTGTATGGTGACTGTATATGGTGACTGTGTATGGTGACTGTATGCTGGTGACTGTATATGGTGACTGTGTATGGTGACTGTATGCTGGTGACTGTGTATGGTGACTATATATGGTGACTGTGTATGATGACTGTATGCTGGTGACTGTATATGGTGACTGTATATGGTGACTGTATATGGTGACTGTATGCTGGTGACTGTGTATGGTGACTGTATATGGTGACTGTGTATGGTGACTGTATGCTGGTGACTGTGTATGGTGACTGTATATGGTGACTGTGTATGGTGACTGTGTATGGTGACTGTATATGGTGACTGTGTACAGTGACTGTATATGGTGACTGTGTATGGTTACTGTATGCTGGTGACTGTGTACGGTGACTGTATACGGTGACTGTGTATGGTTACTGTATGCTGGTGACTGTGTATGGTGACTGTGTATGGTGACTGTATGCTGGTGACTGTGTATGGTGACTGTATATGGTGACTGTGTATGGTGACTGTATATGGTGACTGTGTATGGTGACTGTATGCTGGTGACTGTATATGGTGACTGTATATGGTGACTGTATATGGTGACTGTGTATGGTGACTGTATATGGTGACTGTATATGGTGACTGTGTATAGTGACTGTATGCTGGTGACTGTATATGGTGACTGTATATGGTGACTGTGTATGGTGACTGTGTATGGTGACTGTATATGGTGACTGTGTATGGTGACTGTGTATGGTGACTGTATGCTGGTGACTGTGTATGGTGACTGTGTATGGTGACTGTATATGGTGACTGTATATGGTAACTGTGTATGGTGACTGTGTATGGTGACTGTATATGGTGACTGTGTATGGTGACTGTGTATGGTGACTATATATGGTGACTGTGTATGGTGACTGTATATGGTGACTGTATGGTGACTGTGTATGGTGACTGTATATGGTGACTGTGTACGGTGACTGTATATGGTGACTGTGTATGGTGACTGTGTATGGTGACTGTATATGGTGACTGTGTATGGTGACTTTGTATGGTGACTGTATATGATGACTGTGTTCGGTGACTGTGTACGGTGACTGTATGCTGGTGCCGGCCAGGGCTGGTGCAGCAGCTAAATTAATAAGTGAAGATGTGAGAAGAAGAGGGGAACGTGTTACTGCTAAACAAACTGTACCCGAGTCCATGTCTTATGCAAACATTGTGACTAATTCAAATGTGCCAGTTAGGAATGATATACAGATGCTGCTAGTTCTGTACAGGTGGGAAAAATAAGGAATTTAGGCCCTCATTCAGAGCCGTACGCACTGAGCAGAGCGCACGCTCTGAATGAGGGCCGCCCTCCATAAAAATGGAGCGTCCTCCTGGACGCTCGTATAGCTGTGGGTCACCACCCACAGCCTATACGAGCGTGCAGTTTGATGGCCGCGATGGTCTTGACCATCGCGACCATCGAAACTGCGAGCCGGAGCCTGCGGTTGAGGTTTTCAACCGCAGGCCCTGGAGTGATTTTGGCTCTATCAGAGCCAAAATCACTCCCACTGACATCACTAGTGATGTCAGTGGGCCGGCTTCTGACGGGAGGCATTCCCGTGGGAACGCTCCCGGCAGGGAGGCACGCCCCCGGCACGCCCACCAAAGGGGGCGTGCTGTCAATCAACATCGACAGCACGCCCCCTTTGATCAGACACAACGAGCGAAGGAAAGTCCTTCGCTCGTAGCATCTGGCGCATGCGCACGACGGAGCTCCCGCCGTCGTGCGCATGCGCAGAGCACCACATCGACCCACTTGCGAGCGGACAGCTGCTTGCGAGTGGGTCTGAATCAGGCCCTTAGTACAATGTAAATGGGCTGGGGAATGTGCAGTACCTATGAAAGAAGTATTTTGCAAATGATATTCAGTTTGGGATTTAATGCATCTAACTTATACGCATGTATACAACCGATGAAATCTGCTGAGTTTGATGATAGTTTCTTGTCCTATCAGGGTTTACAAGCATTCTGGGGCAAATGGCAGGCACATAAGGCAGATGACCCCTGCAAGGTATACAGGGCGAGTTTAGTGACTAAGGCCCTCATTCAGAGCCGTACGCTCTGAGCAGAGCGCACGCTCTGCATGAGGGCCGGGCTCCATTTTCATGGAGCGTCCTCCTGGACGCTCGTATAGCTGTGGGTCACCACCCACAGGCTATACGAGCGTGCATTTTGATGGCCGCGATGGTCGTGACCATCGCGACCATCGAAATTGCGAGCCGGAGCCTGCGGTTGAGGTTTTCAACCGCAAGCTCCGGAGTGATTTTGGCTCTATCAGAGCCAAAATCACTCCCACTGACATCACTAGTGATGTCAGTGGGCCGGCTTCTGACGGGAGGCGTTCCTGTGGGAACGCCCCCGTCAGGGAGGCACGCCCCTGGCACGCCCACCAAAGGGGGCGTGCTGTCAATCAACATTGACAGCACGCCCCCTTTGATCGGACACAACGAGCGAAGGAAAGTCCTTTGCTCGTCGTGTCTGGCGCATGCGCACGACGGAGCTCGCTCCGTCGTGCGCATGCTCAGTGCAGACCATCGACCCACTTGCGAGCGGACAGCCGCTCGCGAGTGGGTCTGAATCAGGCCCTAAACACGATAGAGTCAAAGCAACAATATTAGTACTAAGAAGTGAATCTATCCCAGTCCAGGATATAAAGTATTGGTTAACAGAATTTTGTGATGTACAATCTGACCTTGTGAAATCGGGATATACTTTGGGGGTATGGGGCGGAGCTTGGGAGCTGATGATAAAGTTACGCTATTCTGATTCTGGATTTGTGCATGTACCCTCAGCAGCATACATTGTACGTGATAGGTTATAATGTTCTTATAATGGACAGCCGCGGACTTGCTTTAAATGCGACGACTTCAGGCACCTAAGCAGTGACTGCAATGTAATAAAGTGTTCCTTATGTAGGAAAGTGGGTCATGTCTCCAGGGAGTACTGCAGTGTAAAATGTAATCTATGTGGGGAAGATGGGCACCCTTATAGTAGATGCCCCTGGGCCAGCCACAATAGCGACCCAATGCAGGAAGAGAGGGGGGAGGAGGCTGTAAGAAGAAGGACGCAGGTACCAGTAGTGATTAATGCAGTATCAGAGCAAAGGGAAAGGGTGGAGGAGGTACCATTTCAGGAGGTTAGGAGAGGGGTGGAGGAGGTACCACATTTCAGGAGGTTAGGAGAGGGGAAAAGAATAAAAGGAAAGATGAAGACAGAGGAATTGTATTGAGCAATAAATTTGATGTGTTTTCTTCAGGTGATGAAAATGGAGAAGTTGTCAGGAAGAGTGGGGAGCTATTCTTGGTTACAAAAGCAAGCAGGAAGGTGGGAGGCAAGAAGACAAGGAAAGTGGAGGGTGGTGGTGAGGGAAAGTATAGGAAGAAAGAGAGGAGAGAAAATTAGGAGGAGGAGGAGGGTCAGGATGGCCTGGAATGGGACCCAGTTGGACTCAGCTGGGGGAAGGGGGAGGTGATGGGCTTGTGGTGACTGCAAATGTGGTAGAAGAAACTCAGGATCTGATTGTGGAAGAAGAACAGGAGGAGTCTCAGGGTTCCATGGTTGGTCCCAGTGGGGCACAAGGTGGTAAGAACCTGGCTTGGGATATCAGGTAATAAAATTGGTCCCTAAGCCACCTTATACTGGATCCTTCCAGCAGGAAGAGGATCTTGTAGGTGACCAGGGAGAAATGCAGGTAGTGGCAGGAATCACTATGGTAGGGAAGCCTGGCCCAGGTGGGGTTAGTCTATAGATTATTGTCATTTTTTTGTGATGGGTATTGTACAAGGTAAAATTAAGCAAGGTCTTGCTTTTTATGATCTTTGATACATGGATCCCCATCCTATACGATGTGCCACTATTAATGTGGCTTCCGTAGTTTCCGAACGTGCTTGTAGGTTGGCCTTTTTTCAACATGGTTGAGGTTGATTTTTTGTTTTTTCAAGAGACTAGGATTAGTAAATTGGACATCCTCTAAAAGCAAAGCGTGAGTGGAGGAGAGGTCCTTCTTACTGGTCTCTTGCGGCTGAGCTGTACTGTGGGGTGGCAGTACTTTTTACTGACATGGTAACTGTCCACAAGGTTATAGAATTGCAAGCAGGTAGATGTATGATTTTGGATATCAACATGAAGGGACATGACCTAAGGTTGATCAATGTTTATGGGCCACAGAGGTCCTGGGATAGGAAATGTCTCTTTATGGAGATTAAACCTTTCCCTTTTATGGCTGAGCAGGTTCTCTTTGGTGGTAATTTTAATATTGTTATTAAGCCAATGGACAGGGGAGGTTCAAGGAGACCTCTGGGCCCTGATTCACATTTTTTAGTTAGTATGTTTAGTCAGGCTGGTCTGGAGAACGTGCATATTCGTCACTCCCCTGCCCTCATGGGTTTCACTTATGTTAGTGTTAGCCATAGGTCTAGAATAGATAGGTTTTTTGTTAAGGAGTCTTCTAAAACCTCATCCCTAGGGGTGTTAGTGTAATTCTCTGATCACGGTTTTCTCTCAGTAACTTTGAATGCCTCAGAAACCTCTCAGAAAGGGCTGGGCACATGGTGTTTGAACTCGGAGCTTCAAGAGGAAAAGACAGTTAGGCAGTCTTTCAGGGTCTTCTTTCAATCTCAGGAGACACTTTTGGAGGCTGGTTGGAGTAGATCTGTGTGGTGGGAGGTGATAAATAAGAGAATCCGTAAGTTTTTCTGTGGGCTCATAGCTAAGAAAAACTTAATAAAGCAGAATGTCTACCAAAACCTGAGAAAGAAATAAGATTTCTTGATCTCTGAGGAGAGAGATAGTGGGGAAAACTCCTGGGTGAGGGCCCAGATGAAGGAATTTCAGTATAACCGGCTGGCAACCTTTGTTCTGGAAAGGGATAATGGAATGTACCACTCACCGGATCCTTACCAGAACTGTAGGAGGTCAGTTGATGCCAATTAGATCTAAGGACTGGTAAACTGACAGGGTGTTCTTCATATTGATAAGAAGGGGATTCTGGATGTCATTGTATCTTATTATTCAAATCTCTTGACTGAGCACTCACTTGTCAGAGAGAGGGTGGGGGAATTTCTGAGGGGGACACCAGGTCTGGTTTCTCAGGCTGTGTCTCTTGACTCTTTGTAGAGTGATATAACAGCAGAGGAAGTTAGGAAAGCAATAGTGGGGTTAAACCCCAAAAAGTAACCAGGGCCAGAAGGGTTAACATCTGAATTTTATAAGACCTTTCCAGACCTCCTAATTCCCTGCCTAGTGGAAGTGTTTAATGAGAGCCTGGATGAGGGCATTCTCCCTACTTCTATGAGGTTGTCTGCTCTTATTTTACTGTCCAAAAGAAAGGACCCATTTTGTATTGAGAACTGATGCCCCATAACCCTTCTTAATATGGACAGGAAGATTTTGGCAAAAGTACTGTTTAATAGGCAGAATTATCTGAGCTATAGCTTTTACCTTCTCAGCACTGCATGGTGAAGAGTGGTGCAGGGCTGAGAAGTGAGGAAAGTACCTACTGGCATTGGATCAGTCTAAGGCCTTTGAACGGGTAAACCATGAGTATCTTTGGGCCCCACTGAAATGGTATGGTCTTCCAGAGCGGGTGGTGAATTGGTTGCAGGCTATTTATCATCAGGCGGAAAGCTTCCCACTTGTGAATGGTTGGGTGGGTCCCACATTTGGTGTGGGCTCTGGTGTTCGTCAGGGATGTCCCCTGAGCCCCCTCCTATATGTTTTCTCAATCAATTCCTTCATCAGAGGGGTAGAGAGTATAATTGTGGGTGGGTGCAGCTGGGCCCCGTAGTCCTCCACTGACGGTGGTGGCCTATGTGGATGACATCATGATGGTTCTGTCTTCACAGGCAGAGGCTCGTGACATGGAACATCTCATCTGTGAATATTCTGAGGCCTCGTGCTCCAGGGTAAATCGTGAGAAGTGTGAAGTTTTCTGGATGGGGAGGAAGGTGATGAGTTCTGCCTTCTGGACAACTTCCCACAGGTTAATCAGCAAATCTACATTTTAGGCATCAAATTTGACCAAGGTGATTCCCTCCCTAATTGGGATAAAAAGCAAGAAGACACTTCCAGGAAGGTATAGAGCTGGAAAAGGGGAAATACGATCAATATAGTCAAGAGGGGCATCACCTACAGACCGAGGAAAGATGGGAGTTTAGACATGGTAACCCATGTCATCTTATTTGTAACAGCCTTTTAAAAACTGAACATTGGGAGTACGTTTTTAGATGCTCCCCCTCGGTGGGTAGAGGGATTCAGATTGTGGGTGTCTCCCTTCCTCAGTTTGTGGCTCGAGGGAGGCCAAGTGAGAAGCTTTCGGATTCAGCATGTTTACCTTTCGATCTACATCATCCAGAGCTTGAAGGTGATAAGGCGATATGGTGTGGAAGTGGGTGTAGTCAAAAACTTTTCCAGAAGGGAGTTGGGGAAGAGAATTTTGCAGACCCACTTCCATGTCCCACTGTCACTGAGGGATTTTCCAGACGATGTCACTTCGGCCGGGTTAACTCTGTTAAATTCCCAGAGGATACCGCAGAAGTTTAAAGATCTTGCCTGGCTCTCTTTTCATGGAAAGCTTTATGTTGGAGGGAACCGCAGGTGGAGGAATGCCAGTGATCATGGTTGGCCACAGAGGGAGTGTCCAGGGGTGAAGGAGATGTTGGACCATTTCCTGCTTGAGTGTCCCTTTAATGTAAAAGTTTATGAGGAGGTATCAAGGGCCATTGGTATCCCGTGCCTTTCAGGTCTCAGTTACCCTGAGTGGGCTTATGGGGCAGTCAGAATTTAATTTGAACACAATTTATTTAGTCAGTTTAGTGGTTTGATTTCACACATGGAATGCACGGTGTCATGTTACCATAAGGAAAAAGGTCCTCCCTGTGAAGAGGTGGTGGGTTTAATTCCACAAGAGGTGAAGAGGATGATGGATCTGGTTAAGAAAAGGCTGGATGCTGTCAGCTGGTCTCATTGTTGGGGCCAGTTGATGCCCCTTTGAGTGGATAGTAGACGGCCTTTTCTATTTCCAGCTATGGGTTCTTTTTCTTCTTTCACTCCCCCATAGATTTTTGATGTTATGATTATTTTTTGATGGAAAGGTTTGCATACATCTACCTGTAGGTATTAGATAGTGGTGATGGGTAATGATAGGTTAAGTATAGACAGGTTTGTGTGTGATGTAGATAGTTTAGGGGTGTCTTTAAATCCTTGCTTGGAGGGAGTGTATTGTATATAGGTGGTAGGTTCAGTAGATTGCATTAGTTTTTTTGTGGGGATTTAATATGCTGTAATATTATGGTTACCTATTTTTTTTTGTTATGTATATTTTTCTATTTTATGTATTTATTTTAGGGGTGAGAACTGGCCACTTTTCGTGTTTTGTGTTTTGGTTTTGGATCTGGATCTTTCTTCGTGTTTTGGATCTGGATTGGTTTTGCCAAAACCACCCTTCCGTGTTTTGGGTTCTGGGTTTTGTGTTTTGGATCTGTATTTTTTTTTAAAAAAGCATAAAAACAGCTAAAATCACAGAATGTGTTTGTTTTTCTGCTCCTATGCTATTATTAACCTCAATAACCTTAATTTCCACTCATTTCCAGTCTATTCTGAACACCTCACACCTCACAATAGTGTTTTTATGTCCAAAAGGCTGCACCGAGGTAGCTGGATGACTATGCTAAGCGACACGAGTGGGCGGCACAAACACGTGACCCATCTAGGAGTGACACTGCAGTGGCAGACAGGATGGCAGTTTGAAAAACTAGGCCCCAAACTGTACATAGTGCAAAGAAAAAAAAGAGGTGCAAGATGGAATTGTCCTTGGGCCCTCCCACCCACCCTTATGTTGTATAAACAGGACATGCACACTTTAACAAACCAATCATTTCAGCGCCAGGGTCTGCCACACAACTGTGGCTGAAATGATTGGTTCGTTTGGGCCCCCACAAAACAAGCTGGCAATTAATCTGTCCCTGCACAAACTGGCTCTACGGAGGCAAGATGTCGTCCTCATCCTCCTCATCCACCGATTCCTCACCCTCTTCAGTGTTGTGTACATCCTCATCCTCACAGAGTATTAACTCGTCCCCACTGGAATCCACCACCACAGGTCCCTCTGTACGTTCTGGAGGCTGGTCTCCATGGAAGAGTTGATAATTCATTTTGATGAACAGCATCGTCTCCACATTCGGTGGAAGCAACCTCCTACGCCTTTCACTGACAAGGTTCCCGGCTGCACTAAACACTCTTTCGGAGTACACACTGGAGGGGGGGCAACTCAGGTAAAATAGAGCCAGTTTGTACAGGGGCCTCCAAATTGCCTCTTTTTCCTGCCAGTACAGGTACGGACTGTCTGACATGCCTACTTGGATGCTGTCACCGATGTAATCCTCCACCATTTTGTCAATGGTGACAGTGTCATATGTAGTGACAGTAGACATGTCAGAAATTGATGCCAGGTCCTTCAGTCCTGACCAGATGTCAAAACTTGGTCCTGCCTGCCCTGCATTACCACCAGCGGGTTGCTTAGGATACCTTATTTTTTTCCTGGCAGCCCCAGTTGCGGGAGAAAATGAAGATGGAGCTGTTGACGTGTCACAATCCGCTTCAGCTGACAGTGTGTTCACCAGCAGGTCTTTGCACCTCTGCAGGCTTGTGTCGGCCGGAAAGAGAGACACCACATAGGCTTTAAATCTAGGAACGAGCACGGTGGCCAAAATGTAGTGGTCTGATTTCAACAGATTGACCACCCTGGAATCCTGGCAAAGCGAATGAAGGGCTTCATCCACAAGTCCCACATGCCGAGCGGAATCGCTCCATCTTAGCTCCTCCTTCACTTTCTCCAGCTGCTTCTGCAAAACCCTGATGAAGGGAATGACCTGACTCAAGCAGGCAGTGTCTGAACTGACTTCACGTGTGGCAAGCTCGAAGGGCTGGAGAACCTTGCACAACACGGAAATCATTCTCCACTGCGCTTGAGTCAGGTGCATACCCCCTCCTTTGCCTATGTCATAGGTGGATGTATAGGCTTGTATGGCCTTTTGCTGCTCCTCCATCCTCTGAAGCATATAGAGGGTTGAGTTCCACCGCATCACAACCTCTTGCTTCAGGTGATGGCGGGGCAGGTTCAAGAGTGTTTGCTGGCGCTCCAGTCTTCGGCACGCAGTCGCTGAATGGCGAAAGTGGCCAGAAATTTTTCGGGCCACCCAAAGCGTCTCCTGCACGCCCCTGTCGCTTTTCAGAAAATTCTGCACCACCAAGTTTATTGTGTGAGCAAAACATGGGACGTGCTGGAATTTGCCCAGATGTAATGCCCGCACAATATTGGTGGCATTGTCAGATATCACAAATCCCCAGGAGAGTCTAAGTGGGGTAAGCCACTGGGCGATGATTTCCCTCAGTTTCTCTAAGAGGTTGTCGGCGGTGTGCCTCTTACTGAAACCGGTGATACACAGCGTAGCCTGCCTTGGAACGAGCTGGCGTTTCTGAGATGCTGCTACTGGTGACGCTGCTGCTGTTGCTGCGTAAGGTGATACATCTACCCAGTGGGCTGTCACAGTCATATAGTCCTTAGTCTGCCCTGTTCCGCTTGTCCACATGTCCGTGGTTAAGTGGACATTGGGTACAACGGCATTTTTCAGGACACTGAGGACACTTTTTCTGACGTTTCTGTACAGTCTCGGTATCGCCTGCCTAGTGAAGTGGAATCTAGACGGGATTTGGAACCGGGGACACACTACCTCCATCAATTGTCTAAATCCCACTGCACTAATGGCGGATACCGGACGCACGTCTAACATCAACATAGCAGTCAAGGCCTAAGTTATACGTTTTGCTTCAGGATGACTGCTGTCGTACTTCATCCTCCTCGCTAAGGACTGTTGGAGGGTCAATTGTTTAGTAAAAGTAGTGGTGTTCCTACTTCCTCTCTGGGATGATGAACGACTCCCAGCAGCAGCAACAGCAGCAGCGGCAGCAGTAGGCGTAGCAATGCAGGATCCTCCGGAGGAATCCCGGATAGGAGAGTCAGTCATGCCAGTGACATGGCCTGCAGGACTACTTCCGATCCTGACAAAGGAGGAAATTGATGAGGAGGGAGTTGACGGTGTGGTTTGCAGGCACTTGGAAACAACAGGACAACGGGATTTAGGTGTCCCTGGACTGCTTACGGTCTTAGCCAAAGTTTCTGAACTTGACAGTAACTTTTTATGAACGCGCTGCAGTTGCCGTATAAGGGAGGATGTTCCAAGGTGGTTGACGTCCCTACCCCTACTTATTTCACCTTTACATATGGTACATATGGCAAGACAGTTGTTGTCCGGATTTGGATGGAAATATTGCCAGACCAAAGAGGTGGAATGTTTGGTCTTCTGCCCAGGCATGACCGTGATGGGCTTTTTCATCCCACGGACAACAACTGTCTCCCCCGGAGCCTGATTTAAACAAACCACATCACCATCAGAATCCTCCTCGCCAACTTCCTCCTCAGCGCCAGCTACACCAGTATCCTCATCCTGTTGTACTTCAACAGTGACATCTTCAATTTGCATATCAGCAAGTGGATTGTGGGTGCTCCTTTCAGCACTTGCAGGGGGCATGCAAATGGTGGAAAGAGCCACCTCTTCCCGTCCAGTGCTGGGAAGGTCAGGCATCGCAACCACCACCACACTTGGACTCTCCTTGGGGATTTGTGATATCTTCTTAGAAAGCACAGTTCTTCGCTGTGCTTTTGCCAGCTTAACTCTTTTGATTTTTTTAGTGGGAGGAGGGCTTCCATCATCATGTAAAGCTGAACCACTAGTCATGAACATACTAGGGATCGACCTTAGCCGTTCCTTGCCACTCCGTGTCGTAAATGGTATATTGGCAAGTTTACGTTTCTCTTCAGCTGATTTAAATGTTTTTTTCAAGGTCATTTTCCTGAACTTTGCCATTTGGGATTGTATGTGCCCTCTACTATGACATTGGGCATCGGCCTTGGCAGACGACGTTGATGGCATGTTATCGTCTATGTCATGACTAGTGGCAGCAGCTTCAGCACTAGGAGGAAGTGGTTCTTGATCTTTCTCTATTTTATTTTATAAGTTTGGTCCTCCATTTATGTTATATCGATTTGATATATACGTGCGGCTAAACACAGAAAATATATTTTTATTTTTGCTGGAGAGTAGTGCACTTTGTGGGTTACACCACCCTTTAAGAAATGAGCCAGCCGGCTCTTTACTTATGGGACACAGGTGCACGCTTGGCGCTGCTCCTTTGTTGATGCACGTGCGGCTACTGCGCACACAATTCACAAACACAGAAAATATTTTATTTGGTTTGGAGTGTACTTTGGGGGTTACAGCACCCTTTAACGGTCAAGCCAGCCGGCCCTTTACTTATGAAACAGGCGCACGCTTGGCACTACTTTGTTGATGCACATGCGGCTACTGTGCACACAATTCACAAACACTGAAAATATTTTATTTGGTTTGGAGTGTACTTTGGGGGTTAAAGCACCCTTTAACGGTCAAGCCAGCCGGCCCTTTACTTATGACACAGGCGCACGCTTGGCACTACTTTGTTGATGCACGTGCGGCTACTGCGCACACAATTCACAAACACAGAAAATATTTTTTTTTGTGGTTTGGACAGGAGTGTACTTTGGGGGTTACAGCACCCTATAACGGTCAAGCCAGCCGGCCCTTTACTTATGACACAGGCGCACGCTTGGCACTACTTTGTTGATGCACGTGCGGCTACTGCGCACACAATTCACAAACACAGAAAAAATATTTTGTTATTTGGTTTGGACTGGAGTGTACTTTGGGGGTTACAGCACCCTTTAACAGTCAAGCCAGCCAGAACCTTTACTTATGACACAGGCGCACGCTTGGCACTACTTTGTTGATGCACATGCGGCTACTGTGCACACAATTCACAAACACAGAAAATATTTTTTTTTAGGTTTGGAGTATACTTTGGGGGTTACAGCACCCTTTAACGGTCAAGCCAGCTGGCCCTTTACTTATGACACAGGCGCACGCTTGGCACTACTTTGTTGATGCTCGTGCGGCTACTGTGCACACAATTCACAAACACAGAAAAAGTATTTTGTTATTTGGTTTGGAGTGTACTTTGGGGGTTACAGCACCCTTTAACGGTCAAGCCAGCTGGCCCATTACTTATGACACAGGTGCACGCTTGGCACTACTTTGTTGATGCACGTGCGGCTACTGCGCACACGATTCACAAACACAGAAAAAATATTTTGTTATTTGGTTTGGAGTGTACTTTGGGGGTTACAGTACCCTTTAACGGTCAAGCCAGCCGGCCCTTTACTTATGACACAGGTGCACGCTTGGCACTACTTTGTTGATGCACGTGCGGCTACTGCGCACACAATTCACAAACACAGAAAAAATATTTTGTTATTTGGTTTGGAGTGTACTTTGGGGGTTACAGCACCCTTTAATGGTCAAGCCAGCCGGCCCTTTACTTATGACACAGGCGCACGCTTGGCACTACTTTGTTGATGCACGTTCGGCTACTGCGCACACAATTCACAAACACAGAAAATATATATTTTTTTGGTTTGGACTGGAGTGTACTTTGGGGGTTACAGCACCCTTTAATGGTCAAGCCAGCCGGCCCTATACTTATGACACAGGCGCACGCTTGGCACTACTCTGTTGATGCACGTGCGGCTACTGCGCACACAATTCACAAACACAGAAAAAATATTTTGTTAGTTGGTTTGTAGTGTACTTTGGGGGTTACAGCACCCTTTAACGGTCAAGCCAGCCGGCCCTTTACTTATGACACAGGCGCACGCTTGGCACTACTTTGTTGATGCAGTGCGGCTACTGTGCACACAATTCACAAACACAGAAAAAATATTTTGTTAGTTGGTTTGTAGTGTACTTTGGGAGTTACAGCACCCTTTAACGGTCAAGCCAGCCGGCCCTTTACTTATGACACAGGCGCACGCTTGGCACTACTTTGTTGATGCACGTGCGGCTACTGCGCACACAATTCACAAACACAGAAAAAATATTTTGTTAGTTGGTTTGTAGTGTACTTTGGGGTTACAGCACCCTTTAACGGTCAAGCCAGCCGGCCCTTTACTTATGACACAGGCGCACCCTTGGCACTACTTTGTTGATGCACGTGCGGCTACTGCGCACACAATTCACAAACACAGAAAAAATATTTTGTTAGTTGGTTTGTAGTGTACTTTGGGGGTTACAGCACCCTTTAACGGTCAAGCCAGCCGGCCCTTTACTTATGACACAGGCGCACGCTTGGCACTACTCTGTTGATGCACGTGCGGCTACAGCGCACACAATTCACAAACACAGAATTTTTTTTTTTTTTTGGTTTGGAGTGTACTTTGGGGGTTACAGCACCCTTTAACGGTCAAGCCAGCCGGCCCTTTACTTATGACACAGGCGCACGCTTGGCACTACTTTGTTGATGCACGTGCGGCTACTGCGCACACAATTCACAAACACAGAAAAAATATTTTGTTAGTTGGTTTGTAGTGTACTTTGGGGGTTACAGCACCCTTTAACGGTCAAGCCAGCCGGCCCTTTACTTATGACACAGGCGCACGCTTGGCACTACTTTGTTGATGCACGTGCGGCTACTGCGCACACAATTCACAAACACAGAAAAAATATTTTGTTAGTTGGTTTGTAGTGTACTTTGCGGGTTACAGCACCCTTTAACGGTCAAGCCAGCCGGCCCTTTACTTATGACACAGGCGCACGCTTGGCACTACTTTGTTGATGCACGTGCGGCTACTGCGCACACAATTCACAAACACAGAAAAAATATTTTGTTAGTTGGTTTGTAGTGTACTTTGGGGGTTACAGCACCCTTTAACGGTCAAGCCAGCCGGCCCTTTACTTATGACACAGGCGCACGCTTGGCACTACTTTGTTGATGCACGTGCGGCTACTGCGCACACAATTCACAAACACAGAAAAAAATTTTTGTTAGTTGGTTTGTAGTGTACTTTGCGGGTTACAGCACCCTTTAACGGTCAAGCCAGCCGGCCCTTTACTTATGACACAGGCGCACGCTTGGCACTACTTTGTTGATGCACGTGCGGCTACTGCGCACACAATTCACAAACACAGAAAAAATATTTTGTTAGTTGGTTTGTAGTGTACTTTGGGGGTTACAGCACCCTTTAACGGTCAAGCCAGCCGGCCCTTTACTTATGACACAGGCGCACGCTTGGCACTACTTTGTTGATGCACGTGCGGCTACTGCGCACACAATTCACACACACAGAAAAAATATTTTGTTAGTTGGTTTGTAGTGTACTTTGGGGGTTACAGCACCCTTTAACGGTCAAGCCAGCCGGCCCTTTACTTATGACACAGGCGCACGCTTGGCACTACTTTGTTGATGCACGTGCGGCTACTGCGCACACAATTCACAAACACAGAAAAAATATTTTGTTAGATGGTTTGTAGTGTACTTTGGGGGTTAAAGCACCCTTTAACGGTCAAGCCAGCCGGCCCTTTACTTATGACACAGGCGCACGCTTGGCACTACTTTGTTGATGCACGTGCGGCTACTGCGCACACAATTCACAAACACAGAAAAAATATTTTGTTAGTTGATTTGTAGTGTACTTTGGGGGTTACAGCACCCTTTAACGGTCAAGCCAGCCGGCCCTTTACTTATGACACAGGCGCACGCTTGGCACTACTTTGTTGATGCACGTGCGGCTACTGCGCACACAATTCACAAACACAGAAAAAATATTTTGTTAGTTGGTTTGTAGTGTACTTTGCGGGTTACAGCACCCTTTAACGGTCAAGCCAGCCGGCCCTTTACTTATGACACAGGCGCACGCTTGGCACTACTTTGTTGATGCACGTGCGGCTACTGCGCACACAATTCACAAACACAGAAAAAATATTTTGTTAGTTTGTTTGTAGTGTACTTTGGGGGTTACAGCACCCTTTAACGGTCAAGCCAGCCGGCCCTTTACTTATGACACAGGCGCACGCTTGGCACTACTTTGTTGATGCACGTGCGGCTACTGCGCACACAATTCACAAACACAGAAAAAATATTTTGTTAGTTGGTTTGTAGTGTACTTTGGGGGTTACAGCACCCTTTAACGGTCAAGCCAGCCGGCCCTTTACTTATGACACAGGCGCACGCTTGGCACTACTTTGTTGATGCACGTGCGGCTACTGCGCACACAATTCACAAACACAGAAAAAATATTTTGTTAGTTGGTTTGTAGTGTACTTTGGGGGTTACAGCACCCTTTAACGGTCAAGCCAGCCGGCCCTTTACTTATGACACAGGCGCACGCTTGGCACTACTTTGTTGATGCACGTGAGGCTACTGCGCACACAATTCACAAACACAGAAAAAATATTTTGTTAGTTGGTTTGTAGTGTACTTTGCAGGTTACAGCACCCTTTAACGGTCAAGCCACCCGGCCCCTTACTTATGACACAGGCACACGCTTGGCACTACTTTGTTGATGCACGTGCGGCTACTGCGCACACAATTCACAAACACAGAAAAAATATTTTGTTAGTTGGTTTGTAGTGTACTTTGGGGGTTACAGCACCCTTTAACGGTCAAGCCAGCCGGCCCTTTACTTATGACACAGGCGCACGCTTGGCACTACTTTGTTGATGCACGTGCGGCTACTGCGCACACAATTCACAAACACAGAAAAAATATTTTGTTAGTTGGTTTGTAGTGTACTTTGCGGGTTACAGCACCCTTTAACGGTCAAGCCAGCCGGCCCTTTACTTATGACACAGGCGCACGCTTGGCACTACTTTGTTGATGCACGTGCGGCTACTGCGCACACAATTCACAAACACAGAAAAAATATTTTGTTAGTTGGTTTGTAGTGTACTTTGGGGGTTACAGCACCCTTTAACGGTCAAGCCAGCTGGCCCTTTACTTATGACACAGGCGCACGCTTGGCACTACTGTGTTGATGCACGTGCGGCTACTGCGCACACAATTCACAAACACAGAAAAAATATTTTGTTAGTTGGTTTGTAGTGTACTTTGCGGGTTACAGCACCCTTTAACGGTCAAGCCAGTCGGCCCTTTACTTATGACACAGGCGCACGCTTGGCACTACTTTGTTGATGCACGTGCGGCTACTGCGCACACAATTCACAAACACAGAAAAAATATTTTGTTAGTTGGTTTGTAGTGTACTTTGGGGGTTACAGCACCCTTTAACGGTCAAGCCAGCCGGCCCTTTACTTATGACACAGGCGCACGCTTGGCACTACTTTGTTGATGCACGTGCGGCTACTGCGCACACAATTCACAAACACAGAAAAAATATTTTGTTAGTTGGTTTGTAGTGTACTTTGCGGGTTACAGCACCCTTTAACGGTCAAGCCAGCCGGCCCTTTACTTATGACACAGGCGCACGCTTGGCACTACTTTGTTGATGCACGTGCGGCTACTGCGCACACAATTCACAAACACAGAAAAAATATTTTGTTAGTTGGTTTGTAGTGTACTTTGGGGGTTACAGCACCCTTTAACAGTCAAGCCAGCCGGCCCTTTACTTATGACACAGGCGCACGCTTGGCACTACTTTGTTGATGCACGTGCGGCTACTGCGCACACAATTCACAAACACAGAAAAAATATTTTGTTAGTTGGTTTGTAGTGTACTTTGCAGGTTACAGCACCCTTTAACGGTCAAGCCAGCCGGCCCTTTACTTATGACACAGGCGCACGCTTGGCACTACTTTGTTGATGCACATGCGGCTACTGTGCACACAATTCACAAACACAGAAAATATTTTTTTTTAGGTTTGGAGTATACTTTTGGGGTTACAGCACCCTTTAACGGTCAAGCCAGCTGGCCCTTTACTTATGACACAGGCGCACGCTTGGCACTACTTTGTTGATGCTCGTGCGGCTACTGTGCACACAATTCACAAACACAGAAAAAGTATTTTGTTATTTGGTTTGGAGTGTACTTTGGGGGTTACAGCACCCTTTAACGGTCAAGCCAGCTGGCCCATTACTTATGACACAGGTGCACGCTTGGCACTACTTTGTTGATGCACGTGCGGCTACTGCGCACACGATTCACAAACACAGAAAAAATATTTTGTTATTTGGTTTGGAGTGTACTTTGGGGGTTACAGTACCCTTTAACGGTCAAGCCAGCCGGCCCTTTACTTATGACACAGGTGCACGCTTGGCACTACTTTGTTGATGCACGTGCGGCTACTGCGCACACAATTCACAAACACAGAAAAAATATTTTGTTATTTGGTTTGTAGTGTACTTTGGGGGTTACAGCACCCTTTAATGGTCAAGCCAGCCGACCCTTTACTTATGACACAGGCGCACGCTTGGCACTACTTTGTTGATGCACGTTCGGCTACTGCGCACACAATTCACAAACACAGAAAATATATTTTTTTTTGGTTTGGACTGGAGTGTACTTTGGGGGTTACAGCACCCTTTAATGGTCAAGCCAGCCGGCCCTATACTTATGACACAGGCGCACGCTTGGCACTACTCTGTTGATGCACGTGCGGCTACTGCGCACACAATTCACAAACACAGAAAAAATATTTTGTTAGTTGGTTTGTAGTGTACTTTGGGGGTTACAGCACCCTTTAACGGTCAAGCCAGCCGGCCCTTTACTTATGACACAGGCGCACGCTTGGCACTACTTTGTTGATGCAGTGCGGCTACTGTGCACACAATTCACAAACACAGAAAAAATATTTTGTTAGTTGGTTTGTAGTGTACTTTGGGAGTTACAGCACCCTTTAACGGTCAAGCCAGCCGGCCCTTTACTTATGACACAGGCGCACGCTTGGCACTACTTTGTTGATGCACGTGCGGCTACTGCGCACACAATTCACAAACACAGAAAAAATATTTTGTTAGTTGGTTTGTAGTGTACTTTGGGGTTACAGCACCCTTTAACGGTCAAGCCAGCCGGCCCTTTACTTATGACACAGGCGCACCCTTGGCACTACTTTGTTGATGCACGTGCGGCTACTGCGCACACAATTCACAAACACAGAAAAAATATTTTGTTAGTTGGTTTGTAGTGTACTTTGGGGGTTACAGCACCCTTTAACGGTCAAGCCAGCCGGCCCTTTACTTATGACACAGGCGCACGCTTGGCACTACTCTGTTGATGCACGTGCGGCTACAGCGCACACAATTCACAAACACAGAATTTTTTTTTTTTTTTGGTTTGGAGTGTACTTTGGGGGTTACAGCACCCTTTAACGGTCAAGCCAGCCGGCCCTTTACTTATGACACAGGCGCACGCTTGGCACTACTTTGTTGATGCACGTGCGGCTACTGCGCACACAATTCACAAACACAGAAAAAATATTTTGTTAGTTGGTTTGTAGTGTACTTTGGGGGTTACAGCACCCTTTAACGGTCAAGCCAGCCGGCCCTTTACTTATGACACAGGCGCACGCTTGGCACTACTTTGTTGATGCACGTGCGGCTACTGCGCACACAATTCACAAACACAGAAAAAATATTTTGTTAGTTGGTTTGTAGTGTACTTTGCGGGTTACAGCACCCTTTAACGGTCAAGCCAGCCGGCCCTTTACTTATGACACAGGCGCACGCTTGGCACTACTTTGTTGATGCACGTGCGGCTACTGCGCACACAATTCACAAACACAGAAAAAATATTTTGTTAGTTGGTTTGTAGTGTACTTTGGGGGTTACAGCACCCTTTAACGGTCAAGCCAGCCGGCCCTTTACTTATGACACAGGCGCACGCTTGGCACTACTTTGTTGATGCACGTGCGGCTACTGCGCACACAATTCACAAACACAGAAAAAAATTTTTGTTAGTTGGTTTGTAGTGTACTTTGCGGGTTACAGCACCCTTTAACGGTCAAGCCAGCCGGCCCTTTACTTATGACACAGGCGCACGCTTGGCACTACTTTGTTGATGCACGTGCGGCTACTGCGCACACAATTCACAAACACAGAAAAAATATTTTGTTAGTTGGTTTGTAGTGTACTTTGGGGGTTACAGCACCCTTTAACGGTCAAGCCAGCCGGCCCTTTACTTATGACACAGGCGCACGCTTGGCACTACTTTGTTGATGCACGTGCGGCTACTGCGCACACAATTCACACACACAGAAAAAATATTTTGTTAGTTGGTTTGTAGTGTACTTTGGGGGTTACAGCACCCTTTAACGGTCAAGCCAGCCGGCCCTTTACTTATGACACAGGCGCACGCTTGGCACTACTTTGTTGATGCACGTGCGGCTACTGCGCACACAATTCACAAACACAGAAAAAATATTTTGTTAGATGGTTTGTAGTGTACTTTGGGGGTTACAGCACCCTTTAACGGTCAAGCCAGCCGGCCCTTTACTTATGACACAGGCGCACGCTTGGCACTACTTTGTTGATGCACGTGCGGCTACTGCGCACACAATTCACAAACACAGAAAAAATATTTTGTTAGTTGATTTGTAGTGTACTTTGGGGGTTACAGCACCCTTTAACGGTCAAGCCAGCCGGCCCTTTACTTATGACACAGGCGCACGCTTGGCACTACTTTGTTGATGCACGTGCGGCTACTGCGCACACAATTCACAAACACAGAAAAAATATTTTGTTAGTTGGTTTGTAGTGTACTTTGCGGGTTACAGCACCCTTTAACGGTCAAGCCAGCCGGCCCTTTACTTATGACACAGGCGCACGCTTGGCACTACTTTGTTGATGCACGTGCGGCTACTGCGCACACAATTCACAAACACAGAAAAAATATTTTGTTAGTTTGTTTGTAGTGTACTTTGGGGGTTACAGCACCCTTTAACGGTCAAGCCAGCCGGCCCTTTACTTATGACACAGGCGCACGCTTGGCACTACTTTGTTGATGCACGTGCGGCTACTGCGCACACAATTCACAAACACAGAAAAAATATTTTGTTAGTTGGTTTGTAGTGTACTTTGGGGGTTACAGCACCCTTTAACGGTCAAGCCAGCCGGCCCTTTACTTATGACACAGGCGCACGCTTGGCACTACTTTGTTGATGCACGTGCGGCTACTGCGCACACAATTCACAAACACAGAAAAAATATTTTGTTAGTTGGTTTGTAGTGTACTTTGGGGGTTACAGCACCCTTTAACGGTCAAGCCAGCCGGCCCTTTACTTATGACACAGGCGCACGCTTGGCACTACTTTGTTGATGCACGTGCGGCTACTGCGCACACAATTCACAAACACAGAAAAAATATTTTGTTAGTTGGTTTGTAGTGTACTTTGCAGGTTACAGCACCCTTTAACGGTCAAGCCACCCGGCCCCTTACTTATGACACAGGCACACGCTTGGCACTACTTTGTTGATGCACGTGCGGCTACTGCGCACACAATTCACAAACACAGAAAAAATATTTTGTTAGTTGGTTTGTAGTGTACTTTGGGGGTTACAGCACCCTTTAACGGTCAAGCCAGCCGGCCCTTTACTTATGACACAGGCGCACGCTTGGCACTACTTTGTTGATGCACGTGCGGCTACTGCGCACACAATTCACAAACACAGAAAAAATATTTTGTTAGTTGGTTTGTAGTGTACTTTGCGGGTTACAGCACCCTTTAACGGTCAAGCCAGCCGGCCCTTTACTTATGACACAGGCGCACGCTTGGCACTACTTTGTTGATGCACGTGCGGCTACTGCGCACACAATTCACAAACACAGAAAAAATATTTTGTTAGTTGGTTTGTAGTGTACTTTGGGGGTTACAGCACCCTTTAACGGTCAAGCCAGCTGCCCTTTACTTATGACACAGGCGCACGCTTGGCACTACTGTGTTGATGCACGTGCGGCTACTGCGCACACAATTCACAAACACAGAAAAAATATTTTGTTAGTTGGTTTGTAGTGTACTTTGCGGGTTACAGCACCCTTTAACGGTCAAGCCAGTCGGCCCTTTACTTATGACACAGGCGCACGCTTGGCACTACTTTGTTGATGCACGTGCGGCTACTGCGCACACAATTCACAAACACAGAAAAAATATTTTGTTAGTTGGTTTGTAGTGTACTTTGGGGGTTACAGCACCCTTTAACGGTCAAGCCAGCCGGCCCTTTACTTATGACACAGGCGCACGCTTGGCACTACTTTGTTGATGCACGTGCGGCTACTGCGCACACAATTCACAAACACAGAAAAAATATTTTGTTAGTTGGTTTGTAGTGTACTTTGCGGGTTACAGCACCCTTTAACGGTCAAGCCAGCCGGCCCTTTACTTATGACACAGGCGCACGCTTGGCACTACTTTGTTGATGCACGTGCGGCTACTGCGCACACAATTCACAAACACAGAAAAAATATTTTGTTAGTTGGTTTGTAGTGTACTTTGGGGGTTACAGCACCCTTTAACAGTCAAGCCAGCCGGCCCTTTACTTATGACACAGGCGCACGCTTGGCACTACTTTGTTGATGCACGTGCGGCTACTGCGCACACAATTCACAAACACAGAAAAAATATTTTGTTAGTTGGTTTGTAGTGTACTTTGCAGGTTACAGCACCCTTTAACGGTCAAGCCAGCCGGCCCTTTACTTATGACACAGGCGCACGCTTGGCACTACTTTGTTGATGCACGTGCGGCTACTGCGCACACAATTCACAAACACAGAAAAAATATTTTGTTAGTTGGTTTGTAGTGTACTTTGGGGGATACAGCACCCTTTAACGGTCAAGCCAGCCGGCCCTTTACTTATGACACAGGCGCACGCTTGGCACTACTTTGTTGATGCACGTGCGGCTACTGCGCACACAATTCACAAACACAGAAAAAATATTTTGTTAGTTGGTTTGTAGTGTACTTTGCGGGTTACAGCACCCTTTAACGGTCAAGCCAGCCGGCCCTTTACTTATGACACAGGCGCACGCTTGGCACTACTTTGTTGATGCACGTGCGGCTACTGCGCACACAATTCACAAACACAGAAAAAATATTTTGTTAGTTGGTTTGTAGTGTACTTTGGGGGTTACAGCACCCTTTAACGGTCAAGCCAGCCGGCCCTTTACTTATGACACAGGCGCACGCTTGGCACTACTTTGTTGATGCACGTGCGGCTACTGCGCACACAATTCACAAACACAGAAAAAATATTTTGTTAGTTGGTTTGTAGTGTACTTTGGGGGTTACAGCACCCTTTAACGGTCAAGCCAGCCGGCCCTTTACTTATGACACAGGCGCACGCTTGGCACTACTTTGTTGATGCACGTGCGGCTACTGCGCACACAATTCACAAACACAGAAAAAATATTTTGTTAGTTGGTTTGTAGTGTACTTTGGGGGTTACAGCACCCTTTAATGGTCAAGCCAGCCGGTCCTTTACTTATGACACAGGCGCACGCTTGGCACTACTTTGTTGATGCACGTGCGGCTACTGCGCACACAATTCACAAACACAGAAAAAATATTTTGTTAGTTGGTTTGTAGTGTACTTTGCGGGTTACAGCACCCTTTAACGGTCAAGCCAGCCGGCCCTTTACTTATGACACAGGCGCACGCTTGGCACTACTTTGTTGATGCACGTGCGGCTACTGCGCACACAATTCACAAACACAGAAAATATTTTTTTTTTTGTTTGTAGTGTACTTTGGGGGTTACAGCACCGTTTAACGGTCAAGCCAGCTGGCCCTTTACTTATGACACAGGCGCACGCTTGGCACTACTTTGTTGATGCACATGCGGCTACTGCGCACACAATTCACAAACACAGAAAAAATATTTTGTTAGTTGGTTTGTAGTGTACTTTGCGGGTTACAGCACCCTTTAACGGTCAAGCCAGCCAGCCCTTTACTTATGACACAGGCGCACGCTTGGCACTACTTTGTTGATGCACGTGCGGCTACTGCGCACACAATTCACAAACACAGAAAAAATATTTTGTTAGTTGGTTTGTAGTGTACTTTGGGGGTTACAGCACCCTTTAACGGTCAAGCCAGCCGGCCCTTTACTTATGACACAGGCGCACGCTTGGCACTACTTTGTTGATGCACGTGCGGCTACTGCGCACACAATTCACAAACACAGAAAAAATATTTTGTTAGTTGGTTTGTAGTGTACTTTGGGGGATACAGCACCCTTTAACGGTCAAGCCAGCCGGCCCTTTACTTATGACACAGGCGCACGCTTGGCACTACTTTGTTGATGCACGTGCGGCTACTGCGCACACAATTCACAAACACAGAAAAAATATTTTTTTAGTTGGTTTGTAGTGTACTTTGGGGGTTACAGCACCCTTTAACGGTCAAGCCAGCCGGCCCTTTACTTATGACACAGGCGCACGCTTGGCACTTCTTTGTTGATGCACGTGCGGCTACTGCGCACACAATTCACAAACACAGAAAAAATATTTTGTTAGTTGATTTGTAGTGTACTTTGGGGGTTACAGCACCCTTTAACGGTCAAGCCAGCGGGCCCTTTACTTATGACACAGGCGCACGCTTGGCACTACTTTGTTGATGCACGTGCGGCTACTGCGCACACAATTCACAAACACAGAGAAAATATTTTGTTAGTTGGTTTGTAGTGTACTTTGCGGGTTACAGCACCCTTTAACGGTCAAGCCAGCCGGCCCTTTACTTATGACACAGGCACACGCTTGGCACTACTTTGTTGATGCACGTGCGGCTACTGCGCACACAATTCACAAACACAGAAAAAATATTTTGTTAGTTTGTTTGTAGTGTACTTTGGGGGTTACAGCACCCTTTAACGGTCAAGCCAACCGGCCCTTTACTTATGACACAGGCGCACGCTTGGCACTACTTTGTTGATGCACGTGCGGCTACTGCGCACACAATTCACAAACACAGAAAATATTTATTATTTTGGTTTGGACTGGAGTGTACTTTGGGGGTTACAGCACCCTTTAACGGTCAAGCCAGCCGGCCCTTTACTTATGACACAGGCGCACGCTTGGCACTACTTTGTTGATGCACGTGCGGCTACTGCGCACACAATTCACAAACACAGAAAAAATATTTTGTTAGTTGGTTTGTAGTGTACTTTGGGGGTTACAGCACCCTTTAACGGTCAAGCCAGCTGGCCCTTTACTTATGACACAGGCGCACGCTTGGCACTACTTTGTTGATGCACGTGCGGCTACTGCGCACACAATTCACAAACACAGAAAAAATATTTTGTTAGTTGGTTTGTAGTGTACTTTGGGGGTTACAGCACCCTTTAACGGTCAAGCCAGCCGGCCCTTTACTTATGACACAGGCGCACGCTTGGCACTACTTTGTTGATGCACGTGCGGCTACTGCGCACACAATTCACAAACACAGAAAAAATATTTTGTTAGTTGGTTTGTAGTGTACTTTGGGGGTTACAGCACCCTTTAATGGTCAAGCCAGCCGGCCCTTTACTTATGACACAGGCGCACGCTTGGCACTACTTTGTTGATGCACGTTCGGCTACTGCGCACACAATTCACAAACACAGAAAATATTTTTTTTTCTGGTTTGGACTGGAGTGTACTTTGGGGGTTACAGCACCCTTTAATGGTCAAGCCAGCCGGCCCTTTACTTATGACACAGGCGCACGCTTGGCACTACTGTGTTGATGCACGTGCGGCTACTGCGCACACAATTCACAAACACAGAAAAAATATTTTGTTAGTTGGTTTGTAGTGTACTTTGCGGGTTACAGCACCCTTTAACGGTCAAGCCAGCCGGCCCTTTACTTATGACACAGGCGCACGCTTGGCACTACTTTGTTGATGCACGTGCGGCTACTGCGCACACAATTCACAAACACAGAAAAAATATTTTGTTAGTTGGTTTGTAGTGTACTTTGGGGGTTACAGCACCCTTTAACGGTCAAGCCAGCCGGCCCTTTACTTATGACACAGGCGCACGCTTGGCACTACTTTGTTGATGCACGTGCGGCTACTGCGCACACAATTCACAAACACAGAAAAAATATTTTGTTAGTTGGTTTGTAGTGTACTTTGGGGGTTACAGCACCCTTTAACGGTCAAGCCAGCCGGCCCTTTACTTATGACACAGGCGCACGCTTGGCACTACTTTGTTGATGCACGTGCGGCTACTGCGCACACAATTCACAAACACAGAAAAAATATTTTGTTAGTTGGTTTGTAGTGTACTTTGCAGGTTACAGCACCCTTTAACGGTCAAGCCAGCCGGCCCTTTACTTATGACACAGGCGCACGCTTGGCACTACTTTGTTGATGCACGTGCGGCTACTGCGCACACAATTCACAAACACAGAAAAATATTTTGTTAGTTGGTTTGTAGTGTACTTTGGGGGATACAGCACCCTTTAACGGTCAAGCCAGCCGGCCCTTTACTTATGACACAGGCGCACGCTTGGCACTACTTTGTTGATGCACGTGCGGCTACTGCGCACACAATTCACAAACACAGAAAATATTTATTATTTTGGTTTGGACTGGAGTGTACTTTGGGGGTTACAGCACCCTTTAACGGTCAAGCCAGCCGGCCCTTTACTTATGACACAGGCGCACGCTTGGCACTACTTTGTTGATGCACGTGCGACTACTGCGCACACAATTCACAAACACAGAAAAAATATTTTGTTAGTTGGTTTGTAGTGTACTTTGGGGGTTACAGCACCCTTTAACGGTCAAGCCAGCCGGCCCTTTACTTATGACACAGGCGCACGCTTGGCACTACTTTGTTGATGCACGTGCGGCTACTGCGCACACAATTCACAAACACAGAAAAAATATTTTGTTAGTTGGTTTGTAGTGTACTTTGGGGGTTACAGTACCCTTTAACGGTCAAGCCAGCCGGCCCTTTACTTATGACACAGGCGCACGCTTGGCACTACTTTGTTGATGCACGTGCGGCTACTGCGCACACAATTCACAAACACAGAAAAAATATTTTGTTAGTTGGTTTGTAGTGTACTTTGGGGGTTACAGCACCCTTTAATGGTCAAGCCAGCCGGCCCTTTACTTATGACACAGGCGCACGCTTGGCACTACTTTGTTGATGCACGTTCGGCTACTGCGCACACAATTCACAAACACAGAAAATATTTTTTTTTCTGGTTTGGACTGGAGTGTACTTTGGGGGTTACAGCACCCTTTAATGGTCAAGCCAGCCGGCCCTTTACTTATGACACAGGCGCACGCTTGGCACTACTGTGTTGATGCACGTGCGGCTACTGCGCACACAATTCACAAACACAGAAAAAATATTTTGTTAGTTGGTTTGTAGTGTACTTTGCGGGTTACAGCACCCTTTAACGGTCAAGCCAGCCGGCCCTTTACTTATGACACAGGCGCACGCTTGGCACTACTTTGTTGATGCACGTGCGGCTACTGCGCACACAATTCACAAACACAGAAAAAATATTTTGTTAGTTGGTTTGTAGTGTACTTTGGGGGTTACAGCACCCTTTAACGGTCAAGCCAGCCGGCCCTTTACTTATGACACAGGCGCACGCTTGGCACTACTTTGTTGATGCACGTGCGGCTACTGTGCACACAATTCACAAACACAGAAAAAATATTTTGTTAGTTGGTTTGTAGTGTACTTTGCGGGTTACAGCACCCTTTAACGGTCAAGCCAGCCGGTCCTTTACTTATGACACAGGCGCACGCTTGGCACTACTTTGTTGATGCACGTGCGGCTACTGCGCACACAATTCACAAACACAGAAAAAATATTTTGTTAGTTGGTTTGTAGTGTACTTTGGGGGTTACAGCACCCTTTAACGGTCAAGCCAGCCGGCCCTTTACTTATGACACAGGCGCACGCTTGGCACTACTTTGTTGATGCACGTGCGGCTACTGCGCACACAATTCACAAACACAGAAAAAATATTTTGTTAGTTGGTTTGTAGTGTACTTTGGGGGTTACAGCACCCTTTAACGGTCAAGCCAGCCGGCCCTTTACTTATGACACAGGCGCACGCTTGGCACTACTTTGTTGATGCACGTGCGGCTACTGCGTACACAATTCACAAACACAGAAAAAATATTTTGTTAGTTGGTTTGTAGTGTACTTTGCAGGTTACAGCACCCTTTAACGGTCAAGCCAGCCGGCCCTTTACTTATGACACAGGCGCACGCTTGGCACTACTTTGTTGATGCACGTGCGGCTACTGCGCACACAATTCACAAACACAGAAAAAATATTTTGTTAGTTGGTTTGTAGTGTACTTTGGGGGATACAGCACCCTTTAACGGTCAAGCCAGCCGGCCCTTTACTTATGACACAGGCGCACGCTTGGCACTACTTTGTTGATGCACGTGCGGCTACTGCGCACACAATTCACAAACACAGAAAAAATATTTTGTTAGTTGGTTTGTAGTGTACTTTGCGGGTTACAGCACCCTTTAACGGTCAAGCCAGCCGGCCCTTTACTTATGACACAGGCGCACGCTTGGCACTACTTTGTTGATGCACGTGCGGCTACTGCGCACACAATTCACAAACACAGAAAAAATATTTTGTTAGTTGGTTTGTAGTGTACTTTGGGGGTTACAGCACCCTTTAACGGTCAAGCCAGCCGGCCCTTTACTTATGACACAGGCGCACGCTTGGCACTACTTTGTTGATGCACGTGCGGCTACTGCGCACACAATTCACAAACACAGAAAAAATATTTTGTTAGTTGGTTTGTAGTGTACTTTGCGGGTTACAGCACCCTTTAACGGTCAAGCCAGCCGGCCCTTTACTTATGACACAGGCGCACGCTTGGCACTACTTTGTTGATGCACGTGCGGCTACTGCGCACACAATTCACAAACACAGAAAAAATATTTTGTTAGTTGGTTTGTAGTGTACTTTGGGGGTTACAGCACCCTTTAACGGTCAAGCCAGCCGGCTCTTTACTTATGACACAGGCGCACGCTTGGCACTACTTTGTTGATGCACGTGCGGCTACTGCGCACACAATTCACAAACACAGAAAAAATATTTTGTTAGTTGGTTTGTAGTGTACTTTGGGGGTTACAGCACCCTTTAACGGTCAAGCCAGCCGGCCCTTTACTTATGACACAGGCGCACGCTTGGCACTACTTTGTTGATGCACGTGCGGCTACTGCGCACACAATTCACAAACACAGAAAAAATATTTTGTTAGTTGGTTTGTAGTGTACTTTGCGGGTTACAGCACCCTTTAACGGTCAAGCCAGCCGGCCCTTTACTTATGACACAGGCGCACGCTTGGCACTACTTTGTTGATGCACGTGCGTCTACTGCGCACACAATTCACAAACACAGAAAATATTTTTTTTTTTGGTTTGTAGTGTACTTTGGGGGTTACAGCACCCTTTAACGGTCAAGCCAGCCGGCCCTTTACTTATGACACAGGCGCACGCTTGGCACTACTTTGTTGATGCACGTGCGGCTACTGCGCACACAATTCACAAACACAGAAAAAATATTTTGTTAGTTGGTTTGTAGTGTACTTTGCGGGTTACAGCACCCTTTAACGGTCAAGCCAGCCAGCCCTTTACTTATGACACAGGCGCACGCTTGGCACTACTTTGTTGATGCACGTGCGGCTACTGCGCACACAATTCACAAACACAGAAAAAATATTTTGTTAGTTGGTTTGTAGTGTACTTTGGGGGTTACAGCACCCTTTAACGGTCAAGCCAGCCGGCCCTTTACTTATGACACAGGCGCACGCTTGGCACTACTTTGTTGATGCACGTGCGGCTACTGCGCACACAATTCACAAACACAGAAAAAATATTTTGTTAGTTGGTTTGTAGTGTACTTTGGGGGATACAGCACCCTTTAACGGTCAAGCCAGCCGGCCCTTTACTTATGACACAGGCGCACGCTTGGCACTACTTTGTTGATGCACGTGCGGCTACTGCGCACACAATTCACAAACACAGAAAAAATATTTTGTTAGTTGGTTTGTAGTGTACTTTGGGGGTTACAGCACCCTTTAACGGTCAAGCCAGCTGGCCCTTTACTTATGACACAGGCGCACGCTTGGCACTACTTTGTTGATGCACGTGCGGCTACTGCGCACACAATTCACAAACACAGAAAAAATATTTTGTTAGTTGATTTGTAGTGTACTTTGGGGGTTACAGCACCCTTTAACGGTCAAGCCAGCGGGCCCTTTACTTATGACACAGGCGCACGCTTGGCACTACTTTGTTGATGCACGTGCGGCTACTGCGCACACAATTCACAAACACAGAGAAAATATTTTGTTAGTTGGTTTGTAGTGTACTTTGCGGGTTACAGCACCCTTTAACGGTCAAGCCAGCCGGCCCTTTACTTATGACACAGGCACACGCTTGGCACTACTTTGTTGATGCACGTGCGGCTACTGCGCACACAATTCACAAACACAGAAAAAATATTTTGTTAGTTTGTTTGTAGTGTACTTTGGGGGTTACAGCACCCTTTAACGGTCAAGCCAACCGGCCCTTTACTTATGACACAGGCGCACGCTTGGCACTACTTTGTTGATGCACGTGCGGCTACTGCGCACACAATTCACAAACACAGAAAATATTTATTATTTTGGTTTGGACTGGAGTGTACTTTGGGGGTTACAGCACCCTTTAACGGTCAAGCCAGACGGCCCTTTACTTATGACACAGGCGCACGCTTGGCACTACTTTGTTGATGCACGTGCGGCTACTGCGCACACAATTCACAAACACAGAAAAAATATTTTGTTAGTTGGTTTGTAGTGTACTTTGGGGGTTACAGCACCCTTTAACGGTCAAGCCAGCCGGCCCTTTACTTATGACACAGGCGCACGCTTGGCACTACTTTGTTGATGCACGTGCGGCTACTGCGCACACAATTCACAAACACAGAAAAAATATTTTGTTAGTTGGTTTGTAGTGTACTTTGGGGGTTACAGCACCCTTTAACGGTCAAGCCAGCCGGCCCTTTACTTATGACACAGGCGCACGCTTGGCACTACTTTTTTGATGCACGTGCGGCTACTGCGCACACAATTCACAAACACAGAAAAAATATTTTGTTAGTTGGTTTGTAGTGTACTTTGGGGGTTACAGCACCCTTTAACGGTCAAGCCAGCCGGCCCTTTACTTATGACACAGGCGCACGCTTGGCACTACTTTGTTGATGCACGTGCGGCTACTGCGCACACAATTCACAAACACAGAAAAAATATTTTGTTAGTTGGTTTGTAGTGTACTTTGGGGGTTACAGCACCCTTTAATGGTCAAGCCAGCCGGCCCTTTACTTATGACACAGGCGCACGCTTGGCACTACTTTGTTGATGCACGTGCGGCTACTGCGCACACAATTCACAAACACAGAAAATATTTTTTTTTTGGTTTGGACTGGAGTGTACTTTGGGGGTTACAGCACCCTTTAATGGTCAAGCCAGCCGGCCCTTTACTTATGACACAGGCGCACGCTTGGCACTACTCTGTTGATGCACGTGCGGCTACTGCGCACACAATTCACAAACACAGAAAAAATATTTTGTTAGTTGGTTTGTAGTGTACTTTGGGGGTTACAGCACCCTTTAACGGTCAAGCCAGCCGGCCCTTTACTTATGACACAGGCGCACGCTTGGCACTACTTTGTTGATGCACGTGCGGCTACTGCGCACACAATTCACAAACACAGAAAAAATATTTTGTTAGTTGATTTGTAGTGTACTTTGGGGGTTACAGCACCCTTTAACGGTCAAGCCAGCCGGCCCTTTACTTATGACACAGGCGCACGCTTGGCACTACTTTGTTGATGCACGTGCGGCTACTGCGCACACAATTCACAAACACAGAAAAAATATTTTGTTAGTTGGTTTGTAGTGTACTTTGCGGGTTACAGCACCCTTTAACGGTCAAGCCAGCCGGCCCTTTACTTATGACACAGGCGCACGCTTGGCACTACTTTGTTGATGCACGTGCGGCTACTGCGCACACAATTCACAAACACAGAAAAAATATTTTGTTAGTTGGTTTGTAGTGTACTTTGGGGGTTACAGCACCCTTTAACGGTCAAGCCAGCCGGCCCTTTACTTATGACACAGGCGCACGCTTGGCACTACTTTGTTGATGCACGTGCGGCTACTGCGCACACAATTCACAAACACAGAAAAAATATTTTGTTAGTTGGTTTGTAGTGTACTTTGCGGGTTACAGCACCCTTTAACGGTCAAGCCAGCCGGCCCTTTACTTATGACACAGGCGCACGCTTGGCACTACTTTGTTGATGCACGTGCGGCTACTGCGCACACAATTCACAAACACAGAAAAAATATTTTGTTAGTTGGTTTGTAGTGTACTTTGCGGGTTACAGCACCCTTTAACGGTCAAGCCAGCCGGCCCTTTACTTATGACACAGGCGCACGCTTGGCACTACTTTGTTGATGCACGTGCGGCTACTGCGCACACAATTCACAAACACAGAAAAAATATTTTGTTAGTTGGTTTGTAGTGTACTTTGGGGGTTACAGCACCCTTTAACGGTCAAGCCAGCCGGCCCTTTACTTATGACACAGGCGCACGCTTGGCACTACTTTGTTGATGCACGTGCGGCTACTGCGCACACAATTCACAAACACAGAAAAAATATTTTGTTAGTTGGTTTGTAGTGTACTTTGGGGGTTACAGCACCCTTTAACGGTCAAGCCAGCCGGCCCTTTACTTATGACACAGGCGCACGCTTGGCACTACTTTGTTGATGCACGTGCGGCTACTGCGCACACAATTCACAAACACAGAAAAAATATTTTGTTAGTTGGTTTGTAGTGTACTTTGGGGGTTACAGCACCCTTTAACGGTCAAGCCAGCCGGCCCTTTACTTATGACACAGGCGCACGCTTGGCACTACTTTGTTGATGCACGTGCGGCTACTGCGCACACAATTCACAAACACAGAAAAAATATTTTGTTAGTTGGTTTGTAGTGTACTTTGCGGGTTACAGCACCCTTTAACGGTCAAGCCAGCCGGCCCTTTACTTATGACACAGGCGCACGCTTGGCACTACTTTGTTGATGCACATGCGGCTACTGCGCACACAATTCACAAACACAGAAAATATTTTTTTTTTTGGTTTGTAGTGTACTTTGGGGGTTACAGCACCCTTTAACGGTCAAGCCAGCCGGCCCTTTACTTATGACACAGGCGCACGCTTGGCACTACTTTGTTGATGCACGTGCGGCTACTGCGCACACAATTCACAAACACAGAAAAAATATTTTGTTAGTTGGTTTGTAGTGTACTTTGCGGGTTACAGCACCCTTTAACGGTCAAGCCAGCCGGCCCTTTACTTATGACACAGGCGCACGCTTGGCACTACTTTGTTGATGCACGTGCGGCTACTGCGCACACAATTCACAAACACAGAAAAAATATTTTGTTAGTTGGTTTGTAGTGTACTTTGGGGGTTACAGCACCCTTTAACGGTCAAGCCAGCCGGCCCTTTACTTATGACACAGGCGCACGCTTGGCACTACTTTGTTGATGCACATGCGTCTACTGCGCACACAATTCACAAACACAGAAAAAATATTTTGTTAGTTGGTTTGTAGTGTACTTTGGGGGATACAGCACCCTTTAACGGTCAAGCCAGCCGGCCCTTTACTTATGACACAGGCGCACGCTTGGCACTACTTTGTTGATGCACGTGCGGCTACTGCGCACACAATTCACAAACACAGAAAAAATATTTTGTTAGTTGGTTTGTAGTGTACTTTGGGGGTTACAGCACCCTTTAACGGTCAAGCCAGCCGGCCCTTTACTTATGACATAGGCGCACGCTTGGCACTACTTTGTTGATGCACGTGCGGCTACTGCGCACACAATTCACAAACACAGAAAAAATATTTTGTTAGTTGATTTGTAGTGTACTTTGGGGGTTACAGCACCCTTTAACGGTCAAGCCAGCGGGCCCTTTACTTATGACACAGGCGCACGCTTGGCACTACTTTGTTGATGCACGTGCGGCTACTGCGCACACAATTCACAAACACAGAGAAAATATTTTGTTAGTTGGTTTGTAGTGTACTTTGCGGGTTACAGCACCCTTTAACGGTCAAGCCAGCCGGCCCTTTACTTATGACACAGGCGCACGCTTGGCACTACTTTGTTGATGCACGTGCGGCTACTGCGCACACAATTCACAAACACAGAAAAAATATTTTGTTAGTTGGTTTGTAGTGTACTTTGGGGGTTACAGCACCCTTTAACGGTCAAGCCAGCCGGCCCTTTACTTATGACACAGGCGCACGCTTGGCACTACTTTGTTGATGCACGTGCGGCTACTGCGCACACAATTCACAAACACAGAAAAAATATTTTGTTAGTTGGTTTGTAGTGTACTTTGGGGGTTACAGCACCCTTTAACGGTCAAGCCAGCCGGCCCTTTACTTATGACACAGGCGCACGCTTGGCACTACTTTGTTGATGCACGTGCGGCTACTGCGCACACAATTCACAAACACAGAAAAAATATTTTGTTAGTTGGTTTGTAGTGTACTTTGCGGGTTACAGCACCCTTTAACGGTCAAGCCAGCCGGCCCTTTACTTATGACACAGGCGCACGCTTGGCACTACTTTGTTGATGCACATGCGGCTACTGCGCACACAATTCACAAACACAGAAAATATTTTTTTTTTTGGTTTGTAGTGTACTTTGGGGGTTACAGCACCCTTTAACGGTCAAGCCAGCCGGCCCTTTACTTATGACACAGGCGCACGCTTGGCACTACTTTGTTGATGCACGTGCGGCTACTGCGCACACAATTCACAAACACAGAAAAAATATTTTGTTAGTTGGTTTGTAGTGTACTTTGGGGGTTACAGCACCCTTTAACGGTCAAGCCAGCCGGCCCTTTACTTATGACACAGGCGCACGCTTGGCACTACTTTGTTGATGCACGTGCGGCTACTGCGCACACAATTCACAAACACAGAAAAAATATTTTGTTAGTTGGTTTGTAGTGTACTTTGGGGGTTACAGCACCCTTTAACGGTCAAGCCAGCCGGCCCTTTACTTATGACACAGGCGCACGCTTGGCACTACTTTGTTGATGCACGTGCGGCTACTGCGCACACAATTCACAAACACAGAAAAAATATTTTGTTAGTTGGTTTGTAGTGTACTTTGCGGGTTACAGCACCCTTTAACGGTCAAGCCAGCCGGCCCTTTACTTATGACACAGGCGCACGCTTGGCACTACTTTGTTGATGCACATGCGGCTACTGCGCACACAATTCACAAACACAGAAAATATTTTTTTTTTTGGTTTGTAGTGTACTTTGGGGGTTACAGCACCCTTTAACGGTCAAGCCAGCCGGCCCTTTACTTATGACACAGGCGCACGCTTGGCACTACTTTGTTGATGCACGTGCGGCTACTGCGCACACAATTCACAAACACAGAAAAAATATTTTGTTAGTTGGTTTGTAGTGTACTTTGCGGGTTACAGCACCCTTTAACGGTCAAGCCAGCCGGCCCTTTACTTATGACACAGGCGCACGCTTGGCACTACTTTGTTGATGCACGTGCGGCTACTGCGCACACAATTCACAAACACAGAAAAAATATTTTGTTAGTTGGTTTGTAGTGTACTTTGGGGGTTACAGCACCCTTTAACGGTCAAGCCAGCCGGCCCTTTACTTATGACACAGGCGCACGCTTGGCACTACTTTGTTGATGCACATGCGGCTACTGCGCACACAATTCACAAACACAGAAAAAATATTTTGTTAGTTGGTTTGTAGTGTACTTTGGGGGATACAGCACCCTTTAACGGTCAAGCCAGCCGGCCCTTTACTTATGACACAGGCGCACGCTTGGCACTACTTTGTTGATGCACGTGCGGCTACTGCGCACACAATTCACAAACACAGAAAAAATATTTTGTTAGTTGGTTTGTAGTGTACTTTGGGGGTTACAGCACCCTTTAACGGTCAAGCCAGCCGGCCCTTTACTTATGACATAGGCGCACGCTTGGCACTACTTTGTTGATGCACGTGCGGCTACTGCGCACACAATTCACAAACACAGAAAAAATATTTTGTTAGTTGATTTGTAGTGTACTTTGGGGGTTACAGCACCCTTTAACGGTCAAGCCAGCGGGCCCTTTACTTATGACACAGGCGCACGCTTGGCACTACTTTGTTGATGCACGTGCGGCTACTGCGCACACAATTCACAAACACAGAGAAAATATTTTGTTAGTTGGTTTGTAGTGTACTTTGCGGGTTACAGCACCCTTTAACGGTCAAGCCAGCCGGCCCTTTACTTATGACACAGGCGCACGCTTGGCACTACTTTGTTGATGCACGTGCGGCTACTGCGCACACAATTCACAAACACAGAAAAAATATTTTGTTAGTTGGTTTGTAGTGTACTTTGGGGGTTACAGCACCCTTTAACGGTCAAGCCAGCCGGCCCTTTACTTATGACACAGGCGCACGCTTGGCACTACTTTGTTGATGCACGTGCGGCTACTGCGCACACAATTCACAAACACAGAAAAAATATTTTGTTAGTTGGTTTGTAGTGTACTTTGCGGGTTACAGCACCCTTTAACGGTCAAGCCAGCCGGCCCTTTACTTATGACACAGGCGCACGCTTGGCACTACTTTGTTGATGCACATGCGGCTACTGCGCACACAATTCACAAACACAGAAAATATTTTTTTTTTTGGTTTGTAGTGTACTTTGGGGGTTACAGCACCCTTTAACGGTCAAGCCAGCCGGCCCTTTACTTATGACACAGGCGCACGCTTGGCACTACTTTGTTGATGCACGTGCGGCTACTGCGCACACAATTCACAAACACAGAAAAAATATTTTGTTAGTTGGTTTGTAGTGTACTTTGCGGGTTACAGCACCCTTTAACGGTCAAGCCAGCCGGCCCTTTACTTATGACACAGGCGCACGCTTGGCACTACTTTGTTGATGCACGTGCGGCTACTGCGCACACAATTCACAAACACAGAAAAAATATTTTGTTAGTTGGTTTGTAGTGTACTTTGGGGGTTACAGCACCCTTTAACGGTCAAGCCAGCCGGCCCTTTACTTATGACACAGGCGCACGCTTGGCACTACTTTGTTGATGCACATGCGGCTACTGCGCACACAATTCACAAACACAGAAAAAATATTTTGTTAGTTGGTTTGTAGTGTACTTTGGGGGATACAGCACCCTTTAACGGTCAAGCCAGCCGGCCCTTTACTTATGACACAGGCGCACGCTTGGCACTACTTTGTTGATGCACGTGCGGCTACTGCGCACACAATTCACAAACACAGAAAAAATATTTTGTTAGTTGGTTTGTAGTGTACTTTGGGGGTTACAGCACCCTTTAACGGTCAAGCCAGCCGGCCCTTTACTTATGACATAGGCGCACGCTTGGCACTACTTTGTTGATGCACGTGCGGCTACTGCGCACACAATTCACAAACACAGAAAAAATATTTTGTTAGTTGATTTGTAGTGTACTTTGGGGGTTACAGCACCCTTTAACGGTCAAGCCAGCGGGCCCTTTACTTATGACACAGGCGCACGCTTGGCACTACTTTGTTGATGCACGTGCGGCTACTGCGCACACAATTCACAAACACAGAGAAAATATTTTGTTAGTTGGTTTGTAGTGTACTTTGCGGGTTACAGCACCCTTTAACGGTCAAGCCAGCCGGCCCTTTACTTATGACACAGGCACACGCTTGGCACTACTTTGTTGATGCACGTGCGGCTACTGCGCACACAATTCACAAACACAGAAAATATTTATTATTTTGGTTTGGACTGGAGTGTACTTTGGGGGATACAGCACCCTTTAACGGTCAAGACAGCCGGCCCTTTACTTATGACACAGGCGCACGCTTGGCACTACTTTGTTGATGCACGTGCGGCTACTGCGCACACAATTCACAAACACAGAAAAAATATTTTGTTAGTTGGTTTGTAGTGTACTTTGGGGGTTACAGCACCCTTTAACGGTCAAGCCAGCCGGCCCTTTACTTATGACACAGGCGCACGCTTGGCACTACTTTGTTGATGCACGTGCGGCTACTGCGCACACAATTCACAAACACAGAAAAAATATTTTGTTAGTTGGTTTGTAGTGTACTTTGGGGGTTACAGCACCCTTTAACAGTCAAGCCAGCCGGCCCTTTACTTATGACACAGGCGCACGCTTGGCACTACTTTGTTGATGCACGTGCGGCTACTGCGCACACAATTCACAAACACAGAAAAAATATTTTGTTAGTTGGTTTGTAGTGTACTTTGGGGGTTACAGCACCCTTTAACGGTCAAGACAGCCGGCCCTTTACTTATGACACAGGCGCACGCTTGGCACTACTTTGTTGATGCACGTGCGGCTACTGCGCACACAATTCACAAACACAGAAAAAATATTTTGTTAGTTGGTTTGTAGTGTACTTTGGGGGTTACAGCACCCTTTAACGGTCAAGCCAGCCGGCCCTTTACTTATGACACAGGCGCACGCTTGGCACTACTTTGTTGATGCACGTGTGGCTACTGCGCACACAATTCACAAACACAGAAAATATTTTTTTTTTTGGTTTGGACTGGAGTGTACTTTGGGGGTTACAGCACCCTTTAATGGTCAAGCCAGCCGGCCCTTTACTTATGACACAGGCGCACGCTTGGCACTACTCTGTTGATGCACGTGCGGCTACTGCGCACACAATTCACAAACACAGAAATTTTTTTTTTTTTTGATTTGGAGTGTACTTTGGGGGTTAAAGCACCCTTTAACGGTCAAGCCAGCCGGCCCTTTACTTATGACACAGGCGCACGCTTGGCACTACTTTGTTGATGCACGTGCGGCTACTGCGCACACAATTCACAAACATAAAAAAATATTTTGTTAGTTGGTTTGTAGTGTACTTTGGGGGTTACAGCACCCTTTAACGGTCAAGCCAGCCGGCCCTTTACTTAAGACACAGGCGCACGCTTGGCACTACTTTGTTGATGCACGTGCGGCTACTGCGCACACAATTCACAAACACAGAAAAAATATTTTGTTAGTTGGTTTGTAGTGTACTTTGCGGGTTACAGCACCCATTAACGGTCAAGCCAGCCGGCCCTTTACTTATGACACAGGCGCACGCTTGGCACTACTTTGTTGATGCACGTGCGGCTACTGCGCACACAATTCACAAACACAGAAAATATTTTTTTTTTGGTTTGTAGTGTACTTTGGGGGTTACAGCACCCTTTAACGGTCAAGCCAGCCGGCCCTTTACTTATGACACAGGCGCACGCTTGGCACTACTTTGTTGATGCACGTGCGGCTACTGCGCACACAATTCACAAACACAGAAAAAATATTTTGTTAGTTGGTTTGTAGTGTACTTTGGGGGTTACAGCACCCTTTAACGGTCAAGCCAGCCGGCCCTTTACTTATGACACAGGCGCACGCTTGGCACTACTTTGTTGATGCACGTGCGGCTACTGCGCACACAATTCACAAACACAGAAAAAATATTTTGTTAGTTGGTTTGTAGTGTACTTTGGGGGATACAGCACCCTTTAACGGTCAAGACAGCCGGCCCTTTACTTATGACACAGGCGCACGCTTGGCACTACTTTGTTGATGCACGTGCGGCTACTGCGCACACAATTCACAAACACAGAAAAAATATTTTGTTAGTTGATTTGTAGTGTACTTTGGGGGTTACAGCACCCTTTAACGGTCAAGCCAGCCGGCCCTTTACTTATGACACAGGCGCACGCTTGGCACTACTTTGTTGATGCACGTGCGGCTACTGCGCACACAATTCACAAACACAGAGAAAATATTTTGTTAGTTGGTTTGTAGTGTACTTTGCAGGTTACAGCACCCTTTAACGGTCAAGCCAGCCGGCCCTTTACTTATGACACAGGCACACGCTTGGCACTACTTTGTTGATGCACGTGCGGCTACTGCGCACACAATTCACAAACACAGAAAAAATATTTTGTTAGTTTGTTTGTAGTGTACTTTGGGGGTTACAGCACCCTTTAACGGTCAAGCCAGCCGGCCCTTTACTTATGACACAGGCGCACGCTTGGCACTACTTTGTTGATGCACGTGCGGCTACTGCGCACACAATTCACAAACACAGAAAATATTTATTATTTTGGTTTGGACTGGAGTGTACTTTGGGGGTTACAGCACCCTTTAACGGTCAAGCCAGCCGGCCCTTTACTTATGACACAGGCGCACGCTTGGCACTACTTTGTTGATGCACGTGCGGCTACTGCGCACACAATTCACAAACACAGAAAAAATATTTTGTTAGTTGGTTTGTAGTGTACTTTGGGGGTTACAGCACCCTTTAACGGTCAAGCCAGCCGGCCCTTTACTTATGACACAGGCGCACGCTTGGCACTACTTTGTTGATGCACGTGCGGCTACTGCGCACACAATTCACAAACACAGAAAAAATATTTTGTTAGTTGGTTTGTAGTGTACTTTGGGGGTTACAGCACCCTTTAACGGTCAAGCCAGCCGGCCCTTTACTTATGACACAGGCGCACGCTTGGCACTACTTTGTTGATGCACGTGCGGCTACTGCGCACACAATTCACAAACACAGAAAAAATATTTTGTTAGTTGGTTTGTAGTGTACTTTGGGGGTTACAGCACCCTTTAACGGTCAAGCCAGCCGGCCCTTTACTTATGACACAGGCGCACGCTTGGCACTACTTTGTTGATGCACGTGCGGCTACTGCGCACACAATTCACAAACACAGAAAATATTTTTTTTTTTGGTTTGGACTGGAGTGTACTTTGGGGGTTACAGCACCCTTTAATGGTCAAGCCAGCCGGCCCTTTACTTATGACACAGGCGCACGCTTGGCACTACTCTGTTGATGCACGTGCGGCTACTGCGCACACAATTCACAAACACAGAAATTTTTTTTTTTTTTGGTTTGGAGTGTACTTTGGGGGTTACAGCACCCTTTAACGGTCAAGCCAGCCGGCCCTTTACTTATGACACAGGCGCACGCTTGGCACTACTTTGTTGATGCACGTGCGGCTACTGCGCACACAATTCACAAACATAGAAAAAATATTTTGTTAGTTGGTTTGTAGTGTACTTTGGGGGTTACAGCACCCTTTAACGGTCAAGCCAGCCGGCCCTTTACTTATGACACAGGCGCACGCTTGGCACTACTTTGTTGATGCACGTGCGGCTACTGCGCACACAATTCACAAACACAGAAAAAATATTTTGTTAGTTGGTTTGTAGTGTACTTTGGGGGTTACAGCACCCTTTAACGGTCAAGCCAGCCGGCCCTTTACTTATAACACAGGCGCACGCTTGGCACTACTTTGTTGATGCACGTGCGGCTACTGCGCACACAATTCACAAACACAGAAAATAAAAATTTTTTTGGTTTGGACTGGAGTGTACTTTGGGGGTTACAGCACCCTTTAATGGTCAAGCCAGCCGGCCCTTTACTTATGACACAGGCGCACGCTTGGCACTACTCTGTTGATGCACGTGCAGCTACTGCGCACACAATTCACAAACACAGAAATTTTTTATTTTTTTTGGTTTGGAGTGTACTTTGGGGGTTACAGCACCCTTTAACGGTCAAGCCAGCCGGCCCTTTACTTATGACACAGGCACTACTTTGTTGATGCACGTGCGGCTACTGCGCACACAATTCACAAACACAGAAAATATTTATTATTTTGGTTTGGACTGGAGTGTACTTTGGGGGTTACAGCACCCTTTAACGGTCAAGCCAGCCGGCCCTTTACTTATGACACAGGCGCACGCTTGGCACTACTTTGTTGATGCACGTGCGGCTACTGCGCACACAATTCACAAACACAGAAAAAATATTTTGTTAGTTGGTTTGTAGTGTACTTTGGGGGTTACAGCACCCTTTAACGGTCAAGCCAGCCGGCCCTTTACTTATGACACAGGCGCACGCTTGGCACTACTTTGTTGATGCACGTGCGGCTACTGCGCACACAATTCACAAACACAGAAAAAATATTTTGTTAGTTGGTTTGTAGTGTACTTTGGGGGTTACAGCACCCTTTAACGGTCAAGCCAGCCGGCCCTTTACTTATGACACAGGCGCACGCTTGGCACTACTTTGTTGATGCACGTGCGGCTACTGCGCACACAATTCACAAACACAGAGAAAATATTTTGTTAGTTGGTTTGTAGTGTACTTTGGGGGTTACAGCACCCTTTAACGGTCAAGCCAGCCGGCCCTTTACTTATGACACAGGCGCACGCTTGGCACTACTTTGTTGATGCACGTGCGGCTACTGCGCACACAATTCACAAACACAGAAAATATTTATTATTTTGGTTTGGACTGGAGTGTACTTTGGGGGTTACAGCACCCTTTAACGGTCAAGCCAGCCGGCCCTTTACTTATGACACAGGCGCACGCTTGGCACTACTTTGTTGATGCACGTGCGGCTACTGCGCACACAATTCACAAACACAGAAAAAATATTTTGTTAGTTGGTTTGTAGTGTACTTTGGGGGTTACAGCACCCTTTAACGGTCAAGCCAGCCGGCCCTTTACTTATGACACAGGCGCACGCTTGGCACTACTTTGTTGATGCACGTGCGGCTACTGCGCACACAATTCACAAACACAGAAAAAATATTTTGTTAGTTGGTTTGTAGTGTACTTTGGGGGTTACAGCACCCTTTAACGGTCAAGCCAGCCGGCCCTTTACTTATGACACAGGCGCACACTTGGCACTACTTTGTTGATGCACGTGCGGCTACTGCGCACACAATTCACAAACACAGAAAAAATATTTTGTTAGTTGGTTTGTAGTGTACTTTGGGGGTTACAGCACCCTTTAACGGTCAAGCCAGCCGGCCCTTTACTTATGACACAGGCGCACGCTTGGCACTACTTTGTTGATGCACGTGCGGCGACTGCGCACACAATTCACAAACACAGAAAATATTTTTTTTTTTGGTTTGGACTGGAGTGTACTTTGGGGGTTACAGCACCCTTTAATGGTCAAGCCAGCCGGCCCTTTACTTATGACACAGGCGCACGCTTGGCACTACTCTGTTGATGCACGTGCGGCTACTGCGCACACAATTCACAAACACAGAAATTTTATTTTTTTTTGGTTTGGAGTGTACTTTGGGGGTTACAGCACCCTTTAACGGTCAAGCCAGCCGGCCCTTTACTTATGACACAGGCGCACGCTTGGCACTACTTTGTTGATGCACGTGCGGCTACTGCGCACACAATTCACAAACATAGAAAAAATATTTTGTTAGTTGGTTTGTAGTGTACTTTGGGGGTTACAGCACCCTTTAACGGTCAAGCCAGCCGGCCCTTTACTTATGACACAGGCGCACGCTTGGCACTACTTTGTTGATGCACGTGCGGCTACTGCGCACACAATTCACAAACACAGAAAAAATATTTTGTTAGTTGGTTTGTAGTGTACTTTGGGGGTTACAGCACCGTTTTAACGGTCAAGCCAGCCGGCCCTTTACTTATAACACAGGCGCACGCTTGGCACTACTTTGTTGATGCACGTGCGGCTACTGCGCACACAATTCACAAACACAGAAAATAAAAATTTTTTTGGTTTGGACTGGAGTGTACTTTGGGGGTTACAGCACCCTTTAATGGTCAAGCCAGCCGGCCCTTTACTTATGACACAGGCGCACGCTTGGCACTACTCTGTTGATGCACATGCAGCTACTGCGCACACAATTCACAAACACAGAAATTTTTTATTTTTTTTGGTTTGGAGTGTACTTTGGGGGTTACAGCACCCTTTAACCGTCAAGCCAGCCGGCCCTTTACTTATGACACAGGCGCACACTTGGCACTACTTTGTTGATGCACGTGCGGCTACTGCGCACACAATTCACAAACACAGAAAAAAAATTTTGTTAGTTGGTTTGTAGTGTACTTTGGGGGTTACAGCACCCTTTATCGGTCAAGCCAGCCGGCCCTTTACTTATGACACAGGCGCACGCTTGGCACTACTTTGTTGATGCACGTGCGGCTACTGCGCACACAATTCACAAACACAGAAAATATTTATTATTTTGGTTTGGACTGGAGTGTACTTTGGGGGTTACAGCACCCTTTAACGGTCAAGCCAGCCGGCCCTTTACTTATGACACAGGCGCACGCTTGGCACTACTTTGTTGATGCACGTGCGGCTACTGCGCACACAATTCACAAACACAGAAAAAATATTTTGTTAGTTGGTTTGTAGTGTACTTTGGGGGTTACAGCACCCTTTAACGGTCAAGCCAGCCGGCCCTTTACTTATGACACAGGCGCACGCTTGGCACTACTTTGTTGATGCACGTGCGGCTACTGCGCACACAATTCACAAACACAGAAAAAATATTTTGTTAGTTGGTTTGTAGTGTACTTTGGGGGTTACAGCACCCTTTAACGGTCAAGCCAGCCGGCCCTTTACTTATGACACAGGCGCACGCTTGGCACTACTTTGTTGATGCACGTGCGGCTACTGCGCACACAATTCACAAACACAGAGAAAATATTTTGTTAGTTGGTTTGTAGTGTACTTTGGGGGTTACAGCACCCTTTAACGGTCAAGCCAGCCGGCCCTTTACTTATGACACAGGCGCACGCTTGGCACTACTTTGTTGATGCACGTGCGGCTACTGCGCACACAATTCACAAACACAGAAAATATTTATTATTTTGGTTTGGACTGGAGTGTACTTTGGGGGTTACAGCACCCTTTAACGGTCAAGCCAGCCAGCCCTTTACTTATGACACAGGCGCACGCTTGGCACTACTTTGTTGATGCACGTGCGGCTACTGCGCACACAATTCACAAACACAGAAAAAATATTTTGTTAGTTGGTTTGTAGTGTACTTTGGGGGTTACAGCACCCTTTAACGGTCAAGCCAGCCGGCCCTTTACTTATGACACAGGCGCACGCTTGGCACTACTTTGTTGATGCACGTGCGGCTACTGCGCACACAATTCACAAACACAGAAAAAATATTTTGTTAGTTGGTTTGTAGTGTACTTTGGGGGTTACAGCACCCTTTAACGGTCAAGCCAGCCGGCCCTTTACTTATGACACAGGCGCACGCTTGGCACTACTCTGTTGATGCACGTGCGGCTACTGCGCACACAATTCACAAACACAGAAATTTTATTTTTTTTTGGTTTGGAGTGTACTTTGGGGGTTACAGCACCCTTTAACGGTCAAGCCAGCCGGCCCTTTACTTATGACACAGGCGCACGCTTGGCACTACTTTGTTGATGCACGTGCGGCTACTGCGCACACAATTCACAAACATAGAAAAAATATTTTGTTAGTTGGTTTGTAGTGTACTTTGGGGGTTACAGCACCCTTTAACGGTCAAGCCAGCCGGCCCTTTACTTATGACACAGGCGCACGCTTGGCACTACTTTGTTGATGCACGTGCGGCTACTGCGCACACAATTCACAAACACAGAAAAAATATTTTGTTAGTTGGTTTGTAGTGTACTTTGGGGGTTACAGCACCGTTTTAACGGTCAAGCCAGCCGGCCCTTTACTTATAACACAGGCGCACGCTTGGCACTACTTTGTTGATGCACGTGCGGCTACTGCGCACACAATTCACAAACACAGAAAATAAAAATTTTTTTGGTTTGGACTGGAGTGTACTTTGGGGGTTACAGCACCCTTTAATGGTCAAGCCAGCCGGCCCTTTACTTATGACACAGGCGCACGCTTGGCACTACTCTGTTGATGCACGTGCAGCTACTGCGCACACAATTCACAAACACAGAAATTTTTTATTTTTTTTGGTTTGGAGTGTACTTTGGGGGTTACAGCACCCTTTAACGGTCAAGCCAGCCGGCCCTTTACTTATGACACAGGCGCACACTTGGCACTACTTTGTTGATGCACGTGCGGCTACTGCGCACACAATTCACAAACACAGAAAAAAATTTTTGTTAGTTGGTTTGTAGTGTACTTTGGGGGTTACAGCACCCTTTAACGGTCAAGCCAGCCGGCCCTTTACTTATGACACAGGCGCACGCTTGGCACTACTTTGTTGATGCACGTGCGGCTACTGCGCACACAATTCACAAACACAGAAAATATTTATTATTTTGGTTTGGACTGGAGTGTACTTTGGGGGTTACAGCACCCTTTAACGGTCAAGCCAGCCGGCCCTTTACTTATGACACAGGCGCACGCTTGGCACTACTTTGTTGATGCACGTGCGGCTACTGCGCACACAATTCACAAACACAGAAAAAATATTTTGTTAGTTGGTTTGTAGTGTACTTTGGGGGTTACAGCACCCTTTAACGGTCAAGCCAGCCGGCCCTTTACTTATGACACAGGCGCACGCTTGGCACTACTTTGTTGATGCACGTGCGGCTACTGCGCACACAATTCACAAACACAGAAAAAATATTTTGTTAGTTGGTTTGTAGTGTACTTTGGGGGTTACAGCACCCTTTAACGGTCAAGCCAGCCGGCCCTTTACTTATGACACAGGCGCACGCTTGGCACTACTTTGTTGATGCACGTGCGGCTACTGCGCACACAATTCACAAACACAGAGAAAATATTTTGTTAGTTGGTTTGTAGTGTACTTTGGGGGTTACAGCACCCTTTAACGGTCAAGCCAGCCGGCCCTTTACTTATGACACAGGCGCACGCTTGGCACTACTTTGTTGATGCACGTGCGGCTACTGCGCACACAATTCACAAACACAGAAAATATTTATTATTTTGGTTTGGACTGGAGTGTACTTTGGGGGTTACAGCACCCTTTAACGGTCAAGCCAGCCAGCCCTTTACTTATGACACAGGCGCACGCTTGGCACTACTTTGTTGATGCACGTGCGGCTACTGCGCACACAATTCACAAACACAGAAAAAATATTTTGTTAGTTGGTTTGTAGTGTACTTTGGGGGTTACAGCACCCTTTAACGGTCAAGCCAGCCGGCCCTTTACTTATGACACAGGCGCACGCTTGGCACTACTTTGTTGATGCACGTGCGGCTACTGCGCACACAATTCACAAACACAGAAAAAATATTTTGTTAGTTGTTTTGTAGTGTACTTTGGGGGTTACAGCACCCTTTAACGGTCAAGCCAGCCGGCCCTTTACTTATGACACAGGCGCACGCTTGGCACTACTTTGTTGATGCACGTGCGGCGACTGCGCACACAATTCACAAACACAGAAAATATTTTTTTTTTTGGTTTGGACTGGAGTCTACTTTGGGGGTTACAGCACCCTTTAATGGTCAAGCCAGCCGGCCCTTTACTTATGACACAGGCGCACGCTTGGCACTACTCTGTTGATGCACGTGCGGCTACTGCGCACACAATTCACAAACACAGAAATTTTATTTTTTTTTGGTTTGGAGTGTACTTTGGGGGTTACAGCACCCTTTAACGGTCAAGCCAGCCGGCCCTTTACTTATGACACAGGCGCACGCTTGGCACTACTTTGTTGATGCACGTGCGGCTACTGCGCACACAATTCACAAACATAGAAAAAATATTTTGTTAGTTGGTTTGTAGTGTACTTTGGGGGTTACAGCACCCTTTAACGGTCAAGCCAGCTGGCCCTTTACTTATGACACAGGCGCACGCTTGGCACTACTTTGTTGATACACGTGCGGCTACTGCGCACACAATTCACAAACACAGAAAAAATATTTTGTTAGTTGGTTTGTAGTGTACTTTGGGGGTTACAGCACCGTTTTAACGGTCAAGCCAGCCAGCCCTTTACTTATAACACAGGCGCACGCTTGGCACTACTTTGTTGATGCACGTGCGGCTACTGCGCACACAATTCACAAACACAGAAAATAAAAAATTTTTTGGTTTGGACTGGAGAGTACTTTGGGGGTTACAGCACCCTTTAATGGTCAAGCCAGCCGGCCCTTTACTTATGACACAGGCGCACGCTTGGCACTACTCTGTTGATGCACGTGCAGCTACTGCGCACACAATTCACAAACACAGAAATGTTTTATTTTTTTTGGTTTGGAGTGTACTTTGGGGGTTACAGCACCCTTTAACGGTCAAGCCAGCCGGCCCTTTACTTATGACACAGGCGCACGCTTGGCACTACTTTGTTGATGCACGTGCGGCTACTGCACACACAATTCACAAACACAGAAAAAATATTTTGTTAGTTGGTTTGTAGTGTACTTTGGGGGTTACAGCACCCTTTAACGGTCAAGCCAGCCGGCCCTTTACTTATGACACAGGCGCACGCTTGGCACTACTTTGTTGATGCACGTGCGGCTACTGCGCACACAATTCACAAACACAGAAAAAATATTTTGTTAGTTGGTTTGTAGTGTACTTTGGGGCTTACAGCACCCTTTAACCGTCAAGCCAGCCGGCCCTTTACTTATGACACAGGCACACGCTTGGCACTACTTTGTTGATGCACGTACGGCTACTGCGCACACAATTCACAAACACAGAAAAAATATTTTGTTAGTTGGTTTGTAGTGTACTTTGGGGGTTACAGCACCCTTTAACGGTCAAGCCAGCCGGCCCTTTACTTATGACACAGGCGCACGCTTGGCACTACTTTGTTGATGCACGTGCGGCTACTGCGCACACAATTCACAAACACAGAAAATATTTTTTTTTTTGGTTTGTAGTGTACTTTGGGGGTTACAGCACCCTTTAACGGTCAAGCCAGCTGGCCCTTTACTTATGACACAGGCGCACGCTTGGCACTACTTTGTTGATGCACGTGCGGCTACTGCGCACACAATTCACAAACACAGAAAAAATATTTTGTTAGTTGGTTTGTAGTGTACTTTGGGGGTTACAGCACCCTTTAACGTTCATGCCAGCCGGCCCTTTACTTTTGACACAGGCGCACGCTTGGCACCACTTTGTTGATGCACGTGCGGCTACTGCGCACACAATTCACAAACACAGAAAAAATATTTTGTTAGTTGGTTTGTAGTGTACTTTGGGGGTTACAGCACCCTTTAACGGTCAAGCCAGCTGGCCCTTTACTTATGACACAGGCGCACGCTTGGCACTACTTTGTTGATGCACGTGCGGCTACTGCGCACACAATTCACAAACACAGAAAAAATATTTTGTTAGTTGGTTTGTAGTGTACTTTGGGGGTTACAGCACCCTTTAATGGTCTAGCCAGCTGGCCCTTTACTTATGACACAGGCGCACGCTTGGCACTACTTTGTTGATACACGTGCGGCTACTGCGCACACAATTCACAAACACAGAAAAAATATTTTGTTAGTTGGTTTGTAGTGTACTTTGGGGGTTACAGCACCCTTTAACGGTCAAGCCAGCCGGCCCTTTACTTATGACACAGGCGCACGCTTGGCACTACTTTGTTGATGCACGTGCGGCTACTGCGCACACAATTCACAAACACAGAAAATATATATTTTTTTGGTTTGGACTGGAGTGTACTTTGGGGGTTACAGCACCCTTTAATGGTCAAGCCAGCCGGCCCTTTACTTATGACACAGGCGCACGCTTGGCACTACTCTGTTGATGCACGTGCGGCTACTGCGCACACAATTCACAAACACAGAAATTTTTATTTTTTTTTGGTTTGGAGTGTACTTTGGGGGTTACAGCACCCTTTAACGGTCAAGCCAGCCGGCCCTTTACTTATGACACAGGCGCACGCTTGGCACTACTTTGTTGATTCACGTGCGGCTACTGCGCACACAATTCACAAACACAGAAAAAATATTTTGTTAGTTGGTTTGTAGTGTACTTTGTGGGTTACAGCACCCTTTAACGGTCAAGCCAGCCGGCCCTTTACTTATGACACAGGCGCACGCTTGGCACTACTTTGTTGATGCACGTGCGGCTATTGCGCACACAATTCACAAACACAGAAAATATTTTTTTTTTTGGTTTGGACTGGAGTGTACTTTGGGGGTTACAGCACCCTTTAATGGTCAAGCCAGCCGGCCCTTTACTTATGACACAGGCGCACGCTTGGCACTACTCTGTTGATGCACGTGCGGCTACTGTGCGCACAATTCACAAACACAGAAATTTTTATTTTTTTTTGGTTTGGAGTATACTTTGGGGGTTACAGCACCCTTTAACGGTCAAGCCAGCCAGCCCTTTACTTATGACACTGGCGCACGCTTGGCACTACTTTGTTGATGCACGTGCGGCTACTGCGCACACAATTCACAAACACAGAAAAAATATTTTGTTAGTTGGTTTGTAGTGTACTTTGGGGGTTACAGCACCCTTTAACGGTCAAGCCAGCCGGCCCTTTACTTATGACACAGGCGCACGCTTGGCACTACTTTGTTGATGCACGTGCGGCTACTGCGCACACAATTCACAAACACAGAAAAAATATTTTGTTAGTTGGTTTGTAGCGTACTTTGGGGGTTACAGCACCCTTTAACGGTCAAGCGAGCCGGCCCTTTACTTATGACACAGGCGCACGCTTGGCACTACTTTGTTGATGCACGTGCGGCTACTGCGCACACAATTCACAAACACAGAAAAAATATTTTGTTAGTTGGTTTGTAGTGTACTTTGGGGGTTACAGCACCCTTTAACGGTCAAGCCAGCCGGCCCTTTACTTATGACACAGGCGCACGCTTGGCACTACTTTGTTGATGCACGTGCGGCTACTGCGCACACAATTCACAAGCACAGAAAAAATATTTTGTTAGTTGGTTTGTAGTGTACTTTGGGGGTTACAGCACCCTTTAACGGTCAAGCCAGCTGGCCCTTTACTTATGACACAGGTGCACGCTTGGCACTACTTTGTTGATGCACGTGCGGCTACTGCGCACACAATTCACAAACACAGAAAATATTTTTTTTTTTGGTTTGGACTGGAGTGTACTTTGGGGGTTACAGCACCCTTTAATGGTCAAGCCAGCCGGCCCTTTACTTATGACACAGGCGCATGCTTGGCACTACTCTGTTGATGCACGTGCGGCTACTGCGCACACAATTCACAAACACAGAAATTTTTTTTTTTTTGGTTTGGACTGGAGTGTACTTTGGGGGTTACAGCACCCTTTAATGGTCAAGCCAGCCGGCCCTTTACTTATGACACAGGCGCACGCTTGGCACTACTTTGTTGATGCACGTGCGGCTACTGCACACACAATTCACAAACACAGAAAATATTATTTTTTTTGGTTTGGACTGGAGTGTACTTTGGGGGTTACAGCACCCTTTAATGGTCAAGCCAGCCGGCCCTTTACTTATGACACAGGCGCACGCTTGGCACTACTTTGTTGATGCACGTGCGGCTACTGCGCACACAATTCACAAACACAGAAAAAATATTTTGTTAGTTGGTTTGTAGTGTACTTTGGGGGTTACAGCACCCTTTAACGGTCAAGCCAGCCGGCCCTTTACTTATGACACAGGCGCACGCTTGGCACTACTTTGTTGATGCACGTGCGGCTACTGCGCACACAATTCACAAACACAGAAAAAATATTTTGTTAGTTGATTTGTAGTGTACTTTGGGGGTTACAGCACCCTTTATCGGTCAAGCCAGCGGGCCCTTTACTTATGACACAGGCGCACGCTTGGCACTACTTTGTTGATGCACGTGCGGCTACTGCGCACACAATTCACAAACACAGAAAAAATATTTTGTTAGTTGGTTTGTAGTGTACTTTGCGGGTTACAGCACCCTTTAACGGTCAAGCCAGCCGGCCCTTTACTTATGACACAGGCGCACGCTTGGCACTACTTTGTTGATGCACGTGCGGCTACTGCGCACACAATTCACAAACACAGAAAAAATATTTTGTTAGTTTGTTTGTAGTGTACTTTGGGGGTTACAGCACCCTTTAACGGTCAAGCCAGCTGGCCCTTTACTTATGACACAGGCGAACGCTTGGCACTACTTTGTTGATGCACGTGCGGCTACTGCGCACACAATTCACAAACACAGAAAAAATATTTTGTTAGTTGGTTTGTAGTGTACTTTGGGGGTTACAGCACCCTTTAACGGTCAAGCCAGCCGGCCCTTTACTTATGACACAGGCGCACGCTTGGCACTACTTTGTTGATGCACGTGCGGCTACTGCGCACACAATTCACAAACACAGAAAAAATATTTTGTTAGTTGGTTTGTAGTGTACTTTGGGGGTTACAGCACCCTTTAACGGTCAAGCCAGCCGGCCCTTTACTTATGACACAGGCGCACGCTTGGCACTACTTTGTTGATGAACGTGCGGCTACTGCGCACACAATTCACAAACACAGAAAAAATATTTTGTTAGTTGGTTTGTAGTGTACTTTGGGGGTTACAGCACCCTTTAACGTTCATGCCAGCCGGCCCTTTACTTATGACACAGGCGCACGCTTGGCACTACTTTGTTGATGCACGTGCGGCTACTGCGCACACAATTCACAAACACAGAAAAAATATTTTGTTAGTTGGTTTGTAGTGTACTTTGGGGGTTACAGCACCCTTTAACAGTCAAGCCAGCTGGCCCTTTACTTATGACACAGGCGCACGCTTGGCACTACTTTGTTGATGCACGTGCAGCTACTGCGCACACAATTCACAAACACAGAAAAAATATTTTGTTAGTTGGTTTGTAGTGTACTTTGGGGGTTACAGCACCCTTTAACGGTCTAGCCAGCTGGCCCTTTACTTATGACACAGGCGCACGCTTGGCACTACTTTGTTGTACACGTGCGGCTACTGCGCACACAATTCAAAAACACAGAAAAAATATTTTGTTAGTTGGTTTGTAGTGTACTTTGGGGGTTACAGCACCCTTTAACGGTCAAGCAGCCGGCCCTTTACTTATGACACAGGCGCACGCTTGGCACTACTTTGTTGATGCACGTGCGGCTACTGCGCACACAATTCACAAACACAGAAAATATATATTTTTTTGGTTTGGACTGGAGTGTACTTTGGGGGTTACAGCACCCTTTAGTGGTCAAGCCAGCCGGCCCTTTACTTATGACACAGGCGCATGCTTGGCACTACTCTGTTGATGCACGTGCGGCTACTGCGCACACAATTCACAAACACAGAAATTTTTATTTTTTTTTGGTTTGGAGTGTACTTTGGGGGTTACAGCACCCTTTAACGGTCAAGCCAGCCGGCCCTTTACTTATGACACAGGCGCACGCTTGGCACTACTTTGTTGATGCACGTGCGGCTACTGCGCACACAATTCACAAACACAGAAAAAATATTTTGTTAGTTGGTTTGTAGTGTACTTTGTGGGTTACAGCACCCTTTAACGGTCAAGCCAGCTGGCCCTTTACTTATGACACAGGCGCACGCTTGGCACTACTTTGTTGATGCACGTGCGGCTATTGCGCACACAATTCACAAACACAGAAAATATTATTTTTTTTGGTTTGGACTGGAGTGTACTTTGGGGGTTACAGCACCCTTTAATGGTCAAGCCAGCCGGCCCTTTACTTATGACACAGGCGCACGCTTGGCACTACTCTGTTGATGCACGTGCGGCTACTGCGCACACAATTCACAAACACAGAAATTTTTATTTTTTTTTGGTTTGGAGTGTACTTTGGGGGTTACAGCACCCTTTAACGGTCAAGCCAGCCAGCCCTTTACTTATGACACAGGCGCACGCTTGGCACTACTTTGTTGATGCACGTGCGGCTACTGCGCACACAATTCACAAACACAGAAAAAATATTTTGTTAGTTGGTTTGTAGTGTACTTTGGGGGTTACAGCACCCTTTAACGGTCAAGCCAGCCGGCCCTTTACTTATGACACAGGCGCACGCTTGGCACTACTTTGTTGATGCACGTGCGGCTACTGCGCACACAATTCACAAACACAGAAAAAATATTTTGTTAGTTGGTTTGTAGTGTACTTTGGGGGTTACAGCACCCTTTAACGGTCAAGCCAGCCGGCCCTTTACTTATGACACAGGTGCACGCTTGGCACTACTTTGTTGATGCACGTGCGGCTACTGCGCACACAATTCACAAACACAGAAAAAATATTTTGTTAGTTGGTTTGTAGTGTACTTTGGGGGTTACAGCACCCTTTAACGGTCAAGCCAGCCGGCCCTTTACTTATGACACAGGCGCACGCTTGGCACTACTTTGTTGATGCACGTGCGGCTACTGCGCACACAATTCACAAACACAGAAAAAATATTTTGTTAGTTGGTTTGTAGTGTACTTTGGGGGTTACAGCACCCTTTAACGGTCAAGCCAGCCGGCCCTTTACTTATGACACAGGCGCACGCTTGGCACTACTTTGTTGATGCACGTGCGGCTACTGCGCACACAATTCACAAACACAGAAAAAATATTTTGTTAGTTGGTTTGTAGTGTACTTTGGGGGTTACAGCACCCTTTAACGGTCAAGCCAGCCGGCCCTTTACTTATGACACAGGTGCACGCTTGGCACTACTTTGTTGATGCACGTGCGGCTACTGCGCACACAATTCACAAACACAGAAAATATTTTTTTTTTTGGTTTGGACTGGAGTGTACTTTGGGGGTTACAGCACCCTTTAATGGTCAAGCCAGCCGGCCCTTTACTTATGACACAGGCGCACGCTTGGCACTACTCTGTTGATGCACGTGCGGCTACTGCGCACACAATTCACAAACACAGAAATTTTTTTTTTTTTTGGTTTGGACTGGAGTGTACTTTGGGGGTTACAGCACCCTTTCATGGTCAAGCCAGCCGGCCCTTTACTTATGACACAGGCGCACGCTTGGCACTACTTTGTTGATGCACGTGCGGCTACTGCACACACAATTCACAAACACAGAAAATATTTTTTTTTTTGGTTTGGACTGGAGTGTACTTTGGGGGTTACAGCACCCTTTAATGGTCAAGCCAGCCGGCCCTTTACTTATGACACAGGCGCACGCTTGGCACTACTTTGTTGATGCACATGCGGCTACTGCGCACACAATTCACAAACACAGAAAAAATATTTTGTTAGTTGGTTTGTAGTGTACTTTGTGGGTTACAGCACCCTTTAACGGTCAAGCCAGCTGGCCCTTTACTTATGACACAGGCGCACGCTTGGCACTACTTTGTTGATGCACGTGCGGCTATTGCGCACACAATTCACAAACACAGAAAATATTATTTTTTTTGGTTTGGACTGGAGTGTACTTTGGGGGTTACAGCACCCTTTAATGGTCAAGCCAGCCGGCCCTTTACTTATGACACAGGCGCACGCTTGGCACTACTCTGTTGATGCACGTGCGGCTACTGCGCACACAATTCACAAACACAGAAATTTTTATTTTTTTTTGGTTTGGAGTGTACTTTGGGGGGTACAGCACCCTTTAACGGTCAAGCCAGCCAGCCCTTTACTTATGACACAGGCGCACGCTTGGCACTACTTTGTTGATGCACGTGCGGCTACTGCGCACACAATTCACAAACACAGAAAAAATATTTTGTTAGTTGGTTTGTAGTGTACTTTGGGGGTTACAGCACCCTTTAACGGTCAAGCCAGCCGGCCCTTTACTTATGACACAGGCGCACGCTTGGCACTACTTTGTTGATGCACGTGCGGCTACTGCGCACACAATTTACAAACACAGAAAAAATATTTTGTTAGTTGGTTTGTAGTGTACTTTGGGGGTTACAGCACCCTTTAACGGTCAAGCCAGCCGGCCCTTTACTTATGACACAGGTGCACGCTTGGCACTACTTTGTTGATGCACGTGCGGCTACTGCGCACACAATTCACAAACACAGAAAAAATATTTTGTTAGTTGGTTTGTAGTGTACTTTGGGGGTTACAGTACCCTTTAACGGTCAAGCCAGCCGGCCCTTTACTTATGACACAGGCGCACGCTTGGCACTACTTTGTTGATGCACGTGCGGCTACTGCGCACACAATTCACAAACACAGAAAAAATATTTTGTTAGTTGGTTTGTAGTGTACTTTGGGGGTTACAGCACCCTTTAACGGTCAAGCCAGCCGGCCCTTTACTTATGACACAGGCGCACGCTTGGCACTACTTTGTTGATGCACGTGCGGCTACTGCGCACACAATTCACAAACACAGAAATTTTTTTTTTTTTTGGTTTGGACTGGAGTGTACTTTGGGGGTTACAGCACCCTTTCATGGTCAAGCCAGCCGGCCCTTTACTTATGACACAGGCGCACGCTTGGCACTACTTTGTTGATGCACGTGCGGCTACTGCACACACAATTCACAAACACAGAAAATATTTTTTTTTTTGGTTTGGACTGGAGTGTACTTTGGGGGTTACAGCACCCTTTAATGGTCAAGCCAGCCGGCCCTTTACTTATGACACAGGCGCACGCTTGGCACTACTTTGTTGATGCACATGCGGCTACTGCGCACACAATTCACAAACACAGAAAAATATTTTGTTAGTTGGTTTGTAGTGTACTTTGGGTTTTACAGCACCCTTTAACGGTCAAGCCAGCCGGCCCTTTACTTATGACACAGGCGCACGCTTGGCACTACTTTGTTGATGCACGTGCGGCTACTGCGCACACAATTCACAAACACAGAAAAAATATTTTGTTAGTTGATTTGTAGTGTACTTTGGGGGTTACAGCACCCTTTAACGGTCAAGCCAGCGGGCCCTTTACTTATGACACAGGCACACGCTTGGCACTACTTTGTTGATGCACGTGCGGCTACTGCGCACACAATTCACAAACACAGAAAAAATATTTTGTTAGTTGGTTTGTAGTGTACTTTGGGGGTTACAGCACCCTTTAACGGTCAAGCCAGCCGGCCCTTTACTTATGACACAGGCGCACGCTTGGCACTACTTTGTTGATGCACGTGCGGCTACTGCGCACACAATTCACAAACACAGAAAAAATATTTTGTTAGTATGTTTGTAGTGTACTTTGGGGGTTACAGCACCCTTTAACGGTCAAGCCAGCTGGCCCTTTACTTATGACACAGGCGAACGCTTGGCACTACTTTGTTGATGCACGTGCGGCTACTGCGCACACAATTCACAAACACAGAAAAAATATTTTGTTAGTTGGTTTGTAGTGTACTTTGGGGGTTACAGCACCCTTTAACGGTCAAGCCAGCCGGCCCTTTACTTATGACACAGGAGCACGCTTGGCACTACTTTGTTGATGCACGTGCGGCTACTGCGCACACAATTCACAAACACAGAAAAAATATTTTGTTAGTTGGTTTGTAGTGTACTTTGGGGGTTACAGCACCCTTTAATGGTCAAGCCAGCCGGCCCTTTACTTATGACACAGGCGCACGTTTGGCACTACTTTGTTGATGCACGTGCGGCTACTGCGCACACAATTCACAAACACTGAAAAAATATTTTGTTAGTTGGTTTGTAGTGTACTTTGGGGGTTACAGCACCCTTTAACGGTCAAGCCAGCCGGCCCTTTACTTATGACACAGGCGCACGCTTGGCACTACTTTGTTGATGCACGTGCGGCTACTGCGCACACAATTCACAAACACAGAAAAAATATTTTGTTAGTTGGTTTGTAGTGTACTTTGGGGGTTACAGCACCCTTTAACGGTCAAGCCAGCCGGCCCTTTACTTATGACACAGGCGCACGCTTGGCACTACTTTGTTGAGGCACGTGCGGCTACTGCGCACACAATTCACAAACACAGAAAAAATATTTTGTTAGTTGGTTTGTAGTGTACTTTGGGGGTTACAGCACCCTTTAACAGTCAAGCCAGCCGGCCCTTTACTTATGACACAGGCGCACGTTTGGCACTACTTTGTTGATGCACGTGCGGCTACTGCGCACACAATTCACAAACACAGAAAAAATATTTTGTTTGTAGGTTTGTAGTGTACTTTGGGGGTTACAGCACCCTTTAACGGTCAAGCCAGCCGGCCCTTTACTTATGACACAGGCGCACGCTTGGCACTACTTTGTTGATGCACGTGCGGCTACTGCGCACACAATTCACAAACACTGAAAAAATATTTTGTTAGTTGGTTTGTAGTGTACTTTGCGGGTTACAGCACCCTTTAACGGTCAAGCCAGCCGGCCCTTTACTTATGACACAGGCGCACGCTTGGCACTACTTTGTTGATGCACGTGCGGCTACTGCGCACACAATTCACAAACACAGAAAAAATATTTTGTTAGTTGGTTTGTAGTGTACTTTGCGGGTTACAGCACCCTTTAACGGTCAAGCCAGCCGGCCCTTTACTTATGACACAGGCGCACGCTTGGCACTACTTTGTTGATGCACGTGCGGCTATTGCGCACACAATTCACAAACACAGAAAATATTTTTTTTTTTGGTTTGGACTGGAGTGTACTTTGGGGGTTACAGCACCCTTTAATGGTCAAGCCAGCCGGCCCTTTACTTATGACACAGGCGCACGCTTGGCACTACTCTGTTGATGCACGTGCGGCTACTGCGCACACAATTCACAAACACAGAAATTTTTTTTTTTTTTTGGTTTGGAGTGTACTTTGGGGGTTACAGCACCCTTTAACGGTCAAGCCAGCCAGCCCTTTACTTATGACACAGGCGCACGCTTGGCACTACTTTGTTGATGCACGTGCGGCTACTGCGCACACAATTCACAAACACAGAAAAAATATTTTGTTTGTTGGTTTGTAGTGTACTTTGGGGGTTACAGCACCCTTTAACGGTCAAGCCAGCTGGCCCTTTACTTATGACACAGGCGCACGCTTGGCACTACTTTGTTGATGCACGTGCGGCTACTGCGCACACAATTCACAAACACAGAAAAAATATTTTGTTAGTTGGTTTGTAGTGTACTTTGGGGGTTACAGCACCCTTTAATGGTCAAGCCAGCCGGCCCTTTACTTATGACACAGGCGCACGCTTGGCACTACTTTGTTGAGGCACGTGCGGCTACTGCGCACACAATTCACAAACACAGAAAAAATATTTTGTTAGTTGGTTTGTAGTGTACTTTGGGGGTTACAGCACCCTTTAACGGTCAAGCCAGCCGGCCCTTTACTTATGACACAGGCGCACGTTTGGCACTACTTCGTTGATGCACGTGCGGCTACTGCGCACACAATTCACAAACACAGAAAAAATATTTTGTTAGTAGGTTTGTAGTGTACTTTGGGGGTTACAGCACCCTTTAACGGTCAAGCCAGCCGGCCCTTTACTTATGACACAGGCGCACGCTTGGCACTACTTTGTTGATGCACGTGCGGCTACTGCGCACACAATTCACAAACACAGAAAAAATATTTTGTTAGTTGATTTGTAGTGTACTTTGGGGGTTACAGCACCCTTTAACGGTCAAGCCAGCCGGCCCTTTACTTATGACACAGGCGCACGCTTGGCACTACTTTGTTGATGCACGTGCGGCTACTGCGCACACAATTCACAAACACTGAAAAAATATTTTGTTAGTTGGTTTGTAGTGTACTTTGCGGGTTACAGCACCCTTTAACGGTCAAGCCAGCCGGCCCTTTACTTATGACACAGGCGCACGCTTGGCACTACTTTGTTGATGCACGTGCGGCTACTGCGCACACAATTCACAAACACAGAAAAAATATTTTGTTAGTTTGTTTGTAGTGTACTTTGGGGGTTACAGCACCCTTTAACGGTCAAGCCAGCCGGCCCTTTACTTATGACACAGGCGCACGCTTGGCACTACTTTGTTGATGCACGTGCGGCTACTGCGCACACAATTCACAAACACAGAAAATATTTTTTATTTTGGTTTGGACTGGAGTGTACTTAGGGGGTTACAGCACCCTTTAACAGTCAAGCCAGCCGGCCCTTTACTTATGACACAGGCGCACGCTTGGCACTACTTTGTTGATGCACGTGCGGCTACTGCGCACACAATTCACAAACACAGAAAAAATATTTTGTTAGTTGGTTTGTAGTGTACTTTGGGGGTTACAGCACCCTTTAACGGTCAAGCCAGCCGGCCCTTTACTTATGACACAGGCGCACGCTTGGCACTACTTTGTTGATGCACGTGCGGCTACTGCGCACACAATTCACAAACACAGAAAAAATATTTTGTTAGTTGGTTTGTAGTGTACTTTGGGGGTTACAGCACCCTTTAACGGTCAAGCCAGCCGGCCCTTTACTTATGACACAGGCGCACACTTGGCACTACTTTGTTGATGCACGTGCGGCTACTGCGAACACAATTCACAAACACAGAAAAAATATTTTGTTAGTTGGTTTGTAGTGTACTTTGGGGGTTACAGCACCCTTTAACGGTCAAGCCAGCCGGCCCTTTACTTATGACACAGGCGCACGCTTGGCACTACTTTGTTGATGCACGTGCGGCTACTGCGCACACAATTCACAAACACAGAAAAAATATTTTGTTAGTTGGTTTGTAGTGTACTTTGGGGGTTACAGCACCCTTTAACGGTCAAGCCAGCCGGCCCTTTACTTATGACACAGGCGTACGCTTGGCACTACTTTGTTGATGCACGTGCGGCTACTGCGCACACAATTCACAAACACAGAAAATATTTTTTTTTTTGGTTTGGACTGGAGTGTACTTTGGGGGTTACAGCACCCTTTAATGGTCAAGCCAGCCGGCCCTTTACTTATGACACAGGCGCACGCTTGGCACTACTCTGTTGATGCACGTGCGTCTACTGCGCACACAATTCACAAACACAGAAATTTTTATTTTTTTTTGGTTTGGAGTGTACTTTGGGGGTTACAGCACCCTTTAACGGTCAAGCCAGCCGGCCCTTTACTTATGACACAGGCGCACGCTTGGCACTACTTTGTTGATGCACGTGCGGCTACTGCGCACACAATTCACAAACACAGAAAAAATATTTTGTTCGTTGGTTTGTAGTGTACTTTGTGGGTTACAGCACCCTATAACGGTCAAGCCAGCCGGCCCTTTACTTATGACACAGGCGCACGCTTGGCACTACTTTGTTGATGCACGTGCGGCTACTGCGCACACAAATCACAAACACAGAAAATATTTTTTTTTTTGGTTTGGACTGGAGTGTACTTTGGGGGTTACAGCACCCTTTAATGGTCAAGCCAGCCGGCCCTTTACTTATGACACAGGCGCACGCTTGGCACTACTCTGTTGATGCACGTGCGGCTACTGCGCACACAATTCACAAACACAGAAATTTTTTTTTTGTTTTGGTTTGGAGTGTACTTTGGGGGTTACAGCACCCTTTAACGGTCAAGCCAGCCGGCCCTTTACTTACGACACAGGCGCACGCTTGGCACTACTTTGTTGATGCACGTGCGGCTACTGCGCACACAATTCACAAACACAGAAAAAATATTTTGTTAGTTGGTTTGTAGTGTACTTTGGGGGTTACAGCACCCTTTAACGATCAAGCCAGCCGGCCCTTTACTTATGACACAGGCGCACGCTTGGCACTACTTTGTTGAAGCACGTGCGGCTACTGCGCACACAATTCACAAACACAGAAAAAATATTTTGTTAGTTGGTTTGTAGTGTACTTTGGGGGTTACAGCACCCTTTAATGGTCAAGCCAGCCGGCCCTTTACTTATGACACAGGTGCACGCTTGGCACTACTTTGTTGATGCACGTGCGGCTACTGCGCACACAATTCACAAACACAGAAAATATTTTTTTTTTTGGTTTGGACTGGAGTGTACTTTGGGGGTTACAGCACCCTTTAATGGTCAAGCCAGCCGGCCCTTTACTTATGACACAGGCGCACGCTTGGCACTACTTTGTTGATGCACGTGCGGCTACTGCGCACACAATTCACAAACACACTAAATATTTTTTTTTTTGGTTTGGACTGGAGTGTACTTTGGGGGTTACAGCACCCTTTAATGGTCAAGCCAGCCGGCCCTTTACTTATGACACAGGCGCACGCTTGGCACTACTTTGTTGATGCACGTGCGGCTACTGCACACACAATTCACAAACACAGAAAATATTTTTTTTTTGGTTTGGACTGGAGTGTACTTTGGGGGTTACAGCACCCTTTAATGGTAAAGCCAGCCGGCCCTTTACTTATGACACAGGCGCACGCTTGGCACTACTTTGTTGATGCACGTGCGGCTACTGCGCACACAATTCACAAACACAGAAAAAATATTTTGTTAGTTGGTTTGTAGTGTACTTTGGGGGTTACAGCACCCTTTAACGGTCAAGCCAGCCGGCCCTTTACTTATGACACAGGCGCACGCTTGGCACTACTTTGTTGATGCACGTGCGGCTACTGCGCACACAATTCACAAACACAGAAAAAATATTTTGTTAGTTGATTTGTAGTGTACTTTGGGGGTTACAGCACCCTTTAACGGTCAAGCCAGCGGGCCCTTTACTTATGACACAGGCGCACGCTTGGCACTACTTTGTTGATGCACGTGCGGCTACTGCGCACACAATTCACAAACACAGAAAAAATATTTTGTTAGTTGATTTGTAGTGTACTTTGGGGGTTACAGCACCCTTTAACGGTCAAGCCAGCGGGCCCTTTACTTATGACACAGGCGCACGCTTGGCACTACTTTGTTGATGCACGTGCGGCTACTGCGCACACAATTCACAAACACAGAAAAAATATTTTGTTAGTTTGTTTGTAGTGTACTTTGGGGGTTACAGCACCATTTAACGGTCAAGCCAGCCGGCCCTTTACTTATGACACAGGCGCACGCTTGGCACTACTTTGTTGATGCACGTGCGGCTTCTGCGCACACAATTCACAAACACAGAAAAAATATTTTGTTAGTTGGTTTGTAGTGTACTTTGGGGGTTACAGCACCCTTTAACGGTCAAGCCAGCCGGCCCTTTACTTATGACACAGGCGCACGCTTGGCACTACTTTGTTGATGCACGTGCGGCTACTGCGCACACAATTCACAAACACAGAAAAAAAATTTTGTTAGTTGATTTGTAGTGTACTTTGGGGGTTACAGCACCCATTAACGGTCAAGCCAGCCGGCCCTTTACTTATGACACAGGCGCACGCTTGGCACTACTTTGTTGATGCACGTGCGGCTACTGCGCACACAATTCACAAACACTGAAAAAATATTTTGTTAGTTGGTTTGTAGTGTACTTTGCGGGTTACAGCACCCTTTAACGGTCAAGCCAGCCGGCCCTTTACTTATGACACAGGCGCACGCTTGGCACTACTTTGTTGATGCACGTGCGGCTACTGCGCACACAATTCACAAACACAGAAAAAATATTTTGTTAGTTTGTTTGTAGTGTACTTTGGGGGTTACAGCTCCCTTTAACGGTCAAGCCAGCCGGCCCTTTACTTATGACACAGGCGCACGCTTGGCACTACTTTGTTGATGCACGTGCGGCTATTGCGCACACAATTCACAAACACAGAAAATATTTTTTTTTTTGGTTTGGACTGGAGTGTACTTTGGGGGTTACAGCACCCTTTAATGGTCAAGCCAGCCGGCCCTTTACTTATGACACAGGCGCACGCTTGGCACTACTCTGTTGATGCACGTGCGGCTACTGCGCACACAATTCACAAACACAGAAATTTTTTATTTTTTTTTGGTTTGGAGTGTACTTTGGGGGTTACAGCACCCTTTAACGGTCAAGCCAGCCAGCCCTTTACTTATGACACTGGCGCACGCTTGGCACTACTTTGTTGATGCACGTGCGGCTACTGCGCACACAATTCACAAACACAGAAAAAATATTTTGTTTGTTGGTTTGTAGTGTACTTTGGGGGTTACAGCACCCTTTAACGGTCAAGCCAGCTGGCCCTTTACTTATGACACAGGCGCACGCTTGGCACTACTTTGTTGATGCACGTGCGGCTACTGCGCACACAATTCACAAACACAGAAAAAATATTTTGTTAGTTGGTTTGTAGTGTACTTTGGGGGTTACAGCACCCTTTAATGGTCAAGCCAGCCGGCCCTTTACTTATGACACAGGCGCACGCTTGGCACTACTTTGTTGAGGCACGTGCGGCTACTGCGCACACAATTCACAAACACAGAAAAAATATTTTGTTAGTTGGTTTGTAGTGTACTTTGGGGGTTACAGCACCCTTTAACGGTCAAGCCAGCCGGCCCTTTACTTATGACACAGGCGCACGTTTGGCACTACTTCGTTGATGCACGTGCGGCTACTGCGCACACAATTCACAAACACAGAAAAAATATTTTGTTAGTAGGTTTGTAGTGTACTTTGGGGGTTACAGCACCCTTTAACGGTCAAGCCAGCCGGCCCTTTACTTATGACACAGGCGCACGCTTGGCACTACTTTGTTGATGCACGTGCGGCTACTGCGCACACAATTCACAAACACAGAAAAAATATTTTGTTAGTTGATTTGTAGTGTACTTTGGGGGTTACAGCACCCTTTAACGGTCAAGCCAGCCGGCCCTTTACTTATGACACAGGCGCACGCTTGGCACTACTTTGTTGATGCACGTGCGGCTACTGCGCACACAATTCACAAACACTGAAAAAATATTTTGTTAGTTGGTTTGTAGTGTACTTTGCGGGTTACAGCACCCTTTAACGGTCAAGCCAGCCGGCCCTTTACTTATGACACAGGCGCACGCTTGGCACTACTTTGTTGATGCACGTGCGGCTACTGCGCACACAATTCACAAACACAGAAAAAATATTTTGTTAGTTTGTTTGTAGTGTACTTTGGGGGTTACAGCACCCTTTAACGGTCAAGCCAGCCGGCCCTTTACTTATGACACAGGCGCACGCTTGGCACTACTTTGTTGATGCACGTGCGGCTACTGCGCACACAATTCACAAACACAGAAAATATTTTTTATTTTGGTTTGGACTGGAGTGTACTTAGGGGGTTACAGCACCCTTTAACAGTCAAGCCAGCCGGCCCTTTACTTATGACACAGGCGCACGCTTGGCACTACTTTGTTGATGCACGTGCGGCTACTGCGCACACAATTCACAAACACAGAAAAAATATTTTGTTAGTTGGTTTGTAGTGTACTTTGGGGGTTACAGCACCCTTTAACGGTCAAGCCAGCCGGCCCTTTACTTATGACACAGGCGCACGCTTGGCACTACTTTGTTGATGCACGTGCGGCTACTGCGCACACAATTCACAAACACAGAAAAAATATTTTGTTAGTTGGTTTGTAGTGTACTTTGGGGGTTACAGCACCCTTTAACGGTCAAGCCAGCCGGCCCTTTACTTATGACACAGGCGCACACTTGGCACTACTTTGTTGATGCACGTGCGGCTATTGCGAACACAATTCACAAACACAGAAAAAATATTTTGTTAGTTGGTTTGTAGTGTACTTTGGGGGTTACAGCACCCTTTAACGGTCAAGCCAGCCGGCCCTTTACTTATGACACAGGCGCACGCTTGGCACTACTTTGTTGATGCACGTGCGGCTACTGCGCACACAATTCACAAACACAGAAAAAATATTTTGTTAGTTGGTTTGTAGTGTACTTTGGGGGTTACAGCACCCTTTAACGGTCAAGCCAGCCGGCCCTTTACTTATGACACAGGCATACGCTTGGCACTACTTTGTTGATGCACGTGCGGCTACTGCGCACACAATTCACAAACACAGAAAATATTTTTTTTTTTGGTTTGGACTGGAGTGTACTTTGGGGGTTACAGCACCCTTTAATGGTCAAGCCAGCCGGCCCTTTACTTATGACACAGGCGCACGCTTGGCACTACTCTGTTGATGCACGTGCGTCTACTGCGCACACAATTCACAAACACAGAAAAAATATTTTGTTCGTTGGTTTGTAGTGTACTTTGTGGGTTACAGCACCCTATAACGGTCAAGCCAGCCGGCCCTTTACTTATGACACAGGCGCACGCTTGGCACTACTTTGTTGATGCACGTGCGGCTACTGCGCACACAATTCACAAACACAGAAAAAATATTTTGTTCGTTGGTTTGTAGTGTACTTTGTGGGTTACAGCACCCTATAACGGTCAAGCCAGCCGTCCCTTTACTTATGACACAGGCGCACGCTTGGCACTACTTTGTTGATGCACGTGCGGCTACTGCGCACACAAATCACAAACACAGAAAATATTTTTTTTTTTGGTTTGGACTGGAGTGTACTTTGGGGGTTACAGCACCCTTTAATGGTCAAGCCAGCCGGCCCTTTACTTATGACACAGGCGCACGCTTGGCACTAATCTGTTGATGCACGTGCGGCTACTGCGCACACAATTCACAAACACAGAAATTTTTTTTTTGTTTTGGTTTGGAGTGTACTTTGGGGGTTACAGCACCCTTTAACGGTCAAGCCAGCCGGCCCTTTACTTACGACACAGGCGCACGCTTGGCACTACTTTGTTGATGCACGTGCGGCTACTGCGCACACAATTCACAAACACAGAAAAAATATTTTGTTAGTTGGTTTGTAGTGTACTTTGGGGGTTACAGCACCCTTTAACGATCAAGCCAGCCGGCCCTTTACTTATGACACAGGCGCACGCTTGGCACTACTTTGTTGAAGCACGTGCGGCTACTGCGCACACAATTCACAAACACAGAAAAAATATTTTGTTAGTTGGTTTGTAGTGTACTTTGGGGGTTACAGCACCCTTTAATGGTCAAGCCAGCCGGCCCTTTACTTATGACACAGGTGCACGCTTGGCACTACTTTGTTGATGCACGTGCGGCTACTGCGCACACAATTCACAAACACAGAAAATATTTTTTTTTTTGGTTTGGACTGGAGTGTACTTTGGGGGTTACAGCACCCTTTAATGGTCAAGCCAGCCGGCCCTTTACTTATGACACAGGCGCACGCTTGGCACTACTTTGTTGATGCACGTGCGGCTACTGCGCACACAATTCACAAACACACTAAATATTTTTTTTTTTGGTTTGGACTGGAGTGTACTTTGGGGGTTACAGCACCCTTTAATGGTCAAGCCAGCCGGCCCTTTACTTATGACACAGGCGCACGCTTGGCACTACTTTGTTGATGCACGTGCGGCTACTGCACACACAATTCACAAACACAGAAAATATTTTTTTTTTGGTTTGGACTGGAGTGTACTTTGGGGGTTACAGCACCCTTTAATGGTAAAGCCAGCCGGCCCTTTACTTATGACACAGGCGCACGCTTGGCACTACTTTGTTGATGCACGTGCGGCTACTGCGCACACAATTCACAAACACAGAAAAAATATTTTGTTAGTTGGTTTGTAGTGTACTTTGGGGGTTACAGCACCCTTTAACGGTCAAGCCAGCTGGCCCTTTACTTATGACACAGGCGCACGCTTGGCACTACTTTGTTGATGCACGTGCGGCTACTGCGCACACAATTCACAAACACAGAAAAAATATTTTGTTAGTTGATTTGTAGTGTACTTTGGGGGTTACAGCACCCTTTAACGGTCAAGCCAGCGGGCCCTTTACTTATGACACAGGCGCACGCTTGGCACTACTTTGTTGATGCACGTGCGGCTACTGCGCACACAATTCACAAACACAGAAAAAATATTTTGTTAGTTGATTTGTAGTGTACTTTGGGGGTTACAGCACCCTTTAACGGTCAAGCCAGCTGGCCCTTTACTTATGACACAGGTGCACGCTTGGCACTACTTTGTTGATGCACGTGCGGCTACTGCGCACACAATTCACAAACACAGAAAATATTTTTTTTTTTGGTTTGGACTGGAGTGTACTTTGGGGGTTACAGCACCCTTTAATGGTCAAGCCAGCCGGCCCTTTACTTATGACACAGGCGCACGCTTGGCACTACTTTGTTGATGCACGTGCGGCTACTGCGCACACAATTCACAAACACACTAAATATTTTTTTTTTTGGTTTGGACTGGAGTGTACTTTGGGGGTTACAGCACCCTTTAATGGTCAAGCCAGCCGGCCCTTTACTTATGACACAGGCGCACGCTTGGCACTACTTTGTTGATGCACGTGCGGCTACTGCACACACAATTCACAAACACAGAAAATATTTTTTTTTTGGTTTGGACTGGAGTGTACTTTGGGGGTTACAGCACCCTTTAATGGTAAAGCCAGCCGGCCCTTTACTTATGACACAGGCGCACGCTTGGCACTACTTTGTTGATGCACGTGCGGCTACTGCGCACACAATTCACAAACACAGAAAAAATATTTTGTTAGTTGGTTTGTAGTGTACTTTGGGGGTTACAGCACCCTTTAACGGTCAAGCCAGCTGGCCCTTTACTTATGACACAGGCGCACGCTTGGCACTACTTTGTTGATGCACGTGCGGCTACTGCGCACACAATTCACAAACACAGAAAAAATATTTTGTTAGTTGATTTGTAGTGTACTTTGGGGGTTACAGCACCCTTTAACGGTCAAGCCAGCGGGCCCTTTACTTATGACACAGGCGCACGCTTGGCACTACTTTGTTGATGCACGTGCGGCTACTGCGCACACAATTCACAAACACAGAAAAAATATTTTGTTAGTTTGTTTGTAGTGTACTTTGGGGGTTACAGCACCATTTAACGGTCAAGCCAGCCGGCCCTTTACTTATGACACAGGCGCACGCTTGGCACTACTTTGTTGATGCACGTGCGGCTACTGCGCACACAATTCACAAACACAGAAAAAATATTTTGTTAGTTGGTTTGTAGTGTACTTTGGGGGTTACAGCACCCTTTAACGGTCAAGCCAGCCGGCCCTTTACTTATGACACAGGCGCACGCTTGGCACTACTTTGTTGATGCACGTGCGGCTACTACGCACACAATTCACAAACACAGAAAAAATATTTTGTTAGTTGGTTTGTAGTGTACATTGGGGGTTACAGCACCCTTTAACGGTCAAGCCAGCCGGCCCTTTACTTATGACACAGGCGCACGCTTGGCACTACTTTGTTGATGCACGTGCGGCTTCTGCGCACACAATTCACAAACACAGAAAAAATATTTTGTTAGTTGGTTTGTAGTGTACTTTGGGGGTTACAGCACCCTTTAACGGTCAAGCCAGCCGGCCCTTTACTTATGACACAGGCGCACGCTTGGCACTACTTTGTTGATGCACGTGCGGCTACTGCGCACACAATTCACAAACACAGAAAAAAAATTTTGTTAGTTGATTTGTAGTGTACTTTGGGGGTTACAGCACCCATTAACGGTCAAGCCAGCCGGCCCTTTACTTATGACACAGGCGCACGCTTGGCACTACTTTGTTGATGCACGTGCGGCTACTGCGCACACAATTCACAAACACTGAAAAAATATTTTGTTAGTTGGTTTGTAGTGTACTTTGCGGGTTACAGCACCCTTTAACGGTCAAGCCAGCCGGCCCTTTACTTATGACACAGGCGCACGCTTGGCACTACTTTGTTGATGCACGTGCGGCTACTGCGCACACAATTCACAAACACAGAAAAAATATTTTGTTAGTTTGTTTGTAGTGTACTTTGGGGGTTACAGCTCCCTTTAACGGTCAAGCCAGCCGGCCCTTTACTTATGACACAGGCGCACGCTTGGCACTACTTTGTTGATGCACGTACGGCTACTGCGAACACAATTCACAAACACAGAAAAAATATTTTGTTAGTTGGTTTGTAGTGTACTTTGGGGGTTACAGCACCCTTTAACGGTCAAGCCAGCCGGCCCTTTACTTATGACACAGGCGCACGCTTGGCACTACTTTGTTGATGCACGTGCGGCTACTGCGCACACAATTCACAAACACAGAAAAAATATTTTGTTAGTTGGTTTGTAGTGTACTTTGGGGGTTACAGCACCCTTTAACGGTCAAGCCAGCCGGCCCTTTACTTATGACACAGGCATACGCTTGGCACTACTTTGTTGATGCACGTGCGGCTACTGCGCACACAATTCACAAACACAGAAAATATTTTTTTTTTTGGTTTGGACTGGAGTGTACTTTGGGGGTTACAGCACCCTTTAATGGTCAAGCCAGCCGGCCCTTTACTTATGACACAGGCGCACGCTTGGCACTACTCTGTTGATGCACGTGCGTCTACTGCGCACACAATTCACAAACACAGAAAAAATATTTTGTTCGTTGGTTTGTAGTGTACTTTGTGGGTTACAGCACCCTATAACGGTCAAGCCAGCCGGCCCTTTACTTATGACACAGGCGCACGCTTGGCACTACTTTGTTGATGCACGTGCGGCTACTGCGCACACAATTCACAAACACAGAAAAAATATTTTGTTCGTTGGTTTGTAGTGTACTTTGTGGGTTACAGCACCCTATAACGGTCAAGCCAGCCGTCCCTTTACTTATGACACAGGCGCACGCTTGGCACTACTTTGTTGATGCACGTGCGGCTACTGCGCACACAAATCACAAACACAGAAAATATTTTTTTTTTTGGTTTGGACTGGAGTGTACTTTGGGGGTTACAGCACCCTTTAATGGTCAAGCCAGCCGGCCCTTTACTTATGACACAGGCGCACGCTTGGCACTAATCTGTTGATGCACGTGCGGCTACTGCGCACACAATTCACAAACACAGAAATTTTTTTTTTGTTTTGGTTTGGAGTGTACTTTGGGGGTTACAGCACCCTTTAACGGTCAAGCCAGCCGGCCCTTTACTTACGACACAGGCGCACGCTTGGCACTACTTTGTTGATGCACGTGCGGCTACTGCGCACACAATTCACAAACACAGAAAAAATATTTTGTTAGTTGGTTTGTAGTGTACTTTGGGGGTTACAGCACCCTTTAACGATCAAGCCAGCCGGCCCTTTACTTATGACACAGGCGCACGCTTGGCACTACTTTGTTGAAGCACGTGCGGCTACTGCGCACACAATTCACAAACACAGAAAAAATATTTTGTTAGTTGGTTTGTAGTGTACTTTGGGGGTTACAGCACCCTTTAATGGTCAAGCCAGCCGGCCCTTTACTTATGACACAGGTGCACGCTTGGCACTACTTTGTTGATGCACGTACGGCTACTGCGCACACAATTCACAAACACAGAAAATATTTTTTTTTTTGGTTTGGACTGGAGTGTACTTTGGGGGTTACAGCACCCTTTAATGGTCAAGCCAGCCGGCCCTTTACTTATGACACAGGCGCACGCTTGGCACTACTTTGTTGATGCACGTGCGGCTACTGCGCACACAATTCACAAACACACTAAATATTTTTTTTTTTGGTTTGGACTGGAGTGTACTTTGGGGGTTACAGCACCCTTTAATGGTCAAGCCAGCCGGCCCTTTACTTATGACACAGGCGCACGCTTGGCACTACTTTGTTGATGCACGTGCGGCTACTGCACACACAATTCACAAACACAGAAAATATTTTTTTTTTGGTTTGGACTGGAGTGTACTTTGGGGGTTACAGCACCCTTTAATGGTAAAGCCAGCCGGCCCTTTACTTATGACACAGGCGCACGCTTGGCACTACTTTGTTGATGCACGTGCGGCTACTGCGCACACAATTCACAAACACAGAAAAAATATTTTGTTAGTTGGTTTGTAGTGTACTTTGGGGGTTACAGCACCCTTTAACGGTCAAGCCAGCTGGCCCTTTACTTATGACACAGGCGCACGCTTGGCACTACTTTGTTGATGCACGTGCGGCTACTGCGCACACAATTCACAAACACAGAAAAAATATTTTGTTAGTTGATTTGTAGTGTACTTTGGGGGTTACAGCACCCTTTAACGGTCAAGCCAGCGGGCCCTTTACTTATGACACAGGCGCACACTTGGCACTACTTTGTTGATGCACGTGCGGCTACTGCGCACACAATTCACAAACACAGAAAAAATATTTTGTTAGTTGATTTGTAGTGTACTTTGGGGGTTACAGCACCCTTTAACGGTCAAGCCAGCGGGCCCTTTACTTATGACACAGGCGCACGCTTGGCACTACTTTGTTGATGCACGTGCGGCTACTGCGCACACAATTCACAAACACAGAAAAAATATTTTGTTAGTTTGTTTGTAGTGTACTTTGGGGGTTACAGCACCATTTAACGGTCAAGCCAGCCGGCCCTTTACTTATGACACAGGCGCACGCTTGGCACTACTTTGTTGATGCACGTGCGGCTACTGCGCACACAATTCACAAACACAGAAAAAATATTTTGTTAGTTGGTTTGTAGTGTACTTTGGGGGTTACAGCACCCTTTAACGGTCAAGCCAGCCGGCCCTTTACTTATGACACAGGCGCACGCTTGGCACTACTTTGTTGATGCACGTGCGGCTACTACGCACACAATTCACAAACACAGAAAAAATATTTTGTTAGTTGGTTTGTAGTGTACATTGGGGGTTACAGCACCCTTTAACGGTCAAGCCAGCCGGCCCTTTACTTATGACACAGGCGCACGCTTGGCACTACTTTGTTGATGCACGTGCGGCTTCTGCGCACACAATTCACAAACACAGAAAAAATATTTTGTTAGTTGGTTTGTAGTGTACTTTGGGGGTTACAGCACCCTTTAACGGTCAAGCCAGCCGGCCCTTTACTTATGACACAGGCGCACGCTTGGCACTACTTTGTTGATGCACGTGCGGCTACTGCGCACACAATTCACAAACACAGAAAAAAAATTTTGTTAGTTGATTTGTAGTGTACTTTGGGGGTTACAGCACCCATTAACGGTCAAGCCAGCCGGCCCTTTACTTATGACACAGGCGCACGCTTGGCACTACTTTGTTGATGCACGTGCGGCTACTGCGCACACAATTCACAAACACTGAAAAAATATTTTGTTAGTTGGTTTGTAGTGTACTTTGCGGGTTACAGCACCCTTTAACGGTCAAGCCAGCCGGCCCTTTACTTATGACACAGGCGCACGCTTGGCACTACTTTGTTGATGCACGTGCGGCTACTGCGCACACAATTCACAAACACAGAAAAAATATTTTGTTAGTTTGTTTGTAGTGTACTTTGGGGGTTACAGCTCCCTTTAACGGTCAAGCCAGCCGGCCCTTTACTTATGACACAGGCGCACGCTTGGCACTACTTTGTTGATGCACGTACGGCTACTGCGCACACAATTCACAAACACAGAAAAAATATTTTGTTAGTTGGTTTGTAGTGTACTTTGGGGGTTACAGCACCCTTTAACGGTCAAGCCAGCCGGCCCTTTACTTATGACACAGGCGCACGCTTGGCACTACTTTGTTGATGCACGTGCGGCTACTGCGCACACAATTCACAAACACAGAAAATATTTTTTATTTTGGTTTGGACTGGAGTGTACTTTGGGGGTTACAGCACCCTTTAACGGTCAAGCCAGCCGGCCCTTTACTTATGACACAGGCGCACGCTTGGCACTACTTTGTTGATGCACGTGCGGCTACTGCGCACACAATTCACAAACACAGAAAAAATATTTTGTTAGTTGGTTTGTAGTGTACTTTGGGGGTTACAGCACCCTTTAACGGTCAAGCCAGCCGGCCCTTTACTTATGACACAGGCGCACGCTTGGCACTACTTTGTTGATGCACGTGCGGCTACTGCGAACACAATTCACAAACACAGAAAAAATATTTTGTTAGTTGGTTTGTAGTGTACTTTGGGGGTTACAGCACCCTTTAACGGTCAAGCCAGCCGGCCCTTTACTTATGACACAGGTGCACGCTTGGCACTACTTTGTTGATGCACGTGCGGCTACTGCGCACACAATTCACAAACACAGAAAAAATATTTTGTTAGTTGGTTTGTAGTGTACTTTGGGGGTTACAGCACCCTTTAACGGTCAAGCCAGCCGGCCCTTTACTTATGACACAGGCGCACGCTTGGCACTACTTTGTTGATGCACGTGCGGCTACTGCGCACACAATTCACAAACACAGAAAAAATATTTTGTTATTTGGTTTGGACTGGAGTGTACTTTGGGGGTTACAGCACCCTTTAATGGTCAAGCCAGCCGGCCCTTTACTTATGACACAGGCGCACGCTTGGCACTACTTTGTTGATGCACGTGCGGCTACTGCGCACACAATTCACAAACACAGAAAAAATATTTTGTTAGTTTGTTTGTAGTGTACTTTGGGGGTTACAGCACCCTTTAACGGTCAAGCCAGCTGGCCCTTTACTTATGACACAGGCGAACGCTTGGCACTACTTTGTTGATGCACGTGCGGCTACTGCGCACACAATTCACAAACACAGAAAAAATATTTTGTTAGTTGGTTTGTAGTGTACTTTGGGGGTTACAGCACCCTTTAACGGTCAAGACAGCCGGCCCTTTACTTATGACACAGGCGCACGCTTGGCACTACTTTGTTGATGCACGTGCGGCTACTGCGCACACAATTCACAAACACAGAAAAAATATTTTGTTAGTTGGTTTGTAGTGTACTTTGGGGGTTACAGCACCCTTTAATGGTCAAGCCAGCCGGCCCTTTACTTATGACACAGGCGCACGCTTGGCACTACTTTGTTGAGGCACGTGCGGCTACTGCGCACACAATTCACAAACACAGAAAAAATATTTTGTTAGTTGGTTTGTAGTGTACTTTGGGGGTTACAGCACCCTTTAACGGTCAAGCCAGCCGGCCCTTTACTTATGACACAGGCGCACGTTTGGCACTACTTTGTTGATGCACGTGCGGCTACTGCGCACACAATTCACAAACACAGAAAAAATATTTTGTTAGTAGGTTTGTAGTGTACTTTGGGGGTTACAGCACCCTTTAACGGTCAAGCCAGCCGGCCCTTTACTTATGACACAGGCGCACGCTTGGCACTACTTTGTTGATGCACGTGCGGCTACTGCGCACACAATTCACAAACACAGAAAAAATATTTTGTTAGTTGATTTGTAGTGTACTTTGGGGGTTACAGCACCCTTTAACGGTCAAGCCAGCCGGCCCTTTACTTATGACACAGGCGCACGCTTGGCACTACTTTGTTGATGCACGTGCGGCTACTGCGCACACAATTCACAAACACTGAAAAAATATTTTGTTAGTTGGTTTGTAGTGTACTTTGCGGGTTACAGCACCCTTTAACGGTCAAGCCAGCCGGCCCTTTACTTATGACACAGGCGCACGCTTGGCACTACTTTGTTGATGCACGTGCGGCTACTGCGCACACAATTCACAAACACAGAAAAAATATTTTGTTAGTTTGTTTGTAGTGTACTTTGGGGGTTACAGCACCCTTTAACGGTCAAGCCAGCCGGCCCTTTACTTATGACACAGGCGCACGCTTGGCACTACTTTGTTGATGCACGTGCGGCTACTGCGCACACAATTCACAAACACAGAAAATATTTTTTATTTTGGTTTGGACTGGAGTGTACTTAGGGGGTTACAGCACCCTTTAACAGTCAAGCCAGCCGGCCCTTTACTTATGACACAGGCGCACGCTTGGCACTACTTTGTTGATGCACGTGCGGCTACTGCGCACACAATTCACAAACACAGAAAAAATATTTTGTTAGTTGGTTTGTAGTGTACTTTGGGGGTTACAGCACCCTTTAACGGTCAAGCCAGCCGGCCCTTTACTTATGACACAGGCGCACGCTTGGCACTACTTTGTTGATGCACGTGCGGCTACTGCGCACACAATTCACAAACACAGAAAAAATATTTTGTTAGTTGGTTTGTAGTGTACTTTGGGGGTTACAGCACCCTTTAACGGTCAAGCCAGCCGGCCCTTTACTTATGACACAGGCGCACACTTGGCACTACTTTGTTGATGCACGTGCGGCTACTGCGAACACAATTCACAAACACAGAAAAAATATTTTGTTAGTTGGTTTGTAGTGTACTTTGGGGGTTACAGCACCCTTTAACGGTCAAGCCAGCCGGCCCTTTACTTATGACACAGGCGCACGCTTGGCACTACTTTGTTGATGCACGTGCGGCTACTGCGCACACAATTCACAAACACAGAAAAAATATTTTGTTAGTTGGTTTGTAGTGTACTTTGGGGGTTACAGCACCCTTTAACGGTCAAGCCAGCCGGCCCTTTACTTATGACACAGGCGTACGCTTGGCACTACTTTGTTGATGCACGTGCGGCTACTGCGCACACAATTCACAAACACAGAAAATATTTTTTTTTTTGGTTTGGACTGGAGTGTACTTTGGGGGTTACAGCACCCTTTAATGGTCAAGCCAGCCGGCCCTTTACTTATGACACAGGCGCACGCTTGGCACTACTCTGTTGATGCACGTGCGTCTACTGCGCACACAATTCACAAACACAGAAATTTTTATTTTTTTTTGGTTTGGAGTGTACTTTGGGGGTTACAGCACCCGTTAACGGTCAAGCCAGCCAGCCCTTTACTTATGACACAGGCGCACGCTTGGCACTACTTTGTTGATGCACGTGCGGCTACTGCGCACACAATTCACAAACACAGAAAAAATATTTTGTTCGTTGGTTTGTAGTGTACTTTGTGGGTTACAGCACCCTTTAACGGTCAAGCCAGCCGGCCCTTTACTTATGACACAGGCGCACGCTTGGCACTACTTTGTTGATGCACGTGCTGCTACTGCGCACACAAATCACAAACACAGAAAATATTTTTTTTTTTGGTTTGGACTGGAGTGTACTTTGGGGGTTACAGCACCCTTTAATGGTCAAGCCAGCCGGCCCTTTACTTATGACACAGGCGCACGCTTGGCACTACTCTGTTGATGCACGTGCGGCTACTGCGCACACAATTCACAAACACAGAAATTTTTTTTTTTTTTTGGTTTGGAGTGTACTTTGGGGGTTACAGCACCCTTTAACGGTCAAGCCAGCCGGCCCTTTACTTACGACACAGGCGCACGCTTGGCACTACTTTGTTGATGCACGTGCGGCTACTGCGCACACAATTCACAAACACAGAAAAAATATTTTGTTAGTTGGTTTGTAGTGTACTTTGGGGGTTACAGCACCCTTTAACGATCAAGCCAGCCGGCCCTTTACTTATGACACAGGCGCACGCTTGGCACTACTTTGTTGAAGCACGTGCGGCTACTGCGCACACAATTCACAAACACAGAAAAAATATTTTGTTAGTTGGTTTGTAGTGTACTTTGGGGGTTACAGCACCCTTTAATGGTCAAGCCAGCCGGCCCTTTACTTATGACACAGGTGCACGCTTGGCACTACTTTGTTGATGCACGTGCGGCTACTGCGCACACAATTCACAAACACAGAAAATATTTTTTTTTTTGGTTTGGACTGGAGTGTACTTTGGGGGTTACAGCACCCTTTAATGGTCAAGCCAGCCGGCCCTTTACTTATGACACAGGCGCACGCTTGGCACTACTTTGTTGATGCACGTGCGGCTACTGCGCACACAATTCACAAACACACTAAATATTTTTTTTTTTGGTTTGGACTGGAGTGTACTTTGGGGGTTACAGCACCCTTTAATGGTCAAGCCAGCCGGCCCTTTACTTATGACACAGGCGCACGCTTGGCACTACTTTGTTGATGCACGTGCGGCTACTGCACACACAATTCACAAACACAGAAAATATTTTTTTTTTGGTTTGGACTGGAGTGTACTTTGGGGGTTACAGCACCCTTTAATGGTAAAGCCAGCCGGCCCTTTACTTATGACACAGGCGCACGCTTGGCACTACTTTGTTGATGCACGTGCGGCTACTGCGCACACAATTCACAAACACAGAAAAAATATTTTGTTAGTTGGTTTGTAGTGTACTTTGGGGGTTACAGCACCCTTTAACGGTCAAGCCAGCCGGCCCTTTACTTATGACACAGGCGCACGCTTGGCACTACTTTGTTGATGCACGTGCGGCTACTGCGCACACAATTCACAAACACAGAAAAAATATTTTGTTAGTTGATTTGTAGTGTACTTTGGGGGTTACAGCACCCTTTAACGGTCAAGCCAGCGGGCCCTTTACTTATGACACAGGCACACGCTTGGCACTACTTTGTTGATGCACGTGCGGCTACTGCGCACACAATTCACAAACACAGAAAAAATATTTTGTTAGTTGATTTGTAGTGTACTTTGGGGGTTACAGCACCCTTTAACGGTCAAGCCAGCGGGCCCTTTACTTATGACACAGGCGCACGCTTGGCACTACTTTGTTGATGCACGTGCGGCTACTGCGCACACAATTCACAAACACAGAAAAAATATTTTGTTAGTTTGTTTGTAGTGTACTTTGGGGGTTACAGCACCATTTAACGGTCAAGCCAGCCGGCCCTTTACTTATGACACAGGCGCACGCTTGGCACTACTTTGTTGATGCACGTGCGGCTACTGCGCACACAATTCACAAACACAGAAAAAATATTTTGTTAGTTGGTTTGTAGTGTACTTTGGGGGTTACAGCACCCTTTAACGGTCAAGCCAGCCGGCCCTTTACTTATGACACAGGCGCACGCTTGGCACTACTTTGTTGATGCACGTGCGGCTACTACGCACACAATTCACAAACACAGAAAAAATATTTTGTTAGTTGGTTTGTAGTGTACTTTGGGGGTTACAGCACCCTTTAACGGTCAAGCCAGCCGGCCCTTTACTTATGACACAGGCGCACGCTTGGCACTACTTTGTTGATGCACGTGCGGCTTCTGCGCACACAATTCACAAACACAGAAAAAATATTTTGTTAGTTGGTTTGTAGTGTACTTTGGGGGTTACAGCACCCTTTAACGGTCAAGCCAGCCGGCCCTTTACTTATGACACAGGCGCACGCTTGGCACTACTTTGTTGATGCACGTGCGGCTACTGCGCACACAATTCACAAACACAGAAAAAAAATTTTGTTAGTTGATTTGTAGTGTACTTTGGGGGTTACAGCACCCATTAACGGTCAAGCCAGCCGGCCCTTTACTTATGACACAGGCGCACGCTTGGCACTACTTTGTTGATGCACGTGCGGCTACTGCGCACACAATTCACAAACACTGAAAAAATATTTTGTTAGTTGGTTTGTAGTGTACTTTGCGGGTTACAGCACCCTTTAACGGTCAAGCCAGCCGGCCCTTTACTTATGACACAGGCGCACGCTTGGCACTACTTTGTTGATGCACGTGCGGCTACTGCGCACACAATTCACAAACACAGAAAAAATATTTTGTTAGTTTGTTTGTAGTGTACTTTGGGGGTTACAGCTCCCTTTAACGGTCAAGCCAGCCGGCCCTTTACTTATGACACAGGCGCACGCTTGGCACTACTTTGTTGATGCACGTGCGGCTACTGCGCACACAATTCACAAACACAGAAAAAATATTTTGTTAGTTGGTTTGTAGTGTACTTTGGGGGTTACAGCACCCTTTAATGGTCAAGCCAGCCGGCCCTTTACTTATGACACAGGCGCACGCTTGGCACTACTTTGTTGATGCACGTGCGGCTACTGCGAACACAATTCACAAACACAGAAAAAATATTTTGTTAGTTGGTTTGTAGTGTACTTTGGGGGTTACAGCACCCTTTAACGGTCAAGCCAGCCGGCCCTTTACTTATGACACAGGCGCACGCTTGGCACTACTTTGTTGATGCACGTGCGGCTACTGCGCACACAATTCACAAACACAGAAAAAATATTTTGTTAGTTGGTTTGTAGTGTACTTTGGGGGTTACAGCACCCTTTAACGGTCAAGCCAGCCGGCCCTTTACTTATGACACAGGCGCACGCTTGGCACTACTTTGTTGATGCACGTGCGGCTACTGCGCACACAATTCACAAACACAGAAAAAATATTTTGTTATTTGGTTTGGACTGGAGTGTACTTTGGGGGTTACAGCACCCTTTAATGGTCAAGCCAGCCGGACCTTTACTTATGACACAGGCGCACGCTTGGCACTACTTTGTTGATGCACGTGCGGCTACTGCGCACACAATTCACAAACACAGAAAAAATATTTTGTTAGTTGGTTTGTAGTGTACTTTGGGGGTTACAGCACCCTTTAACGGTCTAGCCAGCTGGCCCTTTACTTATGACACAGGCGCACGCTTGGCACTACTTTGTTGATGCACGTGCGGCTACTGCGCACACAATTCACAAACACAGAAAAAATATTTTGTTAGTTGGTTTGTAGTGTACTTTGGGGGTTACAGCACCCTTTAACGGTCAAGCCAGCCGGCCCTTTACTTATGACACAGGCGTACGCTTGGCACTACTTTGTTGATGCACGTGCGGCTACTGCGCACACAATTCACAAACACAGAAAATATTTTTTTTTTTGGTTTGGACTGGAGTGTACTTTGGGGGTTACAGCACCCTTTAATGGTCAAGCCAGCCGGCCCTTTACTTATGACACAGGCGCACGCTTGGCACTACTCTGTTGATGCACGTGCGGCTACTGCGCACACAATTCACAAACACAGAAATTTTTATTTTTTTTTGGTTTGGAGTGTACTTTGGGGGTTACAGCACCCTTTAACGGTCAAGCCAGCCGGCCCTTTACTTATGACACAGGCGCACGCTTGGCACTACTTTGTTGATGCACGTGCGGCTACTGCGCACACAATTCACAAACACAGAAAAAATATTTTGTTAGTTGGTTTGTAGTGTACTTTGTGGGTTACAGCACCCTTTAACGGTCAAGCCAGCCGGCCCTTTACTTATGACACAGGCGCACGCTTGGCACTACTTTGTTGATGCACGTGCGGCTACTGCGCACACAATTCACAAACACAGAAAATATTTTTTTTTTTGGTTTGGACTGGAGTGTACTTTGGGGGTTACAGCACCCTTTAATGGTCAAGCCAGCCGGCCCTTTACTTATGACACAGGCGCACGCTTGGCACTACTCTGTTGATGCACGTGCGGCTACTGCGCACACAATTCACAAACACAGAAATTTTTTTTTTTTTTGGTTTGGAGTGTACTTTGGGGGTTACAGCACCCTTTAACGGTCAAGCCAGCCAGCCCTTTACTTATGACACAGGCGCACGCTTGGCACTACTTTGTTGATGCACGTGCGGCTACTGCGCACACAATTCACAAACACAGAAAAAATATTTTGTTAGTTGGTTTGTAGTGTACTTTGGGGGTTACAGCACCCTTTAACGGTCAAGCCAGCCGGCCCTTTACTTATGACACAGGCGCACGCTTGGCACTACTTTGTTGATGCACGTGCGGCTACTGCGCACACAATTCACAAACACAGAAAAAATATTTTGTTAGTTGGTTTGTAGTGTACTTTGGGGGTTACAGCACCCTTTAACGGTCAAGCCAGCCGGCCCTTTACTTATGACACAGGCGCACGCTTGGCACTACTTAGTTGATGCACGTGCGGCTACTGCGCACACAATTCACAAACACAGAAAAAATATTTTGTTAGTTGGTTTGTAGTGTACTTTGGGGGTTACAGCACCCTTTAACGGTCAAGCCAGCCGGCCCTTTACTTATGACACAGGCGCACGCTTGGCACTACTTTGTTGATGCACGTGCGGCTACTGCGCACACATTTCACAAACACAGAAAAAATATTTTGTTAGTTTGTTTGTAGTGTACTTTGGGGGTTACAGCTCCCTTTAACGGTCAAGCCAGCCGGCCCTTTACTTATGACACAGGCGCACGCTTGGCACTACTTTGTTGATGCACGTGCGGCTACTGCGCACACAATTCACAAACACAGAAAAAATATTTTGTTAGTTGGTTTGTAGTGTACTTTGGGGGTTACAGCACCCTTTAACGGTCAAGCCAGCCGGCCCTTTACTTATGACACAGGCGCACGCTTGGCACTACTTTGTTGATGCACGTGCGGCTACTGCGCACACAATTCACAAACACAGAAAATATTTTTTATTTTGGTTTGGTCTGGAGTGTTCTTTGGGGGTTACAGCACCCTTTAACGGTCAAGCCAGCCGGCCCTTTACTTATGACACAGGCGCACGCTTGGCACTACTTTGTTGATGCACGTGCGGCTACTGCGCACACAATTCACAAACACAGAAAAAATATTTTGTTAGTTGGTTTGTAGTGTACTTTGGGGGTTACAGCACCCTTTAACGGTCAAGCCAGCCGGCCCTTTACTTATGACACAGGCGCACGCTAGGCACTACTTTGTTGATGCACGTGCGGCTACTGCGAACACAATTCACAAACACAGAAAAAATATTTTGTTAGTTGGTTTGTAGTGTACTTTGGGGGTTACAGCACCCTTTAACGGTCAAGCCAGCCGGCCCTTTACTTATGACACAGGCGCACGCTTGGCACTACTTTGTTGATGCACGTGCGGCTACTGCGCACACAATTCACAAACACAGAAAAAATATTTTGTTAGTTGGTTTGTAGTGTACTTTGGGGGTTACAGCACCCTTTAACGGTCAAGCCAGCCGGCCCTTTACTTATGACACAGGCGCACGCTTGGCACTACTTTGTTGATGCACGTGCGGCTACAGCGCACACAATTCACAAACACAGAAAAAATATTTTGTTATTTGGTTTGGACTGGAGTGTACTTTGGGGGTTACAGCACCCTTTAATGGTCAAGCCAGCCGGACCTTTACTTATGACACAGGCGCACGCTTGGCACTACTTTGTTGATGCACGTGCGGCTACTGCGCACACAATTCACAAACACAGAAAAAATATTTTGTTAGTTGGTTTGTAGTGTACTTTGGGGGTTACAGCACCCTTTAACGGTCTAGCCAGCTGGCCCTTTACTTATGACACAGGCGCACGCTTGGCACTACTTTGTTGATGCACGTGCGGCTACTGCGCACACAATTCACAAACACAGAAAAAATATTTTGTTAGTTGGTTTGTAGTGTACTTTGGGGGTTACAGCACCCTTTAACGGTCAAGCCAGCCGGCCCTTTACTTATGACACAGGCGTACGCTTGGCACTACTTTGTTGATGCACGTGCGGCTACTGCGCACACAATTCACAAACACAGAAAATATTTTTTTTTTTGGTTTGGACTGGAGTGTACTTTGGGGGTTACAGCACCCTTTAATGGTCAAGCCAGCCGGCCCTTTACTTATGACACAGGCGCACGCTTGGCACTACTCTGTTGATGCACGTGCGGCTACTGCGCACACAATTCACAAACACAGAAATTTTTATTTTTTTTTGGTTTGGAGTGTACTTTGGGGGTTACAGCACCCTTTAACGGTCAAGCCAGCCGGCCCTTTACTTATGACACAGGCGCACGCTTGGCACTACTTTGTAGATGCACGTGCGGCTACTGCGCACACAATTCACAAACACAGAAAAAATATTTTGTTAGTTGGTTTGTAGTGTACTTTGTGGGTTACAGCACCCTTTAACGGTCAAGCCAGCCGGCCCTTTACTTATGACACAGGCGCACGCTTGGCACTACTTTGTTGATGCACGTGCGGCTACTGCGCACACAATTCACAAACACAGAAAATATTTTTTTTTTTGGTTTGGACTGGAGTGTACTTTGGGGGTTACAGCATCCTTTAATGGTCAAGCCAGCCGGCCCTTTACTTATGACACAGGCGCACGCTTGGCACTACTCTGTTGATGCACGTGCGGCTACTGCGCACACAATTCACAAACACAGAAATTTTTATTTTTTTTTGGTTTGGAGTGTACTTACTTTGGGGGTTACAGCACCCTTTAACGGTCAAGCCAGCCAGCCCTTTACTTATGACACAGGCGCACGCTTGGCACTACTTTGTTGATGCACGTGCGGCTACTGCGCACACAATTCACAAACACAGAAAAAATATTTTGTTAGTTGGTTTGTAGTGTACTTTGGGGGTTACAGCACCCTTTAACGGTCAAGCCAGCCGGCCCTTTACTTATGACACAGGCGCACGCTTGGCACTACTTTGTTGATGCACGTGCGGCTACTGCGCACACAATTCACAAACACAGAAAAAATATTTTGTTAGTTGGTTTGTAGTGTACTTTGGGGGTTACAGCACCCTTTAACGGTCAAGCCAGCCGGCCCTTTACTTATGACACAGGCGCACGCTTGGCACTACTTAGTTGATGCACGTGCGGCTACTGCGCACACAATTCACAAACACAGAAAAAATATTTTGTTAGTTGGTTTGTAGTGTACTTTGGGGGTTACAGCACCCTTTAACGGTCAAGCCAGCCGGCCCTTTACTTATGACACAGGCGCACGCTTGGCACTACTTTGTTGATGCACGTGCGGCTACTGCGCACACAATTCACAAACACAGAAAAAATATTTTGTTAGTTGGTTTGTAGTGTACTTTGGGGGTTACAGCACCCTTTAACGGTCAAGCCAGCCGGCCCTTTACTTATGACACAGGTGCACGCTTGGCACTACTTTGTTGATGCACGTGCGGCTACTGCGCACACAATTCACAAACACAGAAAATATATTTTTTTTTGGACTGGAGTGTACTTTGGGGGTTACAGCACCCTTTAATGGTCAAGCCAGCCGGCCCTTTACTTATGACACAGGCGCACGCTTGGCACTACTTTGTTGATGCACGTGCGGCTACTGCGCACACAATTCACAAACACACAAAATATTATTTTTTTTGGTTTGGACTGGAGTGTACTTTGGGGGTTACAGCACCCTTTAATGGTCAAGCCAGCCGGCCCTTTACTTATGAAACAGGCGCACACTTGGCACTACTCTGTTGATGCACGTGCGGCTACTGCGCACACAATTCACAAACACAGAAAATTTTTTTTTTTTTGGTTTGGACTGGAGTGTACTTTGGGGGTTACAGCACCCTTTAATGGTCAAGCCAGCCGGCCCTTTACTTATGACACAGGCGCACGCTTGGCACTACTTTGTTGATGCACGTGCGGCTACTGCACACACAATTCACAAACACAGAAAATATTTTTTTTTTGGTTTGGACTGGAGTGTACTTTGGGGGTTACAGCACCCTTTAATGGTAAAGCCAGCCGGCCCTTTACTTATGACACAGGCGCACGCTTGGCACTACTTTGTTGATGCACTTGCGGCTACTGCGCACACAATTCACAAACACAGAAAAAATATTTTGTTAGTTGGTTTGTAGTGTACTTTGGGGGTTACAGCACCCTTTAACGGTCAAGCCAGCCGGCCCTTTACTTATGACACAGGCGCACGCTTGGCACTACTTTGTTGATGCACGTGCGGCTACTGCGCACACAATTCACAAACACAGAAAAAATATTTTGTTAGTTGATTTGTAGTGTACTTTGGGGGTTACAGCACCCTTTAACGGTCAAGCCAGCGGGCCCTTTACTTATGACACAGGGGCACGCTTGGCACTACTTTGTTGATGCACGTGCGGCTACTACGCACACAATTCACAAACACAGAAAAAATATTTTGTTAGTTGGTTTGTAGTGTACTTTGCGGGTTACAGCACCCTTTAACGGTCAAGCCAGCTGGCCCTTTACTTATGACACAGGCGCACGCTTGGCACTACTTTGTTGATGCACGTGCGGCTACTGCGCACACAATTCACAAACACAGAAAAAATATTTTGTTAGTTTGTTTGTAGTGTACTTTGGGGGTTACAGCACCATTTAACGGTCAAGCCAGCCGGCCCTTTACTTATGACACAGGCGCACGCTTGGCACTACTTTGTTGATGCACGTGCGGCTACTGCGCACACAATTCACAAACACAGAAAAAATATTTTGTTAGTTGGTTTGTAGTGTACTTTGGGGGTTACAGCACCCTTTAACGGTCAAGCCAGCCGGCCCTTTACTTATGACACAGGCGCACGCTTGGCACTACTTTGTTGATGCACGTGCGGCTACTGCGCACACAATTCACATACACAGAAAAAATATTTTGTTAGTTGGTTTGTAGTGTACTTTGGGGGTTACAGCACCCTTTAACGGTCAAGCCAGCCGGCCCTTTACTTATGACACAGGCGCACGCTTGGCACTACTTTGTTGATGCACGTGCGGCTACTGCACACACAATTCGCAAACACAGAAAAAATATTTTGTTAGTTGGTTTGTAGTGTACTTTGGGGGTTACAGCACCCTTTAACGGTCAAGCCAGCCGGCCCTTTACTTATGACACAGGCGCACGCTTGGCACTACTTTGTTGATGCATGTGCGGCTACTGCGCACACAATTCACAAACACAGAAAAAAAATTTTGTTAGTTGATTTGTAGTGAACTTTGGGGGTTACAGCACCCTTTAACGGTCAAGCCAGCCGGCCCTTTACTTATGACACAGGCGCACGCTTGGCACTACTTTGTTGATGCACGTGCGGCTACTGCGCACACAATTCACAAACACTGAAAAAATATTTTGTTAGTTGGTTTGTAGAGTACTTTGCGGGTTACAGCACCCTTTAACGGTCAAGCCAGCCGGCCCTTTACTTATGTCACAGGCGCACGCTTGGCACTACTTTGTTGATGCACGTGCGGCTACTGCGCACACAATTCACAAACACAGAAAAAATATTTTGTTAGTTTGTTTGTAGTGTACTTTGGGGGTTACAGCACCCTATAACGGTCAAGCCAGCCGGCCCTTTACTTATGACACAGGCGCACGCTTGGCACTACTTTGTTGATGCACGTGCGGCTACTGCGCACACAATTCACAAACACAGAAAAAATATTTTGTTAGTTGGTTTGTAGTGTACTTTGGGGGTTACAGCACCATTTAACGGTCAAGCCAGCCGGCCCTTTACTTATGACACAGGCGCACGCTTGGCACTACTTTGTTGATGCACGTGCGGCTACTGCGCACACAATTCACAAACACAGAAAATATTTTTTATTTTGGTTTGGACTGGAGTGTACTTTGGGGGTTACAGCACCCTTTAACGGTCAAGCCAGCCGGCCCTTTACTTATGACACAGGCGCACGCTTGGCACTACTTTGTTGATGCACGTGCGGCTACTGCGCACACAATTCACAAACACAGAAAAAATATTTTGTTAGTTGGTTTGTAGTGTACTTTGGGGGTTACAGCACACTTTAACGGTCAAGCCAGCCGGCCCTTTACTTATGACACAGGCGCACGCTTGGCACTACTTTGTTGATGCACGTGCGGCTACTGCGAACACAATTCACAAACACAGAAAAAATATTTTGTTAGTTGGTTTGTAGTGTACTTTGGGGGTTACAGCACCCTTTAACGGTCAAGCCAGCCGGCCCTTTACTTATGACACAGGCGCACGCTTGGCACTACTTTGTTGATGCACGTGCGGCTACTGCGCACACAATTCACAAACACAGAAAAAATATTTTGTTAGTTGGTTTGTAGTGTACTTTGGGGGTTACAGCACCCTTTAACGGTCAAGCCAGCCGGCCCTTTACTTATGACACAGGCGCACGCTTGGCACTACTTTGTTGATGCACGTGCGGCTACTGCGCACACAATTCACAAACACAGAAAAAATATTTTGTTAGTTGGTTTGTAGTGTACTTTGGGGGTTACAGCACCCTTTAACGGTCTAGCCAGCTGGCCCTTTACTTATGACACAGGCGCACGCTTGGCACTACTTTGTTGATGCACGTGCGGCTACTGCGCACACAATTCACAAACACAGAAAAAATATTTTGTTAGTTGGTTTGTAGTGTACTTTGGGGGTTACAGCACCCTTTAACGGTCAAGCCAGCCGGCCCTTTACTTATGACACAGGCACACGCTTGGCACTACTTTGTTGATGCACGTGCGGCTACTGCGCACACAATTCACAAACACAGAAAATATTTTTTTTTTTGGTTTGGACTGGAGTGTACTTTGGGGGTTACAGCACCCTTTAATGGTCAAGCCAGCCGGCACTTTACTTATGACACAGGCGCACGCTTGGCACTACTCTGTTGATGCACGTGCGGCTACTGCGCACACAATTCACAAACACAGAAATTTTTATTTTTTTTTGGTTTGGAGTGTACTTTGGGGGTTACAGCACCCTTTAACGGTCAAGCCAGCCAGCCCTTTACTTATGACACAGGCGCACGCTTGGCACTACTTTGTTGATGCAAGTGCGGCTACTGCGCACACAATTCACAAACACAGAAAAAATATTTTGTTAGTTGGTTTGTAGTGTACTTTGGGGGTTACAGCACCCTTTAACGGTCAAGCCAGCCGGCCCTTTACTTATGACACAGACGCACGCTTGGCACTGCTTTGTTGATGCACGTGCGGCTACTGCGCACACAATTCACAAACACAGAAAAAATATTTTGTTAGTTGGTTTGTAGTGTACTTTGGGGGTTACAGCGCCCTTTAACGGTCAAGCCAGCCGGCCCTTTACTTATGACACAGGCGCACGCTTGGCACTACTTTGTTGATGCACGTGCGGCTACTGCGCACACAATTCACAAACACAGAAAAAATATTTTGTTAGTTGGTTTGTAGTGTACTTTGGGGGTTACAGCACCCTTTAACGGTCAAGCCAGCCGGCCCTTTACTTATGACACAGGCGCACGCTTGGCACTACTTTGTTGATGCACGTGCGGCTACTGCGCACACAATTCACAAACACAGAAAAAATATTTTGTTAGTTGGTTTGTAGTGTACTTTGGGGGTTACAGCACCCTTTAACGGTCAAGCCAGCTGGCCCTTTACTTATGACACAGGTGCACGCTTGGCACTACTTTGTTGATGCACGTGCGGCTACTGCGCACACAATTCACAAACACAGAAAATATTTTTTTTTTTGGTTTGGACTGGAGTGTACTTTGGGGGTTACAGCACCCTTTAATGGTCAAGCCAGCTGGCCCTTTACTTATGACACAGGCGCACGCTTGGCACTACTTTGTTGATGCACGTGCGGCTTCTGCGCACACAATTCACAAACACACAAAATATTTTTTTTTTTGGTTTGGACTGGAGTGTACTTTGGGGGTTACAGCACCCTTTAATGGTCAAGCCAGCCGGCCCTTTACTTATGACACAGGCGCACGCTTGGCACTACTCTGTTGATGCACGTGCGGCTACTGCGCACACAATTCACAAACACAGAAAATATTTTTTTTTTTGGTTTGGACTGGAGTGTACTTTGGGGGTTACAGCACCCTTTAATGGTCAAGCCAGCCGGCCCTTTACTTATGACACAGGCGCACGCTTGGCACTACTTTGTTGATGCACGTGCGGCTACTGCACACACAATTCACAAACACAGAAAATATATATTTTTTTGGTTTGGACTGGAGTGTACTTTGGGGGTTACAGCACCCTTTAATGGTCAAGCCAGCCGGCCCTTTACTTATGACACAGGCGCACGCTTGGCACTACTTTGTTGATGCACGTGCGGCTACTGCGCACACAATTCACAAACACAGAAAAAATATTTTGTTAGTTGGTTTGTAGTGTACTTTGGGGGTTACAGCACCCTTTAACGGTCAAGCCAGCCGGCCCTTTACTTATGACACAGGCGCACGCTTGGCACTACTTTGTTGATGCACGTGCGGCTACTGCGCACACAATTCACAAACACAGAAAAAATATTTTGTTAGTTGGTTTGTAGTGTACTTTGGGGGTTACAGCACCCTTTAACGGTCAAGCCAGCCGGCCCTTTACTTATGACACAGGCGCGCGCTTGGCACTACTTTGTTGATGCACGTGCGGCTACTGCGCACACAATTCACAAACACAGAAAAAATATTTTGTTAGTTGGTTTGTAGTGTACTTTGGGGGTTACAGCACCCTTTAACGGTCAAGCCAGCCGGCCCTTTACTTATGTCACAGGCGCACGCTTGGCACTACTCTGTTGATGCACGTGCGGCTACTGCGCACACAATTCACAAACACAGAAAAAATATTATTTTTTTAGCACTTGGGGGGAGCACCCCTGATGGACAGAGCACCCCCTGGACAACACTACAGCACCCCTTTAGGACTGGGACACTGCACAGGACTTTGGAGTGGACACAGCCCCTATGGAGAACTGACTGCACAACACAGTCCAGCCAGCCCCTATGGACTTTGAAGTAGTGGACACAGCCCATATTAACAACAGCAGCATAGCACAACACAGCCAGCCCCTATGGACTTTGAAGTAGTGGACAACAGCAGCACAGCACAACACTACTCTGCACTACACAGCCCTAACTCCCACCCTCCCTCTTCACTGTCCACAGCCGAGTGAGAAAATGGCGCCGACGCGGGTACCTTATATAGGATCCAAAACCCGCGAGACCCGGAAGGCGGGATGATGACGTTTTGCCTCGATTTCAGATCCGAGTCAGGCGGGAAAAGTCGAGCCTGACTCGGATCTGCCTCGGATCGGGGGGGCTCGGGGGGGTTCGGATTTCAGAAATCCGAACCCGCTCACCCCTAATTTATTTATATTTTATGTTGCAAGTTTTAAATAAAATGAAGCATGTCCTGATATACTCTGTGCTACTGAGTAACCTGCTCCTTATACTATATAACTCTCAGTCTGTAGCTGTCTGCTGCCTCCATTCCCCTCCTCACATCATGTCACTGCCCCTGTCACATGCAGCCCTGACCTCACTAACACATCACTCATCTCCTGATATACTCTGTGCTGCTGGGGACCCTGCTCCTCCCACTGTATAATTCTCAGTATGTGGCCTCCTGCTGCCTCCATTCCCCTCCTCACATCATGTCACTGCCCCTGTCACATACAGCCCTGCCCTCAGTAACACATCACTCATCTACTGATATACTCTGTGCTGCTGGGGACCCTGCTCCTTCCACTATATGACTCTCAGTATGTGGCTTCCTGCTGCTTACATTTCCCTTCTTACAAAAGTAACACCCATAGGGCGGGATGTACTAACATAGTGCAGTCACCGTATTCCTACTGATCGCATATGCACTAACATATGCGATCAGTAGCACAAAGGACAGCTCTTCCGATAAGAGCTGTCCTTTGCGGGTTTATTACCCGGGAGTCCATTTGCGCATGAGCAGAGAGACGCGGCAGCCGCGGGGCATTCTGGGAGGGATCTGATCAGATCCCTCATGGCAGAGTGATGCAGTAGAAGCCCACAGGAGCCCCGGTGGCCAGCCATTGATACATATGGAAAATGCGGTAAAACCCCGAAAACAGGGTTTTTTACCACATGCTCCATTTAATACAACTGTCCCTTATTGTGAAATACTCTATGGTGCTTTGCACATTTTGATGATCTAATTGGATAGAGATCATTTTAACTCTGCCCGCTACAAAACTGAAAACATCGCAAACAAGTAGGAGTTGATGTTTGAGAGACTGATTCAGAAATGTATGCTAATGCCGCCACAGATGCAAATTTGTATGCAGCGCACTGGAATCATGACAGCAGTTGGAATTCAAACGGTAAAAATTAGGGTTAGGTTTAGTGTTAGGCACTTGGGAGAGGGTTAGGCTGCAGTTGGGAAGGTTAGGTTAAGCTGTGGGGGAAGAGTTAGTGTTAGGCTGTGGGAAAGGTGGGTTAGGAATAGAGGGAAGGTTAGGGTTAGGCACCAGGGAGAGGGTTAGGCTGTAGGAATGGTGGGTTAGGGTTAGGCTGTGGGGGGAGGGTTAGTGTTAGGCTATGATAAAGGTGGGTTAGGGTTAGAGGGAGGGTTAGGCACTAGTAGGGAGAGTGTTAGGGTTAGGCACTAGGGAAAGGGTTAGGTTGCAGTCTGTAAGGTTAGGATTAGGTTGTGGGACAGGTGGGTTAGGGTTAGAGGGAGGGTTAGGGTTAGGCACTAGGGAGAGGGTTAGGCGTTATGCACTAGGGAGATGGTTAGGGGTTAGGCACTAGGGAGAGGGCTAGGGTTAGGCACTAGGGAGAGGGTTAGGGTTAGGAGTTATGGTTAGGCACTAGGGAGAGGGTTAGGGTTAGGGGTTAGGCACTAGGGAGAGGGTTAGGGTTAGGAGTTATGGTTAGGCACTAGGGAGAGGGTTAGGGTTAGGGGTTAGGCACTATGGAGAGGGTTAGGGGTTAGGCACTAGGGAGAGGGTTAGGGTTAGGCACTAGGGAGAGTGTTAGGGTTAGGGGTTAGGGTTAGGCACTAGGGAGAGGGTTAGGGGTTAGGGTTAGGCACAAGGGAGATAGTTAGGGTTAGGGGTTAGTCAGAGGGTTATGGGTTAGGTACTAGGGAGAGTGTTATGGGTTAGGTACTAGGGAGAGGGTTAGGCTGCGGTCAGGAAGGTTAGGGTTAGGCTGTGGTGGGGAATGTTAGTGTTAGGCAGTGGGAAAGGTAGGTTAGGGTTAGGGAGGGTTAGGGTTAGGCACTAGGGAGAGGGTTAGGGGTTAGGGTTAGGCACTAGGGAGAGGGTTAGGGTTAGGCACTAGTAGGGACAGGGTTATGGGTTAGGTACTAGGGAGAGGGTTATGGGTTAGGTACTAGGGAGAGACTTAGGCTGCGGTCAGGAAGGTTAGGGTTAGGCTGTGGTGGGGAATGTTAGTGTTAGGCTGTGGGAAAGGTGTGTTAGGGTTAGGGAGGGTTAGGCACTAGGGAGAGGGTTAGGGTTTAGGGTTAGGCACTAGGGAGAGGGTTAGGGTTAGGCACTAGTAGGGAGAGGGTTATGGGTTAGGTACTAGGGAGAGGGTTATGGGTTAGTTACTAGGGAGAGACTTAGGCTGCGGTCAGGAAGGTTAGGGTTAGGCTGTGGTGGGGAATGTTGGTGTTAGGCTGTGGGAAAGGTGGGTTAGGGTTAGGGAGGGTTAGGGTTAGGCACAAGGGAGAGGGTTAGGGGTTAGGGTTAGGCACTAGGGAGAGGGTTAGGGTTAAGCACTAGTAGGGAGAGGGTTAGGCTGTGGTTGGGAAGGTTAGGGTTAGGCTGTGGGGGGGAGGGTTAGTGTTGGCTTTGGTAAAGGTGGATTATGGTTAGGGGTTAGGGTTAGGCACTACGGAGAGGGTTAGGCTGTGGTCGGGAAGGTTTGGGTTGGGCTGTGGGGGGTGGGTTTGTGTTATGCTTTGGGAAAGGTGGGTTAGGATTAGAGGGAGGGTTAGGGTTAAGACACTTACCTTAGTGGGTAGGGATTCTGACTGCCGGCAGTGGCAGATTGTATTGAGATGCCCATCAGCGGCTTTTCAAATCCAAGCGACTGCATACAATAACCCTGCATCGGTCGCAGATCAGCCATCTGAGTAACCCTAAGGTCGTGCAGAATGGCCATAGGAACTGAAATGCAGGAGATATTTTTGCATACAGAATCGCACTCACAGAAAAGCTGTTGCAATGTGTCTGTGTTCGTTTTAGTAGCCACCCCCCGCCGTTGCCACCCACAAATGACCCCTGCCTATCACACTGCGAATAAATCCTCACAGCGAGCGACAATGAAAATGGAACTTGACACATACTCAGTGCGACTCAGGCGCATGCACAGATTACCGATAATCGTTCAACTGCTTAAACATCGACTCTAACTATGAATCAAGTCCTGAATATAATATACCTTTATAATGCATCTTTCAGTCTCTGGATGTTATGTTTCTAATAATCTGGTAAACCTGAGAGCTATACTGTGATCAGGGGCAGTTTATGTAAGGAGGGGGCCCATTTACAGCCACCATGTCGACCCCCTCCTTCTCTCCTCTCTGGTATGCGCAGGTCTCCAGGGTACATGGCGCCCTCCCTATGTTCCCGAGACTTCTTCATTTTCCTAGCGATTTTTGTCTGCAGCGACAGCTGTGACGGGACTCCAGAGAGGTAAGTATAATATCAAATAGGTGCAGAGTGTGCAGTGTGGGCTCCCCTGGACCCAGAGGTCCCATTATAGATATGACACTGGCTGTGACATCATGTCCCTGTTGGTGCACAAATGTGCCCATGTATATGAGGAAGCATTCTGATTTGCGGACCAAAGAGGCGGCAACGGCAGTGGTGCAAACTTTTGCATGTTTTATGAGAAGAATGACTCATAGCTGGATGTTGTTCCTATGGGTGAGCTCCATCATGCAAAATATTATGTTGTCTGGGCAATAATATTCAAATGGGTGGAGAAGATTTTAGGAGGTTTTCAGGGAAAAAAGTTAGATACAAACAAAAGTCAGATACATTAAAGTTAGACATGTAAAAAGTTCGACAGGTACAAAAGGTTGACAGGGTCAAAAGTTCGACATGAAAATGGTCGACACAAAAATGGTCAACAATTATTATTTTTTGTTTTTTAACCCTAATCTTCACCCTGACCCTCCCCTTTGTGCCTAACCCTCCCTTCTGGTGCCTAACCCTAACCATCTGGGTAAGTGCCTAATCCCAACCATGGGGGTAAGTGCCTAACCCTGACCCTCCAGTAAGTGCCTAACCCTAATCCTAAAAAACAACAAAAAATTGTGTCAACCATTTTTGCGTCAATCTTTTTCATGTTGAACTTTTGACCCTGTCGACCTTTTTTACCTGTTGAACTTTTTACATGTCTAACTTTAGTGTCTGACTTTTGTCTGTGTCGAACTTTTATCCTTGTCTAACTATTAACTGTCCAACATATGGTGTCGGTCTAGACATTGTCTAACTAATTACCGTCTGCCTATAGTCCGGAACCCATGGATCAGGGGAGGTGATGGGGTCCTGTAGATGGTGCAGGAAAGAGCAGGGTGGAAGTAGGAAGTACAGTACAAGATTGGAAGGTGTGAGATGTGCAGGAGTAGGACAAACGCATTTCACCACCAGTGAGCACTTTTTTTTCAAATTAATTAGTTGTGACATAAACTGAAAACAGACAGCCCTTGTGTCTCCCTCTCTCTTATTTTACCACATACGGTAATTGGCACTAAACAAAGCAATATTTTGGGGTCTATTCACTATGCCTTGGAGAGAGTGGAAAGTGGATGGAGATACATTGTCACTTTACAGGCTATGGGGTTTATGTATCAAGCAGTGAAAAGTGTGGAGAAGTGTGCCAGTGGAGAGGTTGCCCCTAGCAACCATTAAGCTCCTACCTATTATTTTATAAACTGTACTTGATAAATGCTGCTTCAAAGCTAATTGGTTGTTATAAGCAACTTCCCCACTGCTCCACTTCTCCATGCTTTTAACTGCTTAATATATAAACCCCTATGTTTGAAAAATGACAGCTAGGAACTGATTGGTTGGTACTTTATCTCTCTCCACTTTCTCTGTGAGTTTTACTTTTTACTTATTTTCTTCTAATTTTTGCAACTTTGTTTTAAATAAGAGCCTGATCAGCTCTGTCTTAATGTACTATTAAGTCTATTCATTACAGGAACAGAAGCCTATGTACATATCCTTATGCACATATGTGGATTCGAATGAAAGATAATTACTTTTCCAATATATTTAACATCTGAAATAAAGTAAATGTCTCTATATCCTACTGTACAGTATATGAATATTTTATGTGTATTTTTGCATATCCAGTATATTATTTTTAATTGAATAAATATTTGTGTATCACATGTGTATGTTTTTGATATCCTGAGAAAGGTATCTTCAGCGCAGTAAATTATTTTTTTGGCATTTGTTTATAAAGTGCAGACACATTACACCGCTGTATACATGCAGAGGACAATGACACAAATATACAGTGACATTACAGAAAAGATTGCAGGAGAGTGCAGCAACTGGCATTGTCTCATTGAAGATCTTTCTACCCACTAACAGCGTGAGGTAAATTTACTAACGTGAGAGTTTTTAGAAGTGAGTTTTAAAAGTGATGTTGCCCATAGCAACCAATCAGATTCTAGCTATTATCTTCTAGAAGGTGCTAATTACATGTTCAGTAGAATCTGATTGGTCACTATGGGCAACATCACTTTTAAAACTCACTTTTAAAAACTCTCACTTTAGTAAATTTACCCCCATGAGTTCTCTAGCTGGTCGGAGATGTCTATACCAAGCCTTACCCCTATCATTAACATTGGACTTTTTCCATTCACTGGCACGTTAGCAGCCTTATACAAAGTCACACATGTACTAAAACAGTCCCAATTTCCTACTCTATAAACTGAGCAGTATTTTAGTCCAAAAGTGCTAAAGGGAAAACAGGCTGCATTTTTCTTTAAATTCACCTCAGGTCTCCTCCAAATCACCAACCAGGAACGCCCGTGGTTGATACCAGCGGCCCTGTGCGCAAGAGCGCATTTGTGCGTACATGGATCTTTTAGGGGTTTCCGGAATATTTTGCGCATGCACAATAGCAAATAATCGCCTAAGTACATGAACATCAGAATTGCGCGCACTTAGCGTACACCTGCGAATCAGCCCCAGTATCTCTTGTGGGTGCTGGAGAGCTACTGAATAAATAAGTAATGATGATGATAATAATAAAAAGCCGAATTAGTTAGCACCTGTGTATTGTTGTCCCCTCCAGCCAATAGCATTAAATGCATTTGTGTCATAGCTGTAATACATCAAGTCCTGGCTCTCACGTGATGTTTTGTTTGGACTACGGCAGTAAAAAAATAGCGATTTGCGTTTCAAAGAGGAAAACAAAAAATGTTTCTATTTAACTTCATTTAATTTGATTGTATTGTGCATTTGTGTTTAAATTTAATTAGATTTTTGTTTGTTTTAACAACAGTGGGGCTGATTTAGAGGTGTACATTTGTGCACAGCAGCTGTACAAACATATGGATATGCCTGCAGGCATCTGAGGGAAAAGACGCCTTCTGCTGCCACTCAGATCCGATGCCTGCGTCACAAGATGCAGGAACAGATTAACATCGTCACCATTCGTTGTGATGTTTGCAGCAGTGGTCATCCACTAAGCCTAAGCTTACTCAGAATGGCCGCCTCCTGCCCGCTTGCTAGACTAGTAAATCTGCATCGCAGGATGCAGGCACTGGCCTGGGCACTACTAGCCAATGGGCTTGACACGTTGTTGTTTTCTGGAAATTCAGGCGGCATAGCCTCCTCCCCATCCCCAAATGGTGGCAGCATGATAACTCCATTCTGGCTGACACAGAAGCAGGGATGGATCAGTGAGATCCATCTGTGCTTCCGTATTTAAAAAAATATAATTAAGTGTAAATTTTTTTAAAAAACGGCGTGCCGCCCCCAAAAGAACAACCAGCAACGGGCTTTGGAGACCCAGTACTGGTTGTGCTAAATACAGTACAGGGGACACATGATGTAGGGGTCCCCTGTATTAGGCAAAACCAGCACAGAGCTAGTCAGAGCCAGCCCTGGTTGCCAAAATACAGGTGACAAAAAACTTAGGGGTCCCCTGTATTTAGCGCAACCAGCACTGGGCTCTGAGCTGCTCCTGGTTCTGGAAATACAAGGGAAAAAATGTGTAGGGCTCCTCTGTAAATTCAAGAACCAGCACCGAACTTTTTCCAGTGGGGGGTAATGCCACATCCAGGGGAACCCTTTCACCGGGTTCCCCAGCCAAAGCATTACCCCTGACCACTTTTCAGCCAAGGCCAGGGATCCCTGGGGAGCTGGGGACCCCCCCAATAAAGGAGTCCCCCTCTCCAGGTCACCCCAGGCCTAGGCTGATAGCCCGGGGGACCTGGGTTTATTAAGCAGTGTGGTGCAATTGATAGTAGTAAAGATATTGTCTTTTGCTGTGGAACTACAGGTCCCAGCAAGCCTCCCCCACATGCTGGTATCTGGAGAACCACAGAGAAAGACAATATTTTTACTACTATCAAATGCACCACACTGCATTATGGGCCCGCTGGTACCTGTTGTTCCACAGCAAAAGAAATGTAGCCATATTTATGTATGGCTAATAGCAATGATAATATAGCAATACATACTTTAAGGGGATATGTTTGTTTTTAACATAAGATATAATAGTTATGTATACAATGTGTGATATGTTTGATTTAATTGTATACTATGAAATATATGTCTAATATAATGGTCTTAGGGTCAGAAAGTTCTGGATGAAGCAGCTTGAGGTAGAAGCCAGTAGTACCGTGCGGGTGGGAGCACTGTTAAGTCAGTTGTTAGGTCAGTTAGTTCACGGTCTCCCCAACTAGTTCCTACCTTGGAGACTGGGGAAGTAGGAGGAAAAAAAAAAGAAATCGTAGCGGAGAGAGAGGCTCGAGTTCCCGGCAGCAGCGCTGTGGCTGTCAGCTGTCAGTAGGAGAAGCAGAGTCGGAGACCGGCTGCAGTTCCCAGCAGCAGCGCTGTGGCTGTCAGCTGTCAGCAGAAAAAACAGAGTCGGAAAATGGCTTGAAGCCCCTGGCAGTAGTGCTGTGGCTGGCAGCTGTTAGCAGTCCTTGCGGGGAAAGAGACGGTGGCCAGCTAAGTCTATAGGCGGCAGTGAGCGTTTGAAGGACCAGAGAAGGGGCCAGCAACAGCGGTTCATATGAGGCGGTGGTGATAAATTGAAAGGTAGCAAAATTGAATGACAGCCAGTAGTAGTGTATTCCAGCAGCTGAGCGGAGGATAAATAGCTGGAAGAGGCAGTAGCGCCTGTCAGCAGCAGTGAGTAAAGCTAATACACTGCAGTGCAAACACATCACTCGGTTAGACTGTATACTCTGGAGCCTTACAGTCTATAATGACAAAAGTATAGTTAGGGGTATTCGGGGGAGTGCCCCAGGAGGTGTGGGTTAACTGCCTTCGGAAGTTTGGGAGAATCCTCTCAATACATGATAGTATCCATTGATCTGTTCATATTATCGCAATTTAGTACTGGAGGGGAAACTATAGCTCAAGTCCATAGTCTAGCTTCGGGCATATAGCACTGGCTTGTACATCGGCTGCAGCCCAAGCATAGGAGCAGTATTGAAGCTAGCTATAAGGAAAATTAGACCTGTTATTATTTGGACCATAAGGCATCAAATAACTTTGAGCATCTGATCCCCAGGAGCTGTACGGCTACGATCCAATAAAGGGAACTGTATTGCTAATGACACTATTCTTTATAAAGTCCATGGATTACCAGAGAGACTACTTTTTTATATAATAAAGGTGGAGACGGGTTTAGAGTCTTTTGTTAGCACATTTTTTGGGGTTATTTGTAAAAAGGGGAAAATGTTATTATTGTATGTATATTTACTGTGTATTATAGAAATGTTCCTGTAGTCTATGCTTAACAGCCTTAAACTGAGTTGTATATTATTGTAAAAGTACGAGTATTCATATTGTTTAACATACTTACATAAAAATGTTGTTATACTTATCTGTGGGGCAGAGTGATACTTACCATAAGGAGACATCTGATATGGGAATCTATAGAGAGGAAAAGACATAAGACTTAGTCATTTAAAATGATCATATGTGGTATTAATGTGTTAATCTTATAATATGCAAAACATAATATCTTGAGGGCTTTCCCAAGCAAGCCTTAGACAAAGTCATAGATACATAAATACAGATATACTTAACCATCTTTGGCTTGGGTGAGGCACATAAATGTAGTATCCTTGTAAGTGGGGTTACAGAAATATAAAAAAAATACAGAACACGCACACCATGACAGTACAAATTTAATAAAACATACATATACACTAGGAGTGAGCGGGTTCGGATTTCTGAAATGCGAACCCCCCCGAGCCCCCCCCAATCCGAGGCCGATCCGAGTCAGGCTCGACTTTTCCCGCCTGACTCGGATCTGAAATCGAGGCAAAACGTCATCATCCCGCCTTCCGGGTCTCGCGGGTTTTGGATCCTATATAAGGTACCCACGTTGGCGCCATTTTCTCACTCGGCTGTGGACAGTGAAGAGGGAGGGTGGGAGTTAGGTCTGGCTGGGCTGTGTAGTGTAGTGTAGTGTAGTGCAGAGTAGTGTTGTGCTGTGCTGTGCTGTGCTGCTGTTGTCCATAGGGGCTGTGTCCACTACTTCAAAGTCCATAGGGGCTGGCTGGACTGTGTTGTGCAGTCAGTTGTCCATAGGGGCTGTGTCCACTCCAAAGTCCTGTGCAGTGTCCCAGTCCTAAAGGGGTGCTGTAATGTTGTCCAGGGGGTGCTCTGTCCATCAGGGGTGCTCCACCCAAGTGCTAAAAAAATATATATTTTTTCTGTGTTTGTGAATTGTGTGCGCAGTAGCCGCACGTGCATCAACAAAGTAGTGCCAAGCGTGCGCCTGTGTCATAAGTAAAGGGCCGGCTGCCTTGACTGTTAAAGGGTGCTGTAACCCCCAAAGTACACTCCAAACCAAATAAAAAAATATTTTCTGTTTGTGAATTGTGTGCGCAGTAGCCGCACGTGCATCAACAAAGTAGTGCCAAGCGTGTGCCTGTGTCATAAGTAAAGGGCCGGCTGGCTTGACCGTTAAAGGGTGCTGTAACCCCCAAAGTACACTCCAAACCAAATAAAAAAATATTTTCTGTGTTTGTGAATTGTGTGCGCAGTAGCCGCACGTGCATCAACAAAGTAGTGCCAAGCGTGTGCCTGTGTCATAAGTAAAGGGCCGGCTGGCTTGACCGTTAAAGGGTGCTGTAACCCCCAAAGTACACTCCAAACCAAATAAAAAAATATTTTCTGTGTTTGTGAATTGTGTGCACTGTGGCTGCACGTGCATTAACAAAGGAGCAGTGCCAAGCGTGCGCCTGTGTCCCATAAGTAAAGAGCCGGCTGGCTCATTTCTTAAAGGGTGGTGTAACCCACAAAGTGCACTACTCTCCAGCAAAAATAAAAAAATATTTTCTGTGTTTGTGTGTGCCTTAGCCGCACGTATATATCACAAATCCCCAAGGAGAGTCCAAGTGTGGTGGCGGTTGCGATGCCTGACCTTCCCAGCACTGGACGGGAAGAGGTGGCTCTTTCCACCATTTGCACGCCCCCTGCAAGTGCTGAAAGGAGCACCCACAGTCCACTTCCTGATATGCAAATTGAAGATGTCACTGTTGAAGTACAACAGGATGAGGATACTGGTGTAGCTGGCACTGAGGAGGAAGTTGTCGAGGAGGATTCTGATGGTGATGTGGTTTGTTTAAATCAGGCTCCGGGGCAGGCAGTTGTTGTCCGTGGCATGAAAAAGCCCATCACGGTCATGCCTGGGCAGCAGACCAAACATTCCACCTCTTTGGTCTTGCAATATTTCTATCCAAATCCGGACAACAACTGTCTTGCCATATGTACCATATGTAAAGGTGAAATAAGTAGGGGTAGGGACGTTAACCACCTAGGAACATCCTCCCTTATACGGCACCTGCAGCGCGTTCATAAAAAGTTACTGTCAAGTTCAGAAACTTTGGCTAAGACCGTAAGCAGTCCAGGGACACCTAAATCCCTTTTTCCTGTTTTATCCAAGGAATCGGGGGATGAGGAGGATGAGGACGACATCTTGCCTCCGTAGAGCCAGTTTGTGCAGGGACACATTAATTGCCAGCTTGTTTTGTGGGGGCCCAAACGAACCAATCATTTCAGCCACAGTCATGTGGCAGACCCTGGCGCTGAAATGATTGGTTTGTTAAAGTGTGCATGTCCTGTTTATACAACATAAGGGTGGGTGGGAGGGCCCAAGGACAATTCCATCTTGCACCTCTTTTTTTTCTTTGCATTATGTACTGTTTGGGGCCTAGTTTTTCAAACTGCCATCCTGTCTGCCACTGCAGTGCCACTCCTAGATGGGCCACGTGTTTGTGCCGCCCACTCGTGTCGCTTAGCATAGTCATCCAGCTACCTCGGTGCAACCTTTTGGCCATAAAAACAATATTGTGAGGTGTGAGGTGTTCAGAATAGACTGGAAATGAGTGGAAATGAAGGTTATTGAGGTTAATAATTGCATAGGAGCAGAAAAACCCACAAATTCTGTGATTTAAGCTGTTTTTATGCTTTTTTTAAAAAAAATACAGATCCAAAACACAAAACCCAGAACCCAATATACGGAAGGGTGGTTTTGGCAAAACCAATCCAGATCCAAAACACGAAGAAAGATCCAGATCCAAAACCAAAACACAAAATACGAAAAGTGGCCGGTGCACACCCCTAATACTTGCACAATCACAATCAATTTTGGGCTTTCAGTTCCACTAATGTGTAAGAGAAATAATCAAAAGAATATAATTAAAAAAATGTAATATATTAAACAAAATTGTTATTCATAAAAAATGCTTTATTCAGAAAATTATTTTAATTATATTGATCTGTTGCAACTGTCGTAAGCGACATGATATTTAAAGTGGAGGAATATGTGGTACACGTGCGCTCCTAAGGGTGTGTGTGTGGGAGAAAGGGAAGGTGAAAAAAGGGGGGAGGGGGAAAAAAGAGGGGAGGGTTGTGGGATAGGAAGGGAGTGAAAATATGGGGCTGTAGGGGAAATGGAAGTGTGGGTATGTGGCTGTATAGATAATGTTTGTGGGTGTATGTGGGTGAATGCAAATGGGGCAGACAATAAGTGCAGGATCCATCCTTTTATTGGGTAAGGCACAATGCTTCCCTAGGTAGTTCCGTTATATGGTGTGGGGATTAGCAGATAAGTGTTGTGATCCTCGGTTGGGGAGTGGGTTTACCCTTTCTGGGGGCTCCTTTCCGTGCGGTCCTTACTCCTGCACGTTCCCCTGCTGGACCTATGGTCTACAGTCTTACTGAACCGGGATGTGGGGTGTGAATAAAGTCCAGTACTTAGTGCAGTAGCGGCGTCCCGCTCTGTCTCTGGGGTCTTTGTACCTACCGGTAGGTGTGGATTGTCCTGTGGTTCTTTGCAGCTTTGGCTGTGATCCCAGGTGTTAGCTGGATGTTACGTGACACCTCCGCGAGCCCGCGGGGTGTCTGGCAGCCGTACGCCCATCGACGTTCTTTGGTGGTGTGATGCGATGCGGAGAGCCACGTGGTGGGGTTGATCCACGGTACTGTGGAGTCAATGGGTGGTATTGGGCACAGTGATGAGGCTGGTGGGGGGGACCCAGGGTCTGCCTTGCGGCGTGGTGCTGGATCCTCTGCAGCCTTTCTTTGTGGTGTGGTAATGAGTACAATGGTCAGAGTTCTGGTGGTTGGTGGGTGGTGCTGATTTCTCCAACGCTTTTTGGCACTGGTGCCTTCTTCAAGGAGATGTGACATTTAAAGTAAATAGGCTTTGCCATACAAAGGCAGTGTTATCATATAGGATGAAGTGAAAAAAATCTCATCACCAGCGACTATATGCCAACAATGGAGCTCTTCTTGCTTTTGCCAAATGCAATAATCAATTGGCGGTCACAAACATAAGCATGACGGTAATGAAAAAGGGCCTTTAACACTGGCCTTATGCAAACTCCCTGTGAATGGTAACATACTACTTGGGACCAAATTCAATTAGCCCTGATAAAAAATGTTGTTACCGCGCATTAAATTATCACGCATATCACCCATTATTTTAACTTAATGCATGTGGGCGTGCTCCCGCTTAATGCGCATTCAATTGGAAAAGACTTATTAAGGAGGTCGCGTGGGAATTGCTGCAGGTAACACTCGCGTCAAGTGTGGGTAAAAATGGTAAAATCAGCCATTGCAAAAAAAAAATGCAAACTAATAATAAATAACAGTATTTGGGGTTCTTACAATGTGTCAAATGGCTGTTATGTGCATTTTTCAAAAACTTTGAAAAAATTATAGAAAGCAAATGTTTTTCTGCACAGTAAATGCTCTATACCAGGCATGTCAAACTCAAAATACCAAAAAAAAAGTCTTATATGCAATTTTGAAAGGTTAATTATTAATAAAAACCAAAGCAGTGCCCCTGTAGTAGTGCCCCTTATGCAATGCCCCGTGAATTTGTGCCCATTATGCAATGCCATTTATGCAGTGCCCATTATGCAGTGCCCCAGTAATGTCCCTAGAAGTGCCCCTTATGCAGTGCCCCCAGTAATGCCCCTTGTTGTACTCCTTATGCAGAGCCCTCAGAAATGTCACTAGTAGTGCCCCCAGTAATGCTCCTAATGCAGAGCCCCCAGTAATACCCCTTATGAAGAGCCCCTTATGCAGAGCCTCCAGTAATGTACCTAGTAGTGCCCCCAGTAATGCCCCTAATGTGGAGCCCCCAGTAATATCCCTAGTAGTGCCCCCCAGTAATGTCAATAATGCAGAGCCCCCAGTAATGCCCCTTATGCAGAGCCCCACTAATGCCCCTTATGCAGTGACCCCCAGTAATGTCACTAGTAGTGCCCCCAGTAATGCCCCTTATGCAGAGCCCCAAGTAATGCCCCTAATGCAGAGCCCCCAGTAATGCCCCTAATGCAGAGCCCCCAGTAATGCCCCTTATGCAGAGCCCCCAGTAATGTCCCTAGTCATGCCCCCAGTAATGCGCCTAATGCAGATCCCCCAGTAATGCGCCTAATGCAGATACCCCAGTAATGCCCCTAATGAAGAGCCACAGTAATGTCCCTAATAGTGCCCCCAGTAATGCCCCAATGCGGAGCCCCCAGTAATGCCCCTTATGCAGAGCCCTCAGTAATGTCCCTAGTCATGCCCCCAGTAATTCCACTAATGCAGAGCCCCCAGTAATGTCCCTAGTAGTGCCCCCAGTAATGCCCCTAATGCAGAGCCTCCAGTAATGCCCCTAATGCAGAGCCCCCAGTAATGCTCCTTATGCAGAGCCCCCAGTAATGTCCCTAGTCATGCCCCCAGTGATGCCCCTAATGCAGAGCCCCAAGTAAAGCGCCTTATGCAGAGCCCCCAGTAATGCTCCTTATGCAGAGCCCCCAGTAATGTCCCTAGTCATGCCCCCAGTAATGCCCATAATGCAGAGCCCCCAGTAATGTCCCTAGTAGAGCCCCCCAGTAATGCACCTTATGCAGAACCCCACTAATGTCCCTAGTAGTGCCCGCAGTAAAGACCCTAATGGAGACCCCCAGTAATGTCCCTTATGCAGAGCCCCCAGTAATGTCCCTAGTCATGCCCCCAGTAATGCCCATAATGCAGTGCCCCCCAGTAATGTCCCTAGCAGTGCCCCCAGTAATGCCCCTTACGCAGAACCCCAGTAATGTCCCTAGTAGTGGCCCCAGTAATGCCCCTAATGCAGAGCCCCCAGTAATGCCTCTTGTTGTACTCCTTATGCAGAGCCCTCAGAAATGTCACTAGTAGTGCCCCCAGTAATGCTCCTAATGCAGAGCCCCCAGTAATACCCCTTATGAAGAGCCCCTTATGCAGAGCATCCAGTAATGTACCTAGTAGTGCCCCCAGTAATGCCCCTAATGCGGAGCCCCCAGTAATATCCCTAGTAGTGCCCCCCAGTAATGTCAATAATGCAGAGCCCCCAGTAATGCCCCTTATGCAGAGCCCCCAGTAATGCCCCTTATGCAGTGCCCCCCAGTAATGTCACTAGTAGTGCCCCCAGTAATGCCCCTTATTCAGAGCCCCAAGTAATGCCCCTAATGCAGAGCCCCCAGTAATGCCCCTAATGCAGAGCCCCCAGTAATGCCCCTTATGCAGAGCCCCCAGTAATGTCCCTAGTCATGCCCCCAGTAATGCGCCTAATGCAGGTCCCCCAGTAATGCGCCTAATGCAGATACCCCAGTAATGCCCCTAATGCAGAGCCACAGTAATGTCCCTAATAGTGCCCCCAGTAATGCCCCAATGCAGAGCCCCCAGTAATGCCCCTTATGCAGAGCCCTCAGTAATGTCCCTAGTCATGCCCCCAGTAATTCCACTAATGCAGAGCCCCCAGTAATGTCCCTAGTAGTGCCCCCAGTAATGCCCCTAATGCAGAGCCTCCAGTAATGCCCCTAATGCAGAGCCCCCAGTAATGCTCCTTATGCAGAGCCCCCAGTAATGTCCCTAGTCATGCCCCCAGTGATGCCCCTAATGTAGAGCCCCAAGTAAAGCGCCTTATGCAGAGCCCCCAGTAATGCTCCTTATGCAGAGCCCCCAGTAATGTCCCTAGTCATGCCCCCAGTAATGCCCATAATGCAGAGCCCCCAGTAATGTCCCTAGTAGAGCCCCCCAGTAATGCACCTTATGCAGAACCCCACTAATGTACCTAGTAGTGCCCGCAGTAAAGCCCCTAATGGAGACCCCCAGTAATGTCCCTTATGCAGAGCCCCCAGTAATGTCCCTAGTCATGCCCCCAGTAATGCCCATAATGCAGTGCCCCCAGTAATGCCCCTTATGCAGAACCCCAGTAATGTCCCTAGTCATGACCCCAGTAATGCCCCTAATGCAGAGCCCCCAGTAATGACCCTTATGCAGAGCCACCAGTAATGCCCCTTATGCAGAGCCCCCCAGTAATGTCACTAGTAGTACCCCCAGTAATGCCCCTTATGCAGAGCCCCCAGTAATGTCCCTAGTCATGCCCCCAGTAATGCGCCTAATGCAGAGCCCCCAGTAATGCCCCTAATGCAGAGCCCCAGTAATGTACCTATTAGGGCCCCCCAGTAATGCCCCTTATGCAGAGCCCCCAGTAATTCCCCTTATGCAGAGCCCCCAGTACTGTCCCTAGTATTGCCCCCAGTAATGCCCCAATGCAGAGCCCCCAGTAATGCCCCTTATGCAAAGCCCCCAGTAATGTCCCTAGCCATGCCCCCAGTAATGCCCCAATGCAGAGCCCCCAGTAATGCCCCTAATGCAGAGACCCCAGTACTGTCCCTAGTAGTGCCCCCAGTAATGCCCCAATGCAGAGCCCCCAGTAATGCCCCTAATGCAGAGCCCACAGCAATGCTCCTTATGCAGAGCCCCAGTAATGTCCCTAGTAGTGCCCCCAGTAATGCCCCTAATGCAGAGCCCCCAGTAATGCCCCTAATGCAGAGCCCCCAGTAATGCTCCTTATGCAGAGCCCCAGTAATGTCCCTAGTAGTGCCCCCAGTAATGCCCCTAATGCAGAGCCCCCAGTAATGCCCCTAATGCAGAGCCCGCAGTAATGCTCCTTATGCAGAGCCCCCAGTAATGTCCCTAGTCATGACCCCAGTAATTCCCCTTATGCAGAGCCCCCAGTACTGTCCCTAGTAGTGCCCCCAGTAACGCCCCAATGCAGAGCCCCCAGTAATGCCCCTTATGCAAAGCCCCCAGTAATGTCCCTAGTCATGCCCCCAGTAATGCCCCAATGCAGAGCCCCCAGTAATGCCCCTAATGCAGAGACCCCAGTACTGTCCCTAGTAGTGCCCCCAGTAATGCCCCAATGCAGAGCCCCCAGTAATGCCCCTAATGCAGAGCCCACAGCAATGCTCCTTATGCAGAGCCCCAGTAATGTCCCTAGTAGTGCCCCCAGTAATGCCCCTAATGCAGAGCCCCCAGTAGTACCCCTAATGGAGAGCCCCCAGTAATGCTCCTTATACAGAGCCCCCAGTAATGTCCCTAGTCATGACCCCAGTAATGCCCCTAATGCAGAGCCCCCAGTAATGTCCCTAGTAGTGCCCCCAGCAATGCCCTTTATGCAGAGCCACCAGTAATGCCCCTTATGCAGAGCCACCAGTAATGTCGCTAGTAGTGCCCCCAGTAATGCCCCTTATGTTGTGCCCCCAGTAATGCCCCTTATGCAGAGCCCCCAGTAATGCCCCTTATGTTGTGCCCCCAGTAATGCCCCTTATGTTGTGCCTCTTTCCAGAATAGAAAAGGCCCCACTCACCTGTGCAGTACTTACCTTTCTTCACGATGGCCGCTGGGCATCGTTACAGTCCGCTCCGTCTTCAGTCCCACTGCCCTGCAAACATGATGACGCTGAGCTCCGATCGTGGCAGGGGTGTCGGCCGCATATAATATATATATGTGAGCCCACACTGTTGGGCCTCATAAAATGTTTGTTCGGGCAGCATGTTTTACATGCCTGCTCTAGACAAATTTGGGGTGCATAAAAATGCCTGTAAGAAGATGTTTTTGTAATTTTAAGCCACTTTTAAAAAATTATTAAAAACGCCTGTACTTTAACTCCCACCTGCAAGCTTAAAAATTTATGTCCCATTTATACAGCACCCCCATGTAACTGTCCCATTCATACAGCACCCCCATGTACCTGTCCCATTCATACAGCACCAACCATGTACCTGTCCCATTCATACAGCACCCCCAAGTACCTGTCCCATTCATACAGTACCCCCATGTACCTGTCCCATTCATACAGCACCCCCAAGTAACTGTCCCATTCATACAGCACCCCCATGTATTTGTCCCATTCATACAGCACCCCCATGTACCTGGCCCATTCATACAGCACCCCCATGTACCTGGCCCATTCATACAGCACCCCCATGCACCTGTCCCATTCATACAGCACCCCCATGTACCTGGCCCATTCATACAGCACCCCATGTACCTGTCCCATTCATACAGCACCCCCATGTACCTGTCCCATTCATACAGCACCCCCCATATACCTGTCCTATTCGTACAGCAACCCCATGTACCTGGCCCATTCATATAACACCCCCATGTACCTGTCCTATTCATACAGCACCCCCATGTACCTGGCCCATTCATACAGCACCCCCATGTACCTGTCCCATTCATACAGCACCCCCATGTACCTGCCCCATTCATACAGCACCCCCATATACCTGTCCCATTCATACAGCACCCCCATGTACCTCTCCCATTCATACTGCATCCCCATGTACCTGGCCCATACATACAGCACCCCCATGTACCTGTCCCATTCATGCAGTACCCCCACGTACCTGCCCCATTCATAGAGCACTCCCATTTACCTTCCTATTCATACAGCACCCCCATGTACCTGCCCTATTCATACAGCACCCCCATGTACCTGGCCCATTCATACAGCACCACCTTGTACCTGGCCCATTCATACAGCACCCCCATGTACCTGGCCCATTCACACAGCAAACCCATGTACCTGTCCCATTCATACAGCACTCCCATGTACCTGTCCCATTCATACAGCACCCCCATGTACCTGTCCCATTCATAAAGCACCCCCATGTACCTGTCCCATTCATACAGCACCCCCATGTACCTGTCTTATTCATACAGCACCCCCCATGTACCTGCCCTATTCATACAGCATCCCCATGTACCTGCCCCATTCATACAGCACCCCCATATACCTGCCCTATTCATACAGCACCCCATGTACCTGGCCCATTCATGCAGCACCCCCATGTACCTGGCCCATTCATGCAGCACCAACCATGTACCTGGCCCATTCATACAGCACCTCCATGTACCTGTCCCATTCATACAGCACCACCATGTACCTGTCCCATTCATACAGCACCCCAAAGTAACTGTCCCATTCATACAGCACCCCCATGTACTTGTCCCATTCATACAGCACCCCCATGTACCTGGCCCATTCATACAGCACCCCCATGTACCTGGCCCATTCATACAGCACCCCCATGCACCTGTCCCATTCATACAGCACCCCCATGTACCTGGCCCATTCATACAGCACCCCATGTACCTGTCCCATTCATACAGCACCCCCATGTACCTGTCCCATTCATACAGCACCCCCCATATACCTGTCCTATTCGTACAGCAACCCCATGTACCTGGCCCATTCATATAGCACCCCCATGTACCTGTCCTATTCATACAGCACCCCCATGTACCTGGCCCATTCATACAGCACCCCGATGTACCTGTCCCATTCATACAGCACCCCCATGTACCTGCCCCATTCATACAGCACCCCCATATACCTGTCCCATTCATACAGCACCCCCATGTACCTCTCCCATTCATACTGCATCCCCATGTACCTGGCCCATACATACAGCACCCCCACGTACCTGTCCCATTCATGCAGTACCCCCACGTACCTGCCCCATTCATAGAGCACTCCCATTTACCTTCCTATTCATACAGCACCCCCATGTACCTGCCCTATTCATACAGCACCCCCATGTACCTGGCCCATTCATACAGCACCACCTTGTACCTGGCCCATTCATACAGCACCCCCATGTACCTGGCCCATTCACACAGCAAACCCATGTACCTGTCCCATTCATACAGCACTCCCATGTACCTGTCCCATTCATACAGCACCCTCATGTACCTGTCCCATTCATAAAGCACTCCCATGTACCTGTCCCATTCATACAGCACCCCCATGTACCTGTCTTATTCATACAGCACCCCCCATGTTCCTGCCCTATTCATACAGCATCCCCATGTACCTGCCCCATTCATACAGCACCCCCATATACCTGCCCTATTCATACAGCACCCCCATGTACCTGGCCCATTCATGCAGCACCCCCATGTACCTGGCCCATTCATGCAGCACCCCCATGTACCTGGCCCATTCATACAGCACCTCCATGTACCTGTCCCATTCATACAGCACCACCATGTACCTGTCCCATTCATACAGCACCCCCATGTACCTGCAGTATTCATACAGCACCGCCGTGTACCTGCCCCAATCATACAGCAACCCCATGTACCTGCCCCATTCATACAGCAGCCCCATGTACCTGCCCTATTCATACAGCATCCCCATGTACCTGGCCCATTCATACAGCAACCCCATGTACCTGCCGTATTCATACAGCATCCCCATGTACCTGACCCATTCATACAGCATCCCCATGTACCTGGCCCATTCATAGAGCATCCCCATGTACCTGCCCCATTCATACAGCATCCCCATGTACCTGCCCCATTCATACAGCACCCCCATGTACCTGCCCCATTCATACAGCAGCCCCATGTACCTGCCCTATTCATACAGCAGCCCCATGTACCTGCCCTATTCATACAGCTTCCCCATGTACCTGGCCCATTCATAAAGCAGCCCCATGTACCTGGCCCATTCATACAGCACCCCCATGGACCTGCCCCATTCATACAGCAGCCACATGTACCTGCCCCATTCATACAGCATTCCCATGTACCTGCCCCATTCATAATGCAGCCCCATGTACCTGGCCCATTCATACAGCAGTCCCATGTACCTGGCCCATTCATACAGCACCCCCATGTACCTGGCCCATTCACACAGCACCACCATGTACCTGGCCCATTCACACAGCACCACCATGTACCTGACCCATTCACACAGCACCCCCATGTACCTGTCCCATTCATACAGCACCCCCATGTTCCTGCCCTATTCATACAGCACCGCCATGTACCTGCCCTATTCATACAGCATCCCCATGTACCTGCCCTATTCATACAGCAGCCCCATGTACCTGCCCTATTCATACAGCATCCCCATGTACCTGCCGTTTTCATACAGCATCCCCATGTACCTGGCCTATTCATACAGCAGCCCCATGTACCTGGCCCATTAATACAGCATCCCCATGTACCTGCCCCATTCATACAACAGCCCCATGTACCTGCCCTATTCATACAGCATCCCCATGTACCTGCCCCATTCATACTGCAGTCCCATGTATCTGCCCCATTCATACAGCATCCCATGTACCTGCGCCATTCATACAGCATCCCCATGTACCTGCCCTATTCATACAGCACCCCCATGTACCTTGCCCATTCATATAGCACCCCCATGTACCTGTCCTATTCATACAGCAGCCCCATGTACCTGCCCTATTCATACAGCATCCCCATGTATCTGGCCCATTCATACAACAGCCCCATGTACCTGGCCCATTCATATAGCACTCCCATGTACCTGCCCCATTCATACAGCAGCCCCATGTACCTGCCCCATTTATACAGCATCCCCATGTACCTTCCCCATTCATACAGCACCCCCATGTACCTGGCCCATTCATACAGCACCCTCATGTACCTGTCCCATTCATACAGCACCACCATGTACCTGTCCCATTCATACAGCACCCCATGTACCTTTGCCATTCATACAGCACCCCCATGTACCTTTCCCATTCATACAGCACCCCCATGTACCTGACCCATTCATACAGCAGCCACATGTACCTGCCCTATTCATACAGCATCGCCACGTACCTGGCCCATTCATACAGCAGCCCCATGTACCTGCCGTATTCATACAGCATCCCCATGTACCTGGCCCATTCATACAGCATCCCCATGTACCTGCCGTATTCATACAGCATCCCCATGTACCTGCCCCATTCATACAGCATCCCCATGTACCTGCCCATTTCATACAGCATCCCCATGTACCTGGCCCAGGTGCATGGGGATGTACAGCATTCCCCCATGCAGCCCAGCAGCCCCATGTACCTGGCCCAATTATACAGCAGCCCCATGTACCTTTCCCATTCATACAGCACAACCATGTACCTGGCCCATTCATAGAGCACCCCCATCTACCTGTCCCATTCATACAGCACCCCATGTATGTCCAACATCTTGTATTCCATTATTCCGTATTTTGCAGAATTTCAACCCAAAATTTACATGTCATAATTTACAAAATTAAGCTAAGTAAAAACCTCTAAATGCCATAATTAATTATTAGGGAGTGTGTCCCAGTGGTTCAGAATCTTGGGCTCGATTCAGACCCGCTTGCGAGATGTGTTCGCAAATTCAGCAAAGCAGACGATTGCACGGTAAGGCATTAGCATGTGCACTATGTCTTAATGTGCGATCGCATTGTGTATGCAGACCCCCACCAGCCTGTCTTAAAATACCCAATTGCACATGTCATCTCCAGGTAGTGTGTGCAGCCATCTTTAACATCGAGTACCATCGGAAGCGATCGCAGTGCTTGTGGTTGGCCATACCCTGCCGAAAGCACTGCGAGTGATTCAGTGTAAATTTCGGCCAAGTGACGTGTACTATGACACTGCCTCTTAATTATACACGCCTCTGAAATGGCGTTAAGATGCTCAGGCACGCCTGTGTTCGCATCTCCAATCCTGTGTTTCTAGTGGCCAGCCCCTGTCACCACCCACAAACGGCTTCTCCTGTCACTCAGTAAGCTGGGCTGTCTATGCGCAGCGAGCGAACGCTTCCTGATAGCTCGCACTGGTTTACACACGCACACTGCGATGCGTACGCATGCGCATTTTGCAAAAAATCGGCTGGCAGCATGCAAACGCAGCCTATCGAGTGTGTCTGAATCGGGCCCCAAGTCCCCACCATCGTCCCTTATAACAGGGAGTTTCCCAAACTTTTCGCCTGCTTATGGGGTCGAGCAAATAAAGTTGCATTAAATCCCACAGAGAATTAATGCAGGGTTAACTTACGCGGCTAATTAAATAGCTTGATCTTTGCGTCGCCCATAAAAAGTCACATTTAAACGAGTAAATGGGTTATTTTAGCTTATTAAATCAGGGCCGTCCTTCTTGTTTTTTAAAAGCGGCCTCCTGGCCGCTCGCATAGCTGTGGGTGACCACCCACAGCTATAGCAAGTGGCCAGGAAGATGGTCGCGATGGTCAAGACCATCACGACCATCGGGCTTGTGACGAGACCCTTGTGGTAGGGTCTCGGTGCCGCAAGCCCCAAAGAGCCGAAAGCTCTCCAACTGACATCAGTGGGGCCGGCCTTAGACGGTAGGAGTTCCCATGGGAACGCCTCCGTCTGGGCAGCCACGCCCCCAGCCCACCCACCAAAGGGGACGTGCTGTCACTCAATATCGACAGCACGCCCCCTTTGGTACGAGACCTGGAGCGACGGTTTGCCCGTCGCTATCCGGGTCTCGCAAATGCGCACGACGGGGCCGACTCCGTCGTGTGCATGTGCACTGGGCCACCATCGACCCGCTCGCGAGCACATAGCGCTCCTGAGCGGGTCTGCATCAGGCCCTTAGGACCTTATTCAGAGGCGGCCGTATGGTCTACGACGCACGGCCGCCTCGATGTTTTGCCAGTGCGCATGCGCACGAGGGAGCCGGCTCCCTCTTGCGCAAGCGTGAGACCCGCTACGACCGACAGTGCCAGTCGTAGCGGGTCTCTTTCCAAAGGGGGCGAGCTGTCAATGTTGATTGACAGCTCGCCCCGTTTGGAAGGCGGGCTGGGGGGGTGGCAGCCCAAACGGAGGCGTTCCCATGGGAACGCCTGCCATTTGGGGGAGGCCCCACTGACATCACTAGTGATGTCAGTGGAGAGCTTCCGGCTCAGACAGAGCCAGAAGCTCTCCGGGGCTTACAACAAGTAAGACCCTACCCTAGGGTCTCGTCATAAGCCCCGATGGTCGCGATGGTCTCTGACCATCACGACCATCACCCGAGCAGTCGTTAGAGCTGTGGGTGTTAACCCACAGCCTAACGACCGCAACAGAGGCGGGCGGTCAGGATGCAAGTGGCCGCCCAGTTTCTGAGCGACCGCTTGCATCCTCCGACCGCCTCTGAATGAGGCCCTTAGTCCATTGTAATAAGTATTACTTCAAATGATTTTTTTTTTGTTGGCTCTCATGGGGGAATGCTGTAATTCACTAATGGTGTATTAGGTAACTCTCCACAGGAAGTCACAGATCGCAAACTTGCAGTAACTTAAGAATTAATATGGAGGTTTCCCAGGAGTACCACTTGTGCCAGATAATCAGATTAATAGACAGTTGTTCCGAGTCTTCTTCATAGTTAATATTAAATAGTTGGGTTTTTTTTAGTAGCATCTTAAAAATAATCAGTTCTTTACTTTCTTTGGTGCTTTGTTAGATAATGGTTTTATTAGTGACTGTCATTCATAATTTATGAATCCCCTCTCGGAGCTGAATGGCTCTCGGCGCGGCGTCCTGTGCTCGGAGCTGCACAAATTCTAATTGCTATTGTTTACAAATGGTTCCACTTGGGGAGAGCTCTGGCTCTGTTTGAAAAGTAAGATGTGAGAGATGGGAAGATGATAACTAATTCATGGCTCCGAGCCGTTCAGGACATTGTGACAGGATCATTTATAACCTGCAGATATTACATACTAAAGTAAAATACGGTCACCCCTGTGAGGCAGCAGTGAGAGGGGAAAGCTGATCTGCTCACCTAGCACAGAGATAATAGTGCGCACATCATGTCACCCGCGCCATTTCCCTGCGGTGTTACAGTATATGGGTGTAGAACACGTGACATATTGGTGGCGTTTCCACGTGTATTTTGTACACAGCGTCTTTTCTTCTTATTCTGCCAGGAGGGATTTCATAGACACCCCATTTTTCTGGGCTAGTACTTATTGGGTTTGATTCGTGTCTGTGTCTGCAGCTATTGGTGGTCATCGTAGTAACTATATGTCCCCGACACTGGCAAGATGTATTAATGATCACATTTATAATGAGATCTTTAACGAACATCTCTGCTACTGTACTTACCTGCTGGAATGTATCATCATCTTCTTGTAAGGACACCTTTGCGATACTGTGCCCAGCGGTCCCAATGATGTCTTCACTTCCATGGTTATGACCAGGATGAAGTAATACACATGCGTGCCCATCAGGGCCACTTTGTCAAAAGAAGCTCATAGACTTCAATAGGTGTGTTGCCTATCAGACACAGACTCTTCCAGAGCTTAATGCATATGGGTACAGTGGTGGAACTCCCGGAGACAAAGGAGTCATTTGACGCCAGGTGCCAGCCCTGAAGGGGGCATCTGGCTCCATTGGCTCCCGACTGTGCCAGGCACTGCTGAGCAGGAGCTGCATGGAGAAGGAGCGCCGCTGATCGGCACTCCACCTCCAGTGGCGTAACTACGGAGGGTGCAGGGGGTGCAGTTGCTATGGGGCTTGCCGCCCAGCGATCGCGACCCCTGCACCCTCCATTTGCCAGGAGTCCGCTGTGTTACCAGCGGGTACCTGGCTCCTTCTATCCTCTTTGCCCCCTGGTGCCAGCGGCAGGTGGAGGACAGAGCTCACTCCTGAGCTCCGGCTTCCAGGTCCCGCAGTGCACTATGGGAGTGACGTCATGAGGAGCGGGCACCAGGGACGGACGGCAGCAGGCACTGGAGCGGGGTTCAAGGTAAGTATTGTTTTGTTTTTTTGTGTGTATGTGTGTGTGCGGGGGGGGATTACTACTGAGGGCACTACAGGGGGCATTACTACTGGGGGCATCATATGGAGGCACTACAGGGGCCTTAATATTGGGGGCATTACAGGGGCCTTACTACTGGGAGCACTTCAAGGGGCATTACTACTGGGGCACTGCAGGGAGCATTACTACTGGGGGCACTACAAGGCCCTTACAACTGGGGGCACTACAGGGGCCCTTACTACTGGGGGCACTACAAGGGCATCACAACTGGGGGCACTACAGGGGCCCTTACTACTGGGGGCATTGCAGGGGGCATTATTACTGGGGGCACTAGTACAGGAGGTATTACTTTTAGGGGCTTTATTACCAGGGGGCATTGTTACCAGGGGGCATTACTACATGGGGCATTATTACTACTGGAAGCACTGCATAGGGGGACCACTACTGGGGGCACTGCATATGTGGACCACTACTGGGGACACTGCATAGGGGGACCACTACTGAGGGCATTGCATAGGGGGACCACTACTGAGGGCACTGCATAGGGGGACCACTAATGGGGGTACTTTATAAGGGGCACTACTGGAGGCACTGCAAAGGGGACCACTACTGGGGGCACTGTATAAGGGGCACTGCATAGGGGGACCACTACTGGGGGCACTGCATAGATGGACCACTAATGGGGGCACTGCATAGAGGGACCATTACTGAGGGCACTGTAAAAAGGGCACTACTGGAGCCACTGCATAGGGGGACCATTACTGGGGGGCAATACATAGGTGGGCACTGTATAAGGGGCACTGCATAGAGGGACCACTATTGGGGGTACTGCATAGGGGAACCACTACTGGAGGTACTGCATAGGGGGACCACTACTGGAGGCACTGCATAGGGGGACCATTATGGGGGCCACTACATAGGCAGGCGCTGCATAGGTGGACCTCTACTGAGGGCACAACATAGGGGGATCACTACTGGGGGCACTTTATAAAAGGAACTGCATAGGGGGATGGCGGCAGCTGGGGCTGGCATAGGTGCTGGGGGTGGTAAATTTTAATTTGGGGGGTCACAAACATTTATCTTGCCTCAGGGCACCTGGGATGAAGTTTCAACACTGTATGGGTACATTCCAGTCTAATAGAATTCTATGGGGCAGTTGTGCAGGTGGCCCACAGCGGATATCTCCTATATCTGCTGTGGACCTTTATAATGCATAAGGGGGTCAATATGCAGGGCTGGATTTAAGGATAGGCTGAGTAGGCTGCAGATGACAGGCCCCCACCACCAAGGGTCCCCAACCACTAGCACAACCATGGATGAATGGTGTCCATACACTGTAAGCTGTGAGGTCATGTTTGTAATCTCGCTAGTGCCACACTGACTTATGATCCTGCTGCAGCCTGCTCCATCCTCCGTCAGACTTTGATAAAAGCAAGTTGTCAGGTAAGTATGTCAAAGCACCAGTCAGCAGAGACCTCACCCCTGCAGCAGTTCCCTGGATGGTTCAAGTAAATACTTCCCAGAACTTCCGTCTCAGTTTATATATAGATAGGTATCCCCCCAAAAAATATACATATATGGTGGAGTATGTTTTTAAACCACCAGAAATTATTCAATCGAAGTTAAAAATTAACAAAAATAGTTCATGTGTTCAATCATACACATATACAAGTAATTATAGACAACATTTCAAAAACATCTTATTGTGCAGGCAAAACTTATGGGGTGGAACCGTACCTTGATAGCTCCAAGGATAGGAGCAATGGAATGAGCATAAACGTGGGTGCTCTGGATATCTCCCTTTAGTTTTCCAAGATGGAAAAATAGAATATGCATTCACTGTTCCCAATCCCGAACAGCTATTAGGGTTCCAACGTCGCAATGGGTACAGGTAAAGCACATACGCACCCAATGCGTTTCGCGTTATATCCAACTCTTCCTCAGGGCTGTGTGTCTTTACCTGTGTCCCGTACCCACTATTTAAGGTCTAGGAAGTGATTAACCTCTTAACCCGGAAATGGCATCATGTGCCTCCCGGATAGCTGTCAATTCTATATTTCCCCTATTAGAACACACACATCACATTTACTATACAAGCAGTCCATCATTGTAAATGACATAAAAAGTTTATATTAAAATGACATGTTAATTATACAAAACCGGAAGTATACGCTCTGTAACGTACTTCCGGTTCGTTAATACTGGCCAACATTAATCCCACCTGTTATTTTAGTATAGGAGGTTACCTATTGGTATTGCCAGCGAGCTCTATTGGTCCGGAGTGATCACAGTATTTACTACCGGTCGTGGGAGGTTTGAGATCACCACTCAGTCGCGTACCGGAAGTGAGGCATCGTTTCTATATTTTTCACTATTTCTTGAGGGAAGTGAGGCAGTGATCACTTCCTATGCTCTCAATAGTTTACAGCAGAAGTAGGGCATCTTAACGCTGATCCCCATATTCACCTACCGGAAATGGGGCAAAATCTTTTATTAAGCCGATTGGATGGATAACATACGCTATATAAATACAAAGGGCCGTACTCAATTTAAAGCAAAAAGCCGTTCTCGGCAAAACTTTTTCGCCGATGACGTCATTTTCGTTGATTTCACTTATCCCCGTATTCAATTGTAGTGTATTTTCGCCGGTGTGAAAATGCAATGCAATGTAATAGCCAAAAAAGTTTTGCCTATGAATACCTGGTGGAAAAAAGTGCAGAATTGCGGTTTTGGGGTGCAGAGATGCGGAAACCACTCTGCACCCTTGACGCAAACTGCATCCAAAAAATCTTTAAAAAACACAAAGGTCACCCCAAAAAAGCACTTTGAAAATGTGGGCAAAAAAGTTCAAAGTGGGGGCATGAATTCAAAAACTAACGAAATAGCCTTTGGGGGGGGGGTCTGCAAGTTTGGGGGGAGGTGTTTTGGTGATTGCAGGTGTTTGCTGAAGGTGCATTTTTTTGCACATTATAAAGCTTGACATTAGCGATTTTGAACGCACCCATTTGCATGTACCCCAAATTTGATAGGTCTACTTATTTTTCCCAAAAAAACAGTGGTAAATACTATCCTTCACCATTTGCTCAAAGATGCAAAACAGCACCTATTGAGACCATTTAAAAACCCCAAATACCTTTAGCAGGGCTATTTGTGGGTACCCATAGTGAACCCCCATGTCAGAGCATCTTTTGGGGGGTGTCAGGCTGATTTCCCCAAAAATGACATGATTTTTCGCTGTTTTAATTTTCACTGGGTCCCGTTTTCACCGATTTGGAATTGAATACGGGGATATGCTGGGACGAGCGCGATAACTTTTCAACGGCAAAACCTCCCATGGCGGCGAAAAGTCCGGCAACAGACTTTTCGCTCCAAATTGAATACGGCCCATAGTGTCTAAAAATACCACATACTGGGCCTGATTCAGAGCCGGACGCTATTTGCGCTCGCTCATTCAGAAAAAGGGGCCGGATATTTAAATTGAGCGCTCGCTCTTTGCGGTCTGTTGACGCCTCTATGTCTGAGCGAGCGAACGAAACATGCGCTCGCTATTTTGTAAAGACGACCCCTGGCCGCTCGCATCCTACGTCATCTCCGCTATTTATAAGATTAATCGAGTATATCGAAAGGCGTCTGAACTTCTCGCTGTGCTTGTGGTTGGATTTTCCTACCGCAATCATGCGAACAGTTCAGACTAAGAAACAACCAAGTGACATGGTCGATGAAGCTGCTTTGTTAATTATGCACACCCTTAAAACGCCCGTTTTGACTGTTTGGCACGCCTGCGTTCGGATCTCCACTCCCCGTTTTCAAGCACCTTCCCCTGTTACCACCCACAAACGCCTCATTCTGTCACTCAAATTAGCAGGCACTCGCTATTTCGCGAGCGCTCGATTTCCGACCGCAATGACTGGTTGGTGCATGCGCATTACGACCCATACGCATGCGCAGTTGTGCGAACATCGCTCGGAGCGAACGAGCGGCCACTTACGAGCGGCTCTGAATCAGGCCCACTGTACTTATGTTATTATCCTTTCTATATATACATATCTTTAAAATCAGAAGTGGTATGTTAAAAATACAAATAGCAGCCATGACACATATAAAAGTACATAAAAACTACAGAGATTGATACGTAAAAAGTTAATACCTTCATATCAGAAAAAGTAAAAAAAAATATTCTTATCAAAATTGCATGTGTAGACATAAATATATGTATATGTGGATCCTAATAATTCTATACAATAAATATTTCTAAAAAGCCAAATTCCTTATTCATCCCTGATGGAGCAATAGTATTTAATCTATAAATCCAGGCCATCTCTGCTTTAGCAATTCATTTTTCTATATCTCGGTCTCTCCAATTAATTTTCACCGGTTGAATACCCATAAAACATTTTATTCCTTTAAATTAAGGTAATTATTAAAGATGTGCAGTTTGCTTCTCCGGGAATCCGAATCCACTCGAATTTCGTGAATCTGGACAGATACGAGTCGCAGATCTAATCTCCTGAGGTGACGCGGATAAATCCGAGTCGCAGTTCTGATCTTCTAGCGGTTTAGAATTGGGATTTTAAATCCAAACTTTGGGTTTTGGGAGCGATGGTGCACGGGAGGGGGCTATGCAGCATTTGGCAGCATGGCACCAGCTGATGATTTCACCCATCAGACTTGCATGCAGCACCGGCGGGCGATGTCACTGACGACGCATGGGAGCACGCATCGTCAGCGAAATAGTGGGTACACACTGCCCGATGTGGACGATATGTCGTCCGATCCGCCGGATCGGACGACATATCGCCTAGTACAGAGGTCCTAAACTTTTTTTAATCACTGTGCCCTAGAGTAACAGCATTGTTTTCACGGCATTTCTAACCCAAACATTTGTTACTCAGAAATTCAGAAAAAATTTAGTAAAGTGAAGACAATTATGCTTACGTGTCATCCTTAGGGTCAGTTATGAGTTGGTGGACAGGTTTGAGCTTCTGTTTGACCTCATATTTACATTACACTGACCATAAACAGTTTGATTTCATGCTGGACCACCAACCTGAGGCACCCCTGCAAGTGTCCAACCTGAGGCACCCCTGCAAGTGTCCTGAGGCACCCCTGCAAGTGTCCTGAGGCACCACAGGGTGCCACAGCGCACAGTTTGGGAACCACTAGTCTAGTGTGTAACTGGCATTACATAGGAATGACAGGTCAGCTCTTAATTTTGGCTGTTGTTCAAATGAACATTCTTGACATAATTAAGTTATATGTGATCTGCTTTCTGAAAATCTTAATTTAGGAAATGCAACTGATATAAAGAATAATATGACTGGAGGAAAAAAAAAAAGCAATCCAGGATTATGAATATTGCTAAAGTGTTTTTGACCTACTGTGGACAAAATGGAAGCAGCGTAACCTTCACACAACCTAGTAGAAAATGAATTTACACAGATTAATAAAAATAGAAGGGTCAGAAAAGACGTTTATGTCAGAAGATTCATTTGTCTAATTGATAGTTCAAGAGCATTGTTAGTTAAGGTTCTGTTGTAATAAAAAAAAGTAAAAAGAAAACAAAATCAGTTTGTAATATAGTAACAAAATAAAACCCAGAACCTATTGATGTTGGACAGTACAATTCCTAGCAATGGCTACTCCAATGAAATAAACAAATCAGAATTTAGACGTAAAATGTACTTTGGATGAAACTTTTACAGCATTTAACAATTCTCTCCAATTCCTCAAAATAAATATTTTATGAAGACAATCACCGAAGCTGTTTAGAAGGATTTGTTGTTTGAGCGCTGTGTTGCGTTGGCCAGGAAAGAAAGAGCACGATGGGAGACAAGCGATGCTTCTGGACATGTAGACAACCCACAATCAAAAGATTTGTCCTTTGATCTTATGTAACAAAAGTGGAATTGTGCGTTTGTCTTACTTATATATATTTATTTTTTTCTTTACAAATTCTCGCTTCAAAAGATTGATCTTTTTGTTTGATACACGGACTTTTCTGCATCTTGGCATTTATATTTATCTGCCTGCAGTCAAGTAACACCAGGCATTGCACGAAGAGAGACAAGACACGATATACTGTGCCAATATCAACACCTCGCGGTTATATGTAGCTGACTCATTCCCTGGTAAAACTGTTAGTGAGAAAACTTATATAGCTTTAAATTGTTTGAATCTATTGATACATATATTATCATCTGTGTTATTATTGCTTGACAAATATAGATTTAACTAACATTAAGGGGTATATTTACTAAGCAATGGATTTTCAAAACCATCGATTTTTTTATATTTTGCCTGCTAATTTTAAAAGGGCAATAATATCTAATGCAAAAAAAATCCTGATTTTGCATTAACTATTATTGTCCTTTTAAATCTGGCAGGCAAAATCGGCAAAAAATTTGGGTTTTGAAAATCCATTGCTTAGTAAATATACCCCTTAATGTTAGTTAAATGTATATGTGTCAAGCAATAATAACACAGTTGATAATATTTAGATGTACTAAGACTTGGAGAGAGAGAAAGTGGATAGAGATAAAGTACCAACCAATCAACTCCTAACTGTCACTTTACAAACTGTGTTTGAAAAATGACAGTTAGGAGCTGATTGGTCAGTACTTTATCTCTTTTCACTTTATCTCTCTTCAAGGCTTAGTACACAGACCCCTGTGTATCGATAGATTCAAATAATTAAAGCTACATAAATTTTCTCATCTCCACTTTATCTCTCTGACGGTTTGATGCATCTCCAGTCTGATATAATTTACCCTGTGACTCTCTCCCACACCGCTCATCAGGAGTTACAATATAACATATAAATTGTTGCAACATGTGAACTTACTGTGTGTAACAGGGTAAACTGATTATCCTGACATACAGTATCACTTGCTCATTTGCCCCAATCACGTGCCCTCCTGTTGCATGTATTCTGTTTTCCAGCGGGGGAGGTTATACTCAGCAGACTTAAGCTGGCCACACATCTAAAGATTATCTGTCCAACCAGCCAACTAGTTGATTGGTTGGAATGAAAATCTGGTAAGGTATGAAAGCAAATGACAATCAGCAATTTGCTCCCAAATGCCGGAAAATGGACAAAAACTGTTGTATGAACAAATTGTTTAGATCAAACATTTAACAAACTTGTCTGACGTCATTTTCATCTGTTTTCTAGCATTTAGCAGCAAATTGCTGATCATCAGTTACGCCCATACTTTACCAGATTTTCATTCCAACCAATCAACTAGTTGGATGGTTGGATGGAAGTTGGTCTAGTATGTGGCCAGCTTTAATGTCTCTAGCACAAGATGAAAACATGTATAGATACAGTAAAGCTGGCCACACACTAGACCAACTTTCATCCAACCATCCAACTAGTTGATTGGTTGGAATGAAAATCTGGTAAATTACGGGAGTTAATGATGATCAGCAATTTGCTCCTAAATGCCAGAAAAAAGAAGAAAATGGTCATCAGACATGTTTGTTAAATGTTTGATCTAAACAATTTATTCAAACAACAGTTTCTGTCCATTTTCCGGCGTTTGGGAGCAAATTGATGATTGTGATTTGCTATCATACCTTACCAGATTTTCATTCCAACCAATCAACTAGTTGGCAGGTTCTATGTAAGTTGGTCTAGTGTGTGGCCAGCTTAAGGGTTATAATAAAAGCCCCAAATAGTTGTTTCAAAGGACAAAAACTGTGGACTGTACACGAGCATTGAGTATCCAATCCATATATAAGTTTAATGTGTCAAAACATTCATATTCATATTTGAAAAGGCCTCTGCGCCCATTCATAACAATAAATATAAAGAAATATAAAGTTCACAAGCGCTGCTAGGATCAGTTTATGGCAGGGACTCTTGACTTCCTCTGTAATGGATTTACTATGTTCTCCAACAGATTAAAATGATAACAAGGAAAAATGGTCATACATAGATATACTGTAATAGTTTATTTTCATGAGTGTTTCGCTGACACCTCTGGACCCACCCTAAATAAATGAGATGTGTTCATCAAAAGGTACAGTATCTTTAACCTTCTCTATACAAGATCTCTAGAACCAGGACATAATACACCACTCCCAATAGTACATCACTCACCGAATAAAAAGCAGCTGCATTCATCAAAAGGTTTCTTTCAATGTGTTGGTGTACCAAGGCACAAACATTATGGTGTATTCTCCATACAGAGGACCAGGATTCCAGTTCCAATAAAACATATTTTTTATATCCAAAAAAGGAATTTATTCATATTTACCAATAATAGGCCAAAATAGATTAAAACAATTATAAAAATGATAAAACATGAAATATGTTCATATAAAAGGAAAAAAAAGTATCCCCCCCAAAAAATACGATTTGTTCTTCTCTACTGCATAGGAACCATGAATGTATTCCTCTCACCACTCACATCCCGGAATGGAAATGGGACATGGAATGTTCTTTAGATAGTTGTAAAGCCAATGGTAAATAAAGGTAGATTCAAACCTGGGGGTCCTCCATATCACCAACGCGTTTTGGAATATGTTTCCTTCCTCAGGGTGTCTTCCCTGATGCCTATCTTAAGTCCATTGTCGGGATTCCTCTGTCTGTATTGAGACCGGTGGCATCGCAGGGGCCAGTGTCATAACCACATCCCAGCAATACCACTTCTCATCCTAGTGCAGTAACACCACCAATGTAGTACGGGATGAAATCCATATGCATAGTGTGATTCTGCTGTAACAAAGTATTAGGAATAAACAAATAGTCACATGTACTGCATACTGTAGATAATAATATGTTTTTATCTTATATTTACATTTGTAGTTTGTTGTTAAGATGAGTAAGACAGCTCTGGAAAAACTAGATGTGTGCCCTGAGAAATCGAAATCACAAATCCCCGAGGAGAGTGCAAGTGGGTCCACAGTTGCCATGTGTGAGCCAGACCTAAATACTAGTGTACTGGAGGATCCTCCAAGTTCCAACATTTGTGTGCCCTCTGTAAATGTGGGGAAGGGCAGTCGACATCTTGCAGATGTAGTCAGTGAGGATGCATCTATGGAATTGCACATGGAGGAGGAGAATATTTTGGTAGTTGAAGGCGCTGATGAGGATGTTGATTATGAAGATGTTGGTGATGAGGATGTTGATGCCGAGGATGTCCTTTGTGTAAGTAAGGCAACAGCTGTTGCCCATGGATTGAAAAAGTCATAGCCCATTGTTGTCATGCCAGGACAAAAGACAAAAAAATCCACTTCTCATGTGTGGAATTATTTCTACCCCAATCCGGACAACAGTTGTCAAGCCATATTTAACCATTGCCAAACAAGAGTGAGTAGAGGGAGGGACCTAAACCACCTAGGAACCTCCTCCTTGTTTCATTACTTGGAGTGCATTCAACAAATTTTAAAGTGTATGTCGCCAAATTCCAAAACTCAAAACATAACAAGTCCGGTGTCACCTACCTGCTCCCTCTCTGTGGGATCCAAGTGCCTTCGATCTCCAACACCAAAACCTGCATCATCAACATCCTCATTCGTCATCGGAAGTAGTCCTGCTGCAACCAGTGTTGTTATTCGAAGCATGATTGACTCCTCTCCTATCCATGATTCCTCAGAAGGATCTTTGATGACTACACCTGTTGCTGCTGTTGTTGCTGTGAGTGGATCTTCATCCCAGAAGGGGACCAGGAGGAAGAATACTTGTAGCGCATCCTCAAAAAAACAATTAATTGCCAAACAATCGTTTGCAAGGGTAAACAAGTATGACAGCAATCACCCATTTGCACAGCGGATTACTGATGCCATAACAGCTATGCTGGTATTAGATGTGCATCCAGTATCCACCAATACTGCAGTGGGTTTTCAATAGTTGATTGAGGTCCTGTGTCCTCGCTACCAGATCCCTTCTAGATTCCACTTCGCTAGAACAGCAATTGCAAGTCTGTACAAGGACATTAAAAAAAACATTATTAATGTCCTCAGAAATGCCATTGTACCCACTGTCAACTTGACAACTGATATGTGGACAAGTGGGACATGGCAAACTAAGGATTACATGACTGTGACAGCCCACTGGGTAGGTGTATTGCCTACAACAGCAACAGCAGCACTAACATCTACCAAAACACAGCTGATACCGAGGCAGGCTACTCTTTGTATAATTGGTTTCACTAAGAGGTATACTGCAACATTTTTTTTAAAATGATAAGGTTGTGCAGGAGATGCTCTCGGTGGCCCAGAAAATATCCAGACATTTTAGACATTCTGCAACCGCTTGTCGAAGATTGCATGACCAGCAGGTACTGTTAAATTTGCCCTGTCATCAGCTGAAGCAAGAGGTAGTAACTCGGTGGAATTCTAACCTCTATATGCTTCAGCGGATGGAGGAACAGCAAAATGCCATCCAGGGCTATACAATGGCCTATGACATAGGCCGTAGAGGGGGAAAGCACCTTACTCAAGCACAGTGGAGAGTAATTTCCTTGTTGTGCAAGGTTCTCAAACCCTTTGAACTTGCCACACCTTAAGTTAGTTCAGACACTGCCAGCTTGAGTCAGGTCATTCCCCTCATCAGACTTTTGCAAAAACAGCTGGAGAAAATGAAGGAGGAGGTGAAACGGAGCGCAAAGTATGTCGGACCGGTGCATCAAGCCCTTGATTCACTTCACCAGGATCCAAGAGTAGTCAATCTATTGAAATCTGAAAAATATATTTTGGCAACCATTCTGGATCCTAGGTTTAAGTCCTACCTTGTGAGTTTTTTTTCCAACAGACCGAAATCTAAAACTGTGCAAAGAGCTGTAGGTAAAAAAAAATGTCAGCTGCAGCTGCACGTGAAATGCCATCATCTCCTCCTTCAGTTTCTGCAGCTGCCAGGAAACAACTACATTTTCCTTACAGAATGTCTGCTGGTCATGCAGATCGTTCTCCAAAAAAGGACATCTGGTCAGGCCTGAGAGAACTGCCTACTAGTGACATGTCTTCTACCGTGACTATGTGTGATACGGTCTCCATTCACAGAATGGTGGAGGACTATTTCAGAGATACCATCCTAATAGGCATGTCAGACAGTCCCTTTCAGTACTGGCAGGAAAAAGAGGCAATTTGGAGTCCCATACACAAACTGGCTTTGCATTACTTAAGTTGCCCACCCTCCAGTGTGTACTCCGAAAGAGTTTTCAGTGCAGCTGGCAACCTTGTCAGTGATTGGCGTAGGAGGTTACTTCCTCAAAATGTGGAAAGATGATGTTCATTAAAATGAATCACAAATTCCACAAGGAAGACCTCTACCAACAATTACATGAAAAAATTACAGAGGCGCCTATTGTGGATTCCAGCGGGGACGAATTAATATTGTTTGAAGATGTGCACACTGATGGGGATGACAAGGACAATGACAGTTTGTAATGTAAAGCCAGTTTGTGTATTGGATCATTTTCATTTCCATGTCCAATGAACATTGGCAGCTTGTTTTATCGAGGTACAAACAAACCAATAATTTCGGACACAATTGGCAGTCCTTGTCGCTGAAATTATTGGTTTGTTAAAATGTGAATGTCCTGTTTCGCAAACAGCATAAGGGTGGGTGGGAGGGCCCAAGGACTATTCCATCTTGCACCTTTTTCCTTTCCATGATGTGCTGGTTTGGGCATTGCTGCCTGACATTTTAAATTAATGTAATGGTTGGTTTAGGAACCAATGATTTGTTTTTAAAATTAATTTATTATCAATTTTACAGCCCGGGGCTGAACCAATGAATTTCTTTTTATTCTTAATTATTCAGCCAGGGGCTGCATCCAATGAATTGTTTTTTACTTTTTTTATTATATTATTAATTATTCAGCTGGGGCTGCACCCAATGAATTGTTTTTTACTTTTTTAATTAAATTATTAACTATTCAGCTCGGGGCTGCACCAATGAATTGTTTTTTAATTAATGTATTATCAATTTTACAGCCAGGGGCTGAACCAACTATCAACTATCAATTCTTCAATCCTCAAGGGTATCCCAAATCATTTTTGCACAGTCCTCAACTCTACTTATAATTATATCAATCTGTTTTGAGCCAGCAAACTGGATGCAACCTTTTGGCCCTTTAACTAGATGAAAAAAATCAATATTGTGAGCTGTGAGGTGGTCAAAATTGACTGGAAACGATGGGAAATAAATGTTATTGAGGTTATTAATACTGCAGGAACAAAAAAAGGCCCATTTTATGTGATTTTAGCTGTTTTTTTTATTTTTTAAGAAAAAATCCAGATCCAAAACCAAAACACAAAAACAAAACACGGAGGTGAGGTTTTGGCAAAACCAATCCAGATCCAAAACCAGAGGAGATCCAGATCCAAAACCAAAATACGGGGGTCGGCGCAAATCTCTAGTTTTTATATACTGTGCACATAATGCATTAGGGTATGTAAAGTACATGTGCTGCTCTCCATGTGCCATATTCTATAAATATAGGCTCTTCTACAGTGTTTTAATTATTGTTCCTTATTCAAACACTAATTAAATTATGAAGGTCGAGTTTTGAGTCAGAGCCGTACAGCAGTGGAGTCAGCGATAATCATCAGTTGTTGCTGTACTGTGAGAACTGACGCACAGACGTTAGGTAAATAGAGGGATACCAACAAAATAATCTTAATCAAAATTAGATCAGACAGCGGGAACGAGTGAGATAAAACTAATGACAGTGGCAAAACATTAGCATTACAGCCTCACAGTACTGAGTTCTTGGGTTCGATTCCCAAATATGTGCTGGAGAACATGTTGCAAAGATAAACATAGATAGTGGAGAGTAATATGAGCACCTGAACGTGTTCATTAAGTAAAATTTGTGGGTATACAGGGGTGCTCACTTTAATATTGACACAACTTATTTGGTGGTAAGATCTTCGGTCAATTGACCCTCATTGAGTCATGGTATATGAAATAAAAAATTGAAAAATGCAACATAGTGTATACCATTTTTAACACTGCATACACAATGCATATTTTACATATAACCTTGTCAGGAACATATTAGTCCCATAAATAATCCACAATCACGGATAAGTAAAGGTAAAAGTAAACGAATTTAATCAAGCTTTGACATACAAATGGCTTAAAAAACACACGTAGAAGATGTAAAACATAAAAGATCCTATCTGTCCATATAGAGGGGTACAGGTACAGCAGACCAAATGTGTTTCGTCCTTCAATGGTCAGACTTCAAGGGGATAAGCATTATGAGCCAGGAAAGTATAATTATACCTACACATCCAATTAAAGATGGATGCATCACAGGGTACACAATAACGACGCGCCAGGATATGACGGCAGTGCGCTTCATATGCGGTTCAACGTCGTCTTTGTTTATTTTTAAAAGGATTTCGTCTGTTCTAAGCTTCCTAATCATCAGTGATTATATTAGAGGCAGCGATCTTCTCCATTATATACAGTAGGTCCTGATGTATTTACTTACAATTAAAGGTGTTTAGTTTAATTTAGATTTTGTGAAGCATCCTTCTTCAATTGGATGTGTAGGTATAAATAATAATTTATTATTATTATTATCAATATTATTATTATTATTATTATTATTATTATACATACGCAGTGAAGGATTATTTTTTAAATCATTGTTGCCAGAATCATGTAAACAGACCTTTGCATGAAGATGGATGTGTGAGATTTGGATGGATAAATTCATTTATGTCACTGACTTTAAAGAGCAAAAGTAACACCATATTGGTGCAACCCAGACTATATGCAAACCGAGGAATGAGACCGCACTAGTGGTTAAATTTGAGTGACACTTAAAGAGAGTCACTATAGCGCAATAACACAAACCAACATAATAGAAATCAAAATAAGATTCTAAAGTTGGTGGTGCCTCCCAAAAAAATTTGTGCTAAACACATGTAAAAAACTCTTTTATTGCAAAAAGCAGAAAAAAGGGGAAAAAGACAAATATGTCTTTATGGGAGCACTCTTGTATAAGAATTAAATATGATGTATATAGAAATGAGGTGAAAATAAAACTTAACATTTATTGAAATATTATTTAAGATGAATTCCCATCAAGGGTGAAGTTATGTACAGGTGTCAATCCAATGAGAGGTCACCGTACTTATATGAATCAAAAGTTATCACTAAGCATATATAAATATATATAAATAAATTCCAATATCTCGCTATATATGAGAGTGACCTTCTATTTGATCTAGAGTGACATGAAGTGTACACATGTAGCAACGTTGTGTCATCGAAAACCCTGAGGGAAAAGACAATGATAAACATAAATTGAGAAACATATAATGTTATATATCTCCTGCAGGGATATGATATAGAGTGTACACCCGCGGCAAAATTATTCAAAGAGTAACCCTGAGGAAAAAAAGACAAAATTCTTATATATACATAATGTATGTCTCCTGCAGGGATAATTGCCTACTCCAGAGTCTCGAATTATACGACAATAATCAGCCTCCAATTGTATTCACCTACGGACAATGACTGGCAACATAATTGACTGTTACATATAGAATTTCCCTTGTTGAAAAAGGAAGTTTAAGGATATACACATGAATTGAATATTATCAAACAATTAATCAGAGCCACAGTGAGGTAACAACAGATGAAGAATAAAACCTCTTGCTGAGCTCCGTTGTTATTGGACACGGTATAATTGTGTTTATAATGGTGTATGTATCACGTGTTAGATGAAAGAAGTTCGATCCAGGGGGATGAGAAAAGCGAGTGGCCAATTCTGCTTTCCCCTGTCTTGGGATCAAACAGGGGATGAGAGAGAGGGAGTCGCTTGCCCTGGAGGAAACAACAGTAGTGCTTCTGCTATCTGGGGAATCCGCCGCGTCTATCTCCTGTTACCGCTGGGCATTGCAGGAGAGGTCACCGGCTTCCTCCCAGATGAGAGAGCACTGTGAGGGAAAGAAAAGAAGTTACCTTAGTTAAGGTCCGTGTGCAGTGGGGCTGCTGGAGTGGCGTGTAAAGTGATGCTGCTGGCGCAGTAGGACGCGCATTTCGCCGGGAGGCTTGGTCACCTGATCGTCAGTGTTGACTCAAGCTTCCTGCCTTTTACATTACCTGCATCCAATCATGGAGCTAGGCTAGAGAATGACTGCATCGCTCACCAATAACCTGAATGACTCAGACAACCATTAATAGTAGTGCTAGAGAGAGACAGGGGAGTGTCCCAGAGCTCTCATTACCATATGTAAACAAAACGGATTTCTAAGGATAAAAGCTCTGATTCAATCACATGGATAAGGGAAAAATGAAAAGAACATCATGGATCTATAAAGTGACTATTACAGTCTCAATAGAGCCTGTTAAAATGATAATTAAATTATGTACACATATATATGTTTATATTTGTAAGGACATACTCAGTGATATAATTATACATAAATAGTAATTAATGAAAAATAGAAATAAAAAGTAAAAATAAAAATAAATATAAATATAAAAATTAAAAATAATAGTAATAAAATATGTAAGTATGATTAATTAGTGAAATAAGTGAAATTATAAATAATTACATATATGATTAGAGAAATTATATTATATAGTTATATTATAGACATATTATAAATGTCTGTGAGGAAAAGAGAGATAAAAAAGATATTACTTATATGTTAACATATATATTTATCAGGATCATTAAAAGTGGCTTTGTTATATTATTAACAGAGTGTGAGACAATTATGGTGTGGGAAAAAGAGTGATTCAAAAGGTGGAATAGATGATTATAAAATATATACATATATATATATATATATATATATATATATATATATGATAATAAGTCCTATGTGTTAGGAGGTGTTGATGTGAAGGGTAAAGAAATACAGTGTGTAGCGAACAGCAGATTTATGATGGGTATAAGTGAGTGAATGTGGGCGAACTCATAAATGTGAATATTTAGCAATTATACAAGTGAAAGAATACAATAAAATAAAATAAAAATAAATAAAAATAAATAAATATAATGTATAGAGCAATTTCCCTATAAGATGAGACAAGAAGGGGTGAGATGTGATGAAATAAAATGTGGAATCTAATAAAGCAAGAGAACTGAAAGTAATAACAAAGAAAAATGAATTAATAAAATGATGCACAAAGTACAAAAGAGTAAACATGAATAAAATGACAGAATAATTAAAAATCCAATGTGACAACCACATAATCTCAAAATCCATATGTTCAAAGCATAAAGTTGTGATTATAGAGATAACGAAATACAAAAGTGGAAAATAAAGCGTTTTATTAACATGGTCATAAGGGAAGAGAGTTAAATAGAGAGTTAAGTTGGCTAATAATATTATTCAGCCAAAAAAACAGTATAATTTATATTCTCGTTTAGGCCTCCGGGTATTAGTGTTCCTAAACGGAAAATCCACTCACTTTCTCTTCTCTGGAGGGCTCTGGTTATATCTCCTCCTCTGAGTCCAAGTTTCACCTTCTCTAGACAAAATACTTTGAGATCTTGTGTCCTTCCGGAATGTACGGAATGGAAATGTTTTGCCACTGTGGTAAGTTGTTTCATTTTAATAATATCAGTGGCGGCATTTCGGACATTTCCTATGTGTTCAAGAATTCGGGTCTTCATCATTCTTGATGTCATGCCAACATATTTTTTCTCACATGTACATGTGATACAATAAATAACGTTAGTAGTTTTGCAATTATGAAAGTCTTTAATTCTCATCTCCTGACCGAATTTATCTTTAATCGTTTGGATATTAAGAATATGTGAGCATACTTTGCAGTTGCCACATGGGTAACTGCCTACATTAGAAGAGATTTTTTTGGGTTGTGAGGTAAAATGACTCCTTACCAGTTGGTCTTTGAGATTTGGTGATCTTCGCCAGCTCATATTAACCTTTTCATCTAGGTTTTCGGCTAGGTCACTATCTGATAAAAGAATGTGCCAATGTTTCTGTAGCGTATTTTTAACTTCTTGCCAACTATTACAAAAATCCCCTATAAATCTAATGTTGTTGTTTTTTTCTCTTTGAGATTTATCATTGAAAATAAGGGATTCTCTTGTTGTTCTCGAGACTTCATTTCTTGCTTTTTTTATCAGTCTCTTACTGTACCCCCTATCACTTAGTCTCATGGTAAGGTCTTTACTCTGGATTTCGAATGTTTTTTCATCTGAGCAATTCCTTCTTAGTCTCAAGAATTCCCCTTTGGGGATATTCTTTATAGTTGGTGGGAAGTGAGAACTGTCACTATGTAATAAACTGTTTGTAGAAGTTTCTTTCCTGAAAATCTCAGTATAAATTTTATTATTTTCTCCTCTGAGGATTCTGAGATCTAAGAATGAGATGCTCGTACTGCTGCTTTCATGTGTTAATTTCAAATTGATGTTGTTCTTATTAAGAAGTCCAATGAAACTATCAAGTTGTGTCATTGATCCCTCCCATATCATCAGGATGTCATCTATATAACGCATCCAGATGATTATGTGTTGGGTATGAGATTTATTTACATCTTGGAACACATATTCTCTCTCCCACCATCCTAGGAAATGGTTAGCGTACGTGGGAGCACAGGCCGCTCCCATCGCAGTACCCCTCGTTTGGATGTGGAAATGGTTGTTAAAAATAAAGTAGTTGTGATGTAAAACGAAATCCAGAAGTTCCAAAAGAAATTCTTGGAAGTCCCCTAGTCCTTCCATGGAGAGAAAATATTTCACAGCTTGAATCCCTAGATTGTGAATGATGGACGTATAGAGTGATTCAACATCAAGACTGACGAGAAGATAGTTATCTTCAAGAGTGATATCATGTAATTTCCTCAGAACATCAGTTGTGTCCTTAGTGTAAGATGGAAGACTAAGGACATGATGTCTGAGATGTACGTCAAGAAAGCAACTGGCTTTTTCAAGGAGTCCTCCATTGCCCGACATTATGGGTCTACCAGGTGGATTTAATAAATTTTTGTGAATCTTTGGTAGAAGATAAAATGTCGGGGTTCTAGGATGAGAGACCCATAGGTAATCGTATTCAGATTTAGTTATCGTTCCGTTATAGAAAGCCTTATCTATGATTCTAAGGTATAAGGTTTTGAAATTATCTGTAGGGTCAAATAAGGTGGTATGATAACATGATACGTCTTGGAGTTGCTTATTGGCTTCTTTAAGGTACATACTCAAAGGCCAAATGACGATATTCCCACCTTTATCAGACGGTTTTATTATTACATCATCCCAGTTTTTAATCTCTTCCATAGCTCTCCTAAGTGGCAGATTAAGATTGTCATTCGGTTTACAATATCTCTGTTGTTTGTGGATATTATCAAAATCTTTGGAAACTAGTTTAAGAAAAACACCTACTTCCGGGCATATATTGTCCGAAGGGAAAAAGGTTGAACGTTTCTTACAAACAGGTCTTTTGTTTGTAGGTTCCGTTTCGGTATCTTGGGCCAGTTCTTCAAGAGCAGCAAGTGCCTCGGTATCCAATTGTGAGATGTCTTCCCTATTGGTATTGGTATTGATGTCAGTAGATCTCATTTTGTGAAATTTATTAAGTAAAAGTTTTCTCCCAAATAGTTTCAAGTTGGTTTCCCATTTGAATCTATTGAAATGATGAGTAGGGGAAAAAGAGAGACCTTTACTTAAAATCTGGATTTGATCTTCAGTAAGGATATGTTCTGATAAATTAATGATTTTAAGTTTCGCAGTTGGCATGGCTATCTTTTGCTGGTCCTTGTTGAGTGACGGCTTGGAGATTGATGTTCCCATCTGTTTCTTCCTTTTGCCCCGCCTTGTTTTAGATTTGCGGGGCGTCCACGGGTACCCCTGGTATCCTCTAAAAAAGATGTAAAATGTGAGGGATCGGTATTTCTTTTTATTAGTAAATCTTTTTGGTGTAAGTTGTAGTCACTCAACTCATCTATATCAGAGATGTCTGTTTCTGAAGATGAGGGTGTACGATCCAGGTGTTCCAAATGTTTTCTTCTTTGGGGTTTACTCCAACGGAAGATATTACCTGATGAGAAGTCCCTTTTGTCTCTATTAAATTTGCTCCGTTTTCGTTCAATTATTGTTTTATCATAATCTTCAAGATCTTTTTTGATTTTAGAGAAGGAATTTTGGAAGGTGGGATTTTGTTCCCATTGTTCCAAGACCTGGCCTAGTTTATTAATTTATTTGGTACATTCTTCTAGGATGAGATGGTCATGTTTTATTAATATCCCCAACAACTCCTGGGAGCATTTCAATAAACTGTTCTCCCATTCCTTTCGTAAATTTTCAGTACATAGTTCAAAAGTGGGGAAGAGTTTTGGACGTAAACCCCTTGGGGTGATCTTATTTTTGCAATAATTATCAAGACTAATTAAATCCCAATTTGTCCTCGTTTGTTGCTGTAAAATACGTTTGAGTTTGGACAGGTCCTCTTCCCAACCTGAATTAATTTCTCAATTATTAGACTCTTGAGAGAAGATATTTTATAGATCTTCTAAGCGACATCTATTGTGTAATTCAGTCTTAAGACTGAAACTGGTCATAATACAGAGAAAGTTATTTATACAGATGAAAAAATGTGTATAAAATAGAGTCAATTTGCAGTCAACAAGTTATGAGTGTTGAGGCAGAAATATAGAGTCAAAATTATGAACAAAGAGGGAATTCAAATAGAAGAAAGCAATTGATAAGGTAATTATTTCTAGTATATCAGATTTATTTACTGTGAGGGACTCAGGATCTGAGAGAGACTCAGGAAAAGTACTATATGCAAACCGAGGAATGAGACCGCACTAGTGGTTAAATTTGAGTGACACTTAAAGAGAGTCACTATAACGCAATAACACAAACCAACATAATAGAAATCAAAATAAGATTCTAAAAATATTTATAAGTTGGTGGTGCCTCCCAAAAAAATTTGTGCTAAACACATGTAAAAAACTCCTTTATTGCAAAAAGCAGAAAAAAGGGGAAAAAGACAAATATGTCTTTATGGGAGCACTCTTGTATAAGAATTAAATATGATGTATATAGAAATGAGGTGAAAATAAAACTTAACATTTATTGAAATATTATTTAAGATGAATTCCCATCAAGGGTGAAGTTATGTACAGGTGTCAATCCAATGAGAGGTGACCGTACTTATATGAATCAAAAGTTATCACTAAGCATATATAAATATATATAAATAAATTCCAATATCTCGCTATATATGAGAGTGACCTTGTATTTGATCTAGAGTGACATGAAGTGTACACATGTAGCAACGTTGTGTCATCGAAAACCCTGAGGGAAAGGACAATGATAAACATAAATTGAGAAACATATAATGTTATATATCTCCTGCAGGGATATGATATAGAGTGTACACCCGCGGCAAAATTATTCAAAGAGTAACCCTGAGGAAAAAAGACAAAATTCTTATATATACATAATGTATGTCTCCTGCAGGGATAATTGCCTACTCCAGAGTCTCGAATTATACGACAATAATCAGCCTCCAATTGTATTCACCTACGGACAATGACTGGCAACATAATTGACTGTTACATATAGAATTTCCCTTGTTGAAAAAGGAAATTTAAGGATATACACATGAATTGAATATTATCAAACAATTAATCAGAGCCACAGTGAGGTAACAACAGATGAAGAATAAAACCTCTTGCTGAGCTCCGTTGTTATTGGACACGGTATAATTGTGTTTATAATGGTGTATGTATCACGTGTTAGATGAAAGAAGTTCGATCCAGGGGGATGAGAAAAGCGAGTGGCCAATTCTGCTTTCCCCTGTCTTGGGATCAAACAGGGGATGAGAGAGAGGGAGTCGCTTGCCCTGGAGGAAACAACAGTAGTGCTTCTGCTATCTGGGGAATCCGCCGCGTCTATCTCCTGTTACCACTGGGCATTGCAGGAGAGGTCGCCAGCTTCCTCCCAGATGAGAGAGCACTGTGAGGGAAAGAAAAGAAGTTACCTTAGTTAAGGTCCGTGTGCAGTGGGGCTGCTGGAGTGGCGTGTAAAGTGATGCTGCTGGCGCAGTAGGACGCGCGTTTCGCCGGGAGGCTTGGTCACCTGATCGTCAGTGTTGACTCAAGCTTCCTGCCTTTTACATTACCTGCATCCAATCATGGAGCTAGGCTAGAGAATGACTGCATCGTTCACCAATAACCTGAATGACTCAGACAACCATTAATAGTAGTGCTAGAGAGAGACAGGGGAGTTTCCCAGAGCTCTCATTACCATATGTAAACAAAACGGATTTCTAAGGATAAAAGCTCTGATTCAATCACATGGATAAGGGAAAAATGAAAAGAACATCATTGATCTATAAAGTGACTATTACAGTCTCAATAGAGCCTGTTAAAATGATAATTAAATTATGTACACATATATATGTTTATATTTGTAAGGACATACTCAGTGATATAATTATACATAAATAGTAATTAATGAAAAATAGAAATAAAAATTAAAAATAAAAATAAATATAAATATAAAAATTAAAAATAATAGTAATAAAATATGTAAGTATGATTAATTAGTGAAATAAGTGAAATTATAAATAATTGCATATATGATTAGAGAAATTATATTATATAGTTATATTATAGACATATTATAAATGTCTGTGAGGAAAATAGAGATAAAAAAGATATTACTTATATGTTAACATATATATTTATCAGGATCATTAAAAGTGGCTTTGTTATATTATTAACAGAGTGTGAGACAATTATGGTGTGGGAAAAAGAGTGATTCAAAAGGTGGAATAGATGATTATAAAATATATACATATATATATATATATATATATATGATAATAAGTCCTATGTGTTAGGAGGTGTTGATGTGAAGGGTAAAGAAATACAGTGTGTAGCGAACAGCAGATTTATGATGGGTATAAGTGAGTGAATGTGGGCGAACTCATAAATGTGAATATTTAGGAATTATACAAGTGAAAGAATACAATAAAATAAAATAAAAATAAATAAAAATAAATAAATATAATGTATAGAGCAATTACCCTATAAGATGAGACAAGAAGGGGTGAGATGTGATGAAATAAAATGTGGAAACTAATAAAGCAAGAGAACTGAAAGTAATAACAAAGAAAAATGAATTAATAAAATGATGCACAAAGTACAAAAGAGTAAACATGAATAAAATGACAGAATAATTAAAAATCCAATGTGACAACCACATAATCTCAAAATCCATATGTTCAAAGCATAAAGTTGTGATTATAGAGATAACGAAATACAAAAGTGGAAAATAAAGCGTTTTATTAACATGGTCATAAGGGAAGAGAGTTAAATAGAGAGTTAAGTTGGCTAATAATATTATTCAGCCAAAAAAACAGTATAATTTATATTCTCGTTTAGGCCTCCGGGTATTAGTGTTCCTAAACGGAAAATCCACTCACTTTCTCTTCTCTGGAGGGCTCTGGTTATATCTCCTCCTCTGAGTCCAAGTTTCACCTTCTCTAGACAAAATACTTTGAGATCTTGTGTCCTTCCGGAATGTACGGAATGGAAATGTTTTGCCACTGTGGTAAGTTGTTTCTTTTTAATAATATCAGTGGCGGCATTTCGGACATTTCCTATGTGTTCAAGAATTCGGGTCTTCATCATTCTTGATGTCATGCCAACATATTTTTTCTCACATGTACATGTGATACAATAAATAACGTTAGTAGTTTTGCAATTATGAAAGTCTTTAATTCTCATCTCCTGACCGAATTTATCTTTAATCGTTTGGATATTAAGAATATGTGAGCATACTTTGCAGTTGCCACATGGGTAACTGCCTACATTAGAAGAGATTTTTTTGGGTTGTGAGGTAAAATGACTCCTTACCAGTTGGTCTTTGAGATTTGGTGATCTTCGCCAGCTCATATTAACCTTTTCATCTAGGTTTTCGGCTAGGTCACTATCTGATAAAAGAATGTGCCAATGTTACTGTAGCGTATTTTTAACTTCTTGCCAACTATTACAAAAATCCCCTATAAATCTAATGTTGTTGTTTTTTTCTCTTTGAGATTTATCATTGAAAATAAGGGATTCTCTTGTTGTTCTCGAGACTTCATTTCTTGCTTTTTTTATCAGTCTCTTACTGTACCCCCTATCACTTAGTCTCATGGTAAGGTCTTTACTCTGGATTTCGAATGTTTTTTCATCTGAGCAATTCCTTCTTAGTCTCAAGAATTCCCCTTTGGGGATATTCTTTATAGTTGGTGGGAAGTGAGAACTGTCACTATGTAATAAACTGTTTGTAGAAGTTTCTTTCCTGAAAATCTCAGTATAAATTTTATTATTTTCTCCTCTGAGGATTCTGAGATCTAAGAATGAGATGCTCGTACTGCTGCTTTCATGTGTTAATTTCAAATTGATGTTGTTCTTATTAAGAAGTCCAATGAAACTATCAAGTTGTGTCATTGATCCCTCCCATATCATCAGGATGTCATCTATATAACGCATCCAGATGATTATGTGTTGGGTATGAGATTCATTTACATCTTGGAACACATATTCTCTCTCCCACCATCCTAGGAAAAGGTTAGCGTACGTGGGAGCACAGGCCGCTCCCATCGCAGTACCCCTCGTTTGGATGTGGAAATGGTTGTTAAAAATAAAGTAGTTGTGATGTAAAACGAAATCCAGAAGTTCCAAAAGAAATTCTTGGAAGTCCCCTAGTCCTTCCATGGAGAGAAAATATTTCACAGCTTGAATCCCTAGATTGTGAATGATGGACGTATAGAGTGATTCAACATCAAGACTGACGAGAAGATAGTTATCTTCAAGAGTGATATCATGTAATTTCCTCAGAACATCAGTTGTGTCCTTAGTGTAAGATGGAAGACTAAGGACATGATGTCTGAGATGTACGTCAAGAAAGCAACTGGCTTTTTCAAGGAGTCCTCCATTGCCCGACATTATGGGTCTACCAGGTGGATTTAATAAATTTTTGTGAATCTTTGGTAGAAGATAAAATGTCGGGGTTCTAGGATGAGAGACCCATAGGTAATCGTATTCAGATTTAGTTATCGTTCCGTTATAGAAAGCCTTATCTATGATTCTAAGGTATAAGGTTTTGAAATTATCTGTAGGGTCAAATAAGGTGGTATGATAACATGATACGTCTTGGAGTTGCTTATTGGCTTCTTTAAGGTACATACTCAAAGGCCAAATGACGATATTCCCACCTTTATCAGACGGTTTTATTATTACATCATCCCAGTTTTTAATCTCTTCCATAGCTCTCCTAAGTGGCAGATTAAGATTGTCATTCGGTTTACAATATCTCTGTTGTTTGTGGATATTATCAAAATCTTTGGAAACTAGTTTTAGAAAAACACCTACTTCCGGGCATATATTGTCCGAAGGGAAAAAGGTTGAACGTTTCTTACAAACAGGTCTTTTGTTTGTAGGTTCCGTTTCGGTATCTTGGGCCAGTTCTTCAAGAGATTTTGAGATTATGTGGTTGTCACATTGGATTTTTAATTATTCTGTCATTTTATTCATGTTTACTCTTTTGTACTTTGTGCATCATTTTATTAATTCATTTTTCTTTGTTATTACTTTCAGTTCTCTTGCTTTATTAGTTTCCACATTTTATTTCATCACATCTCACCCCTTCTTGTCTCATCTTATAGGGTAATTGCTCTATACATTATATTTATTTATTTTTATTTATTTTTATTTTATTTTATTGTATTCTTTCACTTGTATAATTCCTAAATATTCACATTTATGAGTTCGCCCACATTCACTCACTTATACCCATCATAAATCTGCTGTTCACTACACACTGTATTTCTTTACCCTTCACATCAACACCTCCTAACACATAGGACTTATTATCATATATATATATATATATATGTATATATTTTATAATCATCTATTCCACCTTTTGAATCACTCTTTTTCCCACACCATAATTGTCTCACACTCTGTTAATAATATAACAAAGCCACTTTTAATGATCCTGATAAATATATATGTTAACATATAAGTAATATCTTTTTTATCTCTCTTTTCCTCACAGACATTTATAATATGTCTATAATATAACTATATAATATAATTTCTCTAATCATATATGTAATTATTTATAATTTCACTTATTTCACTAATTAATCATACTTACATATTTTATTACTATTATTTTTAATTTTTATATTTATATTTATTTTTATTTTTAATTTTTATTTCTATTTTTCATTAATTACTATTTATGTATAATTATATCACTGAGTATGTCCTTACAAATATAAACATATATATGTGTACATAATTTAATTATCATTTTAACAGGCTCTATTGAGACTGTAATAGTCACTTTATAGATCCATGATGTTCTTTTCATTTTTCCCTTATCCATGTGATTGAATCAGAGCTTTTATCCTTAGAAATCCGTTTTGTTTACATATGGTAATGAGAGCTCTGGGAAACTCCCCTGTCTCTCTCTAGCACTACTATTAATGGTTGTCTGAGTCATTCAGGTTATTGGTGAACGATGCAGTCATTCTCTAGCCTAGCTCCATGATTGGATGCAGGTATTGTAAAAGGCAGGAAGCTTGAGTCAACACTGATGATCAGGTGACCAAGCCTCCCGGCGAAACGCGCGTCCTACTGCGCCAGCAGCATCACTTTACACGCCACTCCAGCAGCCCCACTGCACACGGACCTTAACTAAGGTAACTTCTTTTCTTTCCCTCACAGTGCTCTCTCATCTGGGAGGAAGCCGGTGACCTCTCCTGCAATGCCCAGCGGTAACAGGAGATAGACGCGGCGGATTCCCCAGATAGCAGAAGCACTACTGTTGTTTCCTCCAGGGCAAGCGACTCCCTCTCTCTCATCCCCTGTTTGATCCCAAGACAGGGGAAAGCAGAATTGGCCACTCGCTTTTCTCATCCCCCTGGATCGAACTTCTTTCATCTAACACGTGATACATACACCATTATAAACACAATTATACCGTGTCCAATAACAATGGAGCTCAGCAAGAGGTTTTATTCTTCATCTGTTGTTACCTCACTGTGGCTCTGATTAATTGTTTGATAATATTCAATTCATGTGTATATCCTTAAACTTCCTTTTTCAACAAGGGAAATTCTATATGTAACAGTCAATTATGTTGCCAGTCATTGTCCGTAGGTGAATACAATTGGAGGCTGATTATTGTTGTATAATTCGAGACTCTGGAGTAGGCAATTATCCCTGCAGGAGACATACATTATGTATATATAAGAATTTTGTCTTTTTTCCTCAGGGTTACTCTTTGAATAATTTTGCCGCGGGTGTACACTCTATATCATATCCCTGCAGGAGATATATAACATTATATGTTTCTCAATTTATGTTTATCATTGTCTTTTCCCTCAGGGTTTTCGATGACACAACGTTGCTACATGTGTACACTTCATGTCACTCTAGATCAAATACAAGGTCACTCTCATATATAGCGAGATATTGGAATTTATTTATATATATTTATATATGCTTAGTGATAACTTTTGATTCATATAAGTACGGTGACCTCTCATTGGATTGACACCTGTACATAACTTCACCCTTGATGGGAATTCATCTTAAATAATATTTCAATAAATGTTAAGTTTTATTTTCACCTCATTTCTATATACATCATATTTAATTCTTATACAAGAGTGCTCCCATAAAGACATATTTGTCTTTTTCCCCTTTTTTCTGCTTTTTGCAATAAAGGAGTTTTTTACACGCAACCCAGACTATGCAAATCCAGAGGGGGCGGAAACGGGGGAAGAGCAAGATGCTACAATATATGAGTGCACCTGTTACCAATTAAGGAAGTTTGTATCCCTAAAGTCATCATCTTACCCCTAGCGGAAGACTCAATATAGGGTACAAACATGAACAAGACAAAGAGACTTTTCTTTACAGTGATGAGAGCTATCAGTATCTATGGAATTTTATGGCAGAGGCTGATTAGCGCTGAATAAGTTAATTAACTGATACAGCATATCATTTTCCACTGACATATCGTCATGTAAAGCGTATTTGGTTAGATTAACAACTGCGTTTAAAAATAATTGTTATAACACCATAAAAATGTATCATTTATGTGATTCCTTAATGAGAACGTGCTGTCATCAGGTGCAGATGGTATCTTACAGAAAAGCTGCAGGGAGGGTGAATAACTATATACTGAAGAAACTGTTATAATGGTGAAATACTGTAATATAACTAGTGATCACTTAATTAAACAGTTAATAAGTGATGAAACAGGTTTCCCAGCGTATTACACATTACTCACGTCCACAGCATAATGAGAGTTCTGCTGCAGAAATAAAGGTTCTTCATAAAGGACTGGGGTTTGTCCCAAACTATCAAGGTAATTTACTTTAATAACTGTATAGTACAAGCAAAATTGGTTGATTTCTGTAGGGATAGAGTATTAGATGAGAAATATATTTTAATACCCAACTGAGTCAGAATGCAGCAGCTGCATACAGGCACAAATTAAAGCTCATTTAATTCTATAATTAAGAGTTTTTGTATATGACAATGCTAAATGCAGTGGTTCAAAACTTTATTGTATGGATTGGAAATATATAGCAAAAATGAGAATACAATGATATAATATACAAATGTATAGTGTCACGCAAAAATATATTAGGCTAATTAACTTCCTTGGAATCTGAACACGCCCAAACTTCCGGGATCCAAGGCTATCCAAGCCACAGCTCGGATCCCCCTGTCTGCCTCGGGATCCCTACCCGAGCCAAAAACATCAAGATCCCGCTGTCGAATCTTGCGGTTTTGGCTCGGGCGCCAATTTCAAAAGTCCCATTGAAGTCAATGGGCTGACCGCTGATTGGCTGAGAGAGCATCTGTCATGGCTGTCAGCCAATCAGCGCTTCCCCGTAGACTTTAATGGGGCAAACGGATGCAAGATGGCAGCCCCCACTGCACCGCGGACACCACTACCCGCAGTACCAACCCCACCAGCACCCCCCGTAGTGCCGACACTGCCACAACCCAGCACTGCTGACACTGCCAGTAACCCCGCACTGAGGAAACTGCCGGCACCCCTGAACTGCCAGCACTCCTGCACTGCCGACACTGCTGACACCTCCGCACTGAGAACGCTGCTGGGACCACCACACTGAGAACACTGTTTGCACTGCCATCATTGCCAGCACACCTGCACTGAGGACACCACTGCCACCCCCAAACTGCTGCCACCACCAGCACCCTGAACAGCCAATGCCACAGCACTCCCACACTGAGGACACCGCTGTGCACAGCCGACACCACTGGCACTGAGGACAAAGCCGGCACCCTCTGTCACATTTAATGCACTGTAAATACTTAAATAAAATTAAAAAGAAGAAAAGAGGATGAGTTACTTTGAATAGAAATGAAGATAAAAAAAAATAAATAAATAAAATAAAATCAAACAACAAAAACGAAATGTGGCTAGTGCAAAATTAAATGAAATTGATAAAGTACCAGTGATATTTAAGCATAAATGTTTACACTCCTTTTGTGGGAATGATAGGTGCCCGCTGCTTTGGTGCAGTGCAAACGGGTAACTGTCCCTATCTTACCCTAAAAGCGGCGTTTGTCCTTTGTTGCTGGTGAACATGTGCTGCTTGATGCTGTACTCGCTCCCACTCTGCGGTCAGCGGACTGTACCCAGTCTGTTAGCGGGGGTTGCAGCTCAGCGTGCAGCGATCTCCGCTGTGCCTCCGGCAATCTTTCTGGCCTCTGGCTCTATTGATGAAAGGTGGCTGGTGGCTTGTGTAGTGGTCTGTTATGGATGCAGGGGGAGACACCCCCCTCCCACTGGAATGTACATGTAACCCAAGTAACTCTGTATGCCTGCTTGTATACCCCACAGGAAACCATAGTCAGCTGAATGGCATGTGACATCACAAATGACTATGAGGGGTTAACAGTGACTGGTTTTATTGCCCAGATATGCTAAATCCCCTTGTTAATGCGAAAGGGGTCTGTGACAGACTTCTGGGCACCAGAATCCTCACCTCTGGAGTGAGGGAAGACCTCACCACTAACTGTACATACTGTAGCATTCAAATCACCCAATAGCAGGGCTCAGGGGTGTCACCTCATGGTGAGAAAATCAGAGGTTTTAAAATAGCAAACTGAGGGTTTTTCAGAGAGTTCTGAGTCTGGAGCTGTGTTGAGTTCATAGCAGGAGTGCTAGGACTTAGGCAGAGTTTGGTACAGGAGTTGGGAGATCCTGCTAGCCTGCTGTCTATGGACCCTGCTTTCCCTGAGATGCGTGGAATCACACAGCAGCCTCTCTTAAGCATAACGTTCCCCAGCCTAGGAGGGAAAGTGTGATGCAGTAACTGTTCCCATATACTAGGGGGCCTCTGTTTTAGTAATAAGATGGGATCCCCAAAGTTTAGCTAGTACTACTGGCAATTTCTGTATATATACTGTATAACAGTTTGTAGTTGCTGTTTTTACATGACTATAGTGTGTGTGTAAAATAAAGGTAACATTGTACCTTTGCTATTGTGTCTTTCCTGTGCAATTTAAAGGGACTCATAAAGGTACTGGGGTAATGTGCAAGGTGGTGAGCAGCGATAGGGCAAAACAACACACACATAAACCCGGTATCCTCACAGGAGCGGCATACTATATAAAACTATATAAACATGAATGAATGATTAAAATGTATGCAAACATTATAGGCAGCATATAATACAGCTGTGGTAAAGAACAGGGGACAAGGATGCAGTTGTAAACAGGATAGGAACAAAGAAGATAACAGGAAGAAGGAGGGCCCTGCCTGTGAAAGCTTCCAATCTGATTGGAATGGATATCCAGCATTGTCAATAATATACCTATATACCAGTACATATCCATTTGTAAATTAGCTTTGCTAAATGATGTTGACTCAATACTGATGTTTGTTAAAGTACAATATTGTACAACATCCCCTACAATATCAAGGAGCTTGATATTTATAAACCAATGATAATCCTCAAGAGTACACATACAGCTGCATTATCTTGAGGATACATGAAATTCTGCATCATCAGGTTCTGAAGACTTATCTCTTCTTTTTTGAGAAGGATATTACTATCATTAATGTTATTATTTATATGGTACCACGGAAAATCACATTGGTATAAACAGACGATACAATATAAAAAGTACACACCAATGTAACAACTCCTTACCTCTATTATGGGTATGTAGGCAACAGGGTCACTATAAACTTGCCACTGAGTGCTTCTTGTGTATATCACGTATCTCAGCGGTGCCTGCACCGCAGTCTTGGTCAGCTCTGGAAAACCCCTATGATTTATTATATATGTTTGATGGACAGTGTTCCTTCCCAATTAACCAATGCAAGAACAGTCAAATACATTTCACTAATAACCATTAGATAAATGATTCACCATAAGAAACAAAAAATGGGTTCCCAATAAATGGCCACGAATAAACTACCCTGAGATGCGTCGCACCCGGAAACGTCACCACATTCCTAACTGTACATGTAAATATAGAACAGGGATGGAAGCAAACCAAGGTGCTAGAATTAATACAATAATATTGAAATACTGTATACAATACGTCCCTTTTATCGGAATTGGTTAACCATCTTAGTCGTAATTACTTTCTTCACTTTCTTTTCTTAAAATCTTCTTTCCCTCATGTTCAACCGATTTGAATAGAGAAAAAATAAAGACAAGAACAAACAATGTGTAGAAATGTCTTAAAATCACAATAACAATTCCCCCATCCACACTTCATAACATTGGAGTAAAAGGTGGCATTTGAAGAGGGAAGGCGTGTCCAGGCATTGTATTCCGTAGTATCTAGTATATCAATGATTCTTTAAAATGTACATTTCAAATAACCAGAGATAATTATCGCACACATGAATCACAATGGAGGGTAAACGTACCCCACTCACTATTAGTGCAGGGATAGATTAAGCATATAAAGGTTTCTTTCACATACAAAAAATTTGTGGGGATTAACACATGTACCCCCACTCACGGTGGTTAAGATGGTGAAACTCCTATAACAGTGTCTGTAATAGGCAGGTCCTGGCAATGTCTTTATAAGACTTCCTCACACATTCAAAAGATCTGATTCCCATGGTTTTTTTTATTATTATTTTTAATGCCTGAATTGGTCAGTACACAGCGGCCCATCTCTTCTCTGCGGAGCACCTCACTCCTCAGCTGCACATCTTACCTTGTCATCCTTTGCTGCGCCATCTTTCCAGTGATATTCGGGAAGCTGGCACATATGCCCAAGAGTGCGGGGTTGCCGACTTTCTGGCGCCCCTTCTTGGAGGGGGCAGCCAGATCGGCATTGTAGGAGGGCATGGCCGGCAAAAGGGTGAAGCGGGGGTGTCATTTTGGCCCCGCCCCCACTACAGAATGCTGAGATTACCATAATTGTGAAGCAGGGGGCGGGGCCAAAATGATGCAATTCAGTGTGAATCATGTCACCGTCCTCCTGCTGCGGGGGATTCTCTTGTAATCGTGGGGGTGGCCGGAGTCCGCTGGTAGGCTAGCCTGACTTTCCGGAGGGCCGGGAACGGCACCAGATTTTCGTGAGGCTCCCGGCCGAATCGAGAGGGTAGGCAAGTATGCAAGAGAGTAAAGGCTCTGGCACAATGTCAGTATCTTTGCTTTCAATGTGTGGCTCCATCTTCCCTAAGATGTCACTGAGAAGATGGCGCCACAAAGGGGAGCTGGGGACAGCCTGTCAGCCACAGTTGGGCCGGACGCACCGCTTTCAAACTATTCATCTCAGCGGGTGCCAAGCACTTCATTTGATTCTTTCCTGGAGCAGCAGGGGAAATTTGGGCTCTAGAAGCTGCGCCCGTGATGCGGGCATATGATGGGTGGTCACAGCGGTACCCTCTGGGACTTTTTGTTACAGCAATGGAGGAGAGGCCACTACAGGGCTTGCGCCTCCATTGTCTATGATGGTTCTGACCCTGATCTCTGATTCCAGTATATTCTATCCAGTAACTCAGCATTTTTTGGTTTATTAACAGCCATTTATATAGAACAGACATACACTAGGGTTCATTTTTATGCCATAAGCTAATTAACCGAACCATTATGTTTGTGGAGTGTAGGTTAAGGGCCTGATTCAGCTTGGTTCGCAGTTGCTAATATGCATGCAATTGGCCGATAGTTGCGTTCTGCGTATGCATTGCAGAACGTGTGCACGAGGCGGCCACTGCGATCAGGAATGCGATCACAGAGGCTTTGCAGACACCTCTCAGATTGATTGTCAGGAAGTGTCATTTGAGGGTGGTGACGGCGAGGTGGTCAGCCAAACGCAAGCATGCCAGTGCATTCGCATAAATTAGTTACTGCGATGCCATATGCAGTGTGTGGCCTCATAGCGTGCGTGGCTGTTAGCACTTTCTGAATAAGGTCAGGGCTTGTGCAAGTGTGCATATGGGTCTGATGGATCTCGATTGTACTGATGGTTTCGCTATTCGTCTAAGTATTACGGATGTGCGTATGGTAAAGTGGGCGTCGTCATGTGGTGCTGAGATTGCATTGCAATCACAGTGGTTTGGCTTGCTATCGCAGTAAAACTGGGTGCGTATGCAGTATTGCGTTCCATTGTGAATCAGGCCCTAAAACCACTACACCTGTAGGAAACCCAGACAAATACAGGGGGAACATACAAACTCTCCACAGATAGGACCTGACCAACTGCACGATCATAGGTCCTGATTCAGAGCCAAACGCTATTTGCGGTCGTTCGTTCAGAAAAAAGGGGTGGCTATTCAAATGAACCATTCGCTCTTTGTGGTCTGTTCACGCCTCTATGTCTGAACGAGCGAACAAAACTTGAGGTCGTTTTTGGAAAACTATGCCCCGTGGCCGCTCGCATCCTACGTCATGTCCGCTATTTATTAGATTAATGGAGTACATCGACCAGCGTATGAACTGCTCGCTATTCTTGTGGTTGGTTTTTCCTACCGCAATCATGCAAGCAGTTCTGGCTATAAAATAACCCAGTGACGTGGTCAGTGACGCTGCTGTATTAATTATGCACACCCATAAAACGCCCGTTTTGACCTTTAAGCACGCCTGCGTTCTGATCTCCACTCCCCATTTTCAAGCACCTTCCCCTGTTACCACCCACATACGCCTCCTCCTGTCACTCATATTAGCAGGCATTCGCTATTTAGCGAACAAACGATTTTCGGCCGCACTGACTGGTTCGCGCATGCGTATTACGATCCGTATGCATGCGCAGTTGGGCAAACATCGCTCGGAACGAACGAGCGGCCGGTTAAGAGCGGCTCTGAATCAGGCCCATAGAACCTAGCTGACATTACACAAATACAAAGTAAAAATAAAACAGGGTTAGAGTCCATTTACAATTTTGTAACTAGGAATTGCAATTTTCTAAAATAAAATTGCACCGATCATTAGCAGTGGCATTGATAGACTGTGTGAAGGGACACAAATAGAAAAAGTAACAACATTTTGGTAATTTAGGCCCTGATTCAGACCCACTCGCAAGTGGGCGTACGCACGTTCGGCGTACGTTAAAAAATATTTAAATTCAAGCACTCGCTCGTATTTTCGTACGCAGCTAAAATTCCGCCCCAAACTCAGGCGACCCCTCCTCTGACTAACGAGCATGCCAAATAGCGAGCGTACATCCCCGAAATGGCTTGAAGGGAACGCACGCACAAGTACAAACCGGAAGTGGGACTGTCAGATTCCGATTACCTGCTCGTTTTTTCTGCCTACCTCCCTCAATCGTATCATGCCAATCAATATATCAATTAGCTTAATTGTGTTTTTTTTTCATCACAATGCAATAAACTTTAATCTTGTCCGTGTTTGTATTTGCTCGCAGAATACGTACTGCTGAAACCTTCGCTTTTATTGTTCAAAAGACATGTTAGCCCCAATTAAACAATTGTTCTATTTGTTTGTCTCCCCACAATTTTTCTGTGGTTCATTTCTTTATTTAAATTAGCTTACGCATGTCACTGCATCAAGCCTATCATAACTCTCAAGAGATTTGTGGCCCTGTCGAACACATGACTCATACACTGTCAAAAAAACACCATTGCCATCATGAGATCCGCCGCATTCACCAGGCGCGAACTGCTGGTGCTGACGGAGGTGATGGACAGGCGGATCACCAGTCAGCCTCCACCCATCTCCAATAGGCGCAAGCGTTCCGCATATGCGGAGGTACGTCGACGCCTGCGCTCCTTCGGCTCACGCCGACATATTGGCCAGCTGGAGCGCAGGTGGTCGGACCTGCACCGGCGGACGCCCCGCTTGCTGGCATGCTTTCGCATGCAGATTGCGGAAAGTAAGTGTTCTGGACTGTGGTTTTCAAGTTTATCTTGTGGGCCTTAACTGCGTGTGCATGTTTTCATGTCTGTCCTATTGAGTCATTGTAGTCATATCTGCATGTGCATGTTTTCATGTCTGTCCTATAGAGTCATTGTAGTCATATCTGCATGTGCATGTTTTCATGTCTGTCCTATTGCGTTTTTTTTTTTTTTTTTTAGGTTTCCTGTTGAAACTAACCACAATATTTTTGTCATTTTTTAGGGGCACAGCAAACACTACGGCGGCATCGCCACACAAGACGCCGGTCCCGGCCCCTCTCTCCAACCCCCAATTCCTCTATTACCCCCTCCTCCCCAGACCCTGTGGCCGAAATTTCCGGCCTACTTCCCCTCCAGCCCAATTCCCCCTCTCCTCCATCCGTCCCTCCTCCAAATACCCCCTCCCAGGATCCTGAAAACACCTTGCCCCTCGGGTTGGGGAATGTAGCCACCTCCGAGGTGGTCCAGGGAGTGGCTTCTAGCTCTGTCATTTTGGAGAACGGTATGTTTTTAAAGTTTATTTTGGACACCACAAACTGTTTGTATGTAATCATGTGTCGTCCCCATTTTTTTAGACTTTTTGTCGCCTTAGGGTATTTTTGGGGGTTGTCTTTACCTGTTCCTGCTGATGTCACCATACACATATCACACCTGTGTGCCTTTTTTTAGGGCCCTTGTATTTTTGCCCTTAGACATTTTGGGGTGCTGGGTTTTATCCGTGTAATGTTTTTTTGGCCCACAAGCTTGTAAGTTTTGGTTTGCTTGTTTTGTGTTTTTTTACAATGTTGCTTCATTATCGATTTATTAATCCCCAAACTTTTGTCACCCACAGAGGAACAGAGGCGTTGGGAAGAGATCGTTAATTGTGTGGGCCGTATGCGGGAGCAGGTCACCGGGCTGATGCAGGCCCTTGACCATCTGTTGGTCCTCCTTAGGAATAATTTTTTTTTATTATTTTTTTAAAAATTGTTTCTTAATAAATCAGTTTTAAATCAAGCTCTATCTCATGCGTTTGGAGTAAATCCAAGATTCTTTACACTGACATAAGTAGACTCTTCAAGCAAGGTTTGCCACAGAATCTCAATACAGATTGTGTGTTGTATTTTGAATGCAAACAGGCACAAGAAACACCTCCCAGTACCAATGTCATTTTCCTTTTTTGTGGTGGTCAACATGATAGTTTACACCATTTTTCAGGTTCCTATTTGGTGGCCAAACTGCTTCGGACAATCTTACGAAGGCAACTGATTGTACACGATTCCTTGTTGTGTTGGTTAGTACCCCGAAAACATATTACATTTTAGCTCCACTTGCTTCATTACTGGGTTACCCCTTAGGTAAAATTAACATTTGGGAGTTTGTTTACACTTGCTTCTAACGTGCCCAAAAAGGAAACAAATTACACTCTCCAAATATTTATTCACAATAGAAATCAAAATACAAAGTGGTCACTCACAAACAAAACACACAGTGATAATCAGAAATACACCACATACCAAAAACACTAAACAAACACACAACAAATCAAGAACTGGTTGACGAAGGTCCATGCCCACATGATTTCAAAAATATGGCGTTGCAATATTGGTGTCAGAATATATTCCCAAAGTTTCAACAGAAAGGTTTTTGAAGGGTAGCAGGAAGTAGTCATCGTGGGAGTGCCAAAGATTATGCAAACAAACAGAAGATGGTGCAAGAATTAATATAAAAAAGATGAACGTTAAAAAACCGTATCACATTGGGTATACACACTGTTGTTTGATCAATAATTACCTAAAATATCGGGCCACCACATCATCGCGTATGGCCCCCCCACATACTGACCTCCGACCAACCTCGGGGGGGCCATCCTCAGGAAACCATATCCAGCAAATACATGAGCTCGCCACCAGAGCAGTGGAGGCATCTGAATCGGCCTTTTAAAAGGCCGATACAGCGCTCCACCACTTGCCTGGTGGCTGTAAGTGCGGTATTAAACTCACTTTGTGGACCTGGTGTGGGAGCCAAATAAGGAGTGAGCAGCCAGGGCATGCAAGGGTATCCACTGTCTCCTGTGAAAAAGAATAGACAACATCAGGATCACTGTGTATCAAGCTTAACATTGTTATGTACTAAAGGTCTCCACTTACCCAGAAGCCACGCATCACCAGCTTGTAGGTTGGTTAATTTGTGCAATATCCCTGATTGCCGGATGACGAAGGAGTCATGTGCACTTCCTGGTAATTTTGCATTCAGGGACAGGATCTGGAGGGAGGCATCACATACCACCATTACATTCAGGGAGTGATAGTGTTTCCTGTTTCGAAATATGGCCTCCAGCCGTGCTGGAGGCTGAAGTGGTATGTGAGTACCATCCACAACCCCTATGATGTGTGGGAAGCCAGCTATTTGGTAAAAATTGGCCTTGGCCACACTAAGGGCACCCATATCCAAAGGCATTTGAATAAAATGATGGAGGTGCTTGAAAAGTGCCTCCATCACTGCCCTCAGGATCCGGGAAAAGCAGGATTGTGAGATGCCCGCCACTATTCCCACCGTTGTTTGAAACGATCCTGAGGCACAGAAATGTAACACCGCCATAAATTGCGTAAGTGGTGGTATTGCTGTAGGACTGTCAATTTGCCGCTCAAGATCACTCTCTATTAATGAGAGAGTGTCTATGATGATTTTGGGAGGAAGACAGTAGCGTCTTAAAACCTCATCATCGGGCATTCCAAAAAGTGTGACACGTGTTCGAAATATCTGGGGCCTTGCACGCCTACGATGCCTACGCCTGGGACGAGATTGAGGTTGGTCGGCTTCCGGGAGCATGGCCAGAACAATCCGCCCAAGATCAACCTGAAATGGCAAGATTGGAATGTAAGGCTTTGGACCCACCACAAAAGAAAATTAAAAACAACTTAGCTTGATGATACCATCCATTGCTGCTTACATGCCGGGGTATTGTCATGATACGTCCAAACTGAAATTAATCACCAAAATAATTTGACAAATTTCACTCTGTGCATTTTTGTTTCTAAATTTTGTGCTAGACAAAACTTAAAATATGCGAAACACACATTTGGCAAAAGAGCAAAACGACATTGCACACAGTACATCAAAATGGGTTGAAATGTTTGGCAAAAAAGCAAAAGGGCAACCACAAAAATTTTTACAGGATTAATAAGCATTTAAAAATGCGCTAATTAGTTCGCAAATACAAGTCACAATAGAAAGTAGTAAAAATGCGCTAATTAGTTCGCAAATACAAGTCACAATAGTAAGTAGTAAAAATGCGCTAATTAGTTTGCAAATACAAGTCACAATAGTAAGTAGTAAAAATGCGCTAATTAGTTTGCAAATACAAGTCACAATAGTAAGTAGTAAAAATGCGCTAATTAGTTCGCAAATACAAGTCACAATAGTAAGTAGTAAAAATGCGCTAATTAGTTCGCAAATACAAGTCACTATACAAACTGAGAAAAATGCGCTAATTAGTTCACAAATACAAGATAAAAAATGGACTTACCAAGAGCAAATATATAAGAGTCCAAATCAAAAGGTCTTTGGGTCCGAAATTAATAAAAAGCTAAAATATATGAAATTATGGATCCAAAAATTAAAAACAATAAGAAACACAATGAGACAACAATTGATCAAAAATTAGACTTCACAAAACTTACCAAATCAAGAAACGAGGCCAAATAAATAAAAACAAAAAAAGAGAACGGAAAATAAAAACGCAAATCTAGCAAACAAAATAAACTCCAAACGCCAACTCCTTTATCCGCAAACAAGAAACTCCAGCCAAGGTAACCTCCAACAATCCAAAAACGCCACCTCGACTCGAGACACACCAAGCCATAAATAGTGTTTCGTTTCCTGCACAAATTAAGGAGGGATCATAGGAACGCACAATCAATGATGCGGCCTCAAAATAAGGACGCATGTATAAATACGTCACGAAAACACATTAAAATTCTGGTGTATTTCTTGTTTGGACCACAGACATGGCGACTGACCAGGGAAACAATGCCCTAGAGTCAGGCGGTAAGTCTTTCATGCATTTTGTATCAATGATTAATTTGAAACATAAGATTGGGCAAGTTGTGAATTTGTGAAATCTGAATATTTACACAAATAGGTGAGGAGGATGACATGGAAGAGGCTGCAGGGCCAAGTATTCCGGCCAAAGCTGCCAAAAAAAAAAAGGCAGCCACATTTCACAAGAAAGGAGATGGAGGTTTTGATACAGAAGTGTGTGGACATCCTGCCACAGGCAGACAGGAATATGAGTCTAAGCCAGAAGGGGAGAATGTGGGAAGAGGTAGCCGTTGCTGTCAATAGGGTGGGTGATTATGTCCGTCTAGCCCGGGATGTCAAACGGCGGTAAGTAAACACTTGCCCCCCTAAAAACAAACACCATTTTAAACAAAAGGATAATGGCTTCCATTTTTTCCCACAGATGGGGCGACTTCAAATATCGCCTAAAGCAAAAACTCGCGGACAGGGCTAGGCATGCAAGGGGGACAGGTGGGGGTCCCACCCCTGTGTCATTGGAGTTGACGGATTTAGAAGAGCTGGCACAGGGGTGTGTGCAGCCTGTGGAGGTGTTTGGCGTGTCCAACATGGATACGGACATGCCAGACTTTGCGGCTCCTCATGTTGTCCCAGGTAAATCTATTGATGTCACCAACTCTGAAATGTTATTGTGCCAATATGTAGATTCTAATGTGAGTCTTTTCTCTTTTTTCCTAACAGAGACACAGGCGGATGAGTCTGCTCCAGAGGGGAGCCTTGGCCGCCAAATTTCTGCTGGCTCGGCAGGGGAGGAACCAGTACATCCGGCTGAGGACCCTGCAGAAGCCAGTCCAGGGCAATCCCCCTCGCAGGCAGTGGCCCTCCTCACAGAACTCAATTTCAAATCGGATTTCCATACGGAGATTCTGCAGAGGATGGACGCCAGTCTGCTATGGGTGGCTGAGGCCCTGGAGCAAAATGCTGCGGCCAACGTGACCATTGGTCAGGCCCTGGCGGAAAATACCAGGGCCAACATCCGCATCGCCAATGCCCTGGAGCAGCTCGTTCGCCAGCACATGGTGGAGCCGACCTCCCTTCCTGCCGGAACATCAGGATCCTCCACCTCTGGCACAACATCAGCCAATCCTCCAAATGTGCCTAGCCCTGTGCTTAATGCAGAGGCCACAACATCTGCCTCTGGACAGGCCAGCCCGATGACATCCCGGACCCGGTCTGGCACCCTCCCTCCCCCATCCAAACGGGTGAAAAAACGGTGACAGCAATGGCGACTTATCCCACAATCCTTCTGTGCTTGGCTCATATTCCTTTCTGGTCAAAACTTCCCTCTCCTTTCTTGTGAAATGTTTTTAATTTTTTGTTGTATGTTTATGTCAACAGTTATGTTGGGCCAATTTGTTGGATTTTGGGACAGATCTTTGCCAAAAAAAGATGTCCCCAAATTTTTTATTAATTTAATTTTTGTTTGACCAATAAATTGACACCAAAAATCTGACATTGGATTGTGAAATTATTGTACAAATGGGTTACATTTAATCCTGGACCAAAAGGCAAACAATTGCCAAAAAAAAAAAAAAAAATTTTTAAAAAAAGGGCTCTTTAAGGAACGTTTAAAAATTCATATAACGAGGCAAATTCAAGAGGCAAAAATAAAATGGTGAGAAAATTAAAACATGACGACATTATTGTTACAATAGGCCCTAACCACCAAATTGAGGCCAAAATAAACCCCCACAAATGTACGCAAATTGATTGTGTCATCCTGACATTAGCAGCTCTGATTTCCACCTGCGTACGGTTTTGTGCTATCCCAAAAAACTGATTTCAAAACACATACCAAGCCGGTTTTCAATCCAACACTAATTGCTTTTCAGCCCTCCCGCGATTAATCGCAACAACATCGTGGAGTCCCGGGACGGAGGAGAAGGCCATCGCCAATGTGGTCGAGTAATCCAGACCCTAAGCTGTGCGAGCATTTTGAAGGGAAAGAGGATCATCCAGTGACGTATGAGTCGGTCCGAACACATTTTACGCTCGCATCTGCTAATGTATGTACGCCCCAAAAACGCCTCGCCACGCCTGCGTTTTACCATCTCCACCCCCGTCAACACCCAAAAACGCCCTGTTCTGTCAATCACATTTGACATGTCATTTCCTGTACGCTATTTGACGAACGAGACCAAAAAAGCTCGCAATCTGCCGTACGCACATGCGCAGTGTTACACCGACGCATGCGCGGTTATTCAACATCGGAACGCAGCGAGCGTACTGCTGTTTGCGAGTGGCTCTGAATGAAGGCCTTAGTTTGCAAAAGTATTTGTCCAACGCTACATACAAAAGTTATGTCCTATGTGAAATAATTCACAAAAATAGAAAATATTTAAATATATTTGCAATTGTCCCTGTCCTCTGCCTAATAATAACCGCGTCAATTTTATAATGCATCTGCTGCCACTGTGATTTAGAGAAAGGACAGAAAAGTCAATTACAACAGTTTATTTCTGCTTGTAGCACAGTCATCTACAGACAATCCTGTAGATGACAGGTCTATTTTAATGAAAAGAAGATTTAATTTTATTTAGAACCAGGGCAGCGAGTGAGGCTCAGTCAGATCTGTGCATTTCCCCTCTGGCTGGGAAATCTTATTGTTGTCTTTTTAAGACTCTGAATTATTCTGCTGAAATAATATAGTAACTTGTAAATGTTCTTCTCTCTCTGAAATCACAGCCCAGCGCCAAACACAGCACTCTGGCGACACTAAGCTTGGCTGATTAATCAGCTTGCCGACACACTACTACACCATCGTTTACTTTGGAGTTGACCAGTAGCAATTTATTGATTTAGAGCCTCATTCATAGATTTATGCAAACCTGATGGTTTACGTACATCTCAGATGGTGGGGCCTCAGCGCATGTGCTTGAGCCGCTCTGCGCTTGTGCAGATCGTGTCCTGCGTCGCTGCACGCAGTGACCCCTGAGCCGCACCCTGATTGACAGGCTGCAGGCACTTGGGGTCTGGGTAGTGCTGGTGCCAGCCTCCGTTTTTTGGGAGTGTCGGGGCCAGGGACTGTTTCTGCTGATGCAGACTTCCTGGCCTCGGCTCCGGAGCTGCCGGGGGCAATTTGAATGACCTTGGGGTCACTCAGATGGGCGATGGGCTCGTAGATGATCCATGTTTTAGGATGCAGCAGCGAAGTGAACAGCCTCCATCTCTGAAATCAAGCCCTTACTCCCTAACTTACTGAGGGGCCTATTCATCAAACGATAAATGACCTGGTAACCATGCAGAAACGCTAGTTGCTGCATATTTACAGTAGGTTACCGGGCTATTCATCATCAGTGGTCCAATAGAACCCCCTTGGTATTCAGCAAACTCCAAAAACTTTAAGTTTTCAGAGTTTGCTGCCGAGAACAAGCCGCCATCTTCAGACATCACTTGCTCTCATAGCCCCGCTCCTTCCTATGGGAAAGAGTTCCGGGGACGCAAAGAGGGATTCGAGTGGATCCCTCTGCCGCTTCCTCACTACTTCTGTAGCTGCGATACTAACCGAGGCGACAGCTGCTTTTTGGAGCAGTTGTCCTCTCACCGGAGCAATGATGAATAGCTGCGGTGTAATCTATCCTCTGCTGCAAGTTGGATACTTCTTAAGTATCCCTCGCAGGGTGTCCAATACTTCATCATCGGAGGCCATATGGCCTTCGATGATGAATAGGCCCCTAATACTTTACTTTCTGACAAACTAGTTACTAATTATTTAAATAGTTAAATCAGCATTTCACTTAATGAAAGAATATGGCGGTCATTTAGACCTGGTCGCAAGCGCTGAGTGCTCGCAACTGGGTCGATGTTTCCCCACTGGGCATGCGCACATCGGAGCCGTCGCTACGGATCTCGCACAAAAGGGAGTGAGCTGTCGATGGTGAGTGGCAGCTCGCCCCATTTGGGAGGCGGGCAGGGGGCGTGGCCGGCCAAATGGAGGTGTTCCCGATGGAACGCTTGCCATTGGGGGTGGCCCCACTGACATCAGCAATGATGTCAGTGGGGAGCTTCCTGCTCGATCAGAGCAGGAAGCTCCCTGGGGCTTGCGGTTGATGAGACCCAACCTTAGGGTCTCATCGCAAGCCCTGATGGTCGTGATGGGCTTGACCATCATGACCATCACCCTGGTCGATCGCAAGAGATGTGGGTGGTAACCCACAGCCTAGCGATCAACCAGGAGGCGGCACTTAAAAAGTAAGCAGCCGCCCTCAGAGCGATCGCTTGCAGCAAGTGATCGACTCTGAATGAGGTCCTATATCTTATCTATTCATTAACTGACTAAAATGACAATGATTCACTTACTGACGGAGTATAATTTATCTGTTGATTTACTGACTCAGATAACGGACAGTGGGCCTAAATCAGACCCGGTCGCTAGATGCGGCCGCTCGCTCCCTGCATATGCAATTCGTCTAAGTGACGGCATGGCAGGCGCTCGCTCGGCAAGGCATAAGCATGCCCACTATGTCTTGGCGAGCGATCACTTTGTGTATGCAGACGCCCATTAGCATATGGTGAGATGCCCACTAGCGCACGTCATCTCCAGGAAGTATATTAAAACAAACATCGAGGCCCATCGGAAGCGATCGCAGCGCTTGTGGTTGCCTTACCCTACCGCAAGCACTGCAAGGATTTCAGTGTAAATATAAAGGCTGGTGACGTGTACTATGATGCTGCATGTTAATTATGCATGCCTCTGAAAGGGCGTTGAGACACTCAGGCACGCCTGCGTTCGCACCTCCACTCTCCCGCTTTTACTGGACTGCCCCTGTTACCACCCACAAATGGCCTCTCCTGTCACTCATTACACTGGGCTGTCTTTGCAGGGCGAGCGAGCGGGTCCCGATTGCTATGAGTAGTTTGCGCGCATGCACTGCGATGCATACGCATGTGCAGATTAGCGAACATCGGCAGCAGTGAGCGGACGCTTGCTAGCGACCGGGTCTGAATCAGGCCCAGTATTTCACTATCTATTCTGTAACTTTCCTCCTCTCTACACTGCATCTGTTTCATGTTACATTGATCTTTCCTTGCCATCTCCGCCTCTGTAGTTCTCATATATGGCCTGATTCGGAGCCTATTGGCGGTCATCATCTGCGCATTTATGCTAATGGCCTACAAACTACATCCATGTGAATTTGCAAGGACTGAGACACCCACTTTTAGCGCCCGTACATGCTGTAATACTGATTGGTGCATCCTTATATGTCACCTATGGTCGTACCATCAACAATTCTCCTCCTATGGCGGCGGTGGTGCATTGACACGCCCACAACACTCCAATAATATGCCCACTGAACAGACCATTTTTGTATGCACTACTAGCCACCTCCCTGTCATCGCCCAGAAACGCCCATCGCTTTTCCACATTTCTGATATCATCTTACACGAACGCAACAGCACATTTATGCAGTACACCATGCGTGACGCGTGCGCCGTAGGGGCTCTAGAAATGTTGGCGCATGCACAATTGCAAATAATTGCTCAACTACGTAAACTCCAGCATTTGGTGCAAATTGTGTGCGACTCAGCACGAGGCCCGTATTCTGTAATAATGCGCCTCTCTATACTACTGTACACTATGCTCTCAGTCCCCCCATTTCTTTCCTCTGCCTCTCGCTATATCACTGCAGGGGCAAACACAGGATTTATAGAGGTGGGTTTCCTTGTATGCGTATATAGGTACACTATGTAGACAAAAGTGATTGGACACCCCTGCACAATTGAAATGCATACCACTCCACATGAATTCCAAATGGCCACTGGCACTTGCAGTTCTATGAAAACAACAAATGTTTTTATCAGGACGACAATGCCACTTGTCATGTTCCAGGGCGACGCTGGCCTGGTATAAAGAAAATTTGCTAACCCTTATGGGTTAGTGAATCTTAATCCCATTGACAACCTCAGGGATGAATAGGAGCAACGGGTGCATACTAGGCCCACTAGACCTTCTTCAGTGTCACAGTTGGTCACCGTACTTTAGGTGGTTCTGTGCCAGTTCTAAGCCAAAGGGCTGGAGAGCGGTACAATAACGAGTTTTCGCAGGTAACAGTGAAGCACAGAAGGTTCCTTGCAAATTTGGGGCTGCATTTCAGCAAACTGAGTTGGGGAATTGGTCAAGATCAATGGTGTCCTCAATGCTGAGATGGCAAGTACTTATCCATCCATATAACATCAGGGAGGCGTCTGATTGACTCCAAATTTATTCTGCAGCAGGACAACGACCCCAAACATACAGCCAATGTCATTAAGAAGTATCTTCAGCGTAAAGAAGAACAAGGAGTCCTGGAAGTGATGATATGGCCCCCACAGAGCCCTGATCTCAACATCATCGAGTCTGTCTGGGATTACATGAAGAGAGAGAAGAGTAAGAGCAAGCCTACATCCACCTTTTGGTCTGTGGTTAGTTTTCCAAAGTGTTTGGAACAACCTCCCTGCCGGGTTCCTTCACAAACTGAGTGCAAGTGTACCTAGAAAAATTGAAGAATTGATGCTGTTTTGAAGGCAAAGGGTGGTCACACCAAATATTGATTTGATTTATATTTCTCTTCTGTTCATTCACTTTGTATTTTGTTAATTGATAAAAATAAACTATTATCACTTCTATTTTTGAAAGTATTCTTATTTTGCAGCATTTTTTTCACACCTGCCTAAAACTGTACTTCAATTTCTATATCCATCTTTAGGGGCAACTGGAACCCTGAGATGCTGCAGCCAGGGCTGGACTGGAGGTCATTGATGGGGGTGGCGCTACACCATTACACCGTTAGGTCTCGCCCCCAGGCAGTAAAATGTTGTGATTTGCACATCTAATGGGGAGTGGGCAATTCTTATTGAATCACACCAATTTGGCTCCTCCAATTGCTGCAAGGGGTGGGGCTACAATCATGGGACCCTGGTCAGCATTAAAAGTCATATGGTCCATCAGGGTTGGTTCTGGGTACTCAGAAACCCCCCATTGTGCACTACTGCCCTCTTTCCTGTTGTACCAGCCAGTGCTTTGTCTCTTTAATCACTGTCAATAGCACATTCTGAATCCTGCCATTTACATTAGGTTTTACCCCTACTTTGCAGCTTTGTGGTCTTAACCTTAACCCTCCATACTGAAATGTTTTCAGAATAATAGTGCCATTTTAAACTAATGCATTTTTAGCAATGACATTCTTAAGCAAAGAGGGGAGGATTCCACTAACGTGAATAGAAGGTATTCCTACCGAGGGATTCCATATGTCTGGACAGCGCAAACACTTGGTGAGAGCAAATAGTTACCGCAGCTATTTAGCAAGTCCTTTTTCAGAAAATACTGTAGGAACAATGGTTCCTGCATCATTCTATGTACCCCAACTATGTACCAATAGGATGGCATTAACAGTTTATGCCTATAGGAGGAGCGGGACCATACCATTCCTCTCCCACAGCCTCCAAACGGTTCCAGACCGGTGACTACTTTCAGCTCCCTCCTTCCACAGGCAGGGGGGCATGGCGCTGCGATGATTCTCCATTGGGGGCGGAGCATGCGGCATGGCAGTGCGATAGTGTCATCATGGCCCACCCCCTTTTCACACTGCCAAAATGAACGGCATTGTGAAGCATGGAACGGGGCCACGATGACACGAATCAGCGCAAATTGCTTCACTGCTGCCAGGGGTTTCTAGTGTAACTGCGCGGGGAGGCGGATGGGTCAGTGACCGCTGGGAGGCTTGCTTGCCTTTCCGGTGGGGATCAGTAATGGCATCTGATTTTGGGAGACTCCCAGGGCCCAAATTAGGAGGGTAGGTAACCCTGACTTGCAGAGACATTGATTCCTGCAACCGCTGTCCCTGCTCTATGTAAATAGTACATAGCTCAGAAAAAAAAGTTGAAATCGATATTACACATGGTGGCATGAAAGACAATTGCGACATATTAGGTGTAGCAGTAAGTGATCTGTACTATTTCCCAGTCACACTGGGTGGCTCGTATGCCACAATCATGCCGCTCAGAGACATTACAGTGACTGAGAAATGGTTATAATTTGGGTAATTTGTTATCTTTCTACTGTCTCTCCGTCTCTTACTTTGCTGCATTACAATGAGGCTATTGATCAGGCTGTTTGTGTTGCTGCACTGTGCATAGTTATAATTAGAGATGAGCGGGTTCGGATCTCAGAGATCCGAACCCACCCGAATCTAGCAGATCCGAGTCGGATCCAAGCAGGCTCGGGGTTTCCCGCCTGACTCGGATCTCAAAACCGAGGCAAAACCATAGAGTCGGAAATCTCGTGGTTCGCGAGCTTACGTCTCTATGATCAATGTAGTATATAGGGACCACGCGGCGGACGCCATTTCACTCCGGCTATGGAGACAGAACAGGGAGGGTGGGTAGTGTAGGGCTGGGAGATGTGCTGGTGCTTGCGCTCCTGCTCATGTGCTGTACTGTCTGCTGTCTGCTGGGTCCTGGGCAGATGCTGCTGATCCATTCTGGGTTGGTGCTGTCTGCTGTGCTGTCTGCTGTGTCCTGGGCTGGTGCTGCTGATCCATTCTAGAGGTGCTGTGCTGTCTGCTGTGTCCATCTGAGCTGGTGCAGATACATCTGGGCTGGTGCTGCGTCCATCTGGGCCCAAGTTCTGGACTCAAAAAAATATATATATAGTCTAAAAAAACAATAAAAGTGTCTTTATGTGTAATATTTTTCTGTGTGTGTGGGCGTGTTAGGCTTAACCGCACAAGATACAGCCATCAACACAAGTTGCAACCTAGTGCTGCCCGACTCCAGTCGTCATCAATTGGTGCTCTGGGCCCAAGTTCTGGAGCTGAAAAAAATAAAAAATAAATTGTATTTTTTTGATCTTTGTGTGTATGTATATGTGTATTAGGCTTAACCACACAAGATACAACCAGCAACACAAGTTGCAACCTAATGCTGCCCTAATGCTCATCATCAATCGGTGCTCTGGGCCCAAGTTCTGAAGCTGAAGAAAAAAAATTGTCTAATATTCATCTGTGTGCCCATGACTGCACGTGTGTGAATTTTGTAACCGTACCTTGGCTACACTATTGGTGATTGCGACACTGCTTCAAGACGACAGAAAATATGGAGGGCTGTCACATGACAGGAGAACAAGTCCAAGAACCACATGTTGTAGCTGTCACCAGCAGTACAAGGCTGTCAACTTCCTCGTCCTCTATGAAAGTCCATGCCCCAGGGCTTAAGTCATGTCATCAATATGGTAAAGCAGGTTTTACTGAAGTTAAGAAAAAAATTTGAAAGGAAATTTGCCTTTAGATAAACAAAAAATTGGCAATATGCTATTCACTACACGAAGTGGAAAGGAAAGGATAAGGCCTTGGCCTTTCTTTATGAAGACTGCTGATTCTGATAGCCCTTCTACTTGTAGTAATAGTGGTGGTGCAATGAAAAATTTGAAAGTTGTTAAGACAGCTCTGGAAAAACTAACTGTGTGCCCTGAGATATCAAAATCACCAAGTTCCAAAACTCAAAATGTAACAAGTCCAGTGTCACCTATCCGCTCCCTCTCTGTGAGATCCAAGCGCCTTCGATCTCCAACACCTGCATCATCAACATCCTCATTCATTATTGGGAGAAGTCCTGCTGCATCCAATGTTGTTATTCAAAGCATGATTGACTCCTCTCCTATCCGTGATTCCTCAGAAGGATCCTTGATGACTATGCCTGTTGCTGTAAGTGGATCTTCATCCCAGAAGTGGACCAGGAGGAAGACTACTTGTTACGTATACTCCAAAAAACAATTAACTGTTAAACAATCGTTTGCAAGAGCAAACAAGTATGACAGCAATCACCCATTTGCACAGCAGATTACTGACGCCATAACAGCTATGCTGGTATTAGATGTGCGTCCAGTATCCGCCATTACTGCAGTTACAGTTAATTAAGGTACTGTGTCCTCGCTACCAGATCCCTTCTAGATTCCACTTCGCTAGAACAGCAATTCCCAGTCTGTACAAGGACATTAAAATAAACCTTATTAATGTCCTCAGAAATGCCGTTGTACCCACTATCCACTTGACCACTGATATGTGGACAAGTGGGACAGGGCAAACTAAGGATTACATGAATGTGACAGCCTATTGGGTAGATGTATTGCCTACAACAGCAACAGCAACATCTACCAAAACACAGCTGATACAGAGGCAGGCTACTCTTTGTATAACTGGTTTCACTAAGAGGCATACTGCTCAGAACCTTTTAGAAAAACTAAGGGAAATCACTGCTAAATGGCTTACCCCACTTGGACTCTCCTCGGGATTTGTGATTTCGGACAACGCCACCAATATTGTGAGAGCATTACATGTGGGCGAATTCCAACACGTCCCATGTTTTGCTCACACAATTAATTTGGTGGTGCAACATTTTTTTTTAAATTACAGGGTAGTGCAGGAGATGCTCTCCATGGCCTGCAAAATATTCGGACATTTTAGGCATTCGGCAAACACTTGTTGAAGATTGCATGACCAGTAGGTACTGTTAAATTTGCCCTACCTTCAGCTGAAGCAAGAGGTAGTAATTCAGTGGAATTCTACCCTCTATATGCCTCAGCGGATGGAGGAACAGCAAAAGGCCATTCAGGGCTATACAACGACCTATAACATAGGCCGTGGAGGGGGAATGCACCTTACTCAAGTGCAGTGGAGAATAATTTCCGTGTTGTGCAAGGTTCTCAAACCCTTTGAACTTGCCACACGTGAAATAAGTTCACACACTGCCAGCTTGAGTCACGTCATTCCCCTCATCAGACTTTTGCAAATCCAGCTGGAGAAAATGAAGGAGGAGGTGAAATGGAGCGATTGCGCAAAGTATGTCGGACTGGTGGATCAAACCCTTCATTCACTTCACCAGGATCCAAGAGTCATCAATCTATTGAAATCTGAAAAATATATTTTGGTGACCATTCTTGATCCTAGGTTTAAGTCCTACCTTGTGAGTTTTTTTTTCCAACAGACCAAAATGTAAAACTGTGCAAAGAGATTGTCGAAGCTGGATAATTGGCTGAGACAAGATCAGTTTAAAATTGGATTGCAGCGACGCCATCTTGCGACTGGCCACAAGACGCCATCTTGGAAAGGAGATTGCAAGATGCCATTTTGTGAATGGCCGCCCAAGCACCATTTTAGATAAACTCACACTTTAGTACATGTGGCGATATTACTATTAGCATCATGCGATTGCATCTTTCACCATTTCTCATACATACATTAATACGCACAATTGCGCTGTTAACTAGTCGCATATTAGCGAATGCATAAGATCCTGTATGAAAACGCTGAATATTAGCTTCATGCACACGCATCTGCCCCAAGTTAATTAGCGTCTTTACATCAAACCCCACATACTCACACATTACATATTCACATATAAGGTTCCATAAGCTTTAAGGTATAAGATTCAAGTATGCACAATTATTATATTGCTAGGAAATAAAGATTATTTCGTAACTAAGGTTTTATATGTAAAATGTAAGCCATGTTTGGTATTGTACTGATGCGTACTCTCTCAACAATAATCCGGTAATATTGATGGAGAGATCGCAACATGCATTCTCAACTTATGGACCGCAGAGACTTCAAGCAACACAATGTACATTATATGACCAACTGTTAGGATTTGCATGAGGCAGGAAACCAGAGACCACCAGTTGTTAGAGGCTGGACTGTGTCTATTTGAACCAATCTGTTAAATGCCTTGTAACATATGCCCTCTCCTTTAGGACCAATGGTATTAGCAACAAACTTCTCTATTGTGTTGTTTATTTCTGGGGGGTATAAATATTTGTGCTTTGAACCTGGGTTCCTAGTCTTCGTGCTGAATGCTGATTGATGAGGGGTTTCTTGCTGATGCCTATATCTGGTCCAGAGCGCTGCATATGTATATCTGTACTTGGTCTGTATAATTCCTTTGCACCAAATTGTACTTATAACTAGCGTGTAACTGACTGTACTTTTACTTGAATAATACTTTGTGCTTTGGAACAACAGGTTCTAGGTCTGGAGTCTTTATTTACTGTATAACTGTGTACGCAAAATAGCGTCATCCTTAGAGGTTTATAGGCAGGATATCAGAAGGTATAGGCAGGTGTGTATAGAGGCTCAAAGGCAGTATCGTTAGTTGGGGACTCATAGTGAAGTCACTTACACACTCACACGGCACATACGGTTATCGATATCTCATCAAAGGGTGGAGTGGCCACATGCAGGGAAATTAACTGCAACCGCTCGGTGCTGAGAGATCGCTACCCGTTTTCGTGTGAGCCAAGGACGCTGACTAGAATCCAGGGACAAGAGAGGAAAAAGTTTGTTTTCCTTTGTTGATAGAACCTAATATTTACAGGGGTGCCGCAGTATTGAACACGCGGCTTGGTCGCAGTTTTGCACACAGTAAAGACGCACTTTTGTGTACGCAGCTAAAGATTGTCATACGGTTGTGTGGTAGTCGCATTATTGTGTATGCGACTGGTCGCACAATAGTGTATACGTACTTCGGGTTGTGCTGCCACGTGTTTAAACAAAGTCATTGAGTTTACATTATCAATTGTTGCCAATTATTGGGTTAACATGTAGTTTTCTGCACAGGAAAAGAGTGTGTGATTGTGAGTATTTGTTTAGGGTGTAACACGGGACCTAAAGGTTAAGGGTATTGTTTGACCCTTAAGTACTAGGCGCAGGAGTTGGCCTAGTATCTCGGTAAGTAGCTTACCGTTCACATCAGCAGGTGTACATGTTGTCTTTGTTGTAGGGACCGGCTCTCAGTGTGATTGCAGTGTTCAATAATTAGGTTGGGTTATTTGAGCATTGTAGTTGAGCCACACTAGGAAGCTGAGAGATAATAGGTGAGCAGGGGCATCTAGAAATTTCTTCCGTAGGTGAGCGGGGGCATCTAGAAATTTCGTCCATAGGTGAGCGGTGGCATCTAGAAATTTCTTCCGTAGGTGAGCGTGGGCATCTGAAAATTTCATCCGTAGGTAAGTGAAAGTATCTAGACTGTCTTTCACCAATTTAAATCTTTATTGAAAAACTTAGGGTTCTCCCAGGATGAGGGCCAAGCAAACGGTAGAGATGTTAAATGATTTGCTGCTGTTGGAAGCGCCACTTGGGTTGGCGCTGCATATTATGCATATTAGGTACGGTGCCAATGCAACCAGGTATTGTGATTTATTGTTTAATATGACGAGGAAGAGTGTTAAACCGTTTCCTAGAATTGGTCGTTTTGATAAAGATGTATTGAATAATGTCCGAGACCACATCAGTCTGATGCGCTCTTGAGGTAAAAAGGTAAAATATTATGAATGTTTAAAGTTGTGGCAGCATGAAGGGGATGCGTGGCTTAAAAATGCGCAAGCGACGCAAACTAGCATTCTGAGCGCATTGCCAGAGAATGCATCCGCAACGCTAAATTGCAATACGAGCGAGCCGCAAAATGGAGTGCACGTGCGGCAAGGTAGCGTTGTAGAAGGTATTGCCAGCAGTTCACGCACACCACCTCCACCTTATGTGGATGGAGGTGCAAGTACAGTTATCAAAAATACCCATAAAAATGTAACAAGCAATTTGTACCTTCTCTTAAGCAACCATAAAAAACATTTTCATGATGTGGATGATGAGCCTATTATAATGTCTGCCATTTCCCATGCTGTACAGATGATAGATGCTGCACCACAACAATCACGAGTGGTGCCGTCATCTCCTTCAGTAACAGTAAGGGAAGTGCTACCCCCCTCTGCACCCATAGAGGAAGTTGTTAATATCATACGTAGCAGCAGCAGACTAAACCCCCAGCCAGGTATCAAGGTCAAAGGTAGCAGTGCTGCCGGTCTGCATCCCATTCGGACTATAACTGTTCTGAATGGAAATGCAGATGCGAACGGTGTAGTGCCCACGAGGGAAGTGGTAATGCATTGTCCTTGGACAAGAGCAGAACTAAATTCCATCATAAAAGATTTCCCCGATCCCAAAAAGGAACTAGCCAAATATCAAAGATTTTTGAGGAATTTGGGTAGTTCTCATGAGCCAACTAATAAAGATTGGCATGTGGTGTTAAGGGCCTGTCTACCACGCAATACCGACGTGACAAAATTTATCACGGATTGTGTATTGGATGGTGACGTTCCCTTAACAGACCAAGTAAACCAAGATAATATTTCCCGCATCATAACTCAATTGGGTTTATATTTTCCAGTAGTAGTTAACTGGAACAAAATTTTCACCATAAAGCAAAAGGAGAGTGAATCTGCAGAAGATTATTGCGACCAGGCTCTGCAGACTATCACCCAGTACACTGGGTTAGAAGATATTAAAGATAGCACTCACCACAGGGGAATGATTGTCACCATACTCATGGATGGCCTTAAAGAAGACTTAAAGACCCGGGTTCAGACCTCACAGCCTGGCTGGAGGGGAGTCACAATAGATACCCTCATAGAATCTGTCATAGAACATGATAAAAACATCTCAAAGAAGAGAGAGACCCAGAGCGAAAAACTAATGGCTGTCAGTATCCAAGCTCTGGAAGGAATGACTGTAACATCACAGCCAGTAGACACACCTGCACCTATACACACACTTGCACCTGAACAGTTACACGTCCTCACCAATCCCACACCACAACAAACACATCCTTACCCCACATATCATACACAACCATAGGTCCCATGCTACCCACAAACTTCAAACCTCCCACCATACCCTTATCCTCCATATTCCTACCCATACCCACCATATTTCCCTCTTGCTCAACTCCCACAACAATTCTTTCATCCACCCCATTCAAAAAGATGTTTTAACTGTCACCTAATGGCACACATAAGTAAGTACTGCAAAGTGAAGAACACCACACATGAACACGGGTTTCCCATGGGTTTATAGGCAACCCCAGTATCTTCTCCCAGGCCTTATATGACTGTTTACAATCTTTTCAACCTGCCAATGGATCTGTTCTAATGTAAAATGTGGATGATTTATTGTTGTATTTAGGTCATGTTTAAATTATATTAAACTGTTGTGCTTTATCTCTCACACACAGGACACAAGGTTGCTTAGGATAAACGGCAGCCATGCCAGGCTAAGGTCAAATACTCTGAACACTATCCAACCCAGGGGCCCAAGCATTATTTAGAGCAGTAGCTATTAATAACAAGATTTAATTGCAGGAACCTGTATGCAGATACTATATCCCTAGAGTTATTCAGGGTGATAGGGGGACTCATTTTACAGGTGACGTTTCCCAGAACATGTGTAAGGTGATGGGTAATAAAACCAAGATCATTCCAGACTGTCATTTCTTTTATCTGTCCCCCCTTTGAGATACAAAGATGAATAAGAATAACAGAAATTGAAAGTGTTATTAACTAACATGTCTAATGCAAACTGTCATGATGTCAAACCTGGGGAATTTGTTATGATCCAAATTTTTTTAGCTCAGGTCGTTTGACTGATCGGTGGAAAGGTCCGTATCTGACGATTGTTGACAAAGTACCACATCCTCAAAGGGTGGCCAGGGAAGATACGTGGGTCCATTCCACTCACTATAGGGAGGTTAACCAACTGGTGGAGATACAAGGCAGAGACGAGGTCGATAACGTGGACCTGTCAATTGCGAACTTGTGCCGGAAGGATTAAAAAGGTGACGGTGAGATACCTGAGCTAAAGAAATGTGTAGATCAGTGCTTCCAGCAATGGAGTGGTCTGCTGTGGTCATCCTAGTTCTTTCTTCCAGAGTTTCTGTTGTGATGATCTGTTTGGGGATACCCAGTTTCTGTGATGGAGGACCGATAGAGGAGATGGAAGCTGATGGCAGCGCTGATGGAGTGGAGTCAGGAGGAGTGCTTTGCCAATCAGTGTCTGACCAATCTTAGTACTGTTATTGTAAAGAGATCTGTTATTCCGGATACTCGGGGACGGTGTGAAAGTTTGTCATCTGAAGATTCCTGTATTTGTGAGCTTTTTGGGTCCCTAGTTGATGAGAACTGTATCCAACAGTGCCAACCTAAATATAACCCGTACTGAGGTGGGTATCCTTTAGAGGATTATCATAGCATGGTAGGCAAGGTGTTAAATCAAACTGATTGCTGGGTGTGTTCACATGTACCACAGGAACAGCATAATGTAGGGTTGGTGACATTTCCGCTGAATATCACAGAAATTTTAGAATTACAGAAATGGAAGACATTGGATGGAAAATTCCTCTCATCCAAACCACCTCATTTCAAACTCTATCAACTCCAAGTAGATAGATCACTTTTTTGTTTAAACATAGCCAACCCTAATAAACCCGGGAGTTGGGAAGTGACAGGGAATAATCAGACGATGACCTTCTCACAAAGAGCTGATAATGAGTCCATAAACCATGATCTGTTACACTCAATTAAATCTAGTGGGAGACATTTTAGGTATCGGTATACATTGAGTTCCACCAAAGAAATTATTGGTAAGGTGCCAGATGGTTATTGTGCTAAAATAATACAGCCAGAGACTTGCATGTACCAGATGGAAGACCCAGAAATAGGGTTGTTTGCAAGGGAAATGTGCTTAATTATAATGATGCATACCATTCCTTATGTTCTCCCTGATAATGTATATTTTATATGTGGAAGAGAAGCGTATAAGTGGCTCTCCCCAAGTTCCGAAGGTTTGTGTTACCTGGAAAGAGTAGTCCCAGAAGTTATGATCCTCACACATGTTGAAATGCTTGGTATACATAAAAACACACCATCACCATATCTTCACACGCAATATGAACACAGAGGCAAATGAAATATGATACCTGGTGAGATGCATAAAGCCACTCAGTTAAGTAGTGAGACAACTGGCTTTCAAGTTTTAGTCACATTGGATCCCACCAGGATCACTCGGCGTACATTAAATTTTAGATATATTCAGGAACTTGCTAAATTAATAGATAATATCACCGAGATGTACGATGACACATTCAGGTATACAGGGAGAGAATTGCAAGCGTACAAGATCTGGTGCAACACAGGCTAGTGTTAAATTATTTAACTGCTGTTACTGGAGGGTATTGCATAATGTTGGCCACCCAATTTGGAGTAAAATGTTGCACCTATGTCACCAATGATACCAGCGACCCAAAGGAAGTGATAGACCGGAAGATGGATGAAATTCTGCAGCTAAAATGGGAATTTTGTAAGAACCATAATGCTTCAATGGCTGAAGTAGGGGAGGATAGAAGGATGGGTTTCATGGCTGAACCCAGTGAAATGGTTCTCAGGTCTAGGGGAATGGGTCCAGGAAGTGATCGCCAGAATCGGCAAATTCTTAATCCTTATACTGATTGTCATCATAATAATTGGCATATGTGTCCGGTATGTTCCTATTGTGTTGAAGTGTGGAAAATGTAAAAATAGAGTAAAACTAAAGAACAAAATTATGATGGTGGTCAGTATGAATACTGAGGTAAATACAGAACTGCATTACAACCCTTAACTAGGAAATACCGTCATTTAATGTATTATATTTAGACATGCATAGAATGTATTATTGAAATGTTATATTAAAACACCTCAGATAATGTAAAGTCTCAAATTTCCCCTTCAAGACTGCCTTTATAGGACTGGTGTATCCCCACACCTTTCACATGATCTTTCAAGATCAGCGGTGTGCGTGTAATAGTAGTTTTATGTCCCCACTCAGAGACACATTATTGATGGATTGAGAACCACCTTGTACCATCCCATAATAACACTAAATAGTATAAAAATGTAAGCCTAAATTATATTTTAAAATCAGATTGTGATAGCATGTTGTTCGCTATGAAAGGGTGGACTGTCGAAGCTGGATAATTGGCTGAGACAAGATCAGTTTAAAATTGGATCGCAGCGATGCCATCTTGCGACTGGAAGCAAGACGCCATCTTGGAAATGAGATCGCAAGATGCCATTTTGTGAATGGCCGCCCAAGCGCCATTTTAGATAAGCTCACACTTTAGTACATGTGGCGATATTACTATTAGCATCATGCGATTGCATCTTTCACCATTTCTCATACACACATTAATACGCACAATTGCGCTGTAAATTAGTTGCATATTAGCGAATGTATAAGATCCTGTATGAAAAAGCTGAATATTAGCTTCATGCACACGCATCTGCCCCAAGTTAACTAGCGTCTTTACATCAAACCCCACATACTCACACATTACATATTCACATATAAGGTTCCATAAGCTTTAAGGTATAAGATTCAAGTATGCACATTTATTATATTGCTAGGAAATAAAGATTATTTCGTAACTAAGGTTTTATATGTAAAAAGTAAGCCATGTTTGGTATTGTACTGATGCGTACTCTCTCAACAGTATTCCGGTAATATCGATGGAGAGATCGCAACATGCATTCTCAACTTATGGACCGCAGAGACTTCAAGCAACAAAATGTACATTATATGACCAACTGTTAGGATTTGCATGAGGCAGGAAACCAGAGACCACCAGTTGTTAGAGGCTGGACTGTGTCTATTTGAACCAATCTGTTAAATGCCTTGTAACATATGCCCTCTCCTTTAGGACCAATGGTATTAGCAGCAAACTTCTCTATTGTATTGTTTATTTCTTGGGGGGTATAAATATGTGTGCTCTGACCCTGGGTTCCTAGTCTTTGTGCTGAATGTTGATTGATGAGGGGTTTCTTGCTGATGCCTACATCTGGTCCAGAGCGCTGTGTATGTATACTGTACTTGGGTCTGTATAATTCCTTTGCGCCAAATTGCACTTATAACTAGCGTGTAACTGACTGTACTTTTACTTGAATAATACTTTGTGCTTTGGAACCACAGGATCTAGGTCTGGAGTCTCTATTTACTGTATAACTGCATATGCAAAATAGCATCATCCTTAGAGGTTTATAGGCAGGATATCAGAAGGTATAGGCAGGTGTGTATAGAGGTTCAAAGGCAGTATCGTTAAGATGTACGTGAAATGCCATCATCTCCTCCCTCAGTTTCTGCAGCTGCCAGGAAAAGACTAAATTTTAATTACAGAATGTCTGCTGGTCATGCAGATCGTTCACCAAAAAATTACATCTGGTCGGGACTGAGAGAACTGTCTACTAGTGACATGTCTTCTACCGTGACTATGTGTGAGACAGTCCCTTTCAGTACTGGCAGGAAAAAGAGGCAATTTGGAGTCACATACACAAACTGGCTTTGCATTACTTAAGATGCCCACCCTCCAGTGTGTACTCCGAAAGAGTATTCAGTGCAGCTGGCAACCTTGTCAGTGATCGGCGTAGGAGGTTACTTCCTCAAAATGTGGAAAAGATGATGTTCATTAAAATGAATTTCAAATTCCACGAGGAAGACCTCTACCAACAATTACATAAAAAAATTACAGAGACACCTATGGTGGATTCCTGCGGGGATGAATTAATATTGTGTGAAGAAGAGGATGTACACACTGATGGTGATGACGAGGATGAGGATGACAACAACTAGTAATGTAAAGCCAGTTTGTGTATGGGATCATTTTCATTTCCATGTCCATATCACATTGGCAGCTTGTTTTATGGGGGTCCAAACAATCCAATCATTTTAGCCAAAATTGGCAGTCCTTGTTGCTGAAATTATTGGTTTGTTAAACAACATAAGGGTGGGTGGAAGGGCCCAAAGACTATTCCATCTTGCATCTTTTTCCATTCCATTATGTGCTGGTTGGGGCATTGCTCTCTGACATTTTAAATTAATGTTATGTTTGGTTTAGGAACCAATGACTTATATAATAATAATTTATTATCAATTTTACAGCCAGGGGCTACACCAATGAATTTATTTTTATTAAATATTCAGCCAGGGGCTGCACCCAATGAATTGTTTTTTTTATTAATTGATTATCAATTTTACAGCCAGGGGCTGCACCCAATGAATTGTTTTGTAATTAATCTATTATCAATTTAACAGCATGGGGCTGAACCAACGAATTGCTTTTTATTAATTATTCAGCCAGGGGCTGCACCCAATGAATTGTTTTTTTAATTAATTATTATCAATTTTACAGCCAGGGGCTGCACCCAATGAATTGTCTTTAATTAATTTATTATCAATTTTACAGCCAGGGGCTGCACCAATGAATGTAGTTTTATTAATGATTCAGCCAGGGGCTGCACCCAATTAATTGTTTTTTAATTCATTTATTATCAATTTTACAGCCATGGGCTGCACCAATGAATTGTTTTTTAATTAAGTTATTATCAATTTTGCACCAACTATCAACTATCAATTATTCAATCCTCAAGGGTATCCCAATCATCATCTTTGCACAGTCCTCAACTCTATTAATAATTATATCAATCAGTTTTGAGCCAGCAAGCTGGATGCAACCTTTTGGCCCTATAACTAGATGTATAAAATCAATATTGTGAGCTGTGAGGTTGTCAAAATTTACTGGAAATGAGTGGAAATAAATGTTATTGAGGTTATTAATACTGTAGGACCAAAAAAGGCCAATTTTATGTGATTTTAGCTGTTTTTTTATTTTTTAAGAAAAAATCCAGATCCAAAACCAAAACACAAAAACAAAACACAGACGTGAGGTTTTGGCAAAACCAATCCAGATCCAAAACCAGGAAAGATCCAGATCCAAAACCAAAACAAGGGGGTCGGCGCACATCTCTAATAAAAACTGTACAAATATATTAAACAAACTCCTGGGAAACACATGAATTAACATGAATTTCATTAACTGTCAGGTAAGCTGCATGTTTGCATTATAACAGGCCAGGGTCTTTGGGGATCTTCAGTAACCTGTTCAATGTGTCCTTGATCTTTGTGTCAATTATGGTGTACAATGAAATTGGCATTGGGGGTTCCTCGACAAAAGCCATCTTTATATTCACCGACAGTGTTTTCTTATCCTTAGATCCGTCGTAGTTGACCCAGTGAGTTTAGGAATTACACAAATCAAAAGTTATTCATCTTTGGAAAAGAATAAACTGTGAAAACTGTCCTGGTTCATTACAAGGCTTGCACTATTAGCACAATACACAGTGGTTTGTCAGGGAGTGGGTCCTTACAAGTATGGTAGTCAATGCCAGTTGTTGGTCTTGGGGAATCATTGGGGTTCAGCTGGTTTTCATTGCTGTTGGTTCATGGTTGTGGTGCACAGATATTTCACTGCTTCTCGATCCTGGTGGTATGTAAGTTGCAGTGGAACTATTACTATTTGTGGGGCACATTATAGGAGTTGGCAGAACATTACCTCTTCACTTACGGTTGTATGGACTGGATTCAACTAGTGAAAATGCTTTACTGACAGCATCATCCACAAAATGTCTGGTGCTGTCAAGCTGGAGACTCATGTTCTTCATTTCCCTTGTTCCAATGTTATGATTCTAGTTGATACCACCTCCTTGCCAGGTAAATACGCTGAAGTGCGAAGTATGTCCCACTTGTCCTCAGCATGGTGGGAGATCAAAGGGCGGAATTACAGATTTACATTTAACAACAATTACTGCTGGTGGGGGCTGCGGGAGGAGATAGGACCATGATTATGCTATTGCAACAATTCACAATGATGTTATGAAGTGCACCTATGACACAAAGAACATTCTTAAGAGCCATGGAATGTGGGGAATGCATTAAAAGTTCAGTGTAATCACCTGACTATAGGGGAGATGTATCAAACCTTCAAGAGAGAAAAAGTAGAGAAGTTGCCATAGCAACCAATCATCTTCTAGCTATAATTATCTAGCAAAATCTATAAAATGATAGCAGCTGATTGGTTGCTATGGGCAACTTCACTTTATCTCTCTTCAAGGATTGATACATGTCCCCCCAATATATCCCTACATTACAGAAATAAAATATTAAGTAGCCTAGGTATGGAGAGCATCTCATCGCAACCTGCCTTCAATGAACTCAGCTGCACCCTCACATGAATGAGGGTAGTCTTCTCTTTCAAACTATGTGCCCCCTTAGTAGTTATTTTCTTGCAATCACCAAACAATGTCATCATGCTTTAGCAAAGACCAACAACTAAGAAGTGTGAAGACACTGGTTAGCCTTCTGTGAAGCTAACAGCCCAAAGACCAGAACTGGACCTAAATGAATATAGCCTGCCCTCTCTCTCCATCACAAGCCCCAGGAGCCCTTTTCCAGCTTTGTCAAAAGCCCACAAAGCTGTTAACAAAAACACCAACGTTTTCCTGGGGTTTTTAAAATACATACAGTAGGTCAGGAACCTAGGGCAAATATATCTGCCTTCCATCACTATCCAGTGATCTTGTCACAATATATACTGTATACAAATAGGTACTAAAAATAGCGGCCACACTGAGAGGTCAGGCTTCTGTTAGGATAAGCAGGCAAAAGCAACACTGGCAGGACATCACAGAGTCATGGCTGACTTATTGCAGAATAAAATAAAACGTGTCTCAGGCAGATTAAAGTCCACGCGTGATTCAACCAGAAGATATAGCTTCCAGCTCTCACACTTTTAAACAGATATATTTCACCAAGTGAAAACCTTGTGCTGTCTGCAAGCAACTTGTGAATGACCACGGCAAGTATGTCTGTCACAAAAGATGTGAAATAAAGGCAGTGACTCCATGTTTTCTTCCTGTGAATTATGAGTTGGAAAACTACATCAAATGTGCAATTGGGGACCTTGATGGGCAACAATTAGAAGGGATCCCGCTGGGTCACCGTTTCAGAGTGGAGAAGTCTGGTGTGGAGATGCAGGATCAATTGGTTATATGCTCGTATATATAACCTGTGGGGTACGTCTATACATTAGTAATACTAATACATTACTATTAGACATTCCTAATAATTACAACAGTATTACTCTATGGGGCGCTGTGTTCTCACCTTTATATATATATTGATATTTCCAAGCGGAATATGACACACCTACAACTTACTGGAAAAACTTTGGTTTTTATTGTTCCAAAGAGAAGTTACATCAGAAGTGCCAGACACTACTGAAGAGTTTGGCGAGTATGTGGCCTATTACTCACCCCCAAGTTTACATCCCTCACCATAGGTGTACATAGCATCCCATTAACATCAGGAGACGGTATAGTTAATGACAAGATCAATACCATATGGAAAGACCTGGAAGATTGTCTTACCCCCATGGTGAGAAGGTGATTAGGAACCCACGCCCCCTGAGTATCCCCATACTCAGTACATGCTGCAACTTATTTTATAATTCACATCTCCAATCATCAATGAATTTATTAAAAACCTCTTATATTCACAATCAGTATCTGGTGTTTGCATTTATACAGACTTTTAAGCTATACTAACAGAGCATTCCCATTACAGATAATTGACTTTAATAATAGTAAACTATATGGAAAACCTTTTATCAAACATCAGTTTGAATTATTTGGAAACTTTCTATTTACATTTTGTTTATTTGCAATTTTGCCCATATTACCTTCATTTTTAGTTTGAATATACTGTATATCCTCTCAGCAGAGCCTCTTTTATCTATTGTTGGCAAATATTGAATTAAAATAAATTGCTGAATTATTCAGACTGGATCACTGCTGTTTTGAATCTTGAAATGCAAATAATCCCCAGGCACAATGAGACAAAACTGCAGCCAAAACTAACATTATAATAGTAATTTATTAAGTGTTTACACAAAGAGAACTTAGACTTCTGCAAATGTGTCTGTTTGTAAACACATTATAATGAGTATGTATGTGAAGTCTTTAAGAGTTATAGTAATAAGATGCAGCGAGTGTTTATTCCATGTGTCACATTTATACAATTAAATGTTTTTATTAAATTTACAGTATCTTGCGAACATTTTGCTTTCTGCAATATATGTGTGTGTAAACTTATATTTATATACATATAGATGTAATATATGAAATACAAAATAACGGAGTTGCAGACCCAAGTACTCTTGGTATCATTATGCATCGGGATTTGCACTTGTGATCCTAAATTTCCTACAAAACACGTGAGTATAATGATGGAGGCTGTAGACCTTCTTTCAGTAAGAATAGTCGCATTGGAATTGCCTAACCCTAACTTCCTACCGCAGCCTAACTCTAACCTCCCCCCGCAGCCTAACCCTAACCTCTCTACCGCAGCCTATCCTTAACCTCCCCCTGCAGCATAATCCTAACCTCCCCCCACAGCCTAACCCTAGCCTTCTCCTGCAGCATAACCCTAACTTCCCACTGCAGCCTAATCCTAAACTCCCCCAGCAGTCTAACTCTAACCTCTCTCTGCAGCCTAACCCTAACCTCCGGACACTGCCAAACCCTAACCTTTCCCCGCAGCCTAACCCTAACCTCTGCCCGCAGACTAATCCTAACCTCCCCCTGCAACATAACCCTAACCTCCCCCTGCAACATAACCCTAACCTCCTCCTGCAGCCAAACCCTAACCTCCCCCTGCAGCCTAACACTAACTTCCCCCTGCAGCATAACCCTAACCTTCCCCCGCAGCCTAACCGTAACATCCTCCTGCAACCTAACCCTAACCTCTCCGCAGCCTAACCCTTACCTCCCCCGCAGCCTAACCCTAAACTCCGCTCGCAACATAAACCTAATCTCCTCCCGCAACCAATCCCTAATCTTTCCTGCAGCCTAACCCTAACCTCTCCCTGCAAAATAACCCTAACCTCTCCCTGCAAAATAACCCTAACCTCCTCCTGCAACATAACCCTAACCTCCTCCTGCAGAGAAACTCTAACCTCCCCCGGCAGCATAACCCTAACCTTCCCCCACAGTCTAACTCTAACCTCCTCCTGCAACCTAACTCTAACCTCCCCCTGCAGCCTAACCCTAACCTCCCGCAGCCTAACCCTAACCTTCTCTCCACAGCCTAACCCTTACCTCCCCCGCAGCCTAACCATAACCTCCGCTCGCAGTATAAACCTAACCTCCTCCAGCAGCCTATCCCTAACCTCCCCCTGCAGCATAACCCTAACCTCCCCCTGCAGCCTAACACTAACCTCTCTACCGTAGCCTACCCTAACCTCTCTACCACAGCCTAACCCTAAACTCCCCACGCAGCTTAACCCTCACCTCCCCCCGCAGCATAACTCTAACCTCCCCTTGCAACATAACCCTTACCTCCCCCCGCAGCCTAACCCTAACCTTCCCCTGCAACATAATCCTAACCTCTCCCGCAGCCTAACCCTATCCTCCCCCTGCAAAATAACCCTAACCTTCCCCCACACAGCCTAACCGTAAACCTCCTCCCGGAAACCTAACCCTAACCTTCCCCTACAGCTTAACCCTAACCTTCCCCCCCGCAGCCTAAGCCTAACCTTCCCCCCCGCAGCCTAACCCTAACCTCCTCCAGCAGCCTAACCCTAACCCCCCCCCTACAGCCTAACCCTAACCTCCCCCTACAGCCGAACCCTAACCTCCCTCCCACAGCCTGGTCCTAACCTCCTCCAGCAGCCTAACCCTATCCTCCTCCAGCAGCCTAACCCTATCCTCCTCCAGCAGCCTAACCCTAACCTCCTCCAGCAGCCTAACCCTATCCTCCTCCAGCAGCCTAACCCTAACTTCCCCCCCGCAGCTTAGCCCTAACCCTTCCTCCTGCAGCCTAACCCTAAATGTCCACTCTAATGTCAGCATTCTGACAATGTTGACATTTCACCTGTTGACATAGTGAGAATGTTATGTTGTTGCCTGTCAACATTTTAACAATGTTAACATCATAACTGTTGATATTGTGATGTCTACATCATGAATGTTGACCTTTGACTACAGTACATCCCCTTCACCCAGCATCGACTGCTTCACAAAGAGCAGCTCTTATCGCAAGAGCTGTCCTATGTGATACTAATCACCTGTTAGTACACATGCGATAAGTAAGGATGCGGTGACTGATGGTATGTACACCACAACCTTAGTACATCCCGGCCAATGAGTTACACTGTTATGCTAGTAGTAGTGGAGATCATGTGATGTTTGTGATCTCACTCTCACTGAAGGAAGGACAATCACTTATCTAATCTGGTCGTCCAGGACTGGTAAGTAACGGTTAACAAATGGTCTTATGGCATATAAAGGGCCTAATTGTATCAAAAACTGATCGGTTGATTGAAGCCCAAGCCATATGAAAAGCACCCAGATCCCATGCACACCATACCCCTGAGAAAGCTCATACTGGAACGAAACGTGTCAGATGGTCAGCTGTCTACAGAGTGCCAGGACCCAGACAGTCAGCTGGGAGCTCACACTGATGAGTGCAGCGACATTATGGACATTTCCTTCTTTTCAAAGAGCGGTTCAGTAACTAGGTGATGTGCCTTACCAATATCGCTTTTATGTGCAAGTTTTTAATCTTGTTGCTTTTACACATTGCATAACTGTATACTACACTAGGATAAATATCTATGGTCATTCTGGTACTGGGCTATAATCGCAGAAAAAAGAAGACCTTTATCCATTGAGAGACAGAGGAGGAATCCCTTTATAGAGATCAGATAAACTATGAAGAACTATTTGAGAATATGTATAATACATTTCTGAATAATTCCGAACGAATAGCATACTACACTATAAGTGCCTCCTCGTGCTAAGGTTCATGTTCATTTCCAGATCCATGCTGGTTGGGATCATATGGGAAGTACTGCAGTTGTCATATTAGAGTATAATTTTTATTATAATTTGGTATATAATTAGGCGTATTGAAGGGTTGTATTTTTATGTACATGTGCTTGTGCTTATAGCTCTGCTTCTACAGACAGACAAAACGCACATGTATTGTATTTTAGCCCACACAGGACATTGTCGGGAATACAAGTTGTTCTGTTCTCCTGATAGCAAAGTACCGCTATAATGCGTTTCGCCATTGTGTTCCTCTGATGGCTTTAGATTGCACCAGTGTCAGCCGCGCAGCACGGCATAACAGACAAGGTCAAACTAACTATCTTTCAAAAGAAACAGAAAAGCTTTCAGGAAATAGTGAAGGATTTGTAAATGCAATGATAGCCAAACAACCTCCGATTGTACGGCCTCTATGAATGCACATCTGAGGCAGGTTTCATTTGTCCCTAATTGGATGTTTTTAGATAAACGCCCTATCTTCTGCAAAATGAAACTCCACAATTTATTCTGCTCAGCTCTGAAGCATTCAGGAACGTGGAAAGTCATCCATTTTTACCGGCTTCCTCGCGGATCGACAAAGAGCATCTGTTAGTCTTAAATCACACTTTTAGCCAGTATTTATTTATCTGCTGAGAAATCCATACAGCACCTGTCAAGTACAGTTATGAGCCCCATCTCTTTCTTAATACCTCAATAGAAACTGATATCAGGAGATTCAAAACTGCAAGCAGATGTCAGTTTATCAGGTAATCACAGGCAGCAACCAGTGGAGGGATATTGCGGCAGAAGATTATACAATTTTCTGAGTGAGGAAAATGAAGGAATTGATTCAGTTCTAGAGTTGGTCAAAAGTCAGGAGCAGTAGAAGAATAAGAAAATGACTGGCAGCGGTTGTCCAGTGCTGTGTAATTCTGTTTATGTTGTCGCCTGCTAATGTTTGGGCACCCATTCTCAAATTGTAGGTTTCCCCGAATAATAGGGTGGAAACAACATAACACACCCTCTGTAAGGTACACACTACATATCTGTGCGCATTTGAATGCATCATTTAACAGAATTAGAGGGAGATGTATCAAGTCTAGGCGTGTAGGGAGCGTTTTCTGATCGTGCACTAGTGAGCCTCTGTAAATTCGCTCGTATCTGGAGAGGCTCCGGTATCTTAGAAGAGCCGCTCTGTCTCACACAGCGTAGGCTTACTGAGAAGTTCAATGTGCGGCGGATGATGTCAAATGCTGGTGGTGGGCGTTTCAGTGCACAGGAAGGAGGCTGAGGCCCGTATTCAATATGTTTCGCACCCGCGATACTTTTTGCCTGGCGGCCTTTTTGCTTATATCGCATGTTTTGGGTGCGGAAACTTCTCGCGCGCATCCCCGCGATTCCCCATATTCAATATGAAAGTACGTGAAAACGGCACCCGGCGATACTTGAACAGGCGGAAAGTCCTCTCCAAAATGGAGTAATCAGCCTGGCATGGGGGATTACTATGGATACCCCCGAATTGGCCTGATGAAGGTATTTGATGTATTTAAATGGTCTCAATAGGTGTTGTTTTGCGTATTTGCATAAGTGGTGAAGAATAGCGTTTAGTTTTTTTTTTGCAGAAAATAACTAGTCTCAGCAAATTTTGGGTACCTGGAAATGTTGGGTAGCATATTCTAAAGTTGCTAAAATAAGGTTTAAAAAATCGTGATAAATCCACCTGCCGCAAAAACCTGCAATAAAAAAACCCATCTGGGACATACTTGGGGACCCCTTGGGCACACAACAGAGGCACCTGCAAGCATACCTCCTTGCTTACCATGCATCTGGATGTACTCAAACCCAAGCCTGGTCAGCACTGGGCTGTTTTCCCTAGGGAAATTGGGCACAGCAAAAAACTTGTAACTGATTCTGCGGCATTTGTAGAACAAGGGTGGCATTCTTACGCTTCAGGGAATCAGAGGCAAACCTTTCCTATTGGCTAGCCATGGACACGCCCCTTTCCATCAATTCCATTACAGCTCAGCTCAGAGCAGGATGTGTGTCCATGGACAGTTTTTTATCCATTATATGATTTGGGATTACTGTGGTACAGAAGAAACAAGGAATTCTATGGATTAAGGATACACTAAAATGAACACCAGGTTTTGGCTGAGTATTTAATTTTAATAATGTTTTTTTACAGATTTCAGCTGACTAGGGCATGCTTGTACAGATGTTCTGTAAGTGCTAACATGCTCAGGCAGCCTTGGCCATGGTGGAACTTGCAGTTGTAGACACGCAACCATGGCACAAGCAATTGATGGATAAATTAAGGTCTTGTTGGGACTTGTAGTTCTATATACCCAACTAATGATTACCTAACTTTTACACATTACCCCAATTCCCATTACCTATGGTGTCAATTTCCTTGGGGAATGGCTTTTTATTTTTTCGGGCCTGAGGTTACCATGGATTTCAGCCCAATGTTGACCAGCACATGCTCACTGGGGCCTCCAAACCTCAGTATTTCCCTTTAAAGTGTGTCCAACTAACCTAGCAAATCCTGGTACTGGTTACCACTTTGGTGATGGAAGGTGTGTGATTACAGTTTTGGTGTAAAGACTTGTGCCAATGTTCATCCACAGCATACTGTAGCTCAGCTTTATGTCCCCTAAAAGACGTATCAGTAGACCATCTCTCCAGGGAGCAGGCTTCACCTGCAGTGTGATTACGTGTCCTTAGCGTTAATAAACTGAGCTCACATATCCCCAATCCAGGTGCATGGGGACCACAGGTGCAATTTATGCAAAGCTCAAAATCCCCTGTTGTGTTACTGAGCATGCAGACTACACCAAACAGATTCCTGCACCAGGCCGGTGGGCTCAAGTTCAACTGTCAGTTATTTCCTATCTGTTCCGCTCATTCAGGACTTCGTGCCTGTGCAAGTGGAAATCGGCGCCACCCATGGATTTATGGCCGTGACTGTAGATCTGTCAGAAACAGGCGTCCCTTACCCATGTGTGCAACTCAAAACCACACACAGCCATTAATACTTGCCTAAATAGACTCCAGCAAGTCAGGGCGGTTACCTGCGTTCTACCGGCCAAGGCACGTCCCAAAACACCCTATTTCACTGAAATACAGATCCGTCCAAATTGCTACTGATTCAGAACAGGACAAACATGCACAAAATGCGTTGATCCATTACTGCGCATGACGCCGTTTGCGTCCATGAAGAGAGATCCATGCAACACAGAGAATAAGCCCCATAACCCCTGTGCTCTCTGCAATCATTAGCCATGTACACTGTAGAGCAGAAAGAAACATCGCTCGCCTCTCCTGAAGTTCATGCATAATTAATATATCCACATAGAGGAGATGGAACTTTGCTTTAATTGCAGACAAGTCATGTAGTTGGTACATAATACACTTACACTATACCATTAATAATGTAAAAATCACCTTGTCTCAGCTAAACGTCAGTGAATTCTGTTTGCTAACATTAAATCTATCATTCCCTTTGCCTCTTGTTGTTTCCTAGAGCTACGTATGATTGTATAAGTGCATTGGGATTATCGCTTGTCAACTCTGAGCAAGGACAAGGCCTGAAATTTCACGGCAGGTGCTCAGTCATTGCTCTGCGTAAAGTGCATTCTATCAGTTCCCGAAGACAAGCGGGGATTGTTTGAACAACACTTAACCATAATTCCTCCTTTTTTCATTCCTTTTATTTGGGTTTTATGTGCCGCTCATGATGAGGGCTGAAGAAATACTTCTGATATGGATTGGCAGAAAGCTGCATTACCTTGTACACAACAGCAGAGACATGCAGATAGCATCGTGTTATTTACCTATAATGGAGTTGCATATGTTACTTGAAATACTTGTTTTATGAAAAACAAAAAGTCATATTAACAAAAAATAATATGAATTTTGCGGCTGCTCTTTAAATGGGGGTTCAACCTTGAGACAACTATAACTTATTGACTTGCTAATGACCAAAGCTTTATATTGTGTCTTTTCTCTCTGGTACAGATATGTCCTCATACACTGAGCGTCTTTACGCCATTCTGTGCGAGACGCCTGGCGAGACTGAGGCGCTACGAGACGAGTACTGTGTCGTATTTTTCTTTACATTTTTAATTTTAGTTGCATCTCAGATGCAGCAAAAAAGTAGAGATGTGCGGTTCGATTTTGCTGGAAAATGAACACCCCTGAACTTTGGGGTCCCAAGTCGAATCGAGTCCCGGCTCATATCACTTTTGGGGATCCGAGTAGAACTGAGTACCAGGCTCGGGTCTACTGTAAGTTCGGAACTCGGATTTAAAAAAAACAAATCTCTGGTTTTGGATTGCATGTAAGAAGGTCCAAATTACATGATTTTACCTGTTTTTATCAATTTGTAAGAAATCCAAAACCAAAGCAGAGAAGAACCAAAACACTTGAGGGTGGTTTTGCCAAAACCAAAACACGGGGGACCGCACACATTTCGAGCAAAAAGCCGCTCATAGGGTCTATATCAGAAAGATAAAGGTGCAAATATATCACAATTCGCATCTCAGATGCTGATGGGATGTGATAAATTTGCCCAAATTCCCAATGCGATATTTGAATACATCGCAAGAATGTATCAAACTTCGCATACAGGGAAGGAGCTTGCGAGAAAGCTCTGTCCCTGCCAATCTCCTTCAAGCACTTCTCAGGGTACATTTTAGCAAATATACAATAAGACTGTGCCTGCCAGCTACCCCTCCACTGCCCCCTTCCTGCTGTCCCCTCCCTGATCCCCCACCCTGCTCCCTTTATAAAATAAATCAAATAAAACTTACCTGCAGCAGGATCGGTGATCGGTGTCTCATCTGTGTAACCCGGGCAGCTGATCTGTGCAGTACCCAGTTGAGATGATGTGAAGGTCCCGGCAGGCATCTCAGCAGAGGTCGCACAGATCAGCTGAACAGGTCACACCGAAGGAGACACTGATCCCTGGGTGCAGGTAACTTTTAATTGATTTGTTTTCTATTTTAACTACTTATGTTCACTGTTAATAGCCTGTGGTCTATCAGCTACACATGGCTGATTACAAAAGCTTACTCTCTGCTCTGCATTCTGTGGGGGGAGTGAGGGGTCAACCTGCATAACGCCATCTGGCGATATTACCGCAGGGCTCTTCCTGCCCCCAGTATTATTTTACATTTTACTTTAGTAAATTTGAATAAATCATATTTCCTTTTGCAAGCATTGGAAATGCAATATTGAGGGCTTTGTGGAATTTTTGTTTTCTTTTTTACAAAAACTGCTCCATTTGCCCTATCATACACTCCTGTTTTCACATTATCTTAGTAAAAATAATATTGATAAATACTATATACCCCAAAATCATGTAGAAATGGTGATTATTGGATGTTTTAAGCATTGAGGTTATTTAAGAATAGATAATGCTGCAGACTGAAGTCACTTTTATTTACGAGCTCTGAAACCCAGAAAAGCAAAGCTTAGCCTTTACCGCCAACTAGCTCCAGACAATAGAATTGCTGTTCTGTCCTTATGTGGAAAGCATTGCTCCCCAACAACAACCAGGCACCTCCACTCCTGACTATAGCAGAGCAGGGAGTACTGCTCTGGACTGGGCAGTGGTACTGGCCTTGTCTCCCACTGCACATCTTTCAAGGCTTTTGTCTCATTCCTCCTTTGTCTCCAGCTACCCAGCAGTAATGGCCATGACTAGGCTACATACTGTAGACCAACCGCTTCTCAGCCACCTTCTCCATGGCTCCTATTAGTTGTTCCAGCAGTGGGGTGGTCTACTTCCAGCACAGTGACACAGTGTGTCACCCCAGCAGTACTCCTCAGTTGCTGCGTGTCCCGTGGCTCACTCTAAACAGGGAATGAGGTGCCTGCCATTGTCTGCTGTAGACGCCTGCACCCTCCAGAATCTCCTGCTTCTCTGGGTGCACTTTCCAGTCCTGGCACAGCTCTGTGGCTACCTTGGCATCTATGCTGTAGTATTGTTGCTGTACACTGGATGGGGTTTTGACCAGGAACCAGCTAATGCCTTTAGTGACAGACACACTATGCTCTGGATGCCCTTCCATGATGTGGCCTGTTTCTCCATCAGTGCCAGGGTCTAGTTAGTCTACTGGTCCTCACCTGGAATGGACCTGCAGATGTTTTTTCTGTGGTCCTGAGTGTTTCAGCACCTAGGCCTGTTACTGCCATATTTACTGCTTGGGGGGCTCTGTGGTGCCTGCTGGCATCTTAGCATCTGCCCCTGACCCTTTGTAGACTGTGGAGGCTTTGACTTCTCTGTTGGGCATTTTGGGCCCTTATAGGTGGCGTAGCGGAGGCACCTGCCTTAGTAGCTGCTTCCCTTGACCTTGGTTGGAATAGGAGCTTGCGCCCCTGACTGGCCACCTTCTGCAGCCTTTGAGTTTTGTGAGGTCCTTAGCTCCCTTTCCTATTCATGTTCTTATTCCTTTGGTTCCTGTGACCTTCCCAACCCATCTTCAGTTACTATACTTTTCCTCCTACTCCTACTGCCTTTCCTGCTTCTCTGTCTTCTGCCAAGTCTTAGATCCTGATTGGGCAGTGGATGAAGAGTTCTGCTGTTCCTCCTTGGGACAATGTATTGTCCCTTTCTCTGTTTCATTGGGATATGTTCTGGAGCCTGGTGACAGCTGTGGGTGACCCCTATCCTTCTTATATTTGGCAGATAATTAGGTCAGCATTAAAGAACTTGCATCCTCCCAGTTCACTGAGGAACTATTGTGCTGTGTCAGAGAGCTGAATCAGCTACTTGGTTTATTGCTCGAGAACAGTATTTACCAGGTGCTTGGCTGGCATTTCTTGTTTTGCCCGGGTCCTTGGGCAACAGGATGTTACTAAGCATTTCTTGATGATGAAGGCTCTCAAGAGTTGGGCAAAGGCTTGCCCGGTCTTTGTTGATCCAAAGCATCCCACTGACTTGCAGTTGTTTGCTGGTGGATATTCCAGATGTTGCCGGGTTTTGGCTTACCTTGGCATAAGTGATACCTTTTCACAGGGTTTTCACTGTTTGTGAATTAGTGGCTCTGACTAGCTATACAGTTTTGGCTATGCTTTTTAAGAATGTTCTTTTAGTAAACTGCAGCACCCTAAAATGGATCAGCTAGGTCATGTGTGATACCCCGAAATTAGGGGATCCCACTTCTGTATAAAGCTGTGCCAGCATAGATAGTCATGAGTGTTTCCAGTTTATATATATATATATATATATATAAATACAGAAGGTGCGGCACTCAGGACTCGATCACACAAATGAATCAGACACGAAGTAGTAAATCAACGTTTCAATCCATGTTAGATTGTCATCAGGATTGAAACATTGATTTACTACTTCGTGTCTGATTCATTTGTGTGATCGAGTCCTGAGTGCCGCACCTTCTGTATTTCTATTTGCTCATTTTGTGGGGGCACCGGACCAATTTATCTGGGTTATTTGAGTGCCGGACCAATTTTTGTTCATTATATATATATATATATATATATATATATATAAATGTGTTTAAGTAAGGGGAAAAGTGTTTAAATCACATAATTGTGTCAGAAAAGGTCTTGTATAAACTATCCCTGTAAGGGGGAGAATATGGTTCTGCCCAAGCAAAAGGGCCCTGTGGAACATGGGGTCCATGAGGGCAGAACACTACCAAAGGACAATAAATAGGGGAAAAGATACCCCGGTTGGACATTGGGGAGTATAGAGAAGCCAGAGTGTGCAGGGTACCGGGAGGAAGGAGATATAAGGGACTGCAGGACTGACAGTTGGAGTCGTTGCCTGAGTTAGTTAAGTGGAGCAGAGCTCCTGTGCTAAGGGGCCCGTACCTGAGGTACATTGGTGTCGGTGCCGCTGAGAGAGAGAGAGACTCCAGAGGCAGCCTGGTGTGAGGTGAGGACATAACTGACAGGATTCACCTCAGATAAGGTCAGCGGTATGTTCCCGGCAGCAGCAGAGCGGCTGGATGGTGGGGAACTTCGTCAATGTCATTGACGGCAGCTGCTGGAGGCGGAGGCGGGGGCGGACCAGAGGAGAGCTGAGCCAGCCTTTTATTGTCCATGAGTCGGTGGCCAAGAAGGAGAGGCAGTCTGCTGGAGGATGGAGCTGACTGGAGGGGCGGTGGTAACCAGGCTGAGTGACTCCCACTGCTGCATGAGTGACTGCATGAGAGGTCTGTAATTATGCCAGTGACAGCCCTTCATACTATATCTAAATAATAGAAACAGCTACAGTATAACTACGCGGACTTCAGTCAAAGGTAGTCATTAGCCTTCAATTATATAGTGACTTGGATACATGGCTGCCATATAAGAGCTATGTGGAACTTTATTATAGAAACTGCTGCAGGAAATAACAAGTAGCTATTGGAAAAGCCCTTAATTGCTTCACAACTCTGCTGTGTTAATAACTTAGTAGCTGAGCCAGTCAGCCAGGATTTCAGTCAGCCCAGTTTATGCAGTGACACTCAGTAATAAGGGACAGTTTAAGCCAGTGTGAGGAACTATTAACCCGGGCAACGCAGTGTACACCAACAGGAACTAAGAGTTACATTTTTGCATGAACTATTAGTTTTCTAGCCAGAAAAGTTTAGAGATAAGTTAATAGTTAGGATGTTTAGCTAGTTACAACTACAGTATGTCATTACAATTTGGGAAATAAGTAAACCAAATTGTTAATATGTATTGAACCAAACAGCTGCATAATTGTGTCGATTGCATTAATCTTTTAGATCCTATAGGGAACGAGAAAATAGAAAGCTGTGTTTCAGTATAATAAAAATTGTTTGTTGTTCAAGGAAGGTTATCGAGAACAGTAGCAGGATAAAAGGTGGTTGTTGTTATCTTTAAAAGTGTGAATTGATACTGTATGATTTCTTTGCTGTAATAAATTACTTCATACGACCCTGCAAGTCCGGTGTGCTTACCTCCTTACCTGTCTGCGAAGAAGAAAGAAGAACCTGAGGGTTTAATCCTTATGGTCTTTAAACCCAATTTGGGGTATTACACATGGGCATTGTTTGGACTTACCTGCAGGCATGTCGCAACTCTCGGATTTGCTCCATGTTGTTAACTTCATCTTACTTGGTGCAGCACCTGGATATGGTGGGTTTTTGTCACAGCATTTAGGCTTTGTAGACTCGGATCAGGACCCTTAAAGTTAAATATGTTGTTAGGAGAGTGTGCAAAGCTTGAGGACTACATTAAGTCTTTACACATAGGGACCAAAGCTGGAATGTATAGAATATAGCAAATTAACAGATATGGGTATTGTGATACCCACAGTAGAGACGAAGCACACAAAATACAAATGAGTTTAACAGCAAAGAGATACATTAGTGAAAGGAAATTAGTGAAATGCGTGGGGTACAGGTGAGTCTTGATTCTGTTTTTGAAGGATTCTAGAGCAAAGGCTTCTCAAACTGTACGAGGAAGCGAGTTTATACTGTCAGAACAGCAAAGCTAAAAGCTCGACCCCCAGATGAATTCTGGGAGATTCTAGGTATTGCTAATAGTCCTTCATCTACAGATTGCAGTAAGCGAGCAGGGTAGTAAGGAATCAGAAACTGCATCAGCGACCTTGGACCTTGGTTATGTAGGGCTTTGAAAGTCATATTAAGCCAAGCTTGAAATATATTCTCCATCTGACAGGCAGCCAGTGAAGGGAGTAGAGAATGGGTGTTATGTGGCTGGAATGGGGCTGGATGGTTAATAGCCTGGAAGCTGCATTTTGTATCGGCTGCAAGCGGTGCAATTCCTTTGCTGAGAAACATTGCAGTAGTCCAATCATGATGATACAAGTGGATGTATGACTATGTTCCTCAGATGAAAGACTGAGGCTTTAGTTGTGCTGAATGGAGCGCTGGAAGCGTTATGTATACAGTCTTTGATTAGTGCAGGTCTCAGAGTGGTAATATAGTAGAGGCAGGCTGGAAACGATATGTAAGTCTTGTGGCAGCCTGTAGCTGATGTAGGCACATAGGGCCTGATTCAGAAAGGAAAGCTATTGCGATCGCAATAGTGATTACGCACGCAGGCTCACTGCGAAGATATGCTAATGATTGCAATCGCTATGTTATCGCAGCCTAACATAAGGACGCCCCCTTTACCTTTACCTTACACACATCCATAATACTTAGCAAGACTGCGAAACCATCGGTAACACCGAGTACAATCGCAGCCTCACACACACTCTGACCTTACTCAGGAATTGTTAACTTCCTCGCACGCTATGGGTACTCAAGTTGCATAAAGCATCGCAGTGGATAATTTATGCATGCCCCTGCAACGAAGTTTAAATTCACAGGCACGTCTGAGTTTTTCCGACCACCCCCCCCCTCCCTACCCCCAAATGGTGCTTTATGTCAATCACTCTGCAATGGGTCTGCATAGTCACTGCAATCGCAGTCCTGTTATCGCCAGCGCACTGCAATGCATACATGTGCACAGAACGCAACAATTGGCCAATTGTGTGCGTAATCGCTGTTGCAATCGGTAATGAAAAATGCCCATAGACTGCAGGAAACAGGAACTGAATATACTTGGTGATCGCAAGTAAAAGGAGCTGGGACCACTGTAGCCAGGAGCCAGGATACTGATCTCAGGGAGAAGATTCTTGTTCTGGCAATGAACATGTCAGCAGAGGAGGCCTATTGGTCAGACAGATCATGTGAGCATGGCTGCAGGAATCTGGTAGGCCGTTGTAGTCACATGAACAAATTTAAGATGGGTTGTGCCCATTCTCCACCACTGGTACTACCAGGAGGGATTTGCCAGGCATGGATGGTGATGACATGGCTCTACAGCACACAGTAATGAGGGCTTAGACCTTGAAGCGTGACAGTTCCTATCTAGTGATTTGAGTGAGACATGAGGCACAAAGCACCTCCCCCCGATGATTAGATAACTAATACAGGGGGAATGATGGCATGTGGGGTTTACGCTGACAATAGACTGATTAGTAAACAAACAAAGCAGGATAATGCGATAAGAGAACCTCAGCATAATTACAAGTTCCTTAGGCAGCATTCTGATGGAAATTGGCCCGAGCACAAGTGACATCCTCTCCTGTGAGTAGATGATGAGTACACTTGAAAATGATGGTTGGTCTAAGAGGGGTGTTTATTATTTTTTATTATCCCTTATTGTTTCTGCAATGTTACTACATTTGCAAATACAAGTAAAAACAGCAGTCAACGAAATTATTATCGCATTTAGTTTTATAAGTGCTGGAATAGAAGTGATTGATGAGATAACTAATACAGGGGGAACGATGGCATGTGGGGATTACTCTGACAATAGACTGATTAGTAAACAAATAAAGCAGGATAAAGCGATAAGAGAATTGTTACAGGCCAATATTTTAATTGTGAGCATAAATTATCTACTTATAATTGTTCAGGAGAAAAGAGGGAATGCTATTTATCAAACCACATGATACAGGCAACAGCTAGAGAGGGGATTAATGCACTGAGAATATTTACTTAGCCATAAATTAATTTGTAGTAGCTGCCATGTCACTTCAGACCACATGTTGCTGTTAACTACGTTTCCAAACTTTGATATAAATAGAATTTCACTGTCGGTTTAGACAATACAGCAGTTCTTTAAACACCTGTCTAAATGGGTTGTAGTTATGAGACCGACGACCGCCGGTCTCAATCCTGACACTGTAATCCCAGCCAAGGGATTTAACATAGGCATCAAAATACCGGTACCTATGTTAATCCCAATGCCGGAACACCGAGAGGACGCCGGACAGAACGTCCTCTGCCGGGGGGTGAATATACACTTAGCCGTGGATGGAGGGTTAGGTTTAGGGACCCCCAGGGGGGCTTAGGGTTAGACACCCGCCCCCCCCGGGGAAGGTTAGGGTTAGGCTAGGGGAAGGGGGGGGGTTAAGTTTAGGCACTAGGGGGGAGGTTAGGTTTAGGACCTCCCCCCGGGTGGGTTAGGTTTAGGGTGTGGGGAGGGAGGGTTAGATTTAGGGACTAATGGGGAGAGGTTAGGGTTAGGCACTAGGGAGGAGGTTAGGCACCACTAAGGTTAGGAGGGTGGGAGGGGTAAGAGTAGTATACTTACCTGCGCTGTCGGGATTTTCACCCATCGGGTTGCCGGCATCTGGATATGAACTGCCGGGTTGACGTCCGGCGGTCATTCATACTGATTCCGTTTAAATTAAATGTTATTTTTGTAAGTCCTAGCTTGTACTGTTCGCAGTCCAAGCAAAAAGTAACGTCTGAGAATGATCCAATCAAAATCGTATGGATGATTATTTGGGCGCCTCTGCAGATTTGGTTGGTAGATGACATCTGTCAATCAGAGAGCCGTTATCAACTAATCGTAGAGCACTCGTGTAATTTGCCTTTTGAATCAAGCACCAGAGTAATAGGAAAGCAGGCATTTTCCTAGATGCAATGCTATTTACGACTGTAGAATTACTGCAACCTGTAATTGCCGAAAAGCTAATTGTATTTAGATCAAGATCAAAATTCGACTGAAATCAATAATTTTTTATTTGCTGGAAGTGCTGCAAAATGTGATCGATCAATGACCGCAATCCACGAGTGCCTCTGTGTGAACTGATTGATCAACCTGTCAGCAGTGCCAGATTAAGGTCCAAGGCCCTCATTCAGAGCCGTACGCTCTTAGCAGAGCGCACGCTCTGAATGAGGGCCGCCCTCCATAACTATGGAGCGTCCTCCTGGACGCTCGTATAGCTGTGGGTCACCACCCACAGCCTATACGAGCGTGCAGTTTGATGGCCGCGATGGTCGTGACCATCGCGACCATCGAAACTGCGAGCCGGAGCCTGCGGTTGAGGTTTTCAACCGCAAGCCCCGGAGTGATTTTAGCTCTATCAGAGCCAAAATCACTCCCACTGACATCACTAGTGATGTCAGTGGGCCGGCTTCTGACGGGAGGCGTTCCCTTAGGAACGCCCCGTCAGGGAGGCACGCCCCCGGCACACCCACCAAAGGGGGCGTGCTGTCAATCAACATCGACAGCACGCCCCCTTTGATCAGACACAACAAGCGAAGGAAAGTCCTTCGCTCGTCGCATCTGGCGCATGCGCACGACGGAGCTCCCTCCGTCGTGCGCATGCTCAGTGCAGAACATCGACCCACTTGCGAGCGGACAGCCGCTCGCGAGTGGGTCTGAATCAGGGCCCAAGTTGGCCTGGAGCTGACATATAGAAAGGCCTATTGGGTATGACCAGCACCGCACATGGTAGGGGAGGGGGAATAACTAGTGATGTAAGGGTGTAGCCAGTTTTGTCTGCAAAGGGGACGCGGCCTGTGCCTAATGCCACACCCTCAAAATCCTCAATCTCCCTCTTGTCTTTACTTAGATCAACAGTGTACTGAGGGCCTGATTCAGAGCCGCTCGTAAGCGGCCGCTCGTTCGCTCCGTGCGATGTTCACACATCTGCGCATGCGTATGGGTCGTAATACGCATGCACCAACCAGTCATTGCGGTCGGAAATCGAGCGCTCGCAAAATAGCGAGTGCCTGCTAATTTGAGTGACAGGATGAGGCGTTTGTGGGTGGTAACAGGGGAAGGTGCTTGAAAATCGGGGAGTGGTGATCCGAACGCAGGCGTGCCAAATGGTCAAAATGGGCGTTTTAAGGGTGTGCATAATTAACAAAGCAGCGTCATCGACCACGTCACTTGGTTGTTTCTTAGCCTGAACTGTTCGCATGATTGCGGTAGGATAAACTTACCACAAGCACTGCGAGCAGTTCAGATTCCTTTCGATGTACTCAATTAATCAAATAAATATCGGAGATGACGTAGGATGTGAGCGGCAAGGGGGCGTCTTTACAAAATAGCGAGCGCATGTTTCGTTCGCTCGCTCAAGCATAGAGGCGTCAACAGACCGTAAAGAGCGAGCGCTCAATTTAAATAGCCGGCCCCTTTTTCTGAACGAGCGAGCGCAAATAGCGTCCGGCTCTGAATCAGGCCCTGAGAGTCTAGAAATGAGCAAAAGGGAAACACCCCTTGTTAATGTGAGAGAGACCTTACCATACTAATAGCTACGCTGAGATTTTATATCTAGACACTATAGTGAGATCCAATGTAAAAGAGTCACAAAGTGCGGCACACATACATATTGTGTGTGTGTGTGTGTATATATATATATAAGCAAATATATACATATATATATATATATATATATATATATAGACACAAAAAAAAAAAACAATGTTCCCCATTGTCCTGTTCAGCTGAGCGTTCCATGCAATCTTGTATAAGAACTTAGAGGACAGTTCTCTGGGATATTAAGAATCAAACATATATTTCTTATAAGTTTACATAGCACAAAATCACTCCAACGTTTTGGTTACTGATACACCGTCATAAGGAATTGATGCATGCGGTTTCAGTTTATTATCAGTCCTTGATGACGGTGTTTCAGTGCACCAAAAAGCTGTATTGATTTTTTGGTATGTAAACCTATAAAATATATGTTTCAAGTCCTGGAATGCCACCCCAACTAATTTATATATAAACATGCAGAGGGGCACTCTTGGATCAATGACGTAGTGCTGAGATGTCTTCCTTGTATTAATACAGAAATACAGTGTCCATATACACATAACAGATGGCACTCCAACGGACTTTATAGTGAGAAAATGTTACTTTATTGCTGATATTCCAAGGTCTTAGTGGCCTTTTCATCAGGGTATAAAAGATATACTAATATATATATATATATATATATATATATATCCACATTTTGGTGTACGAGTATATAGAAAGAGAGTGTATATATATATATATATATATATATATATATACACACACACTATATCCTGGAACAGAAAAGGCACTCGCAAGATAGCATAGCATACCGTTTTTAGAGCCACTGAGGCTCAGTTTCCAGGACATCTTGTCTCCGATGATCAGCAGAAGAGCAGTAGGACACTTCATATCACCCGGCGTGGCTGCCTTCACTGAGAGTAGGTCGGTGCATATAGCCTGCTTTTAGACTCAGTCTGTACTAGTGTCCGCAGTGCCGGCGGTCACATGACGCGGTGAAGGCGCCCAGACACTACTGGAGGGATTGAATTGCTGATGAGATAGTGGAGGTCCGGCGGAGTTTGAGTGGGTGGGGCCTAGGACAGCGCTTGCAGGCAGGCTGTGACGTGCCACTGTAACAGTTAAAAAAAAATCCTGTCTACAATACAGCTGCACAGCTTATACTGTGGGCCTATTTTAATGGGGTGGCCTGGAGCTGCAGCTCCATCCGCCCCATTGTTAATCCGGCCCTGCCTGTCAGTGGTGTCACAAAGGGGGTGCGGGCCACCGAGGGGTGACACCAAGGTGCCCCTCAAGGTGACAAGAGCAAGGTGCTGTGCTGTAGCATTAGGTGCAGCACTAGGCTCCTGACACTGTGAGGGAGCCAGCAATGCAGACAGGGCAGTGTGCACCTCTGGCACCCCCCACCACCACCACCCCCGAGTGATAAGAATGGGTGTTCGGACGCATGGCCAAGCCCCTTCCCGCAAAGCCATGCCCCCTGCTGGCGAGGTCATGCCCCCTTTTTGTCAGCCCTCCCCACACCGGGTATCAGTGCAGGGAGGGACACCACTGTCACCAGTCATACAGTCATTTGGCCAGATAGACAAACGAGTAACTACGTGATTTGGGCTGATTGTAAGTCGTACACTGCTGTGTAAGGACACACCACCGGCATTAGGGGCGGACTTTGCGTCACAGAGGTCACTGTCTGGGGCCTTAGTGCCAGACAGAGACAGTGCAGGATGCTTTCTCCTAACATATAGATGGTTTATAAAATAGGCTGTAGGGGAGAGAGTCCAGAAAACAAAGGGCCTGATTCAGACCCACTCGCGAGCGGCTGTCCGCTCGCAAGTGGGTCGATGGTGTGCACTGCGCATGCGCACGACGGAGGGAGCTCCGTCGTGCGCATGCGCGAGACGCGACGAGCGAAGGACTTTCCTTCGCTCGTTGTGTCTGATCAAAGGGGGCGTGCTGTCGATGTTAATTGACAGCACGCCCCCTTTGGTGGGCGTCTCGGGGGCGTGCCTGCCAGACGGAGTCAGTGGGAGTGATTTTGGCTCTGATAGAGCCAAAATCACTCCTGGCCTTGCGGTTGAGAAACTCAACCGCAGGCTTCTGCTCGCACTGGCGATGGTCGCGATGGTCAAGACCATCGCGTCCATCATCCTGCACGCTCGTATAGGCTGTGGTTGGTGACCCACAGCTATACGAGCGTCCAGGAGGACGCTCGCTCCATATTTATGGAGGTGGGCCCTGATTCAGAGCGAGCGCTCTGGTCAGGTAGGCCCTGATTCAGAGCGTCCGGCTCTGAATCAGGGCCAACATTTCTGTCTGAAACATATTTATCTCATATAAATAACATAAAGGTTACACATCCCATAGTAAATATACATACATGGTATAACCAGTAGGAGACAGATTTCAGCTGTCTAAGCAAACATTCTCCCACCTCATGGTAAGACGCCTGTCTTTTCTTGCTTGCAGCTGCTCTCAGATCTCTCTGGTTGTGCTGCTTGAGCTCTTGGAATCACACACAGAGCAGACTTGGTAGGAGAAGCTGCTGCCACTGAGTAAGCTCATACAAGTGTGCATGAGGCTATGATGTTACTCGATGTTACTGATGGTTTCACAGTCTTGCTAAGTATTACGGATGTGTGTAAGGTACAGGGGGCGTCCTTATGTTAGGCTGCGAAGGCATTGCGATTGCAATCATTAGCATATCTTCGCAGTGAGACTGAGCTATTGTGATCCTTACTGAATCAGGCCCTTAGATCGCAATTACTGTCAGAAGACGTCTGCTTCCTATAGACGCCTCCTGCAGCATTTAAATATTTGCTGGACGGCTTCCTTCCTTGTCCATAATACACTGTTCTTTCATTACCATTATAACTTGCTCACTGGGCACTGATCTCTATTCACCACTATATTCTAATTTGCTCATTAAACACACTATTGGCTGATTTCTGATTATTTATTTATTATTTTATTATTTATTAACAGTTTCTTATATAGCGCAGCATATTCCGTTGCGCTTTACAATTGTAAACATTAATAGAACAAAACTGGGTAATAACAGACAGATATATAGGTAGGAAGGCCCTGCTCGCAAGCTTACAATCTATAGGGAAATAGGCATTGATACACAAGGATAGGTGCTGTATATTGCATTTGGTCCGGCCAGAATGCACAGTTTCTTGGTGGGCTGCATGATCCAGTCACACAGGAATGTCGACCAAATGTCATGAGGATGTGAGAGAAAGACAATGTGTGAGATTGTGTTTGGACTGTAAAAAGGGGATGTAATTAGATATGGAAGCTATGAAGGTTATGTGGGAGGTTCTGGAATTTGATAAGCTTGCCTGAGGAGGTGAGTTTTCAGGGATCGTTTGAAGGATTGGGGACTAGATGAAAGTCTTATTGTGCGAGGTAGTTCATTCCATAGAGTGGGTGCAGTGCGAAGAAAGTCCTGTAACCGTGAATGGGAGCAAGTAATGCATGGGGATGAGAGACGCAGATCTTGTGCTGAGCGGAGAGGTCGGGTTGGGAGATATTTTGAGATGAGTGAAGAGATGTATGTTGGTGTGGTTTGGTTAATAGCCTTATGTGTAAGTGAAAGTATTTTGTATTGAATACGGTAGAAAACCGGCAACCAATGGAGGGACTGACAGAGCGGGGCAGCAGAAGAAGAACATTTTGCAAGGAAGATACGCCTTGCAGCTGCATTCATAATGGATTGTAATGGTGATAGCCTATTTTTGGGAAGACCAGTAAGGAGGCTATTGCAATAGTCAATTACCATTAGTGTGATTACCATTACACAGATGCATGAGCCATCAAACTGAAATGTAACCCGCCTCAGTTTTATTGCATGGTGCTATTAATCCATTCAGTTTGCCAGTTGCATTAATCTACAGTTATATTCATCAAAGCATGTAATGGTTTCCCTGGCAGTACCACGGCTGGCCGCCGGGCAGACTTAACACACATTGCAAAGGGCATTTAGTCACTTCCATTCAGTACTGTATTCCCAATTTTTGAATCCCAAGATTTGATCACTGTCAGCGCTACTGTGCGGATGGGCGATTTTTGAGAGGCTAATATATTTAGTTGTTTTTTTTTTTTTTTTTCAAAGAAATATTTTACTTAAATAAAAAATAAACAAGGAGTTTTGGGAAGTGTCTTATTTCATTAAACTTTACTTAATAAACCTGTCAATGGAGTTTTATTTACTTATTTTTATGGTTTATCCCCCAGGGAATCGGTATGAAATACCGCCGGCCGCATCGATCGATTCCCAGCAGCGGCAGCCGACACTGGGACTGATCCTGGCAGCGCTGGAAATCCTGATCGTCGTAAGGTAAGTAATGACTAACCTAACCCCCCTAACCCTAACCCTCCTTAGGGGTGCCTAACCCTAACCTCCACCCCAAGTGCCTAACCCTAATTCCCCCTGTAAGTGCCTAACCCTAACCCCCTCTTCCCCACTGCCTAAACCTAAGTCCCCACGGGGGGTGCCTAACCCAAACCCTCCCTCCCTCTAGTCTAACCCTAACCCTCCCAGGGAGTGCCTAACCCTAAACCCCCACGGGGGGTGCCTAACACAAACCCTAACCCTCCCTCCCCCTAGCCTAACCCTAACCCTCTCGGGGGGTGCCTAACCCTAACCCTCCCTCCCCCTAGCCTAACCCTAACCCTCCTGGGGGGTGCCTAACCCTAAGTCCCCACCGGGTGCGCTAAACCTAACCCTCCCCCCCATGGCTGTCCACTCGCGGTGCCCGGCATCCCTTTGATCGGGATGCTGGGCGTCGGTCTCCCGGCGTCAGTGAAATGAGTGGCGTCTACATCTAGACACCGAGCATTTCACCCTCGCCGGGAAATGACAGTCGGGAAGCCGGCTGTCGGTATAATGTTAGCTGGCTTCCCGATTGCATCCCATCCCCCAGTCTGCATTGCTTCAAGTGGGTGCTGAAAACGCCCCAGTTCATAAAAGCAAAACTGTCCACCACTTACTATGTCACACATAGTCTACTGTACCTCACTCCATTGCACTCTCCAGTTCTCTCACTCCTGCTCCCCTTACACTGGCTCACTCCTTATGTCTTCCGTTTTGCCTCCCCCCCTCCCTATAGACTATAAGCTCCATGAGTAGGGCCCTTCTCCCTACTGTTCTCATCACCTACTTCTCATGCACACCAGCTGTTTTCATTTTTTCAGATGAGCTAGACCCGACATTTGTGTCCACGCTAATAGCTATAGGTTTCAGGTGCTGTACATTTAATTTGCACACATTGTATCAGTGGCTGTGTCCAGATTTGTACTGCTATTTGTACTGTACTGTTTTACCCTGTAAGGATACTGCCTTTGAACTACTATATACCCCTGCCAATACCTTCTAATATCCTTCCTATAAACCTCTAAGGATGACGCTAATTTGGGTACGCAGTCATCCAGTAAATAAAGACTTCAGACTTAGAACATGTGGTTCCAAAGCACAAAGTATTATTCAAGTAAAAGTACAGCAATTACACGCTATGATCCTCATATAATCTTAGCGCAAAGAGATTATACAGACCCAAGTACAATTATACATACGCAGCGCTCTCTGGTCCAGATGTTAGGCATCAGCAAGAAACCCCTCGTCAATCAGCATTCAGCACGAAGACTAGGAACCCAGGGTCAGAGCATATTTATACCACCCAGAAATAAACAACACAATAGAGAAGTTTGTTGCTAATACCATTGGTCCTAATGGGGAGGGCATATGTTACAAGGCATTTAACAGGTTGATTCAAATAGACACAACCCAGCCTCTAACAACTGGGGGTCTCTGGTTTCCTGCCTCATGCAATCAATCAACAGTTGTTCATATTATGTACATTTTGTTGCTTGAAGTCTCTGCGGTCCATAAGTTGAGAATGCATGATACGATCTCTCCATCAATATTACCGGAATACTGTTGAGAGAGTACGCATCAGTACAATTCCAAACATGGCTTACTTATCACATATAAAACCTTAGTTCCGAAATAACCTTTATTTCATAGCAATTATAGTAAATGTGCATACTTGAATCTTATACCTTAAAGCTTATTAAACCTTTTATGTGAATATGTAATGTGTAAGTATGCGCGTTGTGATGTAAAGACGCTAGTTAACTTGGGGCAGATGCGTGCGCATGAAGCTAATAAACAGCTTTTTCATACAGGATCTTATGCATTCGCTAATATGCAATTAGTTACCAGCGCAATTGTGCGTATTAATGTGTGTATGAGAAATGGTGCACTTAAATCTCACTTAAACTAAGTGAACACCTAGCAGTGTGGAATGCTGAGCCTTATAGTTCCACACGCCCCCCTCTCTCAGCAGCCCCCACCCTTCCCAGGCTAAGTGCAGTCCTTTGTTCTCCCTGGTTCTTGTGTAAATGCAAATTAGCACAGCTACAAGACCCAAACCTCAGTTAACACTCTTGGCTTTGAAGGTATTTTATTGCAGGAAGCCTGCTAATGTAAGGTGCTACAATCGACCCTCTTGCTGTATTCGAGGAGGGCCACCTGGAGTGAGAGCAGACGTTATGTCCAGGAAGCTTGTCTACACAAGCTAGTTGTCACATGGCCATTTGCTCTGTTTAGCTAATGCAATCCAATTTTTTTGACATACTGTACAGCCATTTCTGAAATATATCCTTTAGGGGAATTATAATAATATACACTTTATCCAGAGCACCTAAACTACGTAAAGTCATGAAATGGGCTTTTGATGAATCGCCGTAACTTATGGCGATGGTCACAGATGCAAGCGCATGATGCTAATAGTAATATCGCCACATGTACTAAAGTGTGAGTTTATCTAAAATGGCGCTTAGGCAGCCATTCGCAAAATGGCGTCTTGCGATCTCATTTCCAAGATGGTGTCTTGTGGCCAGTCACAAGATGGTGTCGCTGCGATTCAATTTTAAACTGATCTTGTCTCAGCCAATAATCCAGCTTCGACACCTGTATTGTTTTATTGTTTTGCCCTCTGTACGGCGCTGCGAACAACGTCTGGCGCCCTATAAATAAAATGTAATAATATTAATAATATTTACTTATTTTTATCTTTTTTTGTTCCGTGGAAAAGGGTCTTAGGAGTAATATTGTCGCTCAAGGGGTTTTGGTCTAGTTCATTACCCCAGCCCCAACAGCCCAGGATAGTCTGGAAGAGCGCTTTCTGCATTGGGCAGTTAATGGTGCCTCTGGGAAACAGTTATTTATACATCCGTTTCTTGCCCAATGCCATCAGCTTTTTGCTGACGAGATTTTCTGTATATCATGGTAACCAGCCCAGGCTGTCTGGCACTCTGGGTGGCCAAGGATTTGCAGGGTCGGCTGAGCCACGCCTTCTGATTTTATTAAACTTTTTATTTAGAGCTGGATCTTATTGCATTCAGTTTAATGCGGCCGTTCATTTCAATGCGCACATTAAATGGTGTAATTCACGCAGCTATCAAAACAACATTCAAATGAAACGGAAAAACGCAGGCATTTTAATTTAGGGGCATAGAAATATTTACTGTTGCCACCTGAAAAACACTAAAGGCCAGTGGCAAGAAAGTCTGAGTTGAGGACGGATCTCACACTTTATACAGAGCACCCAAACTACGTAAAGTCATGAAATGGGCTTTTGATGAATCGCCGTAACTTATGGCGATGGTCACAGATGTAATCGCATGATGCTAATAGTAATATCGCCACATGTACTAAAGTGTGAGTTTATCTAAAATGGCGCTTAGGCGGCCATTCGCAAAATGGCGTCTTACGATCTCATTTCCAAGATGGCATCTTGCAGCCAGTCACAAGATGGTGTCACTGCGATTCAATTTTAAACTGATCTTGTCTCAGCCAATAATCCAGCTTCGACAGTCCACCCTTTGATAGCAAACAACATGCTATCACAATCTGATTTTAAAATATAATTTAGGCTTACATTTATATACTATTTAGTGCTATTATGGGATGTCACAAGTTGGTTCTTAATCCATCAATAATGTGTCTCTGAGTGGGGACATAAAACTACTATTATATGCACACCGTGGATCTTGGAAGATCATGTGAAAGGTGTGGGGATACACCAGTCCTATAGAGGCAGTCTTGAAGTAGAATTGAGACTTTACATTATCTGAGGTGTTTTTAAAAATAACATTTCAATAATACATTCTATGCATGTCTAAATATAATACATTAAATGATGGTATTTCCTAGTTCAGGGTTGTAATGCAGTTCTGTATTTACCTTGGTATTCATACTGACCTCCATCATAATTTCGTTCTTTTGTTTTACTCTAGTTTTACATTTTCCACACTTCAACACAATAGAAACACACCGGACACATATGACAATTATTATGATGACAATTAGTATAAGGATTAAGAATTTGCCTATACTGGCGATCATTTCCTGGACCCATTCCCCTAGACCTGAGGACCATTTCACTGGATTCAGCCATGAAACCCCTCCTTCTATCTTCTCCCTTACTTCAGCCACTGAAGCATTATGGTTCTTACGAAACTCCCATATTAGCTGTAGAATTTCATCCATCTTCCGGTCTATCACCTCCTTGAGGTCGCTGGTATCATTGGTGACATAGGTGCAACATTTTACTCCAAATTGGGTGGCCAACGTTACGCAATACCCTCCAGTAACAGCAGTTAAATAATTTAACACTACCCTGTGTTGCACCAGTTATTTCTTGTATGCTTGCAATTCTCTCCCTGTATACCTGAATGTGTCATCGTACATCTCGGTGATATTATCTATCAATTTAGCAAGTTCCTGAATATATCTAAAGTTTAATGTACCCCGAGCGATCCTGGTGGGATCCAATGCGACTAAAACTTGAAAGCCAGTTGTCTCACTAATTAACTGAGTGGCTTTGTGCACGTCACCAGGTATCATATTTCGTTTTGCCTCTGTGTTCATACTGTGTGTGAAGATATGGTGATGGCGTGTTTTTATGTATACCAAGCATTTCAACATGTGTGAGGGTCATAACTTCTGGGACTACTCTTCCCAGGTAACACAAACCTTCAGAACTCAGGGAGAGCCACTTATACGCTTTTCTTCCACATATAAAACATACATTATCAGGGAGAACATAAGGAATGGTATGCATCATTATCATTAAGCACATTTCCCTTGCAAACAATCCTATTTCTGGGTCTTCCATCTGGTACATGCAAGTTTCTGGCTGTATTATTTTAGCACAATAACCATCTGGCACCTTACCAATAATTTTTTTGGTGGAACTCAATGTATACCGATACCTAAAATGTTTCCCATAGATTTAATTGAGCGTAACAGATCATGGTTTATGGACTCATTATCAGCTCTTTGTGAGAAGGTCATCATCTGATTATTCCCCGTCACTTCCCAACTCCCGGGTTTATTGGAGTTGGTTATGTTTAAACACAAAAGTGATCTATCTTCTTGGAATTGATATAATTTGAAATGAGGTGGTTTGGATGAGAGAAATTTTCCATCCAATGTTTTCCCTTTTTGTAATTCTAAAATTTCCATGATATTCAGCGGAAATGGCACAACCCTACATTATGCTGTCCCTGTGGCACATGTGAACACACCCAGCAATCAGTTTGATTTAACACTTTGCCTACCATGCTATGATAATCCTCTAAAGGATACCCACCCCAGTACGGGTTATATTTAGGTTGGCACCGTTGGATACAGTTCTCATCAACTAGGGACCCACAAAGCTCACAAATACAGGAATCTTCAGACGATAAACCTCCACACCATCCCCGAGTATCCGGAATGACAGCTCTCTTAACAATAACAGTACTAAGACTGGTCAGACACTCCCCTGATTGGCATTGCACTCCTCGTGACTCCACTCCATCAGCACTGCCATCAGCTCCCATTTCCTCAATCGGTCTCCCATCACAGAAACTGGATATTCCTGAACCGACCAGGATGGTGAACATTCTAAAAGAGAATATGAAAATGAACACAGCAGGCCCGTCCATTGTCACATTATCTCACTATGACCTTTTCAATCCTCCCGGAACAAGCTCGCGAGCGACAGGTCCACGCTATCAGCCTTGTCTCCAACTTGTTTCTCCACCAGTTGATTAACCTTTTTGCAGTGAGTGGAATGGACCCAGGTATCTCTTTCAGCCACCTTCAAAGATTTAGTACTTGTCAGCAGCACCTGGTATGGACCTTCCCACCGATCAGTCAAACAACCTGAACGCATGAAATTTCTGATCATAACATATTCTCCTGGTTCAAAATCATGACAGTTAGTTTCAGGCATATCATGGGACAACAATTTCAGTTTCTGCTGCTGTTGCTTTAACTGCTTACTAATTGATATAAGATACTTTACAGTTACCTCCTTCTTACCCTTTAAGTCTTCCTGTGGACTTATAATCAAATGAGGTTGTCTACCAAACAGTATTTCAAATGGGGACAGATTTAGAGGGGGTCTAGGAGTGGTCCTCATGCTATGTAGGACCAAAGGTAATGCTTCTGGCCATCCTAGTCCAGTCTCTGCCATGATTTTACTTAACTTATTTTTAAAAGTCCCGTTCATCCTCTCTACCTTGGCACTGGCTTGTGTGAAGTCGACTATTAATACCCATCAGCTTACACATATTTTGAAAAACATCACCTGTGAAATGAGTACCCCTGTCATTCTCAATGATTTTAGGGATACCGTACCTGCATACAAATTCCTGAACTATTTTCTTGGCAGTAAACGCAGCAGTATTAGTGGCCGCTGGGTAGGCCTCAACTCAATTAGAAAATACATCAGTGCACACTAATACATACTTAAGATTCCTGCAGGGTGGTTATTGGATGAAATCAATTTGTATCACCTGGAAAGGTCCATCAGTCGGTGGAAAGTGGGACAGTTCAGTAGGGATCGCTTTCCCTATGTTCTTCCTCAAGCAGGTCAGACAGGACATTGCTATCTTTTCTGCTTGTGAAGAAAAACCTGGTGCGCACCAGTATGCTCTCACCAACTTGCACATACCTTGTTTTCCCAGATGAGTCAGACCGTGTGCTGCCTCAGCCAGGCTGGGGTAATATGCCTTGGGGGCTACTGGCTTACCTTGTCCGTCCCTCCAGAGCCCGGATGACTCTTGCCCACATCCCTTGGACTTCCAAATGGACTTTTCCTGAATTGAACACAAATTTTATATCTCAATTAATTTCAGCATATCAATTGTTTAGAAAGACATATTTTTTTCAGTGGGAGAAAACATTTTTAACCCTGCTGCCCATTTTGCAGCTTCATCGGCTCTGTTGTTGCCCAGTGACACCGGATCATCCTCACATGTATGGGCTTTACATTTAATTACTGCCACCGCTTTGGGCAGTTGGATTGCTTCTAAAAGATGTTTATGTGTCGGGAATGTGCAACTGGTGTGCCTGCTGCTGTCATAAAATTTCTCAGACGCCATAGAGCCCCAAAATCGTGCACCACCCCGAACGCGTACCTCGAGTCAGTGTAAATGTTAGCAGATTTGCCTGCTGCCAGTTCACACGCTCTAGTTAGTGCTAATAACTCTGTCACTTGAGTGAGGAGGACCAAGAGGTTTAGCTTCTATGATGTCTGTGTCATTTACAACAGCATAACCTGTACATAATTCACCTGTGTCTGTTTGTCTATGACAACTCCCATCTGTATAAAAAGTCACATCCACATTCTCTAAAGGTGTGTCGTGTATGTCAGGTCTAGCAGTAAAGGTCTGATTCAGATATTCCATACAATCGTGTGTATCATTATGTCCGCTGAACTCAACTCCCGCCAGCAACTCGCCTCCTTCCACCCTTTGTACATCATGTTGTACATATGGTAAATACGTTGCTGGATTCAGCGTGCTGCAACGTTTAACAGTGATGTTTGCGGGTGTGATTAGAGCTAGTTCCCATTTGGTAAACCTAGCCGTAGAGATGTGTCTGGTTTGAGCTGAGTTCAACAGAGCAGATACAGCATGGGGAGTGTAGACAATCATATCATGACCCAATACTACGTCCTCACTTTTACTCACCAAAAGAGCGGTTGCTGCTACACTTCTCAAACAAGTGGGTAGTGATCTTGCCACAGTGTCCAATTGGGCACTGTAGTATGCTACGGGCCTACTGGCATCACCATGTTTTTGTGTAAAGACACCTGCAGCACAACCATCGGCTTCCGTACAATACAAATCAAAAGGTTTTTCATAATCAGGTATTCCCAATGCAGGAGCTTTTGTCAGACTATCCTTAAGATTAAGAAAAGCCTGCTCTGTTTCCTCTGTGTGTATGACACGATCGGGCTTTGAGGAAGAGACTAATTCCTGTAAAGGCAAGGCCAAATTGAAAAACCTGGGATCCACATTCTACAGTATCCACACATTCCCAAGAAGGTACGAATTTGCTGTTGATTCTGCGGCAGTGTCATGTTCTGTATGGCCTGGATTCTATCATTTGTAAGATGTCGTAACCCCTGGATTATGCAGTGTCCCAAATATTTTACTCTGGATTGGCATGGCTGTAGTTTGTCCTTAGCCACCTTGTGTCCTGTATGCGAGAGATGAAGCAACAAAAGTTTAGTATCATTCAAACATGACATAAATGAGTCAGAAAATAGCAATAAATCGTCCACATATTGAATTAGAACAGATCCTTTGGCCGGTTGAAAAGATTGTAAACAGTCGTGCAATGCCTGGGAGAAGATACTGGGGCTGTCTATGAAACCTTGGGGAAACCGTCCATGTGTATTGTACACCTCTGTATGTAAATGCGAATAGGTACTGACAGTCAGGGTGGAGAGGCACAGAGAAGAAAGCAGAACAGAGGTCAATGACAGTGAAATGGGTTGCATTTGGTGGGATCTGCATCAGGATGACAGCTGGATTTGGCACTACAGGGAATTGGCTCTCTACTACCTTATTAACACCTCTAAGGTCATGGACCAGCCTATAACCCCTCCCACCACTCTTCTTCACCGGGAAGATGGGACTGTTGGCTACACTAGCTGTATGAACTGAAATTCCCTGTTGCAATAATCGCTCAATTATTGGAAAAACCCCTAATTCTACCTCCTGTTTTAGTGGGTACTGGGAAATTTTTGGAACTTGCCTACCGCTTTTTAAATTTACCATTACAGGGCTTACGTTTGCCAATAATCCAGTGTCCTGTCCATCCTTAGTCCAAAGAGAATCTGGAATTTAGGACAACATTTTATCTACCTGATATGGATTTTCATTTAAACTTGTAGAGTGATACATTATCCTTTGGAGAGTGTCCAACATATCCCGCACTTCGTGTGCAACTCTCTCTGGGATATCTAAAAATACACCATCAGGGGTGCAATATATAACACATCCCATTTTACATAACAGATCTCTACCCAGCAGGTTAGTAGGATTCGCAGCAGCCAGGAGGAAAGAATGCCTGGTATGCAACGGCCCAATAGTAACCTCTGTGGACTTTGTTAAAGGATAATGTTCCACTTTACCTGTTACACCCATTGTTGGTACTGTCTCGTTGGTCACCTGTAAATTAACGGGAGATTTTATCACTGACCTGGTTGCCCCTGTGTCTACAAGAAAAGGATATTCAGTACCAGCTACATCAACCATCATGACCAGTTCTTCCCTAGTACTTCCCGTTAACCTGACTATCTGTAGACTACAGGTATGACCCAGGGGCGGATTGGGCCGCCGGGATGCCGGGCTGGTTCCCGCTGGGCCGGTCCCTACAAGGGCCGGCCACCCTCCACTTGCCCACCCGCTGTCACAATCTGAGCTCAGCTCTGATCGGGCAGCTTTACAGTAGTACAGCTTCTGCGCATGCGCAGAAGCTTACTACTGAAGAAAAAAAATGGCTGACGGGGGAGCTGCTGCGCATGCCCGGCAGCAGCTCCTCCCATAAGACTTTGCGGAGTCTGTCAGTCAATGCTGACAGCTCCGCCTCCAGCCCCTCCGCGCAGCCCGGCCCCACTCCGTGCGCAGCATGCCATGCACACAGGCAGTCGGCCACAGACACAAGCAGCAGCTGGCAGCCAGAGGAGCAGCAGGTGATGTCGGAGGCTGGCCACAGACACAAGCAGCAGCGGGCAGCCAGGGGAGCAGCAGGTGATGTCGGAGGCTGGCCACAGGGACAAGCAGAGCATCATCAGGTAAGTGTTGGCTGTGGGGGGAGATGGGAGGGGGAGCTGACAACGCATGGGGGGAGGGGGGGAGCTAATGAGACAAGGTCTGGGGGGGAATGAGAGACACGCTGGGGCAGGGGCAATGAGGCAGAAACACTGGTGCTGGGGCAATGAGGCAGAGACACACTGGGGCTGGGACAATGAGGCAGAGACACACTGGGGCTGGGGCAATGAGGCAGAGACACACTGGGGCTGGGGCAATGAGGCAGAGATACAGTGGTGCTGGGGCAATGAGGCAGAGACACACTGGGGCTGGGGCAATGAGGCAGAGACACACTGGGGCTGGGGCAATCAGGCAGAGATACAGTGGTGCTTGGGCAATGAGGCAGAGACACACTGGGGCTGGAGCAATGAGGCAGAGACACACTGTGGCCGGGGCAATGAGGCAGAGATACAGTGGGGCAATGAGGCAGAGATACAGTGGGGCGATGAGGCAGAGACACACTGGTGCTGGGGCAATGAGGCAGAGACACACTGGGGCAGGGGCAATGAGGCAGAGACACACTGGGGCTGGGGCAATGAGGAGGACACACACTGGGGCAGGGGCAATGAGGCAGAGACACACTGGGGCCGGGGCAATGAGGCAGAGACACACTGGGGCCGGGGCAATGAGGCAGAGACACACTGGTGCTGGGGCAATGAGGCAGAGACACACTGGGGCCGGGGCAATGAGGCAGAGACACACTGGGGCCGGGGCACTTCTTCAATGTCGGGAAAAAAACACCTGCTGCGGCTATTTAAAGCCCTGACTTTCAATTAAAGGCTAAACCGGGGGTACCCATAGTGTTCCCCCATGTTTTTACAACTTTACGGGGGTCTTACAATTATTTTAAGGAAAAATTCGTAACTTTACGCAAATCCAACTTCAGAGTTTCCCGTTTTCGTTAACTTGATATTGAATACGGGGATAAGTGGGAGCGCGCACCATACCTTTACGCAGAAAAAAACTCAGATATGAAACATTAACTTCGCCAGGGAAGTTAACCTTTCATATTGAATACCCCTCATAGGGGGTTCTGGAGAGAGACAATGGGTCCTGGAGATTGAGAGACAGAGGGAGACTGGAGAACCACAGGGGAGCCTGGGGATGGAGAGATGTACGGACATCTGGAGACACAGAAATTGTTTGATCAGGGAAATTAATTTTGCCCTGAACAAAAACTTCTGCTACTGTAGGTTATGATGATGACATTAGTTATATTTCTACATAAACAGGCATCTTCCAGACAATGTGATCTTCTACATGAATTCCGGCTGAATACGCTGCCCAGTGAGGCTCAATTTCTTCAGAGGTTCCCTGTTGCAGAGAAACCGACATATTGGTAAGAAAAGACTTTCAAACTAACTGGCCTGTACCTAGTGCAGAGGGATGGGGGGTCCCAAATAAAAGGGTATCATTCACCCAGATTTCTGTTGCTAGCCCTGCTCCCCTCAGTGGCTCGCAAAAGCAGCACCAGGCCCTAAGACGAGGGAGTATCCTGCCCTCCTCCACAGACTCCGCCCTTTCAACAGACCCACCTTCTCAACACACCCGCCCCTATCATTTGCACAGCATGGGAAATGGCAGACATTACAATAGGCTCATCATCCACATCATAAACATTTTCTTTATGGTTGCTTAGGAGAGGGTACAAATTGCTTGTTACATTTTTATGGGTATTTTTGGTAACTGTACTTGCACCTCCACCACATAAGGTGGGGGTGGTGAGCGTGAACTGCTGGCAATACTCTCCACAATGCTACCTTGCTGCACGTGCGCGCGATTTTGCGGCTCGCCCATATTGCAATTCAGCTTTGCAGATGTATTCTCTGGCAATGCGCTCGCAATGCTAGTTTGCGTCGCTTGCACATTTTTAAGCCACGCTTCCCCTTCATGCTTCCGCAACTTTAAACATTCATAATATTTGACCTTTTTCTCTCTGGAGCGCATAATACTGATGTGATCCCGGACATTATCTAGTACATTTTTATCAAAACTACCAATTCTGGGAAACGGTCTAACACTCTTCATCGTCATTTTAAACCATACATCACAATAACTTATTGCATAAGTACCGTACTTAGTATGCATAATACGACGGGCTGATCCAAACGGCGCTTCCATTAGCAGCACATCATTGTCTAACATCTCTATTGTTTGCATGGCCCCCATTCTGAGACAACTCCTAAGCTTTTCAATAAATATTTAAACTGGTGAAAGACAATCAAGATACTTTCACTTACCTGTGGATGATTTAAACGGCAGTGCCCACACACCTGGATAAGATTTGAAAAAGGCAACTTCCACACCCGGATAAGATTTAGTAAGGCAACTTCCACACCTATGGAAGTTTAAGTAGGCTTCTTCCACGCACCTCTCTACAACAAAGACAACATGTACACCTGCTACTGTGTATAGAACGGTAAGCTGCTTACCGAGCGACTAGCACTTAGCCCTTAAAGGTAATATGGTGCCTCTAACTGTAGGGAACAAGTTACCACTACCAACAAATACTCACTGTTACACACTTTTTCCTGCACAGAAAAATACATGTTAAGTCAGATATTGATAACAAATGAAAAATGTAAACCTCAACGGCTTTATTTAAACACGTGGCAGCACAACCGGAAGTACGTATACGCTATTGTGCGACCAGTCACATACACAATAATGCGATTACCACACAACCGTATGACAACTTTTTAGCTGCGTACGCAAAAGTGCGTCTTTACTGTGCGCAAAACTGCGACTCAGCCGCGTGCTCAATACTGCGGCACCCCTTTAAACATTAGGTTCTTTCAACAAAGGAAAACAAACTTTTTCCTATCTTGTCCCTGGATTCTAGTCAGTAAACCCTGCATGTGGCCACTCCACCTTTTGCTGAGATATCGATGTGCCGTGTGAGTATGTAAGTGACTTCACGATGAGCCCCCAACTAAGGATACTGCCTTTGAACCACTATACACACCTGCCTATACCTTCTAATATCCTTCCTATAAACCTCTAAGGATGATGCTAATTTGAGTACGCAGTCATACAATAAATAAAGACTCCAGACTTAGAACATGTGGTTCCAAAGCACAAAGTATTATTCAAGTAAAAGTACAGCAATTATACGCTATGATCCTCATATAATCTTAGCGCAAAGAGATTATACAGACCCAAGTACAATTATACATATGCAGCGCTCTCTGGTCCAGATGTTAGGCATCAGCAAGAAACCCCTCATCAATCAGCATTCAGCACAAAGACTAGGAACCCAGGGTCAGAGCATATTTATACCACCCAGAAATAAACAACACAATCGAGAAGTTTGTTGCTAATACCATTGGTCCTAAAGGAGAGGGCATATGTTACAAGGCATTTAACAGGTTGATTCAAATAGACACAACCCAGCCTCTAACAACTGGGGGTCTCTGGTTTCCTGCCTCATGCAATCATCCTAACAGTTGTTCATATTATGTACATTTTGTTGCTTGAAGTCTCTGCAGTCCATAAGTTGAGAATGCATGATACGATCTCCACACCGATGGTACCGGAATACTGTTGAGAGAGTACGCATCGGTACAATTCCAAACATGGCTTACTTATCACATATAAAATCTTAGTTACGAAATAACCTTTATTTCATAGCAATTATAGTAAATGTGCAAACTTGAATCTTATACCTTAAAGCTTATTAAACCTTTTATGTGAATATGTAATGTGTAAGTATGCGGGGTGTGATGTAAAGACGCTAGTTAACTTGGGGCAGATGCGTGCGCATGAAGCTAATAAACAACGTTTTCATACAGGATCTTATGCATTCGCTAATATGCGATTAGTTACCAGCGCAATTGTGCGTATTAATGTGTGTATGAGAAATGGTGCACTTAAATCTCACTTATACTAAGTGAACACCTAGCAGTGTGGAATGCTGAGCCTTATAGTTCCACACGCCCCCCTCTCTCAGCAGCCCCCACCCTTCCCAGGCTAAGTGCAGTCCTTTGTTCTCCCTGGTTCTTGTGTAAATGCAAATTAGCACAGCTACAAGACCCAAACCTCAGATAACACTCTTGGCTTTGAAGGTATTTTATTGTAGGAAGCCTGCTAATGTAAGGTGCTACAAACAACCCTCTTGCTGTATTCGAGCAGGGCCACCTGGAGTGAGAGCAGACGTTATGTCCAGGAAGCTTGTCTACACAAGCTAGTTGTCACGTGGCCATTTGCTCTGTTTAGCTAATGCAATCCAATTTTTTTGACATACTGTACAGCCATTTCTGAAATATATCCTTTAGGGGAATTATAATAATATACACTTTATCCAGAGCACCCAAACTACGTAAAGTCATGAAATGGGCTTTTGATGAATCGCCGTAACTTATGGCGATGGTCACAGATGCAAGCGCATGATGCTAATAGTAATATCGCCACATGTACTAAAGTGTGAGTTTATCTAAAATGGCGCTTAGGCAGCCATTCGCAAAATGGCGTCTTGCGATCTCATTTCCAAGATGGTGTCTTGTGGCCAGTCGCAAGATGGTGTCGCTGCGATTCAATTTTAAACTGATCTTGTCTCAGCCAATAATCCAGCTTCGACAACTGTATTGTTTTATTGTTTTGCCCTCTGTACGGCGCTGCGAACAACGTCTGGCGCCCTATAAATAAAATGTAATAATATTAATAATATTTACTTATTTTTATCTTTTTTTGTTCCGTGGAAAAGGGTCTTAGGAGTAATATTGTCGCTCAAGGGGTTTTGGTCTAGTTCATTACCCCAGCCCCAACAGCCCAGGATAGTCTGGAAGAGCGCTTTCTGCATTGGGCAGTTAATGGTGCCTCTGGGAAACAGTTATTTATACATCCGTTTCTTGCCCAATGCCATCAGCTTTTTGCTGACGAGATTTTCTGTATATCATGGTAACCAGCCCAGGCTGTCTGGCACTCTGGGTGGCCAAGGATTTGCAGGGTCGGCTGAGCCACGCCTTCTGATTTTATTAAACTTTTTATTTAGAGCTGGATCTTATTGCATTCAGTTTAATGCGGCCGTTCATTTCAATGCGCCCATTAAATGGTGTAATTCACGCAGCTATCAAAACAACATTCAAATGAAACGGAAAAACGCAGGCATTTTAATTTAGGGGCATAGAAATATTTACTGTTGCCACCTGAAAAACACTAAAGGCCAGTGGCAAGAAAGTCTGAGTTGAGGACGGATCTCGCGATTTATCTCAACAGCGCTTGTGTCGGAGCCTGCATACGAAGCTTAGAGCAGCGGCGGGCAACTCAGAGTCCTACATATCTCATCCTGTGCCACCACTTGCAGCTGAGTGGGTGTAACTAAGCGATAACTGGGCATCCCCACGTAGGATAAGTGGGTGTGTAGCTGGAATGGCCGGTTATTCTGAGCTGTGCCTACGCATCAATTGTTTGCACAAAGAAGAAGGCCCTAAATCTGACTAAACACCACAAATAGTATATTGATTAGTGGAGACAAACCTCAATTTATGATGATAGTCAGAGTGGCCCGGACTATAGTGCATGGATGGGAGGAAGCCACACAGGATGTGTCTCATGACAGTACAGTGCTAACATGAAGAAGTTATGGATGAGGGTAAATACTGCAAGAAGTACTGAGAGATGCTCCATGGTATCCAGTCAGAAGGTTGACATTAGAAATGAGCGGGTTCGGATTTCAGAAATCCGAACCCACCCGAACTTTGGGGATCCGAGTCCATAGACAAACGCAGGGGGGTTTCCGTCTGCCTGGAAATGCCCCTCCCCAGCACACACCATGACCACAATAGAAATAGTAATATAATAGTGTCAGGGGCTGGCTGCTTATATCCATATGTGCATAGGGACTGACTAGGCTACTGTTGTGTCAGGGGCTGGCTGCTTATGTCCATAGGGGGGTCTGGCTGTTGTTCATATACTGAGGCTGGTTTGCTGTTGTCCTGTCCACTACATAGGGGCTGGCTGTTGTCCATGATATCCAATCCATATATAGTAAGTTATATAATGGGGCTGGCTGGCTGTTGTCCTGTCCACTCCATAGGGGCTAGCTGTTGTCTATAGGGGCTGGCTGTGCTACTGTGTTGTCCAGGGAGTGCTCTGTCCATCAGGGGTGCTATAAACTCCCAGTGTGAAAAAAATAAAGTATTTTTATTTATGTGTGTGTGCGCGCCTGTGTGCACAGGGGTGCTGTGCACGTAGGTGCACAGGGGTGTTGTGCTGCCTGTGTCTCATTTATCAAGGGGCTTCTGCCTCGTTCAGGGGTGCTCTTCACCTCCAGTGTGAAAAAAATAATATTTATTTCTTTGTGCGTGCGTGTTAGCCTGCCACACCACCAGTGGAACAATAAAAACATTTTTTGTGTGTGTGCATTAGCCAACACATATATAAGCAACATAGTTGTGCAGGGGTGCTGTGCTGCCTGTTTCATTTATCAAGAGGCTGCTGCCTCAATAGGGTGCTCTCCCTCCCAAGTGCCCCCCAAAAATTAAATCAATCAATCTTTTTTGTGTGTGTGTGTGTCAGGGGTGCTGTCTGTATCGTTTATTAAAAGGCTGCTGCCTCGTTCAGGTGCTCTCCCTCCCAAGTGCTCCCCAAAAATTAATTAAATCTATCAATCTGTTTTTTTGTGTGTGTGCGCGTGCGTTAGCCATGGCATCACAAAACGCCTCTGCTGAGATCTGCATAAACATTTTCAAAGGTGAAATTTGAGGATATGGTTTAAAAAATGGAATAAAGCAGCTAATACTGCATTCTCTGATTATAGTGTCCCTACTCCCAGTCCCTACAAATGGCCCCTCTACCTGAATTCCAGCGAGGCAGAGGTGCAACTCCATGCAACCGTATTCCAGAGTGCAGCTGCTCCTCCTGTAGCCCAGGTCAGAAGATGTGTAGGGGGTGTGGTGATGATATGGACTAAAATGGAGCTCACATCCACAAAAGTGAACAATGAATTCTCGATCTAAGCGCAGCTGTAATTTATACACAACACAGGATGGGATGACGATATAGGCTTGGGTGATGGTATAATCTGGGGTGATGTATACATCATCCTCTTCCCACAATATTAATTTGTCCCCACTGGAATCCACTATTACAGGTGCCTCTGTAATTTTTGCATGTAATTGACGGTAAAGATCTTTCTCGTAAAATTTGTAGTTCATTTTGATAGGCATCATCTTTTCCACATTTTGGGGAAGTAGTCTCAGGCCGATCACTGACAAGGTTCCCGACTGTGCTCAAATCTCTCCGAGTACACACTGGAAGGTGGGCAGCTCAAGTAAAGCAAAGGCAGTTTTGTGTAAGGGCCTCCAAATTGCCTCTTTTTCCTGTCAGTAGTTATTTACATCTCTTCAGATTTGTGTCTGTTGGGAATAAAAAACAATGTCTTCATCCCTTCTAGGATGAAAATCCACTCCCAGCAGCAGGCATGGCGCTCAAGACACAACAAAAGACTTAAACCTTAAATCTTAAATGTTGCTTTTGCTACTCTATTCCGCTTGTCCACAGTATCTGCTCCAGTTAAGTGCACAGTGGGTACAATGGCAGTTGAACTGAAGGCCAATAACTATGTTTTCTTTAATGTCCCTGTACAGGTTGGGAAATGCTTTTTCGGAAGGTTTGCAAAGGATTATTTAACAGTCAACTGTTTTGGAAAGCACTCTTCCTGGTCCCCTTCTGGGATGCAAATCCACTCCTAGCTGCGGGAGCAGGCGCAGAATTCTCAAGAAAGACACAACGCAAGGCCTTAAATCAGAGGTAGCCAACCTCGGTCCTCGAGAGCTACTAACAGTTCACGTTTTCCAGACCACCTAGCAGGTGCACAGGTGTATTCATTACTCAGCATCACATTTGAAAAGATCCACAGGTGGAGTTGATTATTACAGTTGTAATTCTGTGAGGAGACCTGGAAAACGTGCACTGTTGGTAGCTATCGAGGACCAGGGCTGGCTATCCCTGCCTTAAACCATAGATCTTACGCTTGTACACATATCTGTGCTGGTTACATGGTACTTTGACGCCACTAACTAAGTTTTTTTTAATGTCCCTGTACAGGTTGGGAAACGTTCAATGTTGAAGCTTTGCAAAGGATTATTGTACAGTCAATTGTTTTGGAAAGCAGTCTTTCTGGTCCCCTTCTGGGATGAAAATCCACTCCTAGCAGCCAAAGTTGGTGCAGGATTCTCAAGAAAGACACAACATAAGACCTTAAGGGGTAAATTTAATTTACTAAAGTGAGAGTTTTAAGAAGTGAGTTTTAAAAGTGATGTTGCTTGCCCATAGAAAATAATCAGATTCTAGGTATCATCTTCTAGAAAGTGATGTTAAGTAGAATCTGATTGGTTGTTATGTGCAACATCACTTCTAAAATGCACTTCTAAAAACTCTCACTTTAGTAAATTAAATGTACCCCTTAATATCTTTGTGCTGGTTAAGTGGCAGTTTGGAGGCCACTAACTAACTATGTTTTTTTAATGTCCCTGCACAGGTTGGGGAATGCTTTTTCATGTGGAAAGCACTACTAGAAGTCTTCCTGGTCCCCTTCTGGGATGAGAAAATTCAACCCAGCAGCAGGAATTGCGCTCAAGGATTCTTCTGGGGCAAAGACTGATGTGAATGAGTAAAATATTTTTTTCTAAATGCCTTCTCCCCTCCCCTTCACCCCCATAAATTTACTTCAGAATAAAAAAACTTAATTACATTTACTACCAAATCCTTCCTGTCCCTGCCTTCAACTATATACATACTCCAACTCCCTCAGGCCTCTCTTGAATAATAAAAACATTTGGTTCCTGATGTGCCATGTTGGCAGTTGAACTGCCACGTTTTTGTGCCGCCCACTGCTGCCCTGTAGCTTAGTCAGCTAGCTAGCATGGTGCAAATTTTGGGCCTAAACTGGATGAAAACAATATAGTGAGCTGTGAGGTGGTCAAAATTGACTGGAAACAATTGGAAATAAATGTTATTGAGGTTAATAATACTGTAGGATCAAAAACAGGCCCATTTTATGTGATTTTAGCTTTTTTTATGATTTTTCAGAAAAAATCCAGATCTAAAACCAAAACTGAAAAACAAAACATGGGGGTGAGGTATTGGCAAAACCAATCCAGACCCAAAACCAGGGGAGCTCCAGATCCAAAGCTAAAACCAAAACACGGGGGTTGGTGCACATCTCTAGTTGACATATCATTTGAGTGCTAAATTTAGGTTTAGGGTTAAGATTAAAGTTAGGACATGGGTTAGTGTTAGGTTTAGGGTCAGCATTAGGTTTAGGGTTAGGTTTACGGGTAGTGTTAGGTTTGGGTTAGTGTTAGGTTTGGGTTAGTGTTAGGTATAGGTTAGTTTTAGGTTTATATTTAGAATTAGGTTTAGGGTTAGGGTTATGTTTAGGGTAAGGTTAAAGATTAGGATTAGGTTTAGATTTAGGGTTAGGTTTGGGGTTATGGTTATGTTTAGGGTAAGGTTTAAGATTAGGATTAGGTTTAGATTTAGGGTTAGGTTTAGGGTTAGGATTAGGTTTTATGTTAATGTTAGGTTTAGGTTTAAGGTTACATTTAGGGTAAGGATTAGGGTTAGGTTTAGATTTAGGCAGTGGCAGCTCCAGAGGTGGGGCTGCAGCACAGTTCAAAATTAAAATAGGGGAGCCACACCAACTGCCAGTGAGTCCTGGCTAGTGATGTTTGGCAATGTTTGGAAAGGCAGTTGGATGTGGCTCCTCTATTTGAATTTTAGACTCAGCTGCAGCCCCACCCCTGGAGCCAACACTGGATTTAGGGTTATGTTTAGGGTTAGGGTTAGGATTAAGGTTATATTTAGGGCACGGTATAGGATTAGGATTAAGGTTAGGTTTATTGTTAGGTTGGGTTAGTGTTAGGTATAGGGTTAGTGTTAGGTTTGGGTTAGTGTTAGGTGTAGGGTTAATGTTAGGTTTAGATTTATGTTTAGTGTTATGTTTAGGGTTAGTGTTAGGTGTAGGGTTAAGGTTACATTTAGAGTAGGGTTTAGGATTAGGTTTACGGTCAGTATTAGGTTAAGGGTTAAGGTCACATTTAGGGTAAGGGTTAGGTTTAGGGTTGGGGTTAGGATTAGGGTAGGTTTAGGGTTAGGTTTAGGGGAATTGTTAGTATTAGGGTTAGGTTTAGGGTTAGTGTTAGGTTTAGATTTAGGGTTAGTGTTTAGGATTAGGTTTATGGTTTGTGTTAGGGTTAGAATTAGAGTTAGGTTTAGATTTAGAGTTAGGTTTAGGGTTAGTGTTAAGGTTAGGGTTACGATTAGGGTTAGGTTTAGGGTTAGGTTTAGATTTAGTGTTAGGTTTAGGTTAATGTTAGGTATAGGGTTAGTGTTAGGTTTATATTTATAGTAAGTGTTAGATTTAGAATTAGGTTTAGGTTTAGGGTTAAGGTTAGGATTAGGATTAGTGTTATGCTGGCCATACACCTACCCGATTTCTGGCCAATTCCCCAATTTTCGATGCGCCGTACGATGGATCGCATGGAAATCTTGTGTTTTTTTAGGTAGGATACGATGCGATGCGTACTCCCGCAGCTGTCAAAATATATCGTGTGATCAGCTGTGCAGTCCATCTTCTCCATCGTGTTCGTATGCTGATCATGCCATTTTTTCAGCATGCAATCATCGTGCGTCTGAGCTGCTTTATTTGTTAAAAAAAAAGACTGATGCACGCACGGGTAGATATGTGATGCATGCATATATCTTTGATAAAAGAAACACAGATGTAGGGATGGTTTAGTCAGAACCATCCATGCATCCGTGAAAAAAAAAAAAAATAGTTTAAAAAAACGGCGTCCACCCCCCCAAAGAGCAACCAGCCCCGGGCTTTTAGGGACCCAGTGCTGGTTGGGCAACATACAGGGGACAAACAACGTAGTGGTCCCCTGTATGTAAGCACAACCAGCAATGGGCTAGTCAGAACCAGCCCTGGTTGCCAAAATATGGGGGACAAATGGCGTAGGGTCCCCTGTATTCTGCGCAACCAGCGCTGGGCTCTGATCTGGTACTGGTTCATGAAATACATGAAGTAGGGTTCCCCTGTATTTTCCAGAACCAGCACTGGACTTTTTCTAGCGGGGGGCTGATGCCACAGCCAGGGGAGCCCTTTCACCGGGCCCCACAGCCGCAGCAGCAGCCCTGGCCGGGGATCCCTGGGGAGCTGGGGACCCACCCCAAAAAAGGGCTGGTGGCTGGTGGCGGGTTGATAGTGTATAGGTGTTGTGTAAAAATAGATATGTAATCATTGTCTTTACAAGTAGAACTGCAGGTCCCAGCAAACCTCTCCCGCATGCTAATACTTAGAGAACCACAAGTACCAGCATGCAAGGACCCACTGATACTTGTAGTTCACCTGTAAAGAAATGTTTAAATAAACACAGGACACACACACCGTACACAGTTTAAGCTTATTAAACATACATGCACTCACACATGTACACACACATGCACACATACTCACCTATGTAGATTATTTTTCAAGTTTTGGAAAAGTCTTAGTTTGAATTGATATGAAACGCATTGATGTCACAGACAGCTATCCTATGCCCAACAGTACTATCCGGAGTACCTGGAGCGGCAAGCTCACTCATACTGCACCTTCCCCGGAACAACCAAGTACCGATCACCCATGTGGTTAGCCTGCATACCCGCATATATATATGAACAGTCAAGAACAGCACACACTTAATGGGTATTAGTAATGTTCAGGTGCTGCAATCCCATAATAGTCAAAACAGAAAGCCCTCCGGTGACAATGCACAGAAAGAAAGACCAGCACACTTCTTATAAATGCAAAAAAGATATAGTAATCATGATGTATTATATAAAAAATATGGTATGAAATAGTCCACTGAAGACATGTCACTCCATTACATGGCAGCATGTATACTGAATAAATGGTCAAATAAACACTCTGTAACAATAACAGTGATAGTGTAGACCAACATGAATATATAGTATACTTATCGACAGCCTGGTGTCACCAGGCTATTGATAAGTCTACTATTTATTCATTTATACAATATTGAAAACGCAATCCAAGTTCATCCCATAATTTTTGTGTGATGCCGGAATGAACACACAGACAGACAAACAAAAATGCACATTTTTTTTTTGTCTCCATAGATCATACACAGCCCTAAGGAGTACATTTCTGCAAAAACAATTCTATGTACAGACACAACCATTGCAACTTTATTATAAGTATAGATTAGAGGTCCTAGACCTTGTTTTTCAGGCCTTTTACTGATAACTGCACAAGTCAAATTTAATTTGGGCCTCTCTCATATATGCCACCAGGTCATGGAGGTCCTTTTATGTAGCATGTGGTTGGCAGTCACAAACTTGTGTAAAGATGGCACAGAAGCTGCAGGGTCAGGCAAATGCACACAGCATTCCTCATAACCAATCAGAACTTGTCTGTCACCCACTAACTGGCAGGAGACGTCTGTAATATGGCCACAGACTGATAACCAGAATATTGTGCTCCTTCCAATGCCCCAGCATATCTTTATGCTACTGTTAATGCCTACCTATCCTGACCCCACTACTGGTCCTGCACTTTAGTTTGTCTCTTCATCGACTGGTTAAGACCTTTGTTGCCATATGACAATTCTTATGTCTATGTGATACCTGCTTCTGTTGCAACAACCATAGGGGTCACTTCTATAATACTTATGCTCATGGACCTCTTTGCTGCCTTCAGCACTGTTGATCACCCATTGCTCCAACACACCCTTCACTCCATCGTGGCACAGTTCTTTCCACTAAATGTGATGGTCCTACAAGGCTCTGTTCTCAGCTCTTTCCATCTCTTACTGTACAACTCTTGCTTTGGAAAACTTATTTCCCACTTACAGTAGAATCTCTACGCTGATGATAACCAATTCTACCTTTCCTCTCATAAACTTCCCCTTCGGTGCTATCTCATTTCACTAGCTGCCTCTCTGCTATTACCACTCAGATTTCACAATGCGGCCTAAAGCTCAACATGTCTTATACAGAGGCCATCATCTTGCTCCTTTTAGTTTTACCATTTTCTCTCAAATTTATCTTTCATCAACAACATTTATAATTTCCTTAGTTTACCATCCCACTACACTGGTGTCACATTTGACTCCATCCTCTGCATTATTCATCTTCTCTGCTCATCACATTTTATCTTTCTCTTGTCCTGCTGTTACCATCTTCAAAATATTAGTTGATATGCTTTTTTCTTATCCAAGATGTAACCTAAGCTGTTCTCAGTTCTCTCATAACTGTATCTTCCACCTAGACTACTGCAATATCCTCCCATCTAGCCTATTTAACTCACTGCACCAATAAAGTTCACTGTAATGTAGTTATCATTGTGATAATTAGGGCCGGCTCGAGGCACGTTCGTAAAAGTGTCTGTAAACTTCACATTATTAAAAATGAAACAAAATCTTAATTTTTAATTTATTTTTGTAAAACCAGAATTAAACTATCTCTTCTTTCCTAATCAATCGTCCAGTCTGAGATCCAGATATGAAACTACGCATCTGCACACCATCTCCATCTGATGTTAAGTTATGAAAGCCAAAAAACATAGACAAATGCTTGTGATGGTGTGGTGGCATAGGGGAGTTTCATCATTTTGTGTTAAAGCCTGAAGGAAAGGGGTCTGAATGCTGACACTCAGAATGCTGATATGGACAAAACATCAATGTGTCAAATGTTGATATTCACGATCTTAACACTGACATAATGTTAACATTGTGAATGTCGGCAGTCAAAATGTCGACAACGCCAATTTTACATTTACTTAGAATGTAACCCTAATTCTAACCCTAACCGAAGAGTAATTATAACTATATCAACAACATAACCGTATACCTAAAATCAGCTGTTGACATGAAAGGTGTGGACATCCAGACCATGTCCACATTCAGGTGTTGGCATTCTGAATGTTGACTTTATGGGGTATATTTACTAAAGGTTGATTTTAATCAATTTTTATTTATTTAAAATCTATGAAAATTATTTAAAATCGATCAACATTGACATTATATTTCTGGGGCTAAAATCACACATTTACTAACAGACACATTTTTATTTTTATTTTTTTTTAAGTATTAGTAAATGTGTTATGTAGCCCCAGAAACACAACATCGATGTTGATCAATTTTGATCGATTTTTATATTGATCAAAATCGAATAAAATTGACCTTTAGTAAATATACCCCTATGACTTCATACCATGGAAAGCCATTTCAATTTAATTAAGGAAAACTTAATGCAGGTAACCATGTGTAAAACTTTTCTCTCAGAACTTTCCAAACTTCAGCTGGTGATATTTATCACATTAATAAAACAATCATTTTCCATGCCAAAAAATTGAAAAAAAAAAAAAAAGTGCAGGTACCTAAATTATCTCTAAACAGGCAAATGATTAATTAAGAAAGAAAAATGCAGATTAGAAATGGATAATTTAATCAGCTGCTTAGTGATGTGTGCACTGGAATATTGTAGCAGTCATACAAAAATCTATTAATTCATGAGAACCATGAAATTAATTATTCAATAATTATAATGGCTGCTTTTTTACCATTAAAACAAAAAAATTATAAAAAAAATAGTGAAACTGACAGTATGCTGACCAAGGAGAAAGAATAATAGGAAATGCTAATGAGAAATCATAAACAGTTTTATACTTATAATTACTTGAATTTCTTTAGCCATTTTGATTACTGAGACATTCAGTACATAAAAAAAAGTTTGTTAATTTTTCACATTTTCAGCCTATTTTTCTTTCAGTATTAACCAAATTGGCCAAGTTGTAAAACTTTGAGGAATTAGTCACAAAATGATGTCTCTATCTGAAGTTCATTTGAAGATTTATGTTCATCCAAAACCTGTGTTGTTTATACAAAAAAATAAAAATTATAAAATGTGGAATTTTATAATAAACCCTCCTTACCAGACATCTATGTTGTAGTGGGCACCTCGCTAATGAAAGAGGGACTGTATAAAATCTCTCAGGGTCACCCATTTTAATCAGATTGGATATCTATGAAAAGTCTCACTATAGAGGTGAAATGCGTCAGCCTCTCTGAACGAGTAACCAAAGAATGTTCCCTTATAACTATTTGCTTTTGTTAGAATACAGTACAAAAGAAATGCACCAGCACTCGCACAGATCACAGTTTAATAAGTGCTCAGCACACCTCATCAATGTATATACTTTATATGTTAAAAAACATAAGTGGATATCGTAGTGCACAACAGGTAAAATCTAAGTATCAACAATGGTAAAAAAATGAAAGCAAACCAGCAAAATAAATATGACATTTGTGAGTCAATGGGCCTGATTCACAGTGTTGAATGATTTTTTGCTACTGCACATGTGCAAAAAATCCCTAAAAACTCCTATGGTGCCTACATTACACTGAGGGCTTTATTCAGAGGCGGCCGTACGGTCTACGACCGCACGGCCACCTCGATGTTTGTCCAGTGCGCATGCGCATGACGGAGCCGGCTCCTTCGTGCGCATGCGTGAGACCCGCTACGATCGACAGTGCCGGTCGTAGCGGGTCTCTTTCCAAAGGGGGCGAGCTGTCGATGTTGATTGACAGCTCGCCCCATTTGGAAGGCGGGCCGGGGGGGTGGCAGCCCAAACGGATGCATTCCCATGGGAATGCCTGCCGTTTGGGGGAGGCCCCACTGACATCACTACGACAAGTGATGTCAGTGGGGCCTACCCTAGGGTCTCATCAGTGGGGCCAACCCTAGGGTCTCATCGTAAGCCCCGATGGTCGCGATGGTCTATGACCATCGCGACCATCACCCTAGAGGTTGTTAGAGCTGTGGGTGTAAACCCACAGCCTAATGACCGAAACAGAGGCGGCCGGTCAGGATGCAAGCGGCCGCCCAGTTTCTGAGCGACCGCTTGCATCCTCCGACCGCCTCTGAATGAGGGCCTTAGTGTATGCCCATAGGCAGTTTAGTGATTGGGAGAGACAGTATCAGAAATGTCTTGGAAAGTGATGATCATTCCTGGACAGTGAATGGGAGGTGGCTAAACAGATGCACAGAGATGGTGAGATGGTCCGCCATATGGGCATGTTAGGGGAGTATCGTAGGCATGTTGCTGAAGTGTGGTGTATACAAACACTCAATAATTTGATTTGGAGGCCACACTCAGATGGTAAATCTGTGACTGCTATAGGGTTAATGCAAGCTTCGGTGGTGCTACCAATGGTGGTGTCTAAAGTCGCACCAGGGGGTGTTACTGTGTGCGCAGGTGCTGACAGTGAGAGTCCAGTCCTTGGACAGTCAGACACAGGGGTGTACATCAGGGAAGGACTTTGCAGAAAGTCACAGATGGGTGACCACGAAAGACCGACTCAGGCCCAATGTCTGTTCATAGCGAATGGCAACATTAAAGTCACAGTTCAATTTTGTACTAAAGGTGAAATATTCACAAATGTCTTGTGTGACGAAACATAAGAAAATGGGAATGTTTCCACCACTTATTAAAGCAATAAAATGTGAATATGTTTTAAATACTTAAAAAAAATGAGAAGCGTCATATCATACAATATCGCCAAATACCCCCCAAAAAAGTTATTGTGGCTTATCTGTATATCTTTAAGATGATATTCATTCTTCCATCCACTTCAGAAACGGCATCAGAAAAAGTATGCAAGAATAACCTCACAAAAGGATGTATTAAACATATCCATTTGTATATTTAAGCTTGTCTGACACAAATAATGGCTACAGGTGGTAAAATGTTAGGGCAGCTCCTAGATATCTGGTATTGCACAGTTATTGGAAACCTGATGCGTTTCACCAGAAATTGACTTCATCAGAGGGCAAAAAGATTCTCCATGGTATGCTTTAAATACAGTAAATTGCCTTTTAGCATTGTAAACTAATTTATTTCCAAGACTGCCCTGTGACACATTGCCCCCACCCCCTCACGTGTAGTTAATGGTACCGAGAGGGAGGAGGGAGCAGTTACTAATTACATGGGACCGGGCTTGCTGGAGGGGCCTGGCGGGGGCCTGGAAGCGGCACTGCCCCCCATCCCTGTTACCGCACAGCAGCCCAGCACATGCTGCTGTGTGACAGGCTGCAGTGGTAGACTGCTCTCAGCTGCAGAGCAGCAGCCGCAGCAGTCTCCTATGCCTGTGGGGGGAGAGTGATCACACTGATCATGCCCCCCCTGGCATTGTGCCGGGCTGACAGTGCCCCCTGCCCAGCGCACAAAATGATTTTTTTAATCCTAAGGAGTCGTGGTCCCACCACCCACAATTAGGCCACACCCCTTGGCCCGGAACGTCTCTCCATGCCCCTGCATGTAGCAAGTCACAGAAGGTTCAGTACCCCTGGTGGTACTAGTACCCCACATTGAGAACTGCTGCTGGATAACAGCTTCAGTGAAAAAAACCTGGAGATTGAGCACCGTAAGTAAATGGCATTGTGGCTGTCACTGTTAACAGCTGACAATAGTGCCCATGTGTGCTGTATTACCTACAGTATCTGTTCACCCTTCTCATATTCCTTAGAGAAGCATACAGTTTGAGGTGACTGTCAGAGGCAGCAGAAGTTTTTGCTGCACCCCATAGTGGGTGCTTGCCCAAGGGTGCCAGCCCTAGGCATGCTGATGTCACGGCTCTATCGTTGGTTGCCTTGAAAATGAGGCATTCCACCATATTCGCTGCAATAAACTCACAGGCATAGTTATTTCAAAGAGCAGAGTACCCGTAGTGGTTATTGTCTGGTAATCATCTGTGATCCTGCAATAATCCAGCTGGACCCTGTGCACAATTCCATGTTGGGCACAATTTACACAACACACTGCATTTTTGGATCTGTCTTTTTGATAGATTATCTTTATGTCTTTAAATACAGTATATGTATTCACTTAAATGAATTGTGCTTTTTTCACACAAAAATTAATTGTACTTTTTTAGGTTACAAATGTTTCTAAAACAATACTTTACATTTATTTAGCATTACAGAACCCCCTAACTTTTGTACTGTATACATTTTGCAATTGTAGTCACAATGAGCTTGAACCCGAGGTGGATGCAGTGGCGATGTCGGACGCAATGGAGCAATGTATTTTTGTCTAAACATGCGTGTGAGTCGCACCGCACATTCATCCCGATTTTGTTTGTAAAGAACCACAGATCAAAATGAGATGCACTGTAGCAGAATTGTAAGGGGCGTTCCTGTTCGGTGAGTGGGAGGTAACAGGGGGTGGCTAAAAAGTCTCACAAAGATGTTGCAGGTGTGTTGTGTGCATGTCATTGAAAGCAGTTGAGTACAGTGATGCTCAGCTGCTCACGTCGGAAGCCATACTCAGATGTCCTAGGGCAGGACCAAGTTTTGATGGTGCGATTGACGTACCAGTCGGTAATGTCATTTCTATGGATGCTCAATCCTTGCACATTTGGATGTACAGACGTACACCAGGGAATGGGTTTGTAGGGGCATTAGCATAAAGTCAAAGATGCAACTGTGGCAAAAGAAGCAGAGACCTCCGTGTCTACATCCTGTGCAGAAAGTTCTCCAGAAGGTCAGGGATGAAAATGTAACAGGAGAACGCTTGCAGTTCTCAGGACAGGGAACAAACCATGAGGAGGCAGAGGAGGCAATGGATTTGAAGCTTGGGGATAGGGTATCACTTATAATGTGTCTGTACAATTCTCTTTGTAGAATAGATGCTCTGAAAGTCATTCCAACCCCAGACAAAAGTGATTGATTACCTACTAGGCACTTGAGACACAGGGCGGCTCTTGCTGGGGACGGAGCAGCAGGCCAACTGCATAAGAGCCTTGGTTTGCTGCTCACCTGAAGTGGCCGCCCAAAGGCTGAGTGATTCCTATTTTTTTTGTCATTAAAATGTATTTTGCAACTGGTATGTATGTGTGTGTGAGAGGGGGATTCGTGGGCAGTTATTGTAGTGCAGGAGGTGTGTGTGTGGGGGTTGAGGTTGGGGTGGCTTTTTGGAACCATTGGGACCATCCCCTACATAAAGGAAGTGAATCTGGCAGTAACGTAATGTGGGGTCAGGGGCGGCCAATAATGTTGTGCCAGTGGGTGACCTGACCCATAAATCCACTACTGATGGGCAATCAACCACACTGTCCGAGTTTTTTAATCTAATTATTTATGTTCACCATTGAATACGTAGCTCCCTGAGATACCTGCTAGGTAATGGTAAACAGGTAAATGGAAGATATAAGTGTAATAACGATAGTGCAGGGCAGCACAGGTGGTTTAATGGTGAGCCTCAAAGAACTGGGCTCAATTTCCACTATGGCTCCCCTATGCTTGCGTGTGTTTCGTCTGGCTGCTCCAGTGTCCTCCCACATTCCAAAAATATACTGGTAGGTTAATTGGCTCCTGATAAAAATTAACCCTAGTGTGTATGTGTGTGAGCGTGTGATAGGGAATATAGATTGTAAGCTCCACTGGGGCAGAGACTGATGTGAATGGTCAAATATTCTCTGTAAAGCGCTGTGGAATATGTGTGCGCTATATAAATAACTGGTAATAATAATAATAATAATGCTAGCATCCTGTATCCTGATCTACATAGCCTTGTGCTACTTCTGACATCTGGGAACTTGCTACAGTACGGTTACCTGCTATCCTGTGATTTTTATTTATCTGCCTGTTGCCCATGTCTCAGTGGCATTGTATGATTATTTTTTTTTAATTCTGTTGTTTGCCCTGTTACTGACACCGCTCTGAACTTTTGTCTCCTACTAAATGTTTTTGTAAGCACACCTATAACAAAGAACATTAAATTGAATTTAAAGATATGCTGGCAAAATTCCTTGTACCTGATAAGTGTAAATTGGTTGTCATATCTTCCAGAGGCAAATGGCAAAGGTCGTACGGAATGAATAAAAGATAAAAAAATATATTGAACTAAATAAAGGTCTATTACAATGGGTACACAAATAAAAAAAAATACAGGGGACAATAATACAAAAACAAAATTACTAGCTGAAGAACAAGGACAAAAATTGAAAAAGCACTGAAGATAAAGATATATGAATTAAAGCCTAAAGGAATGGGTATATAAATTAAATTAAGGATTGGGGCCAAATACGTAAAGTTAATGAAGACTAGTTAACTTTTAATAGACATTGATAAAACTTGGAAAAGGTATGTAAATTAATATGAATAAAATTAAAGATTGCAGTCACATGTGCATTAAGTAAATAAAGAACTGGATATTTAATAAATTAAATAAAGGTCTGCAAATATTAGCATATTGCTTGAAAAAAAGGACTGAAGGCATGAGTACAAATTTAATTTTGGTGTTAAGAAAACTCCCATCTGATCATGCATAATGTATTAGTATGAGAGGGTTACTTAAACAAAACCACCTAGTCTATCTACAAATGATTAAACATCTCCACACTCACTATAATATACCCAATTCTGTCACCATTAAGATTTTGTTCCAGAGCTAACATTTCAATGAATCCCAGGTATTTTTCATAAGACACTCAGAACTTAAATTAATCTTTAACCATGTCAATTATCTGCCTTCAACATAGCATTTTTATCAGCAAGCTAACATGGGTCATGAATTCTTTAGAAATACAGACAGATTGTTATTAAATGGATTTTAACATAACAAAAAAAGTCACAATGCTTAATGTACATGAACAAGTATAACAAAATGACAAACAGTAATATTACTGCAAAACTTTTTCATATACAGCAGTCAACAAAGGCAAAAACAGAAACAAAAGAATTACAGCTTTGTGTTAGTGTGCCAGGAGAGACTGACACATGGAGAGAACTTCAATGGCATATTGACCTTAAAGAAATTACTGAGTTCTAATATCAGGCTAGTATTTTTAATCATTATTTTGTTGCCCACAACCAAACTTCATTGTGAGGTCATTAAAAAGAAGATTTCTGTGTTTGCTAATTGGATTTTCGACAGTTTTTGCTCTAACATACTTTAATCAGAATTTCTTTTTTTTATAAATGAGGCCTAGATCTACCCTTTAAGATAGTTCCATGTTTCTCCTTTGTATCCATTGAGGATAATCGACAAAGGGCCTGATTCAGACCCACTCGCAAGCGGCTGTCCACTCGCAAGTGGGTCGATGTTGTGCACTGCGCATGCGCACGACGGCGGGAGCTCCGTCATGCACATGCGCCAGACGCGACGAGCGAAGGACTTTCCTTCGCTCGTTGTGTCTGATCAAGGGGGCGTGCTGTCGATGTTGATTGACAGCACGCCCCCTTTGGTGGGCGTGTCGGGGGTGTGCCTCCCTGACGGGGGCGTTCCCAAGGGAACGCCTACCGTCAGAAGCCGGCCCACTGACATCACTAGTGATGTCAGTGGGAGTGATTTTGGCTCTGATAGAGCCAAAATCATTCCGGGCCTTGCGGTTGAAAAACTCAACCGCAGGCTCCGACTCGCAGTGGCGATGGTCGCGATGGTCAAGACCATCGCGGCCATCAACCTGCACGCTCGTACAGGCTGTGGGTGGTGACCCACAGCTATACGAGCGTCCAGGAGGACGCTCCATAATTATGGAGGACGGCCCTCATTCAGAGCGTGCGCTCTGCTCAGAGCGTACGGCTCTGAATGAGGGCCAAAGTTGACAAAGATTGTATTACACTAATGTGCTTTTTACATTTTCTTATCTTACATTTGTGCAGGAGATATGGACTATTAGACCATACAATCAAGAGTATACTGATAAGTATTCTTTTGAATTCCTGTTTAAACATCTGTTGGTAGCGCATAGTGGTGTCAATATTTATATTGTAACATATTACAAAGGGTTCAGTATTAGACATTCAAAACATAGACACCTAATGTTACAATATTTAGACAACCAAAATGTTGACATGGACTATATGCTCACAATCAATATGTAGACAGAGACATACAGTGATATATACATTGACATAATATAGATAATTAATATATAGACATGTTGAAATGTCGACAGGGTCAAAATGTCAATAGTTAAAATGTCGACAATAAAAAAGGGTTTGAAAAACAGGATACTGAGCTAGAATAAAGACAATTCACCAAATCTCTTCCTAGTATCACCAAAAAAAAGATACAGAAATATAAACCGTACACTATAAATAGGGAGAGATACATAAAACTCTCTGTCCATGTCCCACTCTGTTCTTCAGGTGTTTTCTTTGTGTCTCACAAGATAAAGTACATATGAAAGACAAACATAAAAAGATTATTAATGGTGTAGTATGCACCAGATAGCGATAAAAAGGAATAGTAATCCCCAACAAATAATAGGCATTTAAGAATGAACTTTTTCATCTCAAGGCACATATATACTCGTAGATCTCCTCTCCGGTGGTTTCATATAAAAGAAATCTATATACAGTACAATAGATCAAAGAATATAGTGTATAGCTACACTTTAATGTCACTGATACATTCAGATTAAAAAGCAGGCACTGCGTATACACTTAATGTAGGGGACTAAGCATTTTCCTACTAGATCCCAGGTCTTTTTGGCATATGCAGTAGAGCAGGGTCTCTGGGAATTCTTCCCAGTGTCCCTATTCCCAGTGCCGGTAGTTTGGATTGTTCCCTCAGTCCCCCAACATGTTTTGACATCAGATGGAGCCTTTTTCCAGTAAGTATGGAGTCCATTCTATATGTATAGATAGTCCAACAAAGTCTAGTCACTTGATAAAAAAAAACATTCTTTGTTGAGCAAAGGTTCCGGCTTCCAGCTGCTTAGTTTAGGCGGAAATGATGCAATAATTTGTAGATGTGCCAGGAAAACCTGGTCCTGTGATTACTCCCTTACCCAAAAGTCCTAATTTTATATATTGTAAAGCAAAGAACTTAGTACAACAAAGTCAGTAGTGCCCTTGAAATTACAGGGAAAGCCGTATAGAAATACAATTGGTTTCCATGGTGTGGAACATACATAGCTTGTAGGAGTATGACATGTCACACTAGCAAATTTGTAGATATAACTGTGAATAATAAATTACATTTTATTTACAATATATGGTGCTACAGGGGGTTCTCTAGCACCATACATGAGATCAAACTTACTACAAGTACAATTTGTTACAGACAAGTTCACATGTATAATTACAACCATCAGTTTACATGATTACAAAGGGGACCAGACCCTGTTTGCAAGAGCTTACATTCTACTGCAGGGGTGGGCAATAAGCGACCCTGTTAAACTACAAATCCCAGCATGCATTGTGACAGCTTTAGCATGGCCAAAACCGTCAGGGCATGCTGGGGTATGTAGTTCTACAACAGCTGGGGGGGGGCTTATTGCCCACCCCTATTCTACAGACTACTTATGATACACCTTTTACAGGGCACAGTGATTTGTAGAGATGAACGGTTTGGATTTTGAGCTGGCCAAACACACCCGAACTCAGGGCTTTCGAGCCAAATCGAGTTCCAGTTTCGGATTTAAAAACTGGATCTTGCCTGGTTTGGATTGCATTTAAGTCCCTCCCTTGTGATTGCAGGTGTCAAAATTGACTAGAAATGATTGGAGATTAATTGATGTTATTAATACTAAAGGAACAAAAATAGGACCAAGTTACTTGATTTTAGCTGTCTTTATAAATTATTAAAGAAATAAAAAAACAAAAACAAATCAAAACCAAAACACGGCTATGATATAGAACCACAACCAAAACATTGGGGCTGCGCACATCTCTAGTGATTTGTAGTGGCTATAATATATATATATATATATATATATATATGGCACCCACCAAAACCCTGTGTGCATACCCGCGCTGAGGTGTTACTACAAATATGTAAAGTTAGAATATGACTCTCACCATTGTCTAATATAGGGGATGATTTAACTGGTTTCATTAAGGTTCAGGGACTTTTTGCACTGCCCCTTCAGCTGTGGTGGACGTTAGGGTTCCAGTGAGTACTGTGGCAGGCTCAAGGATTCGAACCAGAGAAAAGCGGCAGTTGGCGGCTGCACTGCGGTGAGGTAACTGCCAGTGGGAGCAGAGCTGCACGTTGTGTGTGTTTCACTGGATTCCCAGTGGTATTTCCCAGTGACTGGAGGGTTTCTCCCTTGACAGGCACTTGGTGGGCGGCAGAAGAAGGTATCCAACCAGTTGGGGCAATGGCTATAGATAAAGAGGAAATCTTATCAGCCCTCAGTTATCAGCTGGAGCCAGCGTTAGTGTATGGGACAGGTCGGTAGTCCTGCATTACTATCCACACACAGCCCAAGTCCATATTAGAGAGGAACATCGCCAGAGACAGTATAACCCATTAGCTGAACAAAGCATAGTCCCAACTATTTGCCACTTCCCATAACAGTATTGTTAATACCACAGAGTGAGGAGTTACTGCCATAATGTAACAGAAAGTTCCTCTGAGAGTGTCAGATAATACTATAGAGTCAGAACCTGATTCAGAGGCGCTCGCTGTTTGCGTGTGCTCGCTTTGAATTAGGGCATTTTTTTTTTGTTTCGGCCTCCAGGCCGCTCGCAAAGCTGTGGGTGACCACCCACAGCTAGTGCGAGCGGCCTGGTGATGGTCACAATTATCTGCAGGAGGGTCTCAGCTCCCGCAAGCCCGAGTGGACTTCCTGCTCTAATAGAGCAGGAAGTCCACTACTGACATCACGAGTGATGTCAGTAGGGCCGCCCACAAACGGCAGGCATTCCTAAGGGAACGCCTGCGTTTGTGCGGCCTCCCCCCCTCCCACCTACAAAACGTGGCGAGCTGTCAATCAACATCGACAGCTGCCCCATCTTGTAGTGAGCCCCGGAGTGATGGAGTTGCCAGCGCTCGCTGGGGCTCGCGCACGCCGGAGGCGGCGCATGTGCAGTGGGGGAACATCAACCTGCTTGTGAGCGCTGGGCGCCTGCGAGCGGGTCTGAATCAGACCCTCAGTCAGCTGATTGCACAGAGCTAATAGCTCCGCCTTATAGGAGGAGCCAGGACCGGGTAGTATAATGAAAGTACCCAGTCTGTACAGAGAGGGTATAGTGTTCAGCCCTGACCAAGGAACAGCGCCGGAATCTTATTAACATCTTTTGCGCCAGCAAACTTTCCAGTAATAATATTCTCAGAGACTTCCTGGAGCACAGTACTAATGAAAGGTTGTTGCTAATGCTGGGATGCTTACAAAGTAACAACTGAGATCACATCAGTGTGTTGCAACTATTTCTGTGCAAAACACACTTTAGTCCTTAATTCAGCACAGTTTAGCAAACACAGTATGTGCTGTGTAACATATATAAATCGCAGGCTCCTTAACTCTGATAAAGAGTCAAGAACAGTGGTTCCCAAAACTTTTTGACTCACAGCACCCTAGAGTATCAGCATTGTTTTCACAGCATCACTATGTGTTATTGAGAAATTCAGTAAAAATGTAGTAAACTAGTTAGGTGAAGTAATTTGAGCTTACCTGTCATCCGTAGGCTCAGTTATGTAGGGAGGGACAGGTGTGTGGTTTTGTTTGTCCATATATTTACATTATATTGACCATAAATAATTTGACTTGTTGCTGGACCACCATCCTAAGGCACCCCTGCAAGTTTCCTGAGACACCCCAGGGTGCCACGGCACACAATTTGAGAACCACTGGTCTAGAAGGAGGAAATACCATCTGGCGAGTGCACCACCGAGCTCCATCATACTGAACTGATTTATCTCACTTTATGGGGCCCCAAGGTTAAAGTTAATATATTAACTGCCTTGTTCTATGTAAAATATTGTTGACACTGGGATCTGTTATTGAGTAATGCTTTAAATTGGTTGTAAGTATAAAAAGTTTGTTTTGCTATAGAAGTGTTTTATTATAGGAATAATACAACCGCATAAGTGTAATATTACAAAGCAAAACAAGTCTACCCAGTCAAGTTTCCAGTTAAATAAATTTTATAAAACGTTATTGTGGTGAAGGTTATTAGATATTGTAATATGTTCTGTGTGCAACAATCCTGCTTTACTTCTCTGTTGAGTAACAGTGGAACTTGCGCTGAAGCAGCGGAACAGAGCATGTTTTGATAAGGAAGAAACTTCACAACACGATACTACTTACTTTAGTATCACACACATACAGTATATATATATATATATATATATATATATATATATAAGAAATCCAAGAAAACAGCGGCACTCCCGTTGAAATCAGTCAATATTTATATCAGTATACTGCATGCTTCTATATAGTACATAAAGTACAGCCAACCTTTCAGAGCTTAATTGGCCCTTTTCTCAAGGCTAGCATTACAGATGTCAGTTGATACATTATTCACATAATATTCACACCCATTGAATTAAAGTGAGCTGATTTGCGAATTGTAACCATTGATCAACATTAAAAAATAAAAATATGTAATATCCATTGAGCAAAACAACTTTAAACATTTTTCTTAATGAATGACAAATGAAATTTATGCAGAGATTTTCCTGTTGCTTCAATATTTTATTGAAGCACTTTAGATGAAGCTGTGACTCTATTTACCTAAATCTCTACCAGCTATACAGGTCTGGACATTGCATATTATTATAAACGATATTATTATAATTATTATTATTATTATTATTATTACTACTACTACTACTACTACTACTACTATTATTTGCAGATTCTACCCATGCATCTTTGCTTGAACTCTATCAGGATGTTGCATGTAACATTTTGTGAGTAGAATTAGTTAATGTTATTCTCGAATCTGTCTCCACGGGACCATCTAAGCTTTATCTTGGTGGTAAAGCGCTAGTGGTCTAGACACCTATCTGACTACTGCCAAAGTGCAGACCCACATTCAAACACTTGTGGGAGCCCCATAGTTAGTTTCTTGACTCCTGATAAAGTGATGGATAAAATAACAGACTCAGCACAGTCTCTGTCTAGAATAAGATGGACTTAGGGACTTTGGGCCTGATTCAGAGCCGTTCGCTATTTGCGGTCGCTCGTTCAAAAACAAGGGGTGGCTATTCAAATGATCCGTTCGCAAATTGCAGTCTGTTCCCACCTCTAAGTCTGAATGAGCGAGCAAAACATACGCTCGTTTATTTGTTAAAAACGCCCCCTGCCGCTCGCACCATACCTCATGTCCACTATTTATTAGATTAATCGAGTACATCGACCAGCGTATGAACTGCTCGCTATTCTTGTGGTTGGTTTTTGCTACCACAATCTTGCGAGCAGTTCTGGCTATAAAATAACCCAGTGACGTGGTCAATGACGCTGCTGTATTAATTATGCACACCCATAAAACGCCCGTTTTGACCTTTAAGCACGCCTGCGTTCTGATCTCCACTCCCCGTTTTCAAGCACCTTCCCCTGTTACCACCCACATACGCCTCATTCTGTCACTCAAAATAGCAGGCATTCGCTATATTGCGAGCACATGAATTTCGGCCGCACTGACTGGTTCGCGCATGCGTATAACGATCCGTACGCATGCGCAGATGTGCGAACATCGCTCGGAACGAGCGTACTGCCGCTAGCGAGTGGCTCTGAATGAGGGCCTTTATCTTACTTAGTCATAACATTTCCAGCACCAATTACAAATAATGGCACAGTTTATATGCATTTGACCACTGATATGCCAGCCTTGCACACAAAATCCCAGCATAATTAGCAAGCAAACATACCGTTCTAGAATTCACTAACAATGGTATGATGCTTTGTGGTTTATGCCTCAAGCAGCCTAAAGTATTTATCATACTTAACTGCCCCAGGAATCATTTTATCAAAACAGTTGTCCCTGCTGAGGTCAATAATAAATAGGCCCCAAAACTATATCCAAATCACTGCAAGTGGTGGCAATAAGGTATTATACTGTAGGTTTGGGGGCATTTCTCTTTTTTTTTTTCAAGAAATAGGCATTTCAAGTTTTTACAGGGATTTGAATTAATGCAAGATGTCACGTAAACTAAATAAACTAATATTATCACATTGTCTTACATCTGGCCAGAAAATAGTAGAAGTTGGGGCTGTAGCCTGACATCATTTTTAAATGACAGAAGGTAAAAATGGGAGTAGATAGTAATAACGGGGATTTAGAGCAAACAATTCAGCATTGCAGATAGCAGTAGGGTCAATGAAACAGAACTAAGTGAGAGTTTAGTGATGAGAATTAAGAAGTCACCATTGAAGTGTGAGGAGAAAATTAAAGATGGAAATGGTACTGTAGTTAAGAGTTCAATGCTGTAAAAACTCTACAAGGTTATAACTGAATTATAAGCGGCAGTTAGAACAATACTATGATACATTAATGAAGTGAAAAAGAACCTAAAGAAACCTGCACAGGAGTTCAACCATTAAACATCACAGTGCAAACCGTTGTGCTGGAGAAGGAAAGCAGGAAATGAAGGCATGCATGTGTAATTGTGTGCTGCATGTGGGAACAAGGCAAGGAGGGACTGCGGAATATCAAGCGGTAATTGGTCAACATCTCACACAGTCACAGATCCCTCATTGACAATCAGTCACCCCCCTATATTCACTCAAAAAGACTCCTCTTTAGCAAGCAGACCAAATATCGGACATCCTTCTATTCTTTCTCATTAAAAATCAGACCCCAGCACAAAAACACCCAGCCCACCCTCCCCCATACACACACTTACATACACTTAAAATAAGATATTTGGGACAACCAACTTCACTTACTCAGCACCTACATTCAGTATCCCCCTTACACCACTCCCCTGTTTCAATGTCCACCACCCAGCACACCTAACACATTCACTGTCCACTTCACAGCACCCCCCTTGAATGTCCACCTTACAGCACTCCCCCATTTTAATGTCCACTTCACAGCACTCCCCACAACTTCACTGCACCCTCCTTCAATGTCCACCTCACAGTACTCCTCCTTCCTTCAAAGTCCACCTTACAGCCTTCCCCCCTTTCAAAGTCTGCCTCACACCACACTTTCACTGTTCACCACACAGCACCCCTTAGCCACTTCAACTATCACCTCACAGTTCTCCCCCTCCCCTTCACTGTCCAACTCACAGCACACCACAGCCTTCAGTAACCAGTCCACCCCACAGTATTCACCCCCTCCCTTCAATGTCCACCGTACAGCCAGGGGCACCGAGAGGGGGGGGTACAGATTACCTGGGCCCGCCCCCCTCCTCCCTCACAGCAGCCCAGCTAAGCAGCCACAGCAGTCTCCTATGCCTGTGGGAGGGAGCGATCACACTGATCGCACCCCCCACCTGGCTTTGAGCAGGGCTGAGGGGGCTCAGAGTGCCCACCCCAGCACTGAAAAGCTTTTTTGGGGGGAGGGGAAGGGGCATGGCCATGCCTCCCATGATTAGGCCATGCCCCCTGTTGCCCAGGCCCGTACAGCAATCACCCCTTTAATGTCTTCCTATCATAACTCATCACTCGTTCAATGTCCACCTCACAGCACTTTTTATGCCTTCAATGTCCACCTCACAGCACCACCTCATTCAATGTCCACTTCACAGCACATCCCCCTTCCCTTCAAAGTCCACCTCACAGCACTACACTGCTCCATTTAATGTCCACCTTATAGCACTCCATATCTTTATATGTCCACCCCACTGCACCCCCTAGCCCTTTCAAAGTCCACCTCACAGCACTCCCTCCCTTCAATGTCCACCTCACAGCACCCCCTGGCCCATTCACTGTCCACTTCAAAGCACTCCCCCTTCAATGCACTCTCCTCAATTCAATAAACACCTCACAGAACCTTCTGTCCCACTCCCCTCCAATGTACATCTCACAGTACCCCCCAACCCTTTCATTGTCCACCTCAAAGCACTCCCTCCCTTCAATGTCCACCTCACAGCACCTTCTGGCCCATTCACTGTCCACATCAAAGCACTCCACCTTCAATGCACTCTCCTCCACTCGATAACCACCTCAATGCACTCCCCAAGTTCCTTTAATGTTCACTTCTCTCAGCACCCCTTCAATGTCCACCTCACAGCACTCCTCCCTTTAAAAACCACCTCACAGCACCCTCCCTATTTCAATAACTACCTCACAGCACCCCACCACCATCAATACTCATCTCTCAACCTCCATACCTTCCCTGGCCCCTTCAATGTCCACATCACATCACTCCCCCCTGCCCCTTCAATAGTTACCTCACAGCACCCCACTGGCAGTGCCAGCAAACTTACTGCTTTACTTTGGTCTGATCTTCCATTCTGTGGCAGTTCTGAGCCAGCTTATGCTTGACGACAGCTTCCATGGTTGCACATGCACACCTTACAAAGCCTGCCAAGACTGAGGGGAGGTCAGGGAGGCTGAGCGGCCCTGAATTCTCCACTGACTGGCCACATGCTGCACACATGGAAGTGGTTGGCGGCAGTGAGGAAGGCAGAGAATGTTGCCCAGCGCCTCTGATTGTGTTATAGCACAGAGTGGCCAGGGAGCATCCTCTGCCTACCTCCCACAGCCTGCCATGTGAATGCAGAACAGGACTGCGGACAGCCCTGAATCACTTCATTTGCACTGGCCTCTTAGGCAGATGCCACCCTGCCACTGGTTCAGTCTGCCCCTGTGTATACTGTATATAACTGTTCACATATAAATAGGGATTAAATAGCATTGAATAATAAAATAATATATGTCTGTCTAAAATGTGTAGTATTTAGTGGACCACTGCAGGCCTGTGGGGTGACAGCAGGGCTGTAACAAGGGATTTGCAACTGGTGCTGTCACTAGGATGTAAGGTAGAGGGTGGCATAGTCGCAGCCCCAATGGCACCCTTTGCTTGCCCAGAAAGGCATCCCACTACATAAAATGGCTCAGAGAGCATCCTTGAAAATTATGCCTGGCATCAAAGTTCTTGGCACTTGTGCTGTGATGTAATGATGTCACATGTACTGGGGGTGGAGGGCGCCTGACCACTATAGCGTTGGGTGAGAGGATGGAAAGAAAATGTTAATAGCACATATTTCAGCTACAGATGTGCGGGTTCAGATCCTGCAATCGAACCGAATCCGCCAACTTTGGATGAGGCAAATCCTTATCTATCCGTTGACTGTTGTCGGATCTCATGTTTATTGGATTACATATAAAACTCCCTCCCTTGTGTTCAGGCGCCATTTCAAACAGGGGATCAGGTGGAGAGGGTTTGGACTGTAGACTGCAGCACTGTGAGTCACTTTCAGGCACTACAAAAAGCCATTAGGATCACTAAGTTATAGGAGCACTGTGAGGCACTGTGTTGTGTGTTCAGGGCTCCAGGCAGGCACTGTGTTAAAAAAACATGCCAATAGAACACTGTATTATTAAAAAACCTCCATTAGGGAGCCACTGCCATAGAAGCACTATAAGGCACTGTGTGGTCTCCAGGCACTGTGTTATTTAATAAAAAAAACATGCCATAGGGTGCCACTGCTATATGAGCACTGTGAGGCACTGTGTTGTGTACTCATGTACTATCTTAAATTAAAAAAACATTAGGATCACTGTGTTAAGGGGGCACACTGTTATTAAAAAAAACTCCATTAGGGTGCTACTGCGTTAGGAGCACTGTGAGGAACTGTGTGTTCTTCAGGCACTGTGTTAAAAAAAAGAAAAAAATACTGTTGTCTGCACAAAAAAAGCCATTAGGGTGCCATTACTAGGAGCGCTGTGAGGCATTGTGTTGTGTATTCAGGCACTGTGTTAAAAAATAACGTCATTAGGGTGCCTCCATTACCAGGAGCGCTGTGAGGTACTGTGTTGTGTGTTCAGGCACTGCATTAAAGAATAAAGTCATTAGGTTGCCTCCATTACTAGGAGCGCTGTGAGTCTGTAATGTTTAACTGGGCCTTCGGGCACAGATAAAACATTTTAATATAAAACTTGTGTGTTCAAAAATATAATATCATTATTAGGGTGCCACCTGGCTTATACTAGGGGTGCTGTGAGGGAGTTTGTTGTGTGTTTAGGCACAGTTAAAAAAGTTGACAATAAAATGTGTGCTAAAAAATCTAAAGTCATTAGGGACTACCCTTATACTAGGAGCCCTGTAAGGCACCTTATTGTGAGTTCAGAGCCTTCAGGCACTGTTGAAAAATGTTGTTATAAAATTTCTGTGTTAAAAAAATATAACGTCATTATTAAGGTGCCACCCGACTTTTACTAGGGGCACTGAGTGGTAGTTTGCTGTGTGTTCAGGCACAATCTTAATATAAAACTTGTGTGTTAAAAAATATGTCAGACTTCCGGTGGGCGGGGAACCCAGCGTGGCCACTTTTTACATGGGCTCCTGACCCTGATAACTAATTCAGCTTTTCAAGTGCAAATTTACCCCAGGAATTACTCTAAACATCTGAGATCTGTTACACCTAAACATTGGTGAGGATTTTAATCCTGGCATTGGGTCTGGAGCCACTTACTATCCACCGGAGTCGAGCCTGCATAGTCTCAGGCGCACATGACTGCCAGCAGCCATCTTAGGGCGCAAAAATTGGGAGAGTCTGAGAGCCTCTTCTGCATCTCCAGTCATCGCAACTTTATACTCACCCTGGGTATCTTGCCTGTAGACCCTTGCTAGCTGCACTGCTTTCTGTATGCAGTTATTTATGACAAGTTGCCTGGTGGACCACACGCAACCTTTCCTCTCTCCCCCCTTTACCACAGGACCCGGGTCCCATAGTCTTGTGGGGCTCCCATTCTTTCTGAAACCGCTGCCTGCCTTGCTGCCCGAGACTCCTGTCTCTTTCCCGGTTGGGGATAATTGTTTTATCTGCAATGACAGGACAGCTATGGGGCTGTCGGTGGACTTGGAGAATCACTCGCATTGTTCTAATCTATGCTGCTGCCATCACTGATCTTCCATTAGCACTCTTCCCTGTGTCCCCCTGCCGAATCATCACTATAGGGTAAGGTGGTGCTTTCTCTCCCAACCCTGCCGGTGACGTACCATCAGAATTCGGCTGGATACCTGCTTTTTATCAAAGACAGGGGCAGTACTACAAGTGCTAACCTGCTTGTCCCTGGGACTCCTGTTAGGTGAGGTGCTGCATCTTTTGGTACCTTGGAGCTGACATTCGTGTGTTTCTCAATCTGCACCCTGCCCTTCACTGATCCGCTTTTAGGAGCCCGCCTCTGATATCTATTGGGTCTCTGAGGGTGAAATACTTCACATAGATAATCTGCTGATTGTGGGGAGACCCTTGGATTTTGCCATTTGTGCCCCGGACACTGTGAAAGTTATTAGGAGTGGATTTTCTCAGGGATGCCGGTGCAGTGGTGGTGGCTACTGCTACAATCCGTTGTCCCTCAGTGACTCTTCCTCGTATTACTATACTGGTGCTGAAATTGCTAGTTGTGATTTCTGCATTTTCTACTGTTGCAACTATTCTGTATAGTGAAATGTATTGGTTATAGCATGTTATATACAGTTTCATTGCCTCTGTATATCTCTGACACTTACTTATTTCTGTATATTTCTAGTAGGGATGTGCAGGCTCGGATAGGTTCGAGTTTGCACGTTGAGTTCGGATTTTTCCCTCCAAAAAAACGGAACTCAGAAAGAGGCAAAACGTCATCTTACATGGACGAACATCATCATTCCTGCACTTTTGTCCAGAAATGATGATGTTCGTCCATGTAAGATGACGTTTTGCCTCTTTCTGAGTTCCGTTTTTTTGGAGGGAACAATCCGAACTCAGCGTGCAAACTCGAACCTATCCGAGCCTGCACATCCCTAATTTCTAGTATACTGTTTACCACGGCATTGTTAAAAGAAAAATTTATATTCAGTTAATTTATCCAGTTGTACCTATAGTGTCATATGTTTTGCTGTATTTTGTAATATGTTCATGTATGGGAATTCTAAACTGGAGATGAGCCCTCCATTATCTTCCCTCTCCTCTGTCTCGCCAGTGATGAAGGTCATGTACTCGGTGTCTGACACTGAAGTTCTTGCCACTCAGTTGGCGCTAGAGTCATCGAAGATCTTGTTACTCTACACCAGGGGTGGGGAACCTTTTTTCTGCCGAGGGCCATTTTGATACATATAACACTATTCGTGGGCCCGGTGCAGGCCACACACCCTCCGCGTGATGTCAGACGGGACGTGGCCACAATCGCCGGTTATTAGAGCAATGCCCGGAACATCTTTAGGAGCTGTAAGGGCAGCAGTGTGGCCATCTGAAGCTTCCTAAGGAGGCTCCAGGTGACACTGCTGTATAGATTCTGGCTTCAGGGTGCCATTCTAGACACCCTGCTAGCCAGATGAGGCTAGCAGAAAAAAGCTCAGAGGGTCAGACCAAATGATTCCGAGGGCCTGATACGGTCCCCGGGCAGGAGGTTCCCCATCCCTGCCCTACATAGACAGCAGAATTAATCATTTGATGGCTCTTTTAGACCATGACTTGATTACTATTAATGACCTGGCTCCCTCTCTGACTTCCCAAATTCAGTTACAAAGTGACTCTGAGATTGGGGACCCAAACTAGTCTAGCCCTAGAACTGAGTCTGTTGTCTCTATGCCTACACATATTCGTGACGCTACTGTCTCTATTACTGCCCCAACATCTGCCCAGTGGGTTGAATTTTTCAGTTTTGCGGCGCAGCCTGAATCCCCTCTCCTTGAAAATCATGTCCCACATATTGCGCTGGGAACATACCTACTGTACACTGCCCATTTTTCATCCAATTAGAGGATACACAGTGATAACAAGTTTTGTTTTATTGGTCCCTACCCTACATTTTAATTTCTCCTTTACCCATAGGACTGCTGTGTTTGTATATCAGAAAGGAAAGGCCAATCGTTACAGAGCTTACTCTATACCTTTTCAGTGGCCTCCTAGATTGCATTACATAAGTGGTCACTCGATGCTTTTCTGTTTGCTCTATAATTTCATAGGGACATATTTCTATATCTAAATAATTAGTATTTCCTAATTCAAAGTGATTAGCGGATGCTTCCCTATTATTACCATTGTTCACTATTCGAGACGCTTAGGTAACCTTGGGGTACCAACATTATCGCTGGTTTTTTATGTTAGTTTATAGACTAAGACGATTACAACACCATGATGTACAGTATTGAGGCTTTAAACCAAAGTTCATCTTAACTTCACATTGTTACAATACATTGATGTTCCTAGCTTATATATAGCATTTGGTGTTTTTCCACAGTTTTGTTTTATTGTACAATTCTGGGATTATTTGTACCCATTAACCTGCCCTGTTTAAATTGTTCTGAAACAAAAGCGTGATCCCTGGTGCATTCAGTTTGAATTGTTCAGATAACTCTGGTGCGCCGGTGTAATCACTTGCGTACTGGAGGCCTGATTCAGACCCGCTCGCGAGCGCTCGCAAGCCGCCGATGGTGGCCCAGTGTGCATGTGCACGATGGAGCCGGCTCCGTTGTGCGCATGAGCGAGACCCGGATAGCGATGGGCAAACCGTCGCTCCAGGTCTCACACCAAAGGGGGCGTGCTGTCGATGTTGAGTGACAGCACGCCCCCTTTGGTGGGCGTGCCGGGAGCGTGGCTGCCCAGATGGAAGCGTTCCCATGGGAACGCCTACCGTCTGGGGCCGGCCCCACTGACATCACAAGTGATGTCAGTGGGAGTGCTTTCGGCTCTGTTTCAGCCGAAAGCACTCTACGGCAACGAGACCCTACCACAAGGGTCTCATCGCAAGCCCAATGGTCGCGATGGTCTTGACCATCGCGACCATCTTCCTGGCCGCTCTCTATAGCTGTGGGTGGTCACCCACAGCTATACGAGCGGCCAGGAGGTCACTCTAAAAATCATGAAGGACGGCCCTGATTCAGAGCGAGCGCTCTGTCAGAGCATCCGGCTCTGAATCAGGGCCTAGGTTAGTTCATTTGTTGAGAAATTTAAGAAAAGGTGTTGTTCTGAAACACTTCTGCTCTGCTATGTCTGCAGTACCTTTAATCTATAATGTTTACTTTTTGTATCCTTTCTTGTTTTTTCGTACTACGAATTGACCGCACGATTATTATAGACATTTCAAGCTCTATTTTTGTATTTTGTCCAACTCATTCATTGTGTTGTAGCTGTATAACTGTTTATATACAGCTCTGATACTTGTGATTTGTATCTCGAAGTTAATAAAAATACATAAAAAATTAAAATATATATATAACGTCATTTCATACTCAGACTCTCTGGTACACCTCATATATATATACTACAGTGGTGAGTTACCCAAGTAGGAAGGAGAGAGCAGGTGGGGGGATAGTAGGGACATATTCTCCCCTTGTCAGGAATCATTGGCTATAGTATTAACATTCTTTTATGGTCTTTTTTCTTCTCAGTTGCTGCAAAATAGCGCTCGCAAAGCAACATCTCTCAATTTTAATATTTTTTTTATTTAATTTTTTATTGAAACAATTAAATAAAAATGGAAAATATGGGTGAAAACAATATTGTGAGCTGTGAGGTGGTTAGAATTGACTGAAAATAATGGGAAATTCAAGTAATTGAGGTTAATAATACTGTAGGAAAAATAGTCCCATCTTACATGATTTTAGCTGTTTTTATCAATAAAAAAAAAAAAAATCCAGATCCAAAACCAAATCACTTGAGGGTGGTTTTGGCAATATCAAAACCATAAAACAACAATGAATTAGAAGCAAAACCAAAACAAGGGGGTCTACGCACATCTCTGCTTTCAATATGACAGCCGCATAAATCAGGACAGGCAGCAGCATGGCCACATCATGATGGACCCTATGTGGCGGTGTGCCTAAGTCTCATGAAATATTGGCTGCCATCTCCAATCCTAAGAGCAAGGCAGCGGTGAATGGGAGTTACCTCACAACTTTATGACCGATGGATAAACATATTTGCTGGCAGGGTGGTGGGACTGGGCCCCACAAGAGAGAGAGAGAATTGTGTGACAAAAGCATAAAGTCACTGAGCAGGGTGAGAGATGATGAATTAGAACAGAAGCCAGCAGAAAAGCGAAATGCGTGATGGGGATTGCAGGAGCTGTCCTGCGCTAGTCAAGGACGGATGAGTGTGTAATATTACTTTGCCTCTCCAAAATACTGACTAAGGGCTAGTTTTTTAATTCCTCCTCTTTCCCTTGAATTAAAATAAAACACATGCGTTTGGTATTGCAAAAATTTACTAATATTGTCCCCCATATTGTTTATTTAGTTATAATGCCCAATATATTGTAACATTAAATATAATGTGTCCTTTATTGCATTAACCACTTAACAAAAACTTTAATAGAAATTGACACATTTTGATTACAAATAAATTAAGTTGAGAACATCTATTTAATCCAGGTTTGGTACGGGATACCGACACTCACAATGTCGACGGTAAGTGTTATCCTGACGGTCAAACCCAAATGCATTTTGGAAAGTATTCTAATCCTAGCCCTAACTCACCTGTTGGCATTGTGACCATCAGCATTCTGACCTTCAGGATCCTGACTCCATCCCTTTTATATCCTAATATAATCTTCTCCATTCACCGTTGGTCCATGTATTTCCTTCCTTTTATTTGCCAGGCTCCGACCCTTTATAAACAAGGAGCAGCAGAGTCATCTCTGATGGAGCCAGCAGGGAGAGTCCGTAGGAGCATTGGCAATACCATTGGGCCTCAGAGGAGCAAAATACTGTACCATGGGTCTGTACCATTCATCCGAGCTGGAAGAAAGAAGATAACACAGGCCAAGGCAACACTAAGAGGAGGGTCATCGAGGAAAAAGTCTTTAGTTAGTTGATGTTCCCATCACAAGAGCCAAATAATTAGAGCAGGTGTAACTTAGCCAATGAGCATTGTGTTTATGAGAGTTTATCTAGATATAGTGATGGAGTCTGTGGATTTGTGATCTTAGATGGTAAAACTTCGAAGAGCCTGATAATTCCATCACTAGCACATTACTAACCCTTTCAGCTGAGCCTTTCTGTACCATAATATACTGTAGGTTTTACGTACCAATTACTGTATCATTTCTTATTGCAGTTATCAGCAAAATAAATGATGTTCCATCAAGATGTATTTAAGAATCACACCCAAGGACAGGGGCTCTGATGCAATCACTTTATTTTCTGCTGCAGGACCCCCCCCCCCCAGCATGCTGCTATGCATGCACAGTCATTAGACAGCACATGGAGTGAGTGGCCATTACTGGATCCCTCTCCTGGTAAATTCTGTGATATGCAGCCTATAGACTACAAAGGCCAATGCTCTGCATTCCGGAACTGGATACATTTCACAAAAAGCCTAGGGGGGCTGCTATTGCAGTCGGAAATGGGGGAACTGCAGCAGTTATATCCGATATCTGCAGGGGAAGATACGTCATACATCCTGGGTATACTTATATTTTTCTGGTATCCTACTAAATCTGTTTAATCAATATCCCCTTAATTAAGCCCATGGCTGTAACTAGATGTGTTTATGACTGGTGGTACAAAGTGTAAAAAAAATATTTCTCCTTCATCTACTAGAGGACACTGGAGTTCAAGACAATGGGGTATAGACGGTGGTAGAGTAGAGCCTTGCACTTTAAATAATTTAGAAGTGTGACTGGCTCCTCCCCATCTATGCCCCATCAGCTCCAGTTTTTAGAATGTGTCCGAGAGAGCCAATCGCACATCAGGCTGTCTCCAGCCTTTTCACATAATTTAAACAAGCACTGAGGACAGGCAGGCTTCTTGCTGTGGCAGTCTGCCTGCTACGTTGGAAGCGCCGGGAAGGGCACCGCCACGGCTACTGCAGCCTGTGTCCGGTGACCCTGAGGAGGGGGCACAATCATGGAGTCATCAGACCCTGAGTGGACCTGCCACTGCTGACACCGGCATGTGTCAGGTTCCTCGCTGCCCCCTCAGCCCAGCATCCCGCCCGCAGCAGCCTGCAAGTATACCACTGCTCCTGAATAGCAGGAGCAGTGGTTGTAAAAAGCTGGGGTCAGTGACATATTGTGCTGTCACTGTTAGGAGAGACCCAACCCTCCCCCCCACTTCTCCCTGACCTCCGAAGTTAGGCAATCCCAGTGAGAACACCGGAGCAAGCGGGGGGCGGAGCTTTATTGACGCGTCATACTTTGGCGGCACACACAAAGATAAGTTAGTGACGCACTGCCACGGCTCAGGGCCTGATTCAGACCCGCTCGCGAGCGCTGAGCGCTCGCATGCGGGTCGATGTTGCCCTAGTGCGCATGTGCACGACGGAGGCGGCTCCGTCGTGCGCATGCACGAGACCCGAATAACGACGGCCAAGCCGTCGTTATGGGTCTTGCACCAAAGAGGGCGTGCTGTCGATGGTGATTGACAGCACGCCCCCTTTGGTGGGTGTGCCAGGTTGTGGCTGCCCAGACGGAGGCATTCCCATGGGAACGCCTACCATCTGGGGCCGGCCCCACTGACATCACTAGTGATGTCAGTGGGAGTGCTTTTGGCTCTGATAGAGCCAAAATCACTCCAGGCCTTGCGGCAGCGAGAACCTACCGCAAGTTTCTTGTCGCAAGACCGATGGTCGCCTGAGGCCCTGATTCAGAGCCGGACGCTCTGACAGAGTGCTTGCTCTGAATCAGGGCCGTCCCTGCTCCTTTTTGGAGCGGCCTCCTGGCCGCTCGCATAGCTGTGGGTGACCACCCACAGCTATAGCGAGTGGCCAAAATGATGGTCGCGATGGTCAAGACCATTGTAACCATCGGGCTTGCGACGAGACCCTGCGGTATGGTCTCGCTGCCAGAAGCCCTGGAGTGCTTTTGGCTCTATCAGAGCCAAAATCACTCCCACTGACATCACTAGTGATGTCAGTGGGGCCGGCCCCAAATGGTAGGCGTTCCCATGGGAACGCCTCCGTCTGGGCAGCCATACCCCCGGCATGCCCACCAAAGGGGGCGTGCTGTCAATCACCATTGACAGCACGCCCCCTTTGGTGCGAGCCCCATAATTACGGCTTGGCTGTCGATATTCGGGTCTCGCGCATGCGCATGATGGAGCCACCTCTGTCGTGCGCATGCACACTTGGGCAACATCGGCCCGCTTCTGAATTAGGCCCTCAGTTCCTTCCATGGCTCTACTATGGCTCATGTTTTAGCTGTAAAAAAAAAAATTGTCTCCTACTAATCTTGTACGTAGGTACGCATATGTGAATATTGCTTTTTATCCTTACCATGAGAGCAAAGGTAGGATCTGTTCTGATCAGTTTTATGTGTGACACCTAGCATGCTGCAACTGGAGGCTTGACTCTGCTGATGTGGGAGTTGGTACAAAACTCCACTTCACACTATCTCTCCCTAGGGATTTGTGTGTATATATACATATATACTGTATATATATATATATATATATATATATATATATGTGTGTGTGTGTAGGATGCCTATCCTTCCACAATCATTAGGTTACTTATAACTAGGGTTGTGCACCGGCCACTTTTCGTGTTTTGTGTTTTGGTTTTGGATCTGGATCTTTCTTCATGTTTTGGATCTGGATTGGTTTTGCCAAAACCACCCTTCCGTGTTTTGGGTTCTGGGTTTTGTGTTTTGGATCTGTATTTTTTTTTTAAAAAAAGCATAAAAACAGCTAAAATCACAGAATTTGTAGGTTTTTCTGCTCCTATGCTATTATTAACCTCAATAACCTTAATTTCCACTCATTTCCAGTCTATTCTGAACACCTCACACCTCACAATAGTGTTTTTATGTCCAAAAGGTTGCACCGAGGTAGCTGGATGACTATGCTAAGCGACACGAGTGGGCGGCACAAACACGTGACCCATCTAGGCGTGAAACTGCAGTGGCAGACAGGATGGCAGTTTGAAAAACTAGGCCCCAAACTGTACATAATGCAAAGAAAAAAAAGAGGTGCAAGATGGAATTGTCCTTGGGCCCTCCCACCCACCCTTATGTTGTATAAACAGGACATGCACACTTTAACAAACCAATCATTTCAGCGCCAGGGTCTGCCACACAACTGTGGCTGAAATGATTGGTTCGTTTGGGCCCCCACAAAACAAGCTGGCAATTAATCTGTCCCTGCACAAACTGGCTCTACAGAGGCAAGATGTCATCCTCATCCTCCTCATCCACCGATTCCTCACCCTCTTCAGTGTGTACATCCTCATCCTCACAGAGTATTAATTCGTCCCAGCTGAAATCCACAACCACAGGTCCCTCTGTACGTTCTGGAGGCTGGTCTCCCTGGAAGAGTTGATAATTCATTTTATGAACATCATCTTCTCCACATTTTGTGGAAGCAACCTCCTACGCCTTTCGCTGCCAAGGTTCCCGGCTGCACTAAACACTCTTTCGGAGTACACACTGGAGGGGGGGCAACTCAGGTAAAATAGAGCCAGTTTGTACAGGGAACTCCAAATTGCTTCTTTTTCCTACCAGTACAGGTACGGACTGTCTGACATGCCTACTTGGATGCTGTCACCGATGTAATCCTTTAACAGACAGACGCACGCTTGTCGCTGCTGCTTTGAGGATGCAAGTGCGGCTACAGCCCACACAATTCACAAAGACAGAAAAAAAAAGAAAAATATTTTTATTGTTTGTGGAGCGCACTTTGAGGGTTACACCACCCTTTAACAGACAGACGCACGCTTGTCGCTGCTGCATTGAGGATGCAAGTGCGGCTACAGCCCACACAATTCACAAAGACAGAAAAAAGAAGAAGAATATGTTTATTGTTTGTGTAGCACACTTTGAGGGTGTCACCACCCTTTAACAGACAGACGCACGCTTGTCGCTGCTGCTTTGAGGATGCAGGTGGAATCTAGACGGGATTTGGAACCGGGGACACACTACCTCCATCAATTGTCTAAATCCCACTGCACTAATGGCGGATAACGGACGCATGTCTAACACCAACATAGCAGTCAAGGCCTCAGTTATACGTTTTGGTTCAGGATGACTGCTGTCGTACTTCATCCTCATCGCTAGGGACTGTTGGAGGGTCAATTGTTTTGTAAAAGTAGTGATGTTCCTACTTCCTCTCTGGGATTTTGAACAACTCCCAGCAGCAGCATCAGCACTAGGAGGAAGTGGTTCTTGATCTTTCCCTATTTTATTTTTATCGGAGAAAGTTTGGTCCTCCATTTATGTTATATTGATATATACGTGCGGCTAAAGCGCACACAAACACAGAAAATATTTTTTTATTTTTGCTGGAGAGTAGTGCACTTTGTGGGTTACACCACCCTTTAAGAAATGAGCCTGCCGGCTCTTTACTTATGGGACACAGGCGCACGCTTGGCGCTGCTCCTTTGTTGATGCACGTGCAGCCACAGTGTACACAAGTCACAAACACAGAAAATATTTTTTTTTTTGGTTTGGACTGGAGTGTACTTTGGGGGTTACAGCACCCTTTAACGGTCAAGCCAGCCGGCCCTTTACTTATGACACAGGCGCAAGCTTGGCACTACTTTGTTGATGCACGTGCGGGTACTGCGCACACAATTCACAAACAGAGAAAATATATATTTTTTTGGTTTGGACTGGAGTGTACTTTGGGGGTTACAGCACCCTTTAATGGTCAAGCCAGCCGGCCCTTTACTTATGACACAGGCGCACGCTTGGCACTACTTTGTTGATGCACGTGCGGGTACTGCGCACACAATTCACAAACAGAGAAAATATATATTTTTTTGGTTTGGACTGGAGTGTACTTTGGTGGTTACAGCACCCTTTAACAGTCAAGCCAGCCGGCCCTTTACTTATGACACAGGCGCACGCTTGGCACTACTTTGTTGATGAACGTGCGGCTACTGCGCACACAATTCACAAACACAGAAAATAATTTTTTTTTTGGTTTGGACTGGAGTGTACTTTGGTGGTTACAGCACCCTTTAACGGTCAAGCCAGCCGGCCCTTTACTTATGACACAGGCGCACGCTTGGCACTACTTTGTTGATGCATGTGCGGCTACTGCGCACACAATTCACAAACACACAAAAAATATTATTTTTTTAGCACTTGGGGGGAGCACCCCTGATGGACAGAGCACCCCCTGGACAACACTACAGCACCCCTTTAGGACTGGGACACTGCACAGGACTTTGGAGTGGACACAGCCCCTATGGAGAACTGACTGCACAACACAGTCCAGCCAGCCCCTATGGACTTTGAAGTAGTGGACACAGCCCCTATTAACAACAGCAGCACAGCACAACACAGCCAGCCCCTATGGACTTTGAAGTAGTGGACACAGCCCCTATTAACAACAGCAGCACAGCACAACACAGCCAGCCCTTATGGACTTTGAAGTAGTGGACAACAGCAGCACAGCACAGCACAGCACAACACTACTCTGCACTACACTACACTACATTACACAGCCCAGCCAGCCCTAACTCCCACCCTCCCTCTTCACTGTCCACAGCCGAGTGAGAAAATGGCGCCAACGCGGGTACCTTATATAGGTTCCAAAACCCGCGAGACTCGGAAGGTGGGATGATGATGTTTTGCCTCGATTTCAGATCCGAGTCAGGCGGGAAAAGTCGAGCCTGACTCGGATCTGCCTCGGATCGGGGGGGCTCGGGGGGGTTCGGATTTCAGAAATCCGAACCCGCTCACCCCTACTTATAACTCCACGGATGGGAACCCGCCTGGGAATTACAGAAGCTTTAGGCTTTATCAATACATATTAAATGGTGGCTCTATAAACTAGAGTCATGTTCTGCAGCTTACATAGTGAAAGTCACAATTCCCTAAGGCATTGCTTCTAGTATGGACCCTATACATGACTGAGGCCTTCTTGTGTGTCCACACATGTATATAAAGATATGTACTTACATCCTCCTGAGGTGATAGTTCTGTTCCCGTCAGTCTTTATCTACGGCGGACATTATTATTATTATTATTATTATTATTATTATTATTATTATTATTATTTACAACTACACTACTGTAGCGCACTTGGTAGCAAACCTATAAACCAAGAATGCAGGACATATATATGGCATGCTGATCTCCTGGTGCAGGAGTCTGACAAGTAAACTTACTATGTTGGCACTAACTCTTCCTTTCAAAGAGATTGCCTTCTCATGCAATTATGTTTATGTCTGTGTGTACGTGGTTATATATATACTATATATTACCATTCCTTGTATGAATATTTCCTAAGATATGTCCCTTCTTTACTTGGGATAACTAACGCATTCTATATCTATGTACAGTAGGGGTGAGCGGGTTCGGATTTCTGAAATCCGAACCCCCCCGAGACCCCCCCGATCCGAGGCCGATCCGAGTCAGGCTCAACTTTTTCCCGCCTGACTCGGATCTGAAATCGAGGCAAAACGTCATCATCCCGCCTTCCGGGTCTCGCGGGTTTTGGATTCTATATAAGGTACCCGCGTCGTCGCCATTTTCTCACTCGTCTGTGGACAGTGAAGAGGGAGGGTGGGAGTTAGGTCTGGCTGGGTTGTGTAATGTAGTGTAGTGTTATGCTGTGCTGTGCTGCTGTTGGCCATAGGGGCTGTGTCCACTCCTCCAAAGACCATAGGGGCTGGCTGGACTGTGTTGTGCAGTCAGTTGTCCATAGGGGCTGTGTCCACTCCAAAGTCCTGTGCAGTGTCCCAGTCCTAAAGGGGTGCTGTAGTGTTGTCCAGGGGGTGCTCTGTCCATCAGGGGTGCTCCTCCCAAGTGCAAAAAAAAAATATTTTTTCTGTGTTTGTGAATTGTGTGCGCAGTAGCCGCACGTGCATCAACAAAGTAGTGCCAAGCGTTCGACTGTGTCATAGGTAAAGGGCCGGCTGGCTTGACCGTTAAAGGGTGCTGTAACCCTCAAAGTGCACTCCAAAAAAAATTAAAATATATATTTTTTTGTGTTTGTGAATTGTGTGCGCAGTAGCAGCACGTGCATCAACAAAGTAGTGCCAAGCGTGCGCCTGTGTCATAAGTAAAGGGCCGGCTGGCTTGACCGTTAAAGGGTGCTGTAACCCCCAAAGTACTCTCCAAACAAAATAAAAAAATATTTTCTGTGTTTGTGAATTGTGTGCACTGTGGCTGCACGTGCATCAACAAAGGAGCAGCGCCATGCGTGCATCTGTCTGTTAAAGGGTGGTGTAACCCCAAAGTGCACTCCAACAAAAATAAAACATTTTCTTCTGTGTTTGTGAATTGTCTACACTGTACGTGCATCCTCAAAGCAGCAGCGCCAAGCATGCATCTGTCTGTTAAAGGGTGGTGTAACCCCCAAAGTGCACTCCACAAAGAATAAAAAATTCTTCTTTTTTTTTCTGTCTTTGTGACTTGTGTGGGCTGTAGTTACACCTGCATCAACAAAGGAGCAGCGCCAAGCGGGCGCCTGTGTCCCATAAGTAAAGAGCAGGCTGGCTCATTTCTTAAAGGGTGGTGTAACCCACAAAGTGCACTAGTCTCCAACAAAAATAAAAAATTATTTTCTGTGTTTGTGTGTGCCTTAGCCGCACGTATATATCAATATAACATAAATGGAGGACCAAACTTTCTCCGATAAAAATAAAATAGGGAAAGATCTAGAACCACTTCCTCCTAGTGCTGAAGCTGCTGCCACTAGTCATGACAAAAACGATAACATGCCATCAACGTCGTCTGCAAAGGCCGATGCCCAATGTCATAGTACAGGGCACATTCAATCCCAAATGACAAAGTTCAGGAAAATGACCTTGAAAAAAACATATAAATCATCTAAAGAGAAACGTAAACTTGCCAATATGCCATTTACGACATGGAGTGGCAAGGAACGGCTAAGGTCTTTCCCTATGTTCATGACTAGTGGTTCAGCTTCATATGACGATGGGAGCCCTCCTCCCACTAAAAAAATGAAATGAGTTAAGCTGGCAAAAGCACAGCGAAGAACAGTACATTCTAAGAAGATATCACAAATCCCCAAGAAGAGTCCAAGGGGGTCATTCAGACCCGGTCGTTAGCGCCGATGCGCTCGGACCAGGTCGATGGCCCCCCACAGAGCATGCGCATGATGGCACCGGCGCCATCATGCGCATGCATGAGACCTGCTACGACCGACAGCGCTGGTCGTAGCGGGTCTCGATCCAAAGGGGGTGAGCTGTCGATGTTGATTGACAGCTCACCCCACTTGGAAGGCGGGCCGGGGGGGTGGCAGCCCAAATGGAGGCGTTCCCATGGGAACACCTGCCGTTTGGGGGAGGCCCCACTGACATCACTAATGATGTCAGTGGAGAGCTTCCAGCTCAGACAGAGCCAGAAGGTCTCCGGGGCTTACGACAAGAGAAACCCTACCCTAGGGTCTCGTCGTAAGCCCCGATGGTCGCGATGGTCTCTGACCATCGCGACCATCACCGGAGCGGTCATTAGAGCTGTGGATGTAAACCCACAGCCTAACCACCGCAACAGAGGCGGGCGGTCAGGATGCAAGCGGCCGCCCAGTTTCCGCCTCTGAATGAGGCCCCAAGTGTGGTGGCGGTGGCGATGCCTGACCTTCCCAGCACTGGACGGGAGGAGGTGGCTCTTTTCACCATTTGCACGCCCCATGCAAGTGCTGAAAGGAGCACCCACAGTCCACTTGCTGATAAGCAAATTGAAGATGTCACTGTTGAAGTACAACAGGATGAGGATACTGGTGTAGCTGGCGCTGAGGAGGAAGTTGGCGAGGAGGATTCTGATGGTGATGTGGTTTGTTTAAATCAGGCTCCAGGGGAGACAGTTGTTGTCCGTGGGATGAAAAAGCCCATCACGTTCATGCCTGGGCAGAGGACCAAACATTCCACCTCTTTGGTCTGGTAATATTTCTATCCAAATCCGGACAACAACTGTCTTGCCATATGTACCATATGTAAAGGTGAAATAAGTAGGGGTAGGGACGTTAACCACCTAGGAACATCCTCCCATATACGGCACCTGCAGCGCGTTCATAAAAAGTTACTGTCAAGTTCAGAAACTTTGGCTAAGACCTTAAGCAGTCCACGGACACCTAAATCCCGTTGTCCTGTTATATCCAAGCGCCTGCAAACCACACCGTCAACTCCCTCCTCGTCAATTTCCTCCTTAGTCAGGATCGGAAGTAGTCCTGCAGGCCATGTCACTGGCATGACTCTCCTATCAGGGATTCCTCCCGAGGATCCTGCATTGCTACGCCTCCTGCTGCTGCTGCTGCTGTTACTGCTGCTAGGAGTCGTTCATCATCCCAGAGAGGAAGTAGGAACACCACTACTTTTACTAAAATATTGACCCTCCAACAGTCCTTAGCGAGGAGGATGAAGTACGACAGCAGTCATCCTGAAGCAAAACGTATAACTGAGGCCTTGACTGCTATGTTGGTGTTAGACGTGCGTCCGTTATCCGCCAATAGTGCAGTGGGATTTAGACAATTGATGGAGGTAGTGTGTCCCCGGTTCCAAATCCCGTCTAGATTCCACTTCACTAGGCAGGCGATACCGAGACTGTACAGAAACATCAGAAAAAGTGTCCTCAGTGTTCTGAAAAATGCGGTTGTACCCAATGTCCACTTAACCACAGACATGTGGACAAGTGGAACAGGGCAGACTAAGGACTATATGACTGTGACAGCCCACTGGGTAGATGTATCACCTTACGCAGCAACAACAGCAGTGCCCCAGTAGCAGCATCTCAGAAACGCCAGCTCGTTCCAAGGCAGGCTACGCTGTGTATCACCAGTTTCAGTAAGAGGCACACCGCCGACAACCTCTTAGAGAAACTGAGGAAAATCATTGCCCAGTGGCTTAGACTCTCCTGGGGATTTGTGATATCTGACAACGCCACCAATATTGTGCGGACATTACATCTGGGCAAATTCCAGCATGTCCCATGTTTTGCTCACACAATAAACTTGGTGGTGCAGAATTTTCTGAAAAGCGACAGGGGCGTGCAGGAGACGCTTTGGGTGGCCCGAAAATTTTCTGCCCACTTTCGCCATTCAGCGACTGCATGCCGAAGACTGGAGCACCAGCAAACACTCTTGAACCTGCCCCGCCATAACCTGAAGCAAGAGGTTGTGACGCGTTAGAACTCAACCCTCTATATTCTTTAGAGGATGGAGGAGCAGCAAAAGGCCATTCAAGCCTATACATCCACCTATGACATAGGCAAAGGAGGGGGTATGCACCTGACTCAAGCGCAGTGGAGAATGATTTCCTTGTTGTGCAAGGTTCTCCAGCCCTTCGAACTTGCCACACGTGAAGTCAGTTCAGACGCTGCCAGCTTGAGTCAGGTCATTCCCCTCATCAGGCTTTTGCAGAAGCAGCTGGAGAAAGTGAAGGAGGAGCTAAGACGGAGCGATTCTGCTCGGCATGTGGGACTTGTGCATGAAGCCCTTCATTCGCTTTGCCAGGATTCCAGGGTGGTCAATCTGTTGAAATCAGACCACTACATTTTGGCCACCGTGCTCGATCCTAGGTTTAAAGCCTATGTGGTGTCTTTTTTTCTGGCCGACACAAGCCTGCAGAGGTGCAAAGACCTGCTGGTGAAGACACTGTCAGCTGAAGTGGAACGTGACACGTCAACAGCTCCTTCTTCATTTTCTCCGGCAACTGGGGCTGCCAGGAAAAAACTTAGGTATCCTAAGTAACCCGCTGGCGGTAATGCAGGGCAGGCAGGACCAAGTTTGGACATCTGGTCCAGACTGAAGGAACTGGCAACAATTTCTGACATGTCTACTGTCACTGCATATGATACTGTCACCATTGACAGAATGGTGGAGGATTACATCGGTGACAGTATCCAAGTAGGCACATCAGACAGTCTGTATCTGTACTTGCAGGAAAAAGAGGCAATTTGGAGGCCCCTGTACAAACTGGCTCTATTTTACCTTAGTTGCCCCCCCTCCAGTGTGTATTCAGAAAGAGTGTTTAGTGCAGCCGGGAACCTTGTCAACGAAAGGCGTAGGAGGTTGCTTCCACAAAATGTGGAGAAAATGATGTTCATAAAAATGAATTATCAACTCTTCCAGGGAGACCAGCCTCCAAAACGTACAGAGGGACCTGTGGTGGTGGATGTCAGCGGGGACGAGTTAATAGTCTGTGAGGATGAGGATGTACACAACACTGAAGAGGGTGAGGAATCGGTGGATGAGGAGGATGAGGACGACATCTTGCCTTCGTAGAGCCAGTTTGTGCAGGGACAGATTAATTGCCAGCTTGTTTTGTAGGGGCCCAAACGAACCAATCATTTCAGCCACAGTCGTGTGGCAGACCCTGGCGCTGAAATGATTGGTTTGTTAAAGTGTGCATGTCCTGTTTATACAACATAAGGGTGGGTGGGAGGGCCCAAGGACAATTCCATCTTGCACCTCTTTTTTTTCTTTGCATAATGTACAGTTTGGGGCCTAGTTTTTCAAACTGCCATCCTGTCTGCCACTGCAGTATCACTCCTAGATGGCCACGTGTTTGTGCCGCCCACTCATATCGCTTAGCATAGTCATCCAGCTACCTCGGTGCAATATTTTGGACATAAAAACACTATTGTGAGGTGTGAGGTGTTCAGAATAGACTGGAAATGAGTGGGAATTAAGGTTATTGAGGTTAATAATAGCATAGGAGCAGAAAAACCCACAAATTCTGTGAATTTAGCTGTTTTTATGCTTTTTTAAAAAAAAATACAGATTCAAAACACAAAACCCAGAACCCAAGACACGGAAGGGTGGTTTTGGCAAAACCAATCCAGATCCAAAACACAAAGAAAGATCCAGATCCAAAACCAAAACACAAAACACGAAAAGTGGCCGGTGCACACCCCTAATGTACAGGTACCCTTCTCAGTATTAATCCTGGTACTCCATATTATTGTCTTGTCGCATATCTCAATAAAATGAGTCTCTAAAGTACATTTCTATCAGTACATAGAGAATCCAGGTTCTATTCCATCCTCAAGGCTTAATTCATTAAATTACATGAAGGCCTAGGGCTACCCGCGGATATAGGCAGGGTCAGCCCTGGGTGGTATTAGATTGGTGGGCGTAATACGCACTTCACCTTTATAAGGTTAATGTAAGGATACTTACACTAGCAGACTGTTTTTGGGGTATATGTATAATATAATGGAACATGCTCAGGTATAGAGTCCTGTTGTATGATCTCTTGTCTCCACTAACATTTTGCTAGTTTCTACAGTATTTTCTACTGCACATCTCCAGACTGTAGTCCGTGCTGTAGTGCATTGATCTTAGCCCACGGAAGCTACTCTATGCCTAACGTGGCAGGTTGCTGTGTGATGGATAAGGTCAGTGACATTCTACATAGCGTCCAGAAAGCTTCTGGTCGCTCACAGGTAAGAGCTTACTAATGCCTCGGAAGATGCTCCTATTTCATGCAACATGACATACATAGCGTTATTCTCCCTTCCGCACCCTAGCTGCTGTCCTAGCAGCCATCCACTCTTTTAATCAGTTGGCTCTACACTTTAGAGCTTTCCTGGTGTGTGGGTGCATAGTTCCAACATTGAGATTAGTGACACTATTCTACTGAAATCTGTTGGGGTTATGGTCTGAAGCGCATCTCTGCGCTAGTGTACATCTTTACAGTGTGACAGACACTATGTTCTACGTAGGGGGTGTCGAAGCTGAATAATTGGCTGAGACAAGTTCAGTTTAAAATTTAATCGCGGTGACGCCATCTTGCGACTGGCCGCAGGACGCCATCTTGAAAATTAGATCGCAAGATGCCATTTTGCGAATGGCCACCTAGGCGCCATTTTAGATAAACTCACATTTTAGTACATGTGGCGATGATACTATTAGCACCATGCAATTGCATTTTTTACCATTTCTCATACACACATTAATACGCACAATTGCGCTGTTAACTAGTCGCATATTAGCGAATGCATAGGACTTTGTATGAAACCGCTGTGTTATTAGCTTTATGCGCATGCATCTGCCCCAAGTTAACTAGCATCCTTATATCAAACCCTGAATACCCACACATTACATATTCACACATAAGGTTGAATAAGCTTTAAAGTATATGATTTAAGTTGGTTCAGTTAGTTTAAATACTGAGAAATAAAGATATTTGATAACTAAGGTATTATACATGCTAAACAATTAGTGTTTAGTTTTGCACTGATGCGTATCCTTTTTACAGTATTCCGGTGTTATCGGTGGGGAGGTCGCATCATCCAAACTCAAGTTATGGATGGCAGAACCTACAAGCAACAAAATGTATATTTCATGAACAACTGTTAGGATGTTGCAGGGGGCGTGAAGAGAAAGATCCCCAGCTGTTAGAGGTAGGGAGAGTCTATTTGAACCAGCCTGTTAAATGTTCTGTAACAGATGCTTCTCCCCTGGGAACCAATGACATCAGCAACAAACTTCCCTATTGTCCAGTTTATTCTGGGGGGTATAAATATGTGTCCTCGAACGCTGATTCTTAGTCTTCGTGCTGAACGCTGTATGACTATGGGTCTCTTGCTGATGCCTATCTCCGGGTCCGGAAGCGCTGCGTATGTATACTGTACTTGGGTCTGTATAATTTCCTTTTGCGCCTAAATTGTGTCTAGATCAATTGCGTGTAACTGTCTGAACATTTACCTGAATAACACTTGTGCTTTGGAACCACAGATTCCACATCTAAGTCTTTATTTACGGTATGACTGCGTATGCAAATTAGCGTCATCCTTAGAAGGTATAGGCAGGATATTAGAAGGTTTAGGCAGGACATTAGAAGGTATAGGAAGGTGTGTATAGAAGTTCTGATCAAGTATCGTTAGGGGGCAGGTTGGTTGGTTTTCCTGTTCAGTATGTGTTGATATTTTCATCACACTGACAGATACCTGACGGGTACCTTCATAGTTGTCCTAGTGCTCTAGCCTTGCTGTATGGGTTGCTTCCCTATATTGGTAGCACTCCCTGGATGGCTATTGCATCCATGCTCTTTTACCGCTAGGGTATCCTGGTTGTTTTCATACTATGTTCGGGCCAGCAGTTGCTACTGACCACGCACTTCCATCATGTTGGAAGTTGTCTGTTGTTTGGAGTTTGTGGCTGTGGTTTTCTTTTCAGCTGCAGGTTTTCAGTGGCTGTTTTATCCCTCTGTTCTCAGAATGGGTTGTTCTGCTGTTTGACCCTCTGAAAGCAATTGTAGTCTCAATCCTCTCGAATCCGCCTCATGTCATGTGGGATCTCCACTCATTGGAGACTTCTATGGTCTAACCCTAAAGCTGGTTAACAACCTTGTAGTAGTTGAACATCTAGGATGATTCAGGGCTACTGTTCGGTCTTGCCTTTTGCCTCCCTGTATACTCTGTTAGGAGTCTGTGGACAGGATCATCTCTGTATCTGTAGATTGGTATCATTATACTTCCATCTATATGATTAAGTCCAGCATTGCTGGGATTCTGCTATCTGCGACTGTTGCAGCTTCCTGTTTTTGAATCGAGTACAATTTTCTCGAGTTTTGCTCTCGTGTTCCTGCCCTTCTCCTATGGATTCTGGTTGGGGTACTCTGCACCCTGCGGTCTGGCTTGGTCTGTTTCAGCTGAGCTTGCAGTATTCTGACACTTCTCATCTGCGGGTTTTCTCTCGTTAGCCATTTTATTCCACTCGATTTACCCAGTAGGTTCTGGAATTTCTGTGACTGTTCAGCAATGAGTTCTCATTGTCTCCTGGCTCTACGGCACTTGATCCTCAGCTCCTGCCTTTCCATTGGGCCTCCAGTTCTGGGGCGGTCCCAGTTTCGGTTTGGCCGAAGGGTCAACAAGTTCTCCGCGCTTCCCACCCGGGAGGTTAGCTTTGTGACGTCCCCACTGTCTTGAACTCCAGTGTCCCCTAGTGGATGAAGGAGAAAACAGGATTTTGGTATTTACCGATAAATCCCTTTCTCCGATTCCACAGGGGACACTGGACGCCCGCCCAGCGCTACGTACTTGCTGTTTTGTTTGGTCCTTATATGGTTGTGTGACTGCTTGTGTTCCCTGCAGTGGGTTCCTCTGTTCTCCTTCAGTCGGTCTTGTTTCGTTCTGTGGTCTTCTCCTTCTCCTCATATTCCTGTTGTCCTCCGTCTCCTCTCGGGCTCAGTTCTTAAACTGGGGTGGATGGGGCATAGAGGGGGATGAGCCAGTTACATTTCTAAATTATTAAAAGTGCCAGGCTCTACTCTACCCCCATCTGTACCCCACTGTCTTGAACTCCAGTGTCCCCTGTGGAATCGGAGAAAGGGATTTATCGGTAAGTACCAAAATCCTGTTTTCTGCACTTTCATAAATTTGCCCATATCTTGAAGAGAGATACAGTGGAGCAGTTGCCCAAATCAACCATTCAGCTTCTATCTGGCATTTATTTAGCACAGTCTATGAGATGACAGTTAGACGCTGATTGGTTGCTATAGGCAACTGCTCCACTTTATCTCTCTCCTAGATTTGTTACATCTCTCCCTAGGGTAAATTTACTAAGAATCGTGTTTGGGTGAGTTTGCCATCTCACTCGATTTTGGCCTGTTTTTCCTACTCGAAAATTTACTAAGGGCAAACACGTGTGAAGTCACAGGAAACAGACATCAAAACTTGTATGAGTTTATAAAACACGACCAAATACACCATCGGCCAAACTCACAAGTACTTTCTATAGGAAACCATGCAACTTGCAAATTTAATAAGAATAGAGTTTTTAAACTCGCATGAGAAATTACCAAACTCTTATCAAAATAGACTTTTCAGATAGTTGACCTCCTGAGGTGAGTGTTTGCGTGAGTTTGGATGTGTTTGCATTTGTTCACAGATGTTTCAAGTTGCAATTAGTGGGAAAACAATGATGATGTTTTTAAAGGTGCTAAATCAGTTTCATTGATTGGTGTGAAGCAAAAATTGCAATATATACTACCATTGGTATTCATTGCATGTAGCTGGCATTTCATGACCTCCTGTACAAGGACCATGTTCTACTTCATAGAAAGATTCACATTGCACCTCATCTTGGTCTTGCCCCTCTGACTGGGTGCCTCATCACTGCTGCCTGTACTGCCCTATAGGGCCTCTTGAGATGCAACCTCCTCCACCTCACTCGCTCTCTCTCTGCCTCTCCTCTGCCTTGGACAAATTCGTTTCCTCCCTATACAAATGCAAAACACACAGAAAAAAAGACAAAATAAAACAAACTTCCTCTCCTACTACCCACACACATGCCACACACAAAACACACTGACAGGACAAAATAAAAAAACACAATCAAGAAAGACAGAAAAATTAGACAAACAGATATATGACAAGACAATAAAAAAGCATAAAACAATTTCCACATACCAACTAACAATCTATTCCAGTAGCCAAAAACTCTCCTATAAAACTAAACACAATCCTCACTTTCCCTCTGCAACCTTCAACCAACAAAACCCACAAAGGTTGGGCTGTTTGTGTTGTTTTATATGCTTAGGCAGTGTGTACATGATGTGACTGCTTCAATCAGAACATGTTTCTACAATGATGCATTCATTCTCCTGTGTTTTCTAAACACAACTATTCTCCTGTGTGTTTTATATAACCACATCCATTCTCACACTTATTTTCTAAACACATCCATTCTCACTTGTGTTTTGCCTAAAATTCAGACAACAAAACACATTTGCATTCACCATTGAAAAAAATGATTTTTCAAAACTCACTTCTTGGTAAATTTGCGAGTTTGGTCTGGGAAAACTCACGCGTGTTTGTGGGAACCTATTTAACTTTAATCTCTCCCAAACATGATTCTTAGTAAATTTACCCCCATCTGTCATTAGAGGTCTGTGTGCTACTGGGCGGAATGGGCTATGATCTATTATGCGGTCAAACCCCTGCAGAAGCCATTTACGGAGGCTTGACTGCACTTCTCATATGCACCAAGCTGTAGAAAGCTTTGGAGATGGTGTTGCCCAATAGAAGCCTATGGGCTTCTCTTTGCAATCGTAGCCCTCCCAGTGTCCCCTGTGGCACACAAGGCTTTCTGCGCTTGTGCAGCAGGACACCAGAGGTACTTCTGATTCATAAACCCAGAAGTCCCTCTATGACAAAGGACTACTCTTATTGGGGTGTCACTGACATTGAGGAGCTGCACCCAGCAACATTAGAGGTAAATGGCTGCTGGGTGTTTCTCCTTCATGCCAGTGCCCGGAAAACATGTAGGGGAGCACAGGGCCATTACAACACTGAATGAGAGACATTATGTCACTCTCTCTGTGTTTTATGTTGCCTTAAGCATTGCCCAAGGTTCCCCTAATGTCAATGCCAGCTCTGTCTGTACGGTATGTTTGTGACTTGTCACTTTTTAAGGTTGATGTACAATAAGGATACAGGAAATGTTCCTGCTTTACAGAGAGCTGTTGACCTTGTGATTTCTGTACATTGAAAGCACCATGTTGCTGCATTTAATGTGTTCTGTGCACCCGAAGTCATTGTTGTCTGGTGGAAGATAGAACGGAACCTGTACAATGTGGTTAAATGTCTGGGGTGATTTATTTTTCAGTGAATAAGAAGACAGGGTCAGCGCGGGAGAAAATAGAGTCAGGATGGCGCAGTCACTTTGACTCCAATTGTAAAAGGAAAAAGAAAAGAAAAAGAAAAAGGAAAAATAATTTCTATCACTGGGACTTTAATAGTATTGTCAGGAGGACAAACGAGGCTGCACAATCTATTCAGAGAGTCCGGGGTCAAAAAAACTTTTGTCATTTGATGGAACATTGTGTTTTTGTGTTTGTCTAAATCCACCTAACGCGCAGACCGCGCAGTTCTGATTATAGCAGAGATCACTCAATGTATGTAAAACTTTGGCCCTCATTCAGAGCCACTCGCTAGCGGCAGTACGCTCATTCCGAGTGATGTTCGCACATCTGCGCATGCGTACGGTTTTTAGTACGCATGCGCGAACCAGTCAGTGCGGCCGAAAATCGTTGGTACGCAATATAGCGAGGGCCTGCTATTTTGAGTGACAGAATGAGGCATATGTGGGTGGTAACAGGGGAAGGTGCTTGAAAACGGGGAGTGGAGATCCGAACGCAGGCGTGCTTAAAGGTCAAAACGGGCGTTTTAAGGGAGTGCATAATTAATACAGCAGCGTCATTGACCACGTCACTTGGTTTTTTTTAACTCAGAACTGCTCGCAAAATAGCGGTTGAAAACACCAACCACAAGAATAGCGAGCAGTTCATACGCTGTACGATGTACTCGATTAATCTAATAAATAGCGGACATGACGTATGGTGCGTGCGGCCAGGGGGCGTTTTTATCAAAAAAACGAGCGTATGTTTTGCTCGCTCGTTCAGACTTAGAGGTGGGAACAGACTGCAATTTGCGAACGGATCATTTGAATAGCCACCCCTTGTTTTTGAACGAACGACCACAAATAGCGAACGGCTCTGAATCAGGCCCTTTGTCATTTAATCTTGTTGCATTATTACTTAGAGCAATAATAATAATTTATAATAACAGATTAATGATAAAAGCCACTAGAGTATTAGTGGATAATGTAGGACTCCCAACTATGCCGATTTTGGTGGGGCAGTCCCGACACTCTGACCTAAAAAGGGGTGGAGCTTGTACAGAAGAAGGCGGAGTTAAATCCGAAAGCTGGCGCTATGGGCGTATTGTAGCAGAGTTTGGGCGGATTTCACATGTTTAAATTGAGGTTCTGTGTGGGTACAGTTGGAAGCTGTCAGTGTGAGTTTTCTCACATAAAAGTGTCTTGTTTCACTTTACTGACTACTGTAATAACACTGAGCCAATCCACTCACTTTTACCTCGTAGCCAACAAAAAGGTTTTATCGGTAAGATGTTAAATACAATATCGTCTCCATAATCTGATAATTTCTCTGGCCCGCTGTGCTGCATTCAGTGTCTGCTGTGTTATAAGCAAAGACAGTAGAAATAACTGTTTATATGGAGTTTATATTGCCATCACTTGTATATTAAATATTCCCTTTTTTACAACAAGAAGATTACATGCAAAAAAAATAATGAAAAGAAATCCAAATGTGATTTATGAACTAAGACAAATTTAATTAATCCTAGCGCTTTTGATACATGAAACAGATCACGGCGCTGTTGACTCCTGGCCCACCAGCAGCCTGGCTCCCTGGGGGCCCCACGCTACCCGCCACTGCCTGGCCCCACACAATACAACCTGGCGGCCATTTTAGCCCTCCCAGCAGCTGCCCCCCGCCCCCATGCAATAAACGGGGGACACCACCCTGGGGCACTTCTTTGCCCCATTACCCAGCACCAGGGGGCCAGTGCCTGCTTCCCCCCTCCTCTGCACCCCCACCCCCCCAGTGCATTTAACATGCCCCGGGGCCTCATCAACCCCCCCACTCCCTCGACGCTGGGCTTCCCCCCCCCGCACTGGTAACAATGCCCACACGGCTTGCATGCTACCATGCACCCGCTCCCAGCCACCACCCATTGTTGCACACTGGCCCCCCCATAACAATATTTTGCACCCCCCAGGTTTTTCCCAACTGTCCCCATTTTCACATTTAGCCCCCCATTCCATAGCAATTACAGCTGCCCTGCATTCCAGCGCAGCATATACCCCCCTCCCACCACTCCCGGGCACGCCATCGCTGTTACACCATCCTGTTTAGCTGAAAGAGGTCACGCCCCATGCTTCCAGCTAATGTGTTTTATATCAAGTCCTCAGGTCACCGTCTCTGAGTCTTCCACGGTTCCACAGGAGGTGCCTTCGACTGTCCAGGATGTTCAGAAGGTGACTCAAGTCGTGGTGGGCACACCGCGCAGCAAGGGACAAGCGTTAGTGGGCAGGCGGTCGGGGCTGGGCCTTCATCCAAAGGATCATGTGAGCATATTGTTATAATTTTATACAGCGTTTATTTTTCTTTGCTGTGTATAGTGATTCTTCCAGATACACCGTAGGCCCTGTCAGTCTAAGGGGTATTTGCAAAAACGCTTAAGGGTAAGCATGAAAGCCAAAAGAGATCTAATTCTATATTAGCACCTAGGGTGCTGGTTGCAGCGGGGGATGGAGTCAAATTGTGCAAACACAGCTCTACTTAGGTGATTTGGGGTTAAAGTTATGGCAGCCCCTAATGTGTGGAATTTGTTATACTCTCATGTACTCTGGTTACAGGAAGCAGCTTAGGTAAAGCAAGTTGGTGGGCATGTTTGCCAGTACGTCGGATGCTAAATGTAGGAACGGCAACAAGATTGGCATAGTGGTTAGCATTCCTGCTTCACAGTACTGAGGGTTCTGGTTTGAATCCCAACAAGGTCCTATCTATGTGGAGTTTGTACGTTCTCTCTGTGTTTGTTTCGGAAGAAGGCCTTGTTAGCATTTGAGAGGTTGTTGAGAGTTTGAAGAGTGATTTTGACAGAGAGTTTGCTCCTATCTCACCCGAGCTTGTCATCCCGATTTTTGGTAAACTTGAGAGATGTATGTTTTAGGTGAAAAGTACTTCCGATTTGGCCCGATGGTGATAAGATTCGAGATTGCTATCTACGCCGAATTTTACGAGTGAGATGAGAGAAATCTCTCTCTAACTCACCCAACTTTGCCTTTAGTAAATTTGCAAGCAGGGAAAAAAATCAATAAATCACCCGAGATGGTCATCTCGACCTATCTCGATTCTTAGTAAATTTGCCCCATATTGTCATTTTTATCAGTTTTTCTAGAGACAGAACTGCTGTTGCCATGTAAATGTTTATGGTTATTTATAAATGTCTGCCATTTAGTGAGAACAGAGTAAGGGGCCTATTTATCATTAATCTCCAAATGTCGTCTATAAATAACGTTCCATATGACCATGTTTGAGGCCGCGCTTCCGAAAACCTGCATTTCCAGCAAAAGTTTACACTGAGGGGTTCTGTCCCTGCAGTGTTCCTGAGCACGTGCAAACCTTTGGTACTGCTAGAGGAAACAGATGGAACTGGAATGATCCCTCTACACGGGATGTAGTCAGCATCTCGGCATGCCGACGGTCGAAATACCGGTGTCGTGATCCCTGCTCCAGAATCCTGATCGCCGGCTTCCCAAAGGTAAGTATCAGGAGTTAGGGGAGGGTTAGGTTAGGGTTAGATGTTAGACACTAGGGGGGAGGGTTAAGTTTAGGGTGCGGGGAATGGGAGGTTAGGTTAGGCACTGGGGGTGAGGTTAGGTTTAGGCACCGGGGGGGGAGGGTTAGGGGTAGGGAGAGGGGGAGGGTACTTACCTTAATGTAAGTATCATGGATGAAAAGTTTGATAAATAGACCCCTGTCTCTAATACTGCATGCACTAGTTCACCAAAAGCAGCCCAAGTTTTTGCAAGTTCAAATATGGAAAAGGGTCACTTTATATATTATTGCATAAATCAGCCTTATTTTGCAGCATATTTGCATGTGCTAACAGACATATTATCTGTCCTGTCACCTGCTTGGCTGATAAATTATCATTTATCATGTAAGGATAATTTACATTGGATGGGCAGAGCTAATTAGTTTTACATTCATTCCATGTCCTATTAATGCTGTTTTCTCCAATGTGTAGAGTTGATGTACATGGCATTTTGAGCAAAGGGATTTTGTCTCACTTTAAATAACGGATGTACTGTATTAAGGAATTGACAAGTGCCAAAATTGGGCATCCCGGTGACAGCCATACAGTACATTCAGAAAAAAAAAAAGGTGTAGGTGGCGCTGAACAGAGGTGTATCTAGGGGTCCGAGCGCCCCTGGCAAACTAAGGGACTGGCGCCACCCCAATGACTGCTTCCACCGGAAAAAAAAATTAACACACACTGGGGGTAGTTAAATTCACACACCTGTAGAAATAGGGAGAATATTTTTTTTTATTTCTTTTTTTAATATATATATATATCTTTTATAGAATTTACTCTATTGCAAATCACTATTTATTACATTTATTTATGCAAAAAAACACAGGAAAAGAGTAACAACATTGTATCAAAAACATACAAAACGCATTATGGGTGAAATAATTTACATATATCCAAATTGGGCAGCCTATACTATATTTTATTTTTTAACAACTGATAGATACACTCCATGATATATTCACTGGAAAGACAGCCCACATGCATCCTGTTCAATCGACCACATAAGAATAAAGACAGTCCATAACAATCATGTCCTATCCCCAACATTGGTATCCACAACCTATAAGGATCATGGTCAATCTCTCAAACAGAGAGAAAGATAAATAAAATAACTTACACTGGGGGTAGTTTAATTTACATGCCTGTAGAAATAGGGAGACAATATATATAATTTTTTTTAATATATATATTTTTATATATTTTCAGTTATAACACTTACTTAAAGCACTATTTATTCATTTCTATATGTCAAACAACACAGGAAAAGAGGGCATCAATAATAAACAAAATGCATTGTGGACAAGATAATTTGCATATATGCAAATTACCTTGAGAATAGAGCCTTGTGGGTGATGTGGTGCTTGCACTCTTTTCCTGCATGGGAATCAGTGGTGATTGGTATGTGGTGGGTATTGTGGGGGAAGAGATATTCTAGAATAAAAAAAATTTAGTCTCTCTAATTTTAAAAGTTTCTGATATAAAGGGACATATAAGAAGCCTGATACACAGTAGCACTCACTGGAGGTCACTGGTAAGAGCTGAGGAGAGATGAAGGAGACCAGCAACCAGTGACGGCTAACTATGGGACACTGGTAAGAGCAGAGGAGACAGAAAGAGATAATTGATGGTAGTCGGTTTGGCGCCCCCCTCTGCCGTCGCCCCTGGCGAGGGCCAATCCAATAGGAAGATACACCCCTGGCGCTGAAACACACAGCAAGGGATGATAATGAAATCTCTTTAATATATATAAAAATGTTACATGAATGATACAATAAGAGCAATGTGTGAAACTCCCAGGAGTGGAGAATCAACAATTAAAGAATAGATGCTCATATATCCACCAATGTAATCCAGCCTAAATTGGGTTTCTTGCCAACTATAATAGTTCCATGCACATGTATTCATTGAAGGCTTAAACTCCAATTCCTATATTGGTATGGCGATGATCCTTAAATATGGATAGGCCACTAAAAGGCAACAATTGTAGCACTGAATAAGGGTGATAGTGAAGGTGAGCGCTGGGTAATCCCAATTCTCGTCCCTCTGGGAACAATCCTTTCCATATGCACCTTGCCTATATGGTGGTTTCTCACAATGTGGAACCTCTGAAGAAATGTATCTTCCCTGGGACGACGGCATCTTCCATCGGTATTCACAATTCATGTAGGTCACATTTTCCGGAAGATGTCTGTTTGTGTAGGAATATTAACAAGGTCATCATCATACAACAGTGTGCCCCCTGAGTAACTACCTAAGCCCCTGCATCTCTCAGCCAAACCATCTTCCCTTGCGTCTCTCAGCCACACCATCTTCGCCTTCATCTCTCAGCCACACCATCTGCCCCTGCATCTCTCAGCCAAACCATCTGTACTCTGTCTCTCAGCCACACCATCTCCCCCTGAGTCTCTCAGCCACACCATCCCCCCCTGTGTCTCTCAGTCACACCATCTCCCCAAAAAGTCATTCCCTAATATCCACATGGACATAGAGGGGGAATAAAATCCTGTTGCGAGCGAACAAGTTTCTTCTTTTTGTGGACTGTATAGGCATGGTACTGTACTTCCACCGTCACTGCATGTCACGCTGACACATACATACACGCTGACACAGATACACACACGCTGACACAAATACACATACACACTGACACAGATACGCACACTGACACACACACTGACACAGATACACATGCTGACGCAAACACACATGCTGACACAGATACACAAACACTGACACAGAAACACACATGCTGGCACAGATACACACACGCTGACACACATACACAAACCCTGACACAGATAGACACGCTGACACAGATGCACACACACTGACACACATACCACACGCTGACATAGATACACAAACACTGACACAGATACATACACTAGCTGACACATACACATGCTGACACAGATACACACACGCTGACACACATACACACACGCTGACACACATACACACACGCTGACACAGATACACACACTGACACAGATACACACATGTTGACACAGATACACACGCTGACACAAACACACATGCTGACACAGATACACACACGCTGACACACATACACACACACTGACACAGATACACTGAAACAGATACACACACTCACACAGATGCATACACGCTGACACAGATACACACACGCTGACACAGATGCACACACACTGACACAGATAGACACACGCTGACACAGATTCACACTTGCCGACACATACACACACTGACACAGATACACACATGCTGACACAGATACACACGAGCTGAGACAGATACACACGAGCTGAGACAGATACATACACACTGACACACATAAACACACGCTGACTCAGATACATACACGCTGACACACATACACACACACTGACACAGATACACAAACACTGACAAAGATACACACACAGACTGCCATAGATACACATACACTGACAGATACACACACACTGACACAGATACACACATACTGACACAGATACACACACGCTGACACAGATACACACACACACACTGACACAGATACACACACATGCTGACAGAGATACACACATGCTGACATTGATACACACACACTGACACAGATACATACACGCTGACACAGGTACAAACACACTGATACAGATACACACACACGCTGACACAGATACACACACACACGCTGACACAGATACACACTGACACAGATACACACACGCTGACACACATACACACACGCTGACACAGATACACACACGCTGACACAGATGCACACTGACACAGATACACACACGCTGACACACATACACACACGCTGACATAGATACACACACGCTGACACAGATGCACACTGACACAGATACACACACGCTGACACACATACACACACGCTGACACAGATGCACACAAGCTGACACAGATACACACACATGCTGACACACAGAAAAACACGCTGACACAGATACACACACACGCTGACACAGATGCACACTGACACAGATACACACATGCTGAAACACATTCACACACGCTGACACAGACACACACGCTGACACAGACACACACACGCTGACACAGAAACAAACACTGACACAGATACACACACACACTGACACAGATGCACACTGACACAGATACACACATACTGACACACATTCACACAGGCTGACACAGACACACACACGCTGACACAGACACACACACACTGACACAGATACACACATGCTGACACAGATACACACATGCTGACACAGATGCCCACACACACACTTCTTTCCTACAAATGCAGTTAGCCTGAGACAGATAAATGCAACAAATGCAAAAAGTCATCCCCTCCCCCGATCTCCGCTTCCACCCCCCACTGGCACTACACTCCAATACTCACCTGTTTTGCAGCTCCAGAGCGCTGGGGAAGGAGAAATCACCCTCACAGCTGTTACCCGGAGCCAGCGGCAGCTCTCAGAATCAGCATGCAGAATGATAGGAGGACTGCCCTATAGGTGCTGCAGCTCCCCCTACAGTCAGCCCAGCAAATCATTCACTCCAGCAGTTGATCTCGTCGGTTATGGTGCAATGGTGGTGGGGGGCAGGGTGCGGGTACAATGCCCTGGCTGGCAGCGCCCCCCTCTGCTTGGTACCAGATGAGGCAGCCATCTTGGGCGCACTACGTAGGATTACCCTGGGTGGAATAGGTTATGCCTAGAAGAGATTACATATAATGGCTGGTTGTAGCATCCTAACATTACGAGTAGGGTCCCACCATAATCGTCAGATCCATGTATTTTTCAACCCATCCATGAGTGTTCCAGGTGAGGCAGCCATGTTGGGCGCCCTACAAAGGTTACAATGTGGGAGATAACCCGTACAAGGACCCAAGGCATATATGGGAAGACTGACGTGTGTGGCAGTATGATATACCCAGTATGAGTAGATCTATGTGAAGTACATCCTGCCTACGGAGGCTGCACTTCAGTGGAGGTATAACACGCTGGTATATAATACAGTGGGGCAGACGTACATAGTACAAAACAGGGAATACCAAATGCAGCAAACAGTGATGCAGTTTGGGCATGATGTATACTGGTGACTGAAACATTTGTAATATAATACACCCTGAATAAATATATACATTTGTCAAGGTTAATCTGCAGACATAAACCCGGTATCCTCACATTCACCATTGGCCCGGCGCACATATTTCTTGCTGTCATCCAGTAACTAAATGACATGACCCAAATCCTTTTGCTTGAAGGTCAAATTTACGGGATGCAGTCAGGAAGCAGACGGTCAAAATGCCGACCGCTGGCTTCCCGACTGTCTAATCCCGGCAGGGGTCTAATGACAGGCGTCGAAATCCCGACACCTGTCATTTTACCTACGCCGGGAGCCCAATGCCCGACATACCGAACGAAGGTAAACCGGGCGGCAGATGCAAAGGGGGGGGTTAGGTTAGGGGCTCCCGGGGGGAGTTAGGGTTAGGCACCCCCCCCAGGAGGGTTAGTGTTAGGCTAGGGGTAGGGGGAGTTAGGGTCAGACACCCCCAGAAGGAGGTTAGGGTCAGGCACCCCCTGAAGGAGGTTAGGGTTAGCCCCCCCCCCTTCCCGGGAAACTTAGGTTTAGGCTGCAGGGAAGAGGGGGTTAGGTTTAGCACTTACAGGGGGGGTTAAGGTTAGGCCCTTGGGGGGAAGGTTAGGGTTTGGCACCCCTAAGGGAGGGTTAGGGTTAGGGGGGTAAGGTTAGTAATAGTTATAATACTTACCTGTAGGGATCTTCATTGCCGGTCTTCCGCTGTCGATCCCCAAATTTAAATTTTTTTATAAAAGCCATGGTATGGCAGTAAGAGGTATACTAATTACCATGGGCGTAACTGCCAGAGGTGCACTTTCTATGGGGCCCAGAACTTAGGGGGGCCCATCATCCTTGTCAAAGTTATATGTGATATATACATTTTTCCCTAATGGGTGGTACATATGACAGGGCCGAAACTAGGATATCTGTCACCCGGTGCAAGGCAGCATTTTTGCGCCCCCTTCCTTCCCGTACCTGGATTTTGTGCTTGCTCCTCCATAAGCCAGTGCACTAGTCAAACGTCCCTGGTATAGTAACATACATTATTCAACACACAATAATGCCCATTACACATTATGCCACACACTGTAATGCCTATTACCAAAGTGCCACTTACATATTTTCCAGATACTATTTTATGCCTCACAGTAAGGCTTCCAATTACTTTATAATTACCTGCTCATTGTCAGGGGTTTTATGCTCATTACCAGGGGTTCCATGTTCGTTGCTAGGAGGTTTCATGCTCATTGCCAGGAGATTTCATGCTCATTGCCAGGGGTTACATGCTCGTTGCCATGGGGTTACATGCTCGTTGCCATGGGGTTTCATGCTCGTTGCCATGGGGTTTCATGCTCGTTGCCATGGGGTTTATGCATACCTCCCAACATGACCCTCTCCAGGAGGGACACAATGCTCTAGTCCTGGACTTCCCTGGTAAGAGGTGGGGCTTCAGCGCAGTTCAAAATTCAAATAGGGGAGTCACACCAACTGTCATTTCACACACTGCCAAACACCACTGGCTGGGACTCGCTGGCAGTTGGTGTGACTCCCCTATTTGAATTTTGGACTGTGCTCCAGCCCCCCCTCTGGAGCCTCCACCAATCATACATTACCAGGGAAGTCCAGGACCAGAGTATTGTGTCCCTCCTGGAGAGGTTCATGTTGGGAGGTATGGGTTTATGCTCATTGTCATGGGGTTACATGCTCGTTGCCAGGGGGTTACATGCTCGTTGCCAGGGGGTTACATGCTCATTGTCAGGGGGTTACATGCTCATTGCCAGGGGGTTGCATGCTTGTTGCCAGGGGGTTTATTGTTCGTTGCCAGGGGGTTTCACGGGAGAAGATGCAGCTTTCATCATCTTCTCCGGGCACTTGCGCTGGCCTACAAACTCAAGAGGTCAGGTAGGACCTCTAGTGTCTGTCTTCTCCTTGGCGGCGGCCATTTTTGGATGGCCGTTTTCAGCAGAGTCCATGCGTACGGCTAGTCTGCATGAAATCTGCTGAAAATGGCCATCCAAAACTGGCCGCTGCCAAGGAGGAGACAGACACTAGAGGTCCAGTAAGGACCTCTAGCATCTGTTTCCTCCTTGGCAGTGGCCATTTTTGGATGGCCGTTTTCTGAATCTGCAGCCCCCAAGCCACCGTGAGTCAGCCCTTTTTCACCCCCCTGCATTTCGGCACCCGGTGCACGTGTACCTCTAGCCCCCCCTAGTTGCGGCCCTTACAAACTTTTGCTATGGGGCCTTCAACTACGTAGTTACGCCGCTGCTAATATATAGTATTTACTGGTGTTTTGTGGTGTTCACTACTGCAACTTCCATAAGGCTACTCAGGCTGCCCGAATCCAAAATTACCTGTAAACTTTTCATCACCCCAGTAATTGTTCACATCGGTATGTTTGGCCATGTATTACAAGCATAAAAAGACAACCTTCAATTTATATAAGCAGCATAGCATGGTATAGATTCATCAGTGATGGTACAATCTGTAGCATTGTCCTAACACATCTCTTCTGTAACATTTTATCATTTAGCCAAGTTCTTTTAAATCTCCCAGCATCCTTATCCCACATCTGTTTCCAGACTAGAGGGTGATATAAATTGGTAATATGCTCCTGAGTTGATCATAGGACAGACATTACCTCAGATAAGGGCCCAAAATCTGCGGTCCTGCTAGGATATCAGGTGGTAGTCACTTATTGGTGAAATGGATGGAGGTCTTGCTATGGGATCGGTGGGGACTTCTTCAATCTGTATACCCTGAGCCCATGAACAGTGCAGCAAATCAAAAGTATCAGATTCGAATCAAATTATGTTTTTTGAGGATCTCAAGAAATGAAGGATGCCAAAAGCCTTCTCATTGTTCTTCAGACTAGCCCCCTCACTTAGCTGTTCTCCCAAACAAAGTAAGATAGACATCAAAATCATCTTCTTTCCGTATGGAGCTTGAGCTAGTCACGGTTTCTGTAGAGGCTTCCACCTAATCTTTTAAGCTTTGCTGGTCTTGACTCTGTCCCTCTGGTTCTCCTCCATGAACCATTGTTCAACCTGGAGGGCAGTAGTAGCCTCTATCAAGGCCTTAACCAATTATATGGCTAATATTTAAAAAAAAATATTCAGAGCTTATCAGGTTTTGTATGACCGAATTAGGGGCCTGATTCAGACCCGCTCACAAGCGCATTGCGCTCGCAAGCGGGTCGATGGTGGCCCAGTGTGCACACGCGGCATGCGAAATGCACGTGCACAAGCCATGTAGCGAGTGAGAAATTACTCGCTCGAGGCTCGCAACAAAACGGGTCGGCTGTCGATCGACAGCTGGCCCCGTTTTGTAGGCCAGGAGGGGAGTTGGCTGCACAAACGCAGGCGTTCCCTTAAGAATACCTGCCGTTTGTGGGCGGCCCTACTGACATCACTCGTGATGTCAGTAGTGGACTTCCTGCTATATTAGAGCAGGAAGTCCACTCGGGCTTGCAAGACCTAAGACCCTACCACAGGGTCTCCTCGCAAGCCCGATGGTCGCGGTAATCGCAACCATCTCCTGCCCGCTCGCACTAGCTGTGAGTGGGCACCCTCAGCTTTGCGAGCGGACAGGAAAAAAAGAAAAAAAAATCCTCCCCAACCTGATTCAGAGCGTGTGCTTGCAAATAGCGAGCACATCTGAATCAGGCCCTAGGTCTAGAACATCTAGGTTTAACTTAGCCATCGTAATTAAAAAAAAATTTAAATGTTTTTTATTTGAAACACATAACAATAATATTGATTTTTAATATCAGCCAGCAATATATCATTTAGCAACGATCGAGACATCTTGACATGGCAACTTTGCATTTCCCCTGCGGCTACTCCTCTGACCAGCTGCCAAGTACACTGGAGGAATGAGGGTTGCTTCATTTACATTTCCTTGGCGGCTGCAGGGGATGGAAGGTGCTGCTGGGCTGCCGATCAGCAGTGACAAGGGGGAAGCGTACAAGGATGCAGAGGGTCGGGAGGTCCCTCTGCAATTGTTGACTGTTGGAAGGTTATATTGCAGCAGCCGCCCAATGGGCATTTCTGACTGGTCACTTTGTTTGTGACCATGGGGCCTATTCATCATCGGAGGCCGTATGGCCCCCCATGATTATGTTATCATCTCGCTGCAAGTATCCAACTCGCATCGGGGGAAACTTGACAATGGAGCAATTCATCATTGCTCCGGTGCGGGGACAGCTGCTCCGAAAAACAGCTGTCCCCTCGGTTAGTATCGCAGCTAAAGAAGTAGCTGCGTTACTTACCTCTTCCCCATCATCCCGGCTACATATGCGTCACCCGAGGTCACGCATGAGCAGAGCCGCTTGGGAGGTAGTGAGGAGGCGGCGGAGGGATCCGCTCGGATTCCTCTTCACATCCCCGCAACTCCTTCCCATAGAAAGGAGCAGGGATCCGAGAACAAGTGCTGTCTGAAGCTGGCGCTTGTTCTCTGATGCAAACTTTTGCTGAATATCAGGTGGTCCTATCAGGTGGTCCTACAAACGTCCCTGATGATGAACTAGTGTTTCCGCATGGTTACCGGGCGAATTAGTGTTCGTGAATAGGCCCCCCATGTCAGGAAATGCACAGCTGGGTGTGGTCGCAAACAATGCGAACATGCCAGCCAAATGGTTAATACACCCTCCATTTATTAGCTTCACAAAACCAAATTTAATAGGTGTCTGGCCCTTAAAGCTAGCTTTCATCTTGCACAAAACTGTGGCAGTAATAGCATCCTGCGGTAGGTAAGAAGCCAACAAATATCTCCCTCAGGATACAGTTCTGTTCCTCTCTCCTAAGGTAGTGACACAACAACAGCAGGCTGTGATATCCTTTTATATACTGTAGTCTTCCCAACTGACCAGAAGTGGTCCAAAGGAATGGCGGCCCACCCTCTGTCCTCATTCACTCCAGGGACCTTTAAAAGTTTAAGCCAAGTTTTACCTCAGCCAAATCTATTGAACGTTGTGTTTCCATCATATACATTTTAAAGTTTAAAATACCTAAGTCAGAAGCATACTGGTCAGATGTGCACCATCCACTATTTCCCCAGTTCTGTTGGGTGAGATGGCTCAAGCCTTGCAGGGAGTTAAAGTTGAGTAGTTGCGCAAAGCAACCAATCAGCTTCCAACTATCATTTATCTAGCACAGTCTATGAAATGACCGCAAGAAGCTGATTGGCTGATTTGGGCAACTTCATCACTTTATCTCTCTCCAAGGCTTGATATATTCCCTCTCCTCCAGTGTTACTTTATGGTGATCCCACCCGGAGTCGTAACTAGACCTTTTGATGCCCTGTGCCAGAAAGAGCATTGGCGCCCCCCTCATTTTTCAAAGGGACATAATACACCCAAAAAAGGGCCATGGCTTCATTGGGAAGGGCCAAGGAACAGACAGGAGAGGCCAGGAGATGCTGGGGATGAAATAAGAGGAAGCTACAATCAAGAATGATAATAAACAGGAGTTGTGGCCTGTGGTGCCCTGTGCGATGGCACCGGCCACACTACCCTAGCTACGGCCCTGATCCCACCTTTGCTAACACTTTATTAAGGCTACCGGTGGTTTTTAACTTTATAGCCAGGAATAGTACAAGATACGTGCAACTCTTAAACTGGCCACAACTTTTGCTCATGTGCAGTGCATCAACCGTGTACAGAATCTATACATCACACAGAGGCATTTATGTGCATCTATAAATCAGGCACTATGTCACTCTATATAACGTAAAAACAACAAAAGATGATGCCAGACACCCTCCCCAGCTCCCACACGCATTAATCACACCAGTAACATAGCAAGATGGCTCCGGCGGTGATGGAACATAGCCGGACAGGACCGTCCCATGGGAAATTAGGAAATGCTGCTTTATTTGGCAAATCGACAAATCAATTTGCAGATTTCTGAAGTTCGTTATCAAATTTGCAAATTTGAAATATTTGTTCATCTCTCTACCTCCACAAAGTGGGACACGGACTCTTCCCTCCTTCCTTCTCTCTCTCCGTCTTTATAAAGGAAATTGGTGTTTTCTTTCCAAACGTCTTGTGAACAGTATTTGTATTGTATAATTGCAGAGAGTCTATAAAATTGAAGGTTTTAAAAGTGTGGAAAAAAGCCATACCGCCGTGAGTCAAAGGGATGAATTATAAATTGGAGATGCGCTCTGAGGAGAGAGACTTGGGAAAGGCAGCTGGCCGGCTGCCCGGAATCTATAAATGGCTGTGTGCAGATTTCCTGAAGTCCACAGAAGGAGCTGAGACTTTGTCATTTAGTAATCAAAATGACAAGATATGAAGCAACGGAAACTGCAGATGCTAAGAATTTTGGAAATGCTGAAGTTCTACGGGATCATTAAAAAGTTGACTAGGGCAGCTTGCGATTACTGTCTTCGCAACCAAACCAAATCCAGGGTGGCATCGTCTGGACTTCATACTGTATGGAGAATGTGAAATTGGGAGAAAAATGCCTGCTGGTGCTCATTAGCTAATCAATTACAAATTTATATAGAACTGTTCCCCAAATTACCTCAATGCACCTCGTCGAGGCACCAGAAGGGTGGCCGATCTCACAGGGGTGCAAATTGTGCACATAATAACCTTTAACCTACAGCCCATTAACCAGTCTTACTACAGCTGGCTGCCTCCCAGCACTGCAATGCTTGTCTGACCCCTGTCCCTGTATCAGTGACTGTTAGTGGAAGTGGGTAGGCAGCACTAAACTACAGTGTTTAATATAAAGAAATGTAATTACAATTAAAACGCCATACATATTCATGGATCATCCCAGGTGCTCATCAACTCATCCTTTGCATAAGTTAGCCACGGCGATGCCTTATGCAGCCTGAGGCCTCTTAGCGTGCAATGAGATTAGCTATTTCTGAGTAAGGCCTGACCTTGCGCAAGTGTGTGTGAGGCTGCGATGGTACTCCATTGTACCGATGGTTTCGCAGTCTTGCTAAACATTATGGATGTGTGTAAGGTAAAGTGGGTGTCCTTGTGTAGTGCTGCGGGGGCATAGCGATCGCAATGAATTAGCGTACTATCGCAGCGAGACAGTGTGCGTAATCGCTTTTGCATTCGCAGTTGCAATCGGTAATGAATCAGGCCCAAAGTCTTCTGCGGCATAAATGACAAAGCAGCTGAGATATGTGACTGTATCTTTTCTGCACTGAGGTAGGGAACTGTTTTGACACTAGCTGGCTCCAATGTTTGATATTCAGAGTTTTGCAGTAAGAGCCCAAAACCATATGGCTGGACTTTCACCAAAGACTTGAGCATAGCGGTAGCTTGCACAATGGTCATTCACATGAATTTATGGTATCTGTGCCTGGGGCTCTTCATGGTTGTTTAGTTATTATAAGACACTAAAGTATCTCTATTATATAAGCTATAAAATGATTGTAAACAAGACTGCTTGTGTGATTGGTTAGACACATAATTTCTCCCAAACTGTACATCCTAGGTGCCCTCAAATCACACCTAACCAGCACCAAAACTTCAGGTATATTTCTATGATTTTTGAAGCTCCCACCTATTGTAGAAATATTACTTTTATGTCCAGACAGATAATGTATGGTTTTGTCTTTGTTCCTGCCTGAAGCTTGAACACACCTTTTATACAGATGGCTGTTTGAATACCTTTGTAGTTTTGGTGCCCAAAAGATGGCTTTCATGTACACATGTATCTTCATACATCTAACCTCAACAGGCCATGCGGCCCTAGATGCCTGCACAAGTGAGCTGCCAGGACCCGTGCTCCAGAGGACACAAATTGCAAAACAGCTGTTTAACCAACAAACATTTGAGGCCTTTAGACCTTAGAACAATCATTCCTGTAGCTTGTTACTACACAAACATGTCAGATCCTTCAAAGCTTCCATAAAGTATATAAATATGTAATTTCTTATATTCTTCTTACTAACCAACAGTAAAGGCCCTACCTGTCACGCTGGGAGGCGGGTTTCTGAAAGCTGAGGCCTGTGGCTGCGGGAGGAAACAGAGGCGAGGGGCCTGAATGTACAACCTCCGCATCCACGGGTCTTGGCCATTGGCGAGACCTAGTCAAAGGTGCGGAATCTAACCCACGAGATGGTGTTCGCCAGTGATCCCACCAATCGGGATATGGGCTTGAGCTGCACCTCGTAAGCAGGTCGCAATCCTTTAACTAGGTGACCAAAGCCTGCGGGAAAAAGGAGAGATGAACACTAGTGGCCCAAAGGGTCGGTGCCAGTAAGAGGCACGTGAGGACTTTGGTGGAACCCCTAGTTCGGGATACAGTACTTGAGGTACAAGGACGTGTGCACTACGGACACACTCTACTGGGTTGCCGGTCAGAAGGCGTGCACCACGGTGCAATACTGTAGCACATAGGTAGGGACCACAGAGTCAAGTAACGAGGTGGGTAGTGGTGCTGGCACCAGCCAGAGATGATGACTCTGGAGAGGTGGGTACGTAGCTACACTCAGGCTGTGATGGTAAAGCACTGGTGATATGGATAGTATACTGCACACAGGCGGGGGTGGTAATGCACTGGTGGAATGGAGGTATACTGCACACAAGCGAGGTGGTAACGCACTGATGAGATGAACGATATAACTGTACACAGGCTGAGGTGGTAAAGCACTGGTGAAATGGACGATATAGCTGCACACAGGCTGAGGTGGTAAAGCACTAGTGAGATGGATGATATAGCTGCACACAGGCTGTGGTGGTAAAGCACTAGTGAGATGGATGATATAGCTGCACACAGGTTGGGGGGGTAAAGCACTGGTGAGATGGATGATATAGCTGCACACAGGCTGAGGTGGTAAAGCACTGGTGAGATGGATGATATAGCTGCACACAGGCTGAGGTGGTAAAGCACTGGTGAGATGAATGATATAGCTGCACACAGGCTGAGATGGTAAAGCACTGGTGAGATGAATGATATAGCTGCACACAGGCTGAGGTGGTAAAGCACTGGTGAGATGGATGATATAGCTGCACACAGGCTGAGGTGGTAAAGCACTGGTGAGATGAATGATATAGCTGCACACAGGCTGAGATGGTAAAGCACTGGTGAGATGGACGATATAACTGCACACAGGCTGAGGTGGTAAAGCACTGGTGAGATGGACGATATAGCTGCAGGGATAGATCACTGGAAGGAAGGGAACCTGGAACGAGAGACCACTAGTAACACTAGCAGCGACAATGGTTGTTCAGGCAACTACCTGATACACCGGTGCCGGATGTATACCCCTGGAAGCCCACTGATAGGTCCACAGCGTCAGCTGACCAGCCAGACTGTCAGGGTAGGAAGGATAGTCAGAGAAGGAAGTGTCATGGCGGCGCCCATGACGGAGACTCCGATCCCCGCGCACCAGGCCGCCCTGACACACTAGCATCAGGGAGAATGCTCAGCACCTGCCACGTCGCCGCACCAGCCGCCCGACTGCCCGGGAAGTCAGAGGAAGCCGGCGGAACGGTAAGGGACGGCCGATCCATGGCTGAACTCTGACACTACCCTTATCCCCTTTAGATCCATTGCAATAACTTGCTCATATCACAGACTTTTTTTTTAGCAAATTAATAACAATAAAATCATGTTATATTCAGTCGCAAAAGAGCCATCCTGTCATTTATAACAGACATATCACAATCCCTTCAAATCGCCTTCATTACCACTTGTAACTTATCTAAGATAAGAAGTCAGGGTGTATTTTTCTATCTTACTATCCAAAAACACGCTGGGATACGTGCTCTTTCCACACCATTAACTTGCCTGACAGCGCTATGAGCTATTAACATAAAATGCCATTAGTTTCCTAACATGCTGGAGCAGCAGATTATCCCATAAATCGTCAATTAGTTTGGGCTTAGAAACAGCAACCTGGGTGTTTTTGATGGATCAGCAAAGTTTTAGATTCTTGTTATTATTTCCATATCTTAACAAAATTCCAAGAGTTGCAAAAGTGCCGCAGTATTATCATTGTGAGGATGACGTGTCGCAGAAATAATTATCCAAGGGGACAAGATTTCATGCTGCATATCATATGTATCATTTTGTTCTGTCTTTTTGTTTTGTGTTTTACAGCTTAGATTTTTTTATGGATTCTGTTATTTTCAAATATAATATCAATCCTTCTTCTGCATAAATGTATGCCTTATACTGTTGTGGATATAGGGAAGGGGTTCGATGGTATCACCTCAAAATTTCCCCTGCACCATTGTTCCATATCAGATTAGACTTTGAATTTTTATATTATTATTATTATTATTATTATTATTATTATCCTTTATTTATATGGTGCCACAAGTGTTCCGCAGCGCCTTACATAGTACATAAAAATAGTAAGTGAACAAGAAACAAGTAACTTACAGTACATTACAGTGCAGGACAAGGACACGACTTATATACATTGCTGCGATAGCGATTATTACACTCACAATAAGCAGCCGGGAGTTGGCAGTCCCGTGTTAGGTGCCCTTATGGGGAGTAAGGAGTAGAAGAAAATGTAAAGAGAAGCACATGAGGGAAGAGGTCCCTGCTCGTGAGAGCTTACATTCTAAAGGGGAGGGGCAGACAGACAGGCGTGACACAGAAGGGGAGGGGCAGACAGACAGGCGTGACACAGAAGGGGAGGGGCAGACAGACAGGCATGACACAGAAGGGGAGGGGCAGACAGACAGGCATGACACAGAAGGGGAGGGGCAGACAGACAGGCATGACACAGAAGGGGAGGGGCAGACAGACAGGTGTGACACAGAAGGGGAGGGGCAGGCAGACAGGCATGACACAGAAGGGGAGGGGCAGACAGACAGGCGTGACACAGAAGGGGAGGGGCAGACAGACAGGCATGACACAGAAGGGGAGGGGCAGACAGACAGGCGTGACACAGAAGGGGAGGGGCAGACAGACAGGCGTGACACAGAAGGGGTATATAGGGAGGAAAGAGCATGAGGTGGGTTAGGATGAGTGCTGGAAGGCCTTTATGAAGTAGTGGGTCTTGAGAGCCTGTTTGAAGATTTGCAGAGAGGTGGAGAGTCTGATAGGGAGAGAGAGTTCCAAAGGTAGGGAGCAGCACGGGCAAAATCTTGGATGCGGGAGTGGGAGGAAGTAATCAGTTGGCAAGAGAGGTGGCATGAAAAGAAGCATCTGAATTGCCCCATAGTACTTCCACTTAACAAAATGACCAAAATTCATCATATAAGCCAGTAATGGGCAGCCTGATACAGTAAAAGAGGTGGTCCTCTGACCTTCAAATGGGCCAAACCTCCAAACTTTACCCTTATTCTCAGAAGTTAAAACAACACATTTAATCAAAACAAGAGACACCGGTATACAGGGGGATGGCTGACAACTTTCGTCCTAGGTGGCAAACACAATGCAGTGGCCCCACTTTTCTACCAACATATTGTAATGGAAAAGTGGCAATGGAAAAAACCCTGTAGGAGTGGTTTGTCTAATGGGGGTGTGGTTTAAATAGACAATTTAATATATGGAAAACTGTGTAAACTGTATCAAAGAGCTATAAACAACTACAGTATACCACCTAAAAGCCACATTTGATTATTTTAGTGACATCTGGGAATCTGGGAAATACTTAGAGCATTTTAGTAACCCAATTCTAGTAAGTCATTTTAGTGACCATTATACAATACGGACCTGTCTAGTGACCAATATACAATACAGAGAACATTCTAGTGACCAATATACAATACAGACCATTCTAGTGACCGATATACAATACAGGGAACATTCTAGTGACCGATATACAATATAGACCATTCTAGTGACTGATATACAATATAGACCATTCTAGTGACTGATATACAATACAGACCAGTGCTCAAAGTGGTAATTTAAAGGTGGGGTTATAGAGATTGAATCTTCCCCCCCTATGGGCCCCTGCTTTCATATCACCTCATTGTACTTCTAACCTCTCCCCTCACACTTTTCCCTGCCTGCTCCCCTCTCTCACACCCTGTCCTTACTGATTCCCTCTCTCTTTCACCCCCTACAATAGTTAGCCTGCCTCTGTCTGCCCCTCTCTCTATTCCCTCTCTCACACCCTCTCCTCTCTCTAATTCTCTCTTACCTGCGCTGCTGGAGTGGAGCCACCGGGATCCTCGGGTCTTCACTGCAGTTTATCTGGCGCCGCTGCGAGCCAATGAGAAGCTGCCATTTGGCAGCTTCTCATTGGCTGGCGGCTGCGAAGCCTGCGATTGGCTGGCGGCCGCGAGTCCTGCGATTGGCTTGCAGCTGCGAGCCTCATGATTGGCTGGCAGCTGCCCGGTGTGTGGTGCTTACAGTGCAGCTGGGACCAGGTACTTTGCCCCGGCTACATGTCAGCGCCTCCACTGCCCCGATTGAGATGTGTCCCCTGCAGGACACAACTCTACACATTGCCGCCACTGTTCAAGTGCTGGGATCCCATACTGGATCCAAGCACTGGTGCATTCTCTTCTACATCTAAAAAGTGGGGCCGGGAAGTGGCGGTATGTCATACCGCCGTTTACCGCCCTACTTCGACCACTGATACAGACCATTCTAGTATCTGATATACAATACAGACCATTCTAGTGACTGATATACAATACAGGGAACATTCTAGTGGCTGATATACAATACAGGGAACATTCTACTGACCAATATTGGGAGCATTCTAGAGACTGACATTCAATATTGGGGCTATTTTTAATGACCATGATAAATCAAAAACAATATGACTAATAAATGTAGTTAGCAAAGTCCCACTATACATGTAAAATAATAAAATAATGTTACTGATGTGGCCCAAAAACCCACATTTACGTATACAGGGCCTGATTGAGAGATGGAGGCGAATGCAGCCGCTACTGCGTCTATTTCTGCAGCCTGACTGCATCTTTATGCTAATGCCACAGCGAATGGGATTCATACGGCAATGACCATCGGCTGTGGTGCTAATCCGACGCTTCGCGTATTAAGACCCACCATCGGTCGCACATCAGTCGCACTATCAACCACTGCACCATCCCTAGGGAGGCGCAGAATGTCCTGTGTGAACATGGCCGTCTTAATCAGTGCAATTGATGCAAAAGACGCAGTCACTGACCGCGACACACATGCGTCTGGCTAACACCCCGACGCGCCCACTGAAATTGCCTCTGTCTGTGGGTATCAAGACTATAGATAGACAGTTAAATGGTCTAGTTAGACACCAGATGTTAGACAGGAAATAGGTTGATGGGGACAAAAGGTCGACATACTAAAGGTGACATGGAAGAAGGCCAAAAAGTATAAATGGTTGACGGGGTCAAAAGGTCGGCATGAAAATGGTCTACACATTTCTTTTATTCTAATCCTAATATTCACCAAAACCCTCCCCTTGGTGCCTAATCTTAACCCTCCCTTGTGGTTCCTAACCCTAACAAGACACACCCACATGAGGGTGGTTTTATGCTCTCACCCAATTTCATGGAACGACGGATTCAACAAGTTCCGTCTGACTCAGAACAGGACCAAGATAGGCAAAACCATGTAAATTAGCCCCTGCGCGGGGTTTTATGCGAAACACTTGCCATTTCCAACCATGTACACAGATTTGTCCATCTCACAATCTGGTACCCATACAGGTTTTGCCCATGTACCCATGAGTTAAGGGAGTCCTGTGCCTTCCCCTTTGTCTTGTGTGCCCTCTACAGCCAGAGTGGTAGACATGAGCAGGGCCGGTGCAAGATTTCCGGGTGCCCTAGGCAAGATTTCACCAACCACCCCTGCTCCCTCCAATTCATAATATGCCGATGGTGTGTACTGCGAATGCATAGGAATCACAGGACATGTACGTGAGTTAGCATTTCGATTGCACTGCAATCACTTACGCAGACACAAAGCCATCGCAGATCAAGGGACAGGACGTCAGTGTTTGGGGGTGGTGACCAGGGCCGTAGAGAGTGCCGCGAGGCCCCGGTAAAGAAGGGGCATGGCCTATTTGTGGGAGGCGTGGCCACGCCCCCTTGGAGAAGAAGAAAGAAAAACAAGATTTTTGGGCGCTGTGAGTAAGGTCAGACCTGTTATAATTCTACGTGAGAGGCCGATATTACTCGATGTTCCCGATGTATACCCAGGACTGCAAGATATTATGGATGTGAGATAGTGGTAGTGGCAGGCTTGCAGACTTTCTGGCTGCCCCTTCTGGGAGGGAGCAGCCAGATCGGCATGAAATGGGGCATGGCCAGCACAAGTAGGCGGGGCCGGCCAGACTACGAGTACCTGTGGGCGGAGCAGGGGCAGGGCCACATGGTTGTGTCATTTTGGCCCCGCCCCTGCTACACAATGCAGATTTTACAGCAGGGGGCAGGGCCAAATTGACGAAATATAGCGTGAATCGCGTCACCGCCCCCCCTGCTGTGGTGGTAGGATTACCTGCCTTCCCGGGAGGTCGGGAGGCTCCCGACCAATTCGGGAGGGTAGGCAAGTATGGGTAGTGGGGGCTAATGGGCATCTCTATGCTGGCTGTGCAACGGCTTTAGGGCTAGCATATATTCACTGCAGATATGCTTGAGTAATCACAGCCGCAGTCGAAATAGCGATCCATAGTGAATCAGGCCCTTTATCTGGAGAATGTGTGTAGTAAAGTGAAAAGTGCAGATAAATCACAGATTATAGGTAGCACTCCAGGCCCGGGCTGATAGCCTGGGGCTATCCCCGGCACCCCTGGGCGGTGGGTGCCTACATGGACCAAAGAGGCCTGGAACCAAGGGCAGGTGAGTATGGATTTCTTTTTACAGGTGTTGTGGATGCTACATGGAGAAGAGGACGTGAAGCGCTACAGGGACTATAGGCCAGTATGTGTGAATGTGATTCTGTGTGTAATAAATTTGTACTTTTATTTTGCAGGTGAACTAGAGGTACTAGTGGGCACTTAATGCCCTGCATGCGGGTACTTGTGGTTCTCCAAGTACCAGCATGTGGGGGAGGCTTACTAGGACCTCCAGTTTTATTGTAAAAGACAATATTAATTCTACAATTTTTTCACAAAATCAACTTGGCACCCTCCACCCAGGGGTGCAGGGAATAGCCCCAGGCTATCAGCCCAGGCCTGGGGTGCCCAGGAGAAGGGGAACCCCTTTATTGGGGGGGTCCCCAACTCCCCAAGAATGCCTGGCCTGGGTTGACTAGCAGTCAGGTGAGAATGCTTAGGTGAAATTGTCAAGACCATCGCGACCATCAGGCTTGCGACGAGATCCTTGTGGTAGGGTCTCATTGCCACCAGCCCTGGAGTGCTTTTGGCTCTATCAGAGCCAGAAGCACTCCCACTGACATCACAAGGCCTCCGTCTGGTCAGCCACGCCCCGGCACGCCCACCAAAGGGGGCGTGCTGTCACTCACCATCGACAGCACGCCCCCTTTGTAGCGAGACCCATAGCGCCGGCTTGCCCGTCGCTATGCGGGTCTCGCGCATGCGCACGACGGAAGCCGGCTCCCTCTCGTGCATGCGCATTTGGCCAACATCGACCCGCTTGCGAGCGCTCAGTGCTCGCGAGCAGGTCTGAATCATGCCCTGAGTCCGGTGCTGGTTGATGAAAATACAGGGGAAAACTTCCTTATTTTTTCCCTGAATTTTCACAACCAGGACCGTCTCAGAAAAGCCCACTTCCGGTTATGCTGGGGGCCCCACGTCATTTTTTTTTCTACACTTGACTATTTTTTTTTTTAAACAGGCGTGCAAAGATCTCACGGATTTGTGCATGTTTCTGTGTAACTTTGACCTGCTTGGGCTATACTCCCCAGCCTGAAGCAGATCTATCATTTTTGTGAGTTTTAAGTCAGTGGTAGCGTGTGAGTTAAACATACGCACTCTGGGCCTGATTCAGACCCGGTCGCAAGCGCTGAGCGCTCGCAACCGGGTCGATGGTGGCCCAGAGTGCATGCGCGAGACCCGGATAGCGACGGGCACTCCGTCGCTCCAGGTCTCGCACCAAAGAGGGCGAGCTGTTGATGTTGGGTGACAGCTCGCTCCCTTTGGTGGGCGGGCCGGGGAGGTGGCTGCCAAAACGGAGGCATTCCAATGAGAACGCCTGTCGTTTGGGGGCGGCCCCACTGACATCACAAGTGATGTCAGTGGAGAGATTCCGGTTCTGTTACAGCCGAAATCTCTCTGGGGCTTGCGGCCACGTGACCCTACCACGTGACCATCATCATGGCCGCTCGCTGTAGCCGTGGGTGGTCACCCACAGCTATGCGAGCGGACAGGAGGACGTTCTAAAAAAGAAAAAACCCGGCCCTGAATCAGAGCGAGCGCTCTATCAGAGCGACCAGGTCTGAATCAGGGCCTCTATTACTTTACCCGAATTGTATCCTCACAATGGCAAAACATCTGGATATGAGATTTGCAATTGTGAGTTGGGGAGGGGGGGTGAGGAACATGCAAGGTATTTATAAAGCTGAGAGAGGCATCACTTCTCTCATCTTTCTGGTCAATACATAAAGCCAACTCTGGGCCTGATTCAACAAGGAATGCACGCTAGCAGACGCACGCACCCAGCCGCGGCAAGAATATGCTAATCAATGCATATGCACAGAGGCCCTGATTCAGACCCGCTCGCAGGTCCGGCCTTCTGGCTGCTCGCTAAGCTGTGGGTGACCACCCACAGCTATTGCGAGCTGCCAGGTGATGGTCGCGACCATCGGGCTTGCGACAAGACCTTTGTGGTAGGGTCTCGTTCATCGCAAGCCCCAGTGGACTTCCTGCTCTAATAGAGCAGGAAGTCCACCAACTGACATCACTAGTGATGTCAGTAGGGCCGCCCACAAATGGGTGGTGGCCGTTTGTCCAGCCACCCCCCCTGCCCGCCTCCAAAATGGGGCGAGCTGTCAATCACAATCGACAGCTGCCAAGTTTTGGTGCAAGACCCATAGCGACGGAGCACCCGTCGCTGGCCGGGTCTCGCACATGCGCATGCTGGAGGTGGCGCATGCGCAGGAGGCAAACATCGACCCGCTTGCGAGCGCATATCGCTTGTGAGCGGATCTGAATCAGCCCATGAGACCGCAGCACAAGATTCAGACGCCCAGCCCCATATTTAACCGCCCATCTCCCTTTACTCAAAGCCTGATCAGTACGCAAAATAGTGTAAACATCTGTAACATCGAGAACCCTCGACCACATTTGCATAATAGTGGTTGACCAGACCTCGCGCAGTATCTTGGCAATGTCCAGTGTGCATGGAGCCTCCTCACTGCGTGCGGCACAGCAGTGACTAATATATGCACGCCCCTAAAATGGCGTCCCAACGCACAGGCACCCCTGCGTTCGCCCGACCACCCCCATCACCAGCCACAAATAGCACTTCCTGTCAATCAATATTGGAAGGGGTCTGTGTACTCGCTGCGTGTAGTCTGCATACGCTTACCCAATCGCATTGGCTAGTTCGCGCAAGTGCCTTGGCTGAGAGAGAGGACATTACAAATGACTCATTATAAGAAACTTCTGCCTTCTCGCAGGGAGTCTTCCTCCTGGGCACACTGGCATAGCTGTGACGTGTGGGAGGAGTTGGGGCTGCCACCTCTACCACTGTGTGGGCTGGATGTCCTGGGCAGTATGTACAAAGGGCACTATAAAATGTCCTCTCTCTCTCAGGCAAGGCGCTATGGAATAAAGCCCCAGAAATCCCATCCTATAGGACCTAGAGAGAGGTTTTAGAAGTTTCGTAGACAAATTAACAATTGGTACTTTCTAAGAAAACCAGAAAAGCCCCACGTTAATTACCTGGAATTGAGTAAGAAGAAACCGCATGTTCATAAATTAGTCACGTAAACAATTATTCAGAGAGAAGAAAATATCAACATGCAAATCACAATAATAACTGACACATACAGTGACAAAAATAGACATAAAGAACTAATCTCCTATCCTACTAATTAACTCGTGTGCGGCAGCAATTAAAAAGCCAGAACATATCAGCTGATGATCTCTAGTACATGTAGGCATTGATGAGCGATTCTATGCGTCTTTCAGACACAATGGCGGTTTAGTTAATAATTTTGCATATTTTGATTCAGATGATGTTAGATTTCCCTTATGTGCACAGTGACATTCATTTCATAAGTCAGGATTTTCCGGTGAATGCAAATCACTCGTAGATGCTGATGTGCAGTGTATCCATTATTTGTACCAGTTATTATTTATATAGCGTGCACAAATATTCCGCAGACCTTTACAGAGAACATTTGTCCATTCACATCAGTCCCTGCCACAGTGGAGCTTACAGTCTATGGGCCTAGAGCCTGATTCAGAGGCACTCTCTGTTTGCGAGCTCCCTCTCTGAATCAGGGCATTTTTTTGTTTGTTTTGGCCTCCAGGCCGCTCGCAAAGCTGTGGGTGACCACCCACAGCAAGTGCGAGCGGCCTGGCAATTATCGCGACCATCGGGCTTGCGTAGAGACCATGCGGGAGAGTCTCGGTTCCCGCAAGCCTGAGTGGACTTCCTGCTCTAATAGAGCAGGAAGTCCACTACTGACATCACGAGTGATGTCATTAGGGCCGCCCACAAACGGCAGGTGTTCCTAAGGGAACGCCTGCGTTTGTGCAGCCACCCCCCCCTCCCCGCTACAAAATGGGACTAGGTGTCAATCAACATCGACAGCCGTCCCGTCTTGTAGTGAGCCCCTGAGCAACAGAGCTGCCGTCACTCGCCGGGGCTCGCGCATGCGCACGCCGGGGGCGGCGCATGCGCAGTGGGGGAACATCGACCCGCTTGCGAGTGCTGGGCGCTCGCAAGCGGGTCTGAATCAGGCCCCTAATTCAGAGATGTACATGTACCTGATGGTTTACGCCATCTCCGGTGACATGCGTGGGATAGGTTTTGCACATGTGCCGATCTGTGTCTGCAATGATGGCGGGGAAGGAGCAGCGATAGGCAGCATTCCAGAAAACGTGGGCATTATGGCTCCATTTTCTGGGCGTGCCGAAGTGGATGACAGCTTCATTGGCTCTGCAGTGTGAATTCCCCGCCCATCCTGCATAACCTTAGGGTTACTCAGATGAACACAGAAAAAAGAAAATTGCCCCCCAGCACACTGCAGATAAATCAAAAATACTTGAATCCTACATGATAATAGAAATTCAGAGGTAATGGTTTACATACATTTGCAAATATATGAATAAGCGCTGGGCCGTCGTCAAGGCTCCTCTATACCAGCGTCCCTAAAATTAAGGGGTTCACGTCCGAGAAGCAAGGCACCCCAAAAAATTCCAGCCAAGGACCATCCCCAGGGCATCACACGAAAAGGGGAAAAAAGGTGATAGTGAAGTGTTAAAGGATAGGTGTGTAAAGATAAATCAATAAGTGTTAATGAGATGTAAAAGAATTAAAATGACATAAATAATACACAAACGCATAGAAAAGTGAAAAAATATTCTATGTGAATTAAGTGGTGATGCCATGAGCAAGGTCCAGCCAGAACAATCCCGGGGGCGCCACTACCAAACGCTCACCCCAAAATAATTATTGCTACATAATAGTAGCACCCACTCTGGGTCATATAATAACAAATTGATGTACTGCATGATAACAGTACATGTATGAGCTGAGAGCTAACTTACCTTGGAGGTACCCCAAAAAACCTCCACATGGCACTATAAGGATCAGCACCTCCTCCTAATGCTGACTCCTTTCATGCCTCCAAACTGCAAGCAAAAAATATGGTAGTTGCTCAATCAGCTTAATATACTACAGGTGTGTCACGGCCAGGGTATTTCAGCATGGCGCTAGGCGGGTGTTACCTGTGAGGTCGTTGTGGCGCGGGCTGTCTGGTGGCGGAGCTGGTGTCTGGCGGGGGCTTTGGCTGCGCGCATTGTTGTGCGGCCCTGTTGTCACTCTGCGCTGGTGAGGCCTGGCGGTGTCTCCGTTCCGTTTGGCATGGGCGCCGCCATCTTGCCTTCTGGCCATGTGATGCGGCTGGCCAATCATGGTGAGTCACATGTTCCCTCCGGCCAGTAACAGCATGGCATGGGGTATTTAGGAAGGGTCAGTGCCTTCCTTCTTTGCCAGTGCAACGTGTACCTCAGCCTAGCTGAGAGGGAGTTCTCTGTGCTTTCCTGTTCCTGTGAATTCGCTGTCTGCCAGTCTGCCTGTCAGCTCCTAGCTCCCACTGGACTACCCCGCTTCCTCCATCACCCTTGCCCATACCTGAGTGCCTGAGCCTGCTGACATCCTGCACTTCAGTTCACTACTTGTATACCTGGCTTGTTTATTTTCAGCTCACTACCTGCACACCTGGACAGCTTTAATTGTTTCTACTTGGACATTAACCCATTACTCCCACCACAGAACTCTTGTGCACATTATATATTCCTGGACTTTTATTTACTGCCATTATCTGTCTACTCTAGCACTTATTAAAGATCCTAGTTTTATTTTTAAATCTGCTTCTGTGATCACTCCTGCTACCACCCCGGGTCCACAAACAACCCAGAACATCACAGTTTGCACTGGCCCCATGGAGCCGGCCACGGATCAGGAGTCAGGAGTGGATTTGTTCAGGTGCATTTCTGGTCGTTTAGAAAATCTGGAAAACATGCAGCATCAGATGGCTCAATTTCTGCAAGAGGTGTCCAAGCAACAGGATAGTTTGCAAACTTCCTTTTCTACCCCTGGAGTACCAGCATCTACATCCGCTTTAGTGTCTGGGAATACAGGTGGCAGATCATCTCCCCGCTTACATCTTCCTTTACCAAGTAAATTTGATGGCAATCCTAAACTCTGCCGAGGATTCCTAAATCAGTGTGACATACATTTTACCCTGCAGCCTGACAACTTTCTAACTGCAAGAACTAAAGTGGCTTATATAGTCTCTCTGTTATCCGGCCAGGCTTTGGAATGGGCTTCCCCACTCTGGGAGCGCTCAGATCCGCTGCTGGATAATTACGCAGGCTTTGTGTCATCCTTCAGGAGGATTTTCGATGAACCTTGGTGTACTGTATCAGCATCATCAAACATCATGACGCTGAGACAAGGGGTCCGTCCTGTCAGTCAATATGCCGTGCAATTTCAAATTTTAGCATCAGAGCTCAAATGGAATGAGGAAGCCCTCACCTCGACCTTCTGGCATGGGTTGTCAGACCGACTAAAGGATGATCTAGTCACTCGAGAGCTTCCCACTAATCTGAACGACATGATTTTGTTGTGTATCAAAGTTGACCTACGCCTCAGGGAACGTCAGGCTGAAAAAAACAGAACTGACCGGCAAAGGTCATTTACCCCCTCCATTTCTACCCGTCCCATTCCTTCCCCTACTGAAGAGGAGCCTGTGCAGGTGAATCATACACACCTCTCTAAAGAAGAACGTCAGAGAAGAATGCAAAAGAACCTCTGTCTGTACTGCGGAGAGTCCGGTCACCTGCTGATCTCCTGCCCCCGTAAACCGGGAAATGCCAAATCCTAACTGACCCTGGAGACATCAAGTTAGGAGTTATGAACCCGTCTCCAAAGATTAAAGATTTCACGAATACCCTAGCCTTGGATCTTAAACCCAAACCTGTCTTTGCTACTGCTCTACTTGACTCGGGAGCAGGCGGAAATTTCATAACGTCTAGTTTCATAGATAAATTTCAGATTCCTTGTTTGTCTCTCAACCATGCCATCTCTCTGACCTCTATAGACGGACGCCCTCTAACTAACGGGATAGTCACCAAAGAGACTCAACCAGTATTGGTCCGAATTGGGGCACTTCATTCTGAGTCCTTAAAATTCCTGGTGATATCAGAGGCCTCTCAAGAAATTGTTCTTGGTCTACCCTGGTTACGTCAACATAATCCCAGGATTGATTGGAGTTCTATGCAGATTCTGTCATGGGGTATGGACTGTCAGAAATCCTGTCTTCCAAAAATTCGACCTGTGAGAAAGACAGTTCCATTAGTTTCTTCTGCCATTCCCAAGGAATATCAGATGTTCACCGACGTTTTCTCTGAACAACAAGCAAATATCTTACCCCCTCATAGGGAATGGGACTGTCCAATTGAATTGATACCTGATAAGATACCACCTCATGGTCGTACCTATCCGCTGTCCTTGCCTGAGACTCAAGCCATGACCGAATACATCCGGGACAACATGGCAAAGGGGTTCATTCGCCCCTCTACTTCACCTGCCGGAGCTGGGTTTTTCTTCGTTGGCAAGAAGGACGGTGGTCTAAGACCATGTATCGATTATCGAGGCCTTAATGACATTACTGTAAAGAATCAATACCCTCTTCCCCTGATTACTGAGTTGTTTGATAGGGTCAAGGGCTCTGTCATTTTTTTCGAAATTAGATCTAAGAGGGGCTTACAACCTCATTCGTATCCGAGCTGGCGATGAATGGAAGACCGCTTTTAATACCAGAGATGGACATTTCGAGTATTTAGTAATGCCTTTTGGATTGTGTAACGCCCCTGCTGTCTTTCAAAGTTTCGTTAATGAGATTTTACGGAATCTGTTATATGTTTCTGTTGTTGTCTATCTGGATGACATACTGATTTTTTCACCCTCTGTGGCTAAACATCAAGAACATGTTAAAGAAGTTCTGACCCGTTTGAGAGAAAACCACCTTTACTGCAAACTGGAGAAGTGCATCTTTGGAGTGCCCAGTGTACCTTTTCTCGGCTATGTAATATCTGGCTCCAGTTTACAAATGGACCCCAAGAAGGTACAGGCAATTCTGGATTGGACCCGACCTCAGACACTGAAGGCCATCCAGAGATTGTTGGGTTTCGCTAATTATTATAGATGCTTCATTAAGGGATTTTCTACACTGCTGGCTCCCATTACAGCCTTGACCCGCAAAGGTGCTAATCCTGCCCAACGGTCACCTGAGGCAGAGTCTGCCTTTCATCTTCTAAAACAGGCCTTTATCTCAGCACCAGTTCTTCGACAACCCGATCTGGACAGGCCTTTTTTGTTGGAAGTAGACGCATCATCTGAAGCTGTGGGAGCAGTCTTGTCTAAACGTTATGAGGACAACCGAGTCCATCCGTGTGGGTTCTTTTCTAAAAAATTCTCTCCTGCCGAAAGGAACTACGCCATAGGTGAGCAAGAACTACTAGCTGTAAAGTTGGCGTTGAAGGAATGGAGATATTTGCTAGAAGGCGCCAAGTTTCCATTTACTGTATTTACGGACCATAGAAATCTCCTATTTCTCAAAAACTTCCAAAGTGTGAGTCCTCGTTTGGCCCGCTGGGCACTATTCTTTGCCAGGTTTCAGTTCACCCTGACCTTCCGGTCTGGAGCACTTAATCACTCGGAAGACCTTGGAGTTCCTGAAAAGACACTATTGGTGGCCTTCTATGAAGGCAGATGTAATGGAGTTCATCTCTTCCTGCTCCTCCTGTGCCCAGCATAAATCATCACGACAAGCTCCAGCTGGGGAATTGCTTCCATTACCTGCCCCATCACGTCCATGGACGCATCTCTCCATGGATTTCGTCACAGACCTGCCAGTCTCTCAAGGTTTCAACACTATCTGGGTTGTAATAGACCGATTTTCTAAGATGGTCCACTATATACCGTTGAAGAAGTTACCTTCTGCCCCTGACCTGGCACAGTTGTTTGTCCAACACATATTTCGTCTACATGGCCTTCCTGCTGAAATTGTCTCTGACCGTGGTGTGCAGTTTACTGCAAAATTCTGGAGGGCTTTGTGTTCTGTTCTTCAAGTGAAGTTAAACTTTTCCACGGCCTACCAAAGCAACGGCTCCACCGAGAGAGTTAATCAAGATCTAGAGACTTTCTTAAGAATTTTTATGTCATCTTCCCAGGACAATTGGGCTGCCTTGCTGCCGTGGGCTGAGTTTGCACATAATGCTTCCTACCACTCGTCAACTAACCAAATGCCATTTCAGGTTGTATATGGCCTTCATCCTCGTGTACCCGAATTCCTCAGCTCATACATGTACTGTTATCATGCAGTACATCAATTTGTTATTATATGACCCAGAGTGGGTGCTACTATTATGTAGCAATAATTATTTTGGGGTGAGCGTTTGGGAGTGGGGCCCCCGGGATTGTTCTGGCTGGACCTTGCTCATGGCATCACCACTTAATTCACATAGAATATTTTTTCACTTTTCTATGCGTTTGTGTATTATTTATGTCATTTTAATTCTTTTACATCTCATTAACACTTATTGATTTATCTTTACACACCTATCCTTTAACACTTCACTATCACCTTTTTTCCCCTTTTCGTGTGATGCCCTGGGGATGGTCCTTGGCTGGAATTTTTTGGGGTGCCTTGCTTCTCGGACGTGAACCCCTTAATTTTAGGGACGCTGGTATAGAGGAGCCCTGATGACGGCCCAGCGCTTATTCATATATTTGCAAATGTATGTAAACCATTACCTCTGAATTTCTATTATCATGTAGGATTCAAGTATTTTTGATTTATCTGCAGTGTGCTGGGGGGCAATTTTCTTTTTTCTGTGTTCAGTGTAAACCCCGCCCTTTACAAGCACCTGTAGTATATTAAGCTGATTGAGCAACTACCATATTTTTTGGTTACTCAGATGACCAAAGTTTGCAAATATGATCTGAGGAGCCGTCAGGAGGGTAAGTAGTAGGGTTAGGGGGAGGGTTAGGGTTAGGCACTAGGGGAAGAGTTAGGGTTAGGTACTAAGGGGGTGAGGGTTAGTTTTAGGGTGCGGGGAGGGGGAGGTTTGGTTTAGGCACTGGAGAGGGAAGGTTAGAGTAGGGAGAGGGGGAGGGTTAGGATACCTACCGACAGGTGTCGGTATCCTAACCCTGTTGGGATGCCAAAGTCACTGTGCGCTCGCAACTGCGCCGATGGTGGGCCAGTGCGCATGTGCACGACAGAGCCGGCTCCGTCGTGCGCATGCGCGAGATCCGGATAGCGACGGGCACTCCGTCGCTCCGGGTCTCGCAACAAAGGGGGCGAGCTGTCAATGTTGAGTGACAGCTCGCCCCCTTTGGTGGGCAGGGTGGGGGGTGGCTGCCCAAACTGAGGCGTTCCCATGAGAACGGCTATCATTTGGGGGCAGCCCCACTGACATCACAAGTGATGTCGGTGGGAGAGATTTCGGCTCTGTTAGAGCCGAAAGCTCTTTGGGGCTTGCGTCCACGAGACCCTACCACAAGGGTCTCATCACAAGCCTGATGGACCATCATCATGGCCGCTCGCTGTAGCAGTGAGTGGTCACCCACAGCTATGCGAGCAGCCAGGAGGCCGTTCTAAAAAAAAAAAAAAAAAGCCTGGCCCTGATTCAGAGCTAGTGCTCTGTCAGAGTGACCGGGTCTGAATCAGGGCCTCTGTACGCCGGGATGCCGAGCACCAGCATCCTGTACCCATCCCCCAATATAGCTACAGTATTGTAGTCACAAATAATGATTCTGGGAATGTCAGGAGAAAGAAGTGAGGGAGCCAGACAGAGAAATCATTGGTGTGGCCTAGGTTATTCACCATCGAGGCAATTTGTGGTGTGCACCCAGTGCTCTGAATAAGTGAGATCTTAATTGTATGAAATAATGTATTTTATATTGTTCACACTGTACTTATTAATTTAGCAAAAGTTGTTGATTTGCATCCTACTTATCATATGGAACAAGTGATAAATATCGCTCTGTATGATAACGGTGCTCCAGCCAATCAGCTCCCAACTATCATCTCTTTGATATATGACAGTTGGGCGCTGCTACCCACAATCAGCCCATAACTGGCAATCACTCTGCGTCTCCTCCTCTGTGAGCGACATCGAAGACGCACCTGGACGCATGCGCTGTAATAAAAACATCAGCCAACTGCATAGATAAATATCAGCATGGCGTACATCACTCGATCTGCCCCTTGCCTGCTGCTGGAGACCCTTCAGCACATATACAGTAGGTTACTACTAAGGTCTATATACGGAATATTTATTCTTCAGCAGCTCTTAAATGATAAATTCTTTTATACCAATATTTTAATTAGCAAGGAATTATGTGACAATAATAAGTATTTCAAAAATAAATACTCTTCCTTTTTATGTTTTATACTTTACGATGTTTTCAATCTTGCACTAATTAAAGTTTTACTACTATAGGTTACAGCTTACTGATGTTTTTTACAAATTAATTGTGTCCTTTACACTGTAAGGGGTCTATTTACTAAGCCTTGGATGGAGATAAAGTGAAAGGAGATAAAGTACCAGCCAATCAGCTCCTAAGTGCCATGTCACAGGCTGTGTTTGAAAAATTACAGTTAGGAGCTGGTTGGTTGGCACTTTACCTCCTTCCACTTTATCTCCATCCAAGACTTAGTAAATAGACCCCTAGATGTGGTAAAGCCTAAGAAAGCCTACCAGGGGCTAAACTTATTATGTCAGTGACATTTTATAATCTAGATGTGCAAAGCATATTGACTTTGGGCATGATTCACGGCTGATCGCTATTGCGATCGTAGCTGCGATTACGCACTCAGACCCGCTGAGAATATATGCTAATGACTGCTATCGCAATGCTGTTGCACGGCCAGCATAGATGCCCACTACCGCCCATTACCGCTATCTGACATCCGTCATACCTTGCAGTCCTGCGTATACATCGGTAACATCAAGTAACATCGGAGCCTCACGCACAATTACAGCAGGTCTGACCTCAGAAATTGCTAACCTTGTCGCACGTAGTGAGTACACAAGCTGCGTAATGCATCGCAGTGGCTAATTTATGCACGCCCATGCAACGGCGTTCAAACAGACAGGTGCGCCTGCATTTTGCCACCCTCCCCCACGTCACCACCCCCAAACACTCACTGCCTGTCAATCACTCTGCGATGGCTCTCCGTGGTCTGCGTGGTTGCAGCGCGATTGCAGAGATGCACTGTGATGCATCCGCATGCGCAGTACACAAAAAAAACGTCCATCTGCGTACGATTTGGCAGTTGCGATCCATGCTGAATCAGGCCCTTTGTCTCTTCAATTTGTGAATCAATACAACATATCTGAGTCATTTAAGTTATAACATCATGTAAACATCTTTTCAGTTTACTCAGTGCTAAGTAATATTAGTTGTGGCCATACTTACCTACTTTCTTACTTACGGGAAAAGCCCAGGGACGAAATGCAGGTGGACAGCGATAGGGGGAGGGGCCAGACTTTCCGCATCATTAGGCCCCACCCACTCTCCGTAAAATGCAGTGAATACCACATATTTAAATTTGGGGTGGGGCCAAATGGCATGATTGTCGTAGAATTGCGTCATTAGGCTCCGCCCCCTACTTAAGGACCACTGATCCCTTCACTAGGAAGATGGTGGGATGTAGGAGAAGTGCCTACTCTTCCCGGGCTACAGGGGGTTACCCGCAGGTTCCGAGAGATTAAGTATGTTATTATATTATTATATTGGGATTGTTGTGTGAATGTGTGGGGTTCCTGGCAACAGTTCTAGCCAGGTTACCTTGTATCCTGAAGTAGCCTTTGGCTCATACTGTAGCTGTATGTACAACCTTAACAAATAGGAGTTTGCAAATCAATGTCAGGTGCTGCCGGATGTTGACTGCAGCTGGACGGATATAGGAAACAGATGGCGTTCTGGAAATAAATGACAGTGCTAACTAACCAATCAGCTGCAAAAGTCAAAATAAAATTAAATATATAATAAATATAGAAGGTCTGTCACGTATCCTCAATGTGCGTGCAATGTCAGCCTGGGCGCCCCCCAATGGCTCACACTGTAATAGAGAGACGTGATAGCCCTCCCCTCCACAGCCAGAATTCGATGTTTGCCATCCATTGGATTCAGCTTTCCTATGGCTGGCAGTGGAGGGGAGCACACACCTCTGCTCTGCAACAGGAGAATTCTAAGGGTAGGGGGAGCCTGGGGGCAGCCCAGCATCTCTGAGAGTGCTGGGCACACCCCCCCTAGTGATGTGTATGGGAATGCAACAAGGCTCCGCTCCCTTCCATGGAGGCTCCGCCCCATCCACATAGGTTCCTCCACCTTTTCGACCTGCTAGTATAACCATTGCGATACTTATACTATTTAATGGTGGCAATGCGATGGCTAGTCGCTGCATTTGATGTCGGAAGCCCATCAACCATTCTATGCCGGGCTTACGATGTCCATCCTTATGAGAGAGGAACAGCAGGTAGGGTGCAGGGCCAGCAGTGGGGGCGGGTTTCAGTGTTGAGGGACGAGCAATGAGGTGACTCTGCATATGCTGGGTCCATCATGCTAATGCAGTATGAGGACATTTTGGATCGGTATGATTTACCGCTGGACCCATGCCCGGCGGTAGGAATCCCGACAGCAGCATCCCGGCAGAGGAGAAAATCCCGATCGTCCAAGGTAAGTATATACTAACCTATATCTACCCCCTAACCCTAACCCTCCCTTAGGGGTGCCTATCCCTAACCTTACCTACCAGTGCCTAAACCTAATCCCCCCTCTAAGTGCCTAAACCTAACCCCCCCTTCCCCGCCACCTTAACCTAAGTCCCCCGGGGGGTGCATAACCCTAACCTCCCTCCGGGGGTGCCTAACACTAACACCCCTTCCCCTAACCTAAACCAAACCTCCCGGGGGGTGCCTAACCCTAAGTCCCCCCGGGAACCCTAAACCTAACCCTTCTTACCCCCGTGGCTATCCACACTCAGCGTCCGGCGTCCCTTCGATCGGGATGCCGGGCGTCAGGCTCCCGGCGTATATGTATAATGACAGGCGTCGGCATATTGACGCCTGTCTTTAGACCCTTGCCGGGATATTACAGTCGGGAAGCCGGCTATCGGGATTAGGTCCGCCGGCTTCCCGACTGCATACCGACATTTTAAGTCTGCAAGGTGACTTCCTATTTATCAAAAGTAGGAATAAATGATTTCTTAATCACATTTTATTGTAAGTCTGAAAAAGCAAACCATTTTAAGATCAGCCTATGCAACAGATGCACCTGCTATTATTCATTTAATGAACACACTTTGTAAATCAATAATAGCACTTACTGTGAATATTATATAGTATATATATATATATATTTATATATATATATATAGATATATATAGATATATATGTACATTCAGATGTGTCCTCGCTCGTCTAACGTCTATATGACATGTAAGCGTGTCCAGCTAGTCCCGTCTCCACACCTGAACCCAGATGCAACGTAACGTATTCAGCCGCAACGTAGCGTATTCAGTTGCAGCATAATATACTGAGATGCCGGAAAGTCTAATACTGGTTTGACTTTTACCAAAAGATGTTGTTTTTGGTAAAAGTCATTGCGCATGATTAAAATATCCAATGTAGCAAAATTATGGTTTTATCTGTGATCTAGGACGCAATGACGTTTACAAAAAAAAAAAAAACTAACATCACAGCCGCAGGAGGTACTTGTATGGAAACACCCCTGGTCCGCTGCACGTGTACAAAGGCGCTATGAGGTTGCACACACAGATGAACTGTAAATCACCGGAGCAGAAATGAACAGGCATTTTATTCTGCTTGTTCCTGCACAAATGTTTATGTATTATGTATAAATTTCCATCTCAATTTGTAAATATGTGTTCTGTAATCTATATTATAACACAACTCTGGATAGAGAACTGGACAGAATAATAAAAGGCTTCTTTGCCTGGTTTTGGGATTCTCTCCAAGTCCTAATTAAAGCAATGAGGCTTGCAGCACTGAAATGCTTCAGGACAGTTACATGGCACAGATGGTTGAAGATGCAACAAGGGATAAAGTTATAGAGGAACTTGTTATACAGAATGGTGTAAACCTGATGCTGATCCTCTCTTACCCATTACCGCAGAATAAAGGATTTTTATTACATTTTCTTACTTTTTTTTAATACTCTTTGGTCAGGTAGCCAGAAGAAGAAAGTCTAATATATAGACGAAACGCGTTGGTCTGTTTTCTTTATACAAGAACATTACTTTTGTTCATCTCTGGTTCTAGGACTGATGATGTATATGGAGATTATTTTTGATGTATGCATATTACTAAATATTTGTACTGATTAAAAAAGCTTTAGAAAATATAGTAGACTTTGTAGTCGCTCTGATTGTTTCTCTGTTCCCCCTGGGTCACAAGAAGATGACATCCACTTAAGAAGAGGGAGCCAAGAACTGAAGAATTTCAGACATGATTGCGTTTAATTTTCACTTTGGATGGGGCTTTGGGGCTGATTCAGACCCGCTCGCAAGCACAGCACTCGCAAGCGGGTCGATGGTCCCCCACTGCGCATGCGCCCCCTTCCGGCATGCGCATGCGCGAGACCCATCCAGTGATGGAAGCTCCGTCGCCACGGGGTCTCGCTACAAGATGGGGCGGCTATCGTTGTTGATTGACAGCTCGCCCCGTTTTGTAGGCGGGGTGGCTGCACAAACACAGGCATTCCCTTAGGAACACCTGGCGTTTGTGGGCGGCCCTACTGACATCACTCATGATGTCAGTAGTGGACTTCCTGCTCTATTAGAGCAGGGAGTCCACTCGGGCTTGCTAGAGCTGAGACCCTGCCACAGGGTCTCCTCACAAGCCCGATGGTCGCGATAATAGCGACCATCTCCAGCCCGCTTGCACAAGCTGTGGGTGGGTACCCACAGCTTAGCGAGTGGGCAAGTGAAAAAATAAATAAATAAATCCCTGCCCTGATGCAGAGCGAGCGCTCGCAAATAGCGAGCGGCTCTGAATCAGGCCCTTTGACTGCACTTTTTCATCATATAATTTTGTTTTGCAAATAATTCTTCAGAAAACACCTGTCTTCATTTTATGTCTCATAGATGATCTGAACCTGGTGCACAATTGGTGCCACCATAACATGTGCAGAGGGTGTTTTCACATTTGGAATTTGGTACTGCTATGCGCAGTGCAAAACTTATTTTGGACCATACAAGCACCTCGATTACCAGCTAAGTACATTGGCAAAATGTCACCGCTTGTGGAGAAGCTGCAGTTTGCAGAGGCTGATGAGGGGAATAGGGCAGACAGAAGGCATGAGTTGTTAAGCAAGGTGCAAGTACCCTTGTTTGAAATGGCGATGAAGCAGTACAGAAAAGAGCATGGCCATTACAAGGGGTGAGCAAGAGGTGCCTCCACCCAGGATTCAAAACTGAGGGGACTATATCATCGCTGCCCCTGTGGCACCTGTTTTATACTGTAAGGGTGCCTGAATCAATACGCTGCAGACTGAAGAGCCGTCTGAGAGCTAGACTTATACACACCCAGCAACCAGATTCTTGGTCCCCTCTTTGTGACATCATGACGACACGTATAGGGTGGCTGGGCCAATTTATTATTGGGGTCCCCACTTTCTTAGGATTTCAAGCCATGGGCAGACCAGTTTGGGGCTAGTAAATGCATTGGCAGGAGAGTGTCACGGTGTGCCCCCCCCCCCTCTAACACATTTCCACCCGAGCTAGTCAGCCCCGCACTGGTTTTAGGAAAATATGTGGAACCCCGCTCCAGTTTTCTCCCAGTTTTTACTGTAAAAGAAAGAGCTCAGAGGCCCAGGGATGATTATGCTTTTGGGGAGGGGGAGGTATTTTTTAACACTTTCTTTCACCTATAACACAGAAGCACTACACAGATCACACTATGCACTGCTTCTGCACAATAAGCCACAGATGAGATCATCTATTTGATTATTCTTTTTTGATGTGAGTTTGCTCCGTGTTCGATCGTGTTTGTAAATACAATTCTTAGTAAATCTGTGAGTTGTATTCCAGACAATGGAAAGTACTTGCGAGTTCATTCGGTGGTCTATTCTCTTCTATTTGCATGTTTGGTTGAGTATTTGTATTTGGATCATGTTTTTACACCCATGTTTTGTTTTAGAAAATCTCTGAGTTGCAAGAACAGTGAAAACTCACTCGAGCAGGAATGCATGCAGTCTGGGCCAGACATGATTCTTAGTAAGGTAAATATACCCACTCATTCAGAGATGCACATTGTTGCAGCTGTGACTGTTTCTTGTTTGCATCATGACTGCATCTTTATGCTAATGCCGCAGTCGATAGTATTTGTACAGAGACACCCACGGCTACTGCATTAATCTGCCATTGTGCACATTAAGACTTATCACCGGCTGCATCATCGGACATTGCAACAGCTTTATGGAGGCGCAGATTATCCATCAGCGCAACTGCGACAAAAGATGCAGTCACTGACCGCAACACATTTGTGATATGCACATGCCTGACTAGCCACCCCACTGTTACCACCCAGAAACGCCTACTGACATTGCCTCTCTCTGCAGCTAAAGTTATTCTTTGGCTCCTGTTGATAACCATTGGGACGCATGAGCAGTGCAGCTTGGACGCATGCGCAGTCTGATAACATTGACAACTAGGCGCGGCATCGACACTGCGCCCACCTCTGAACCAGGCTCTTAATCTCAGCAGCAATATTGCTAAAGAGGTGGCACAAGAGTACGTATACTGTATTTCCATCCTGCAAAGGAATAGAATCTTGCACCATCCAAAATCTTTCTTGTCCTACACTATAGTGTCATCCACTCCGTGACTCCATGTTTCACTTTGGTATAAATGAACAATTCTAGGGTCTCTATTTATTAACATTATTTTTACTAAAATAAAGTGAAAAAGGGTGTTTTGTGTTTTCACACCCTTTTCACATTATTTTAGTTTTACCTGTAGTTATTACAGGGCAATTGGAGTAGAATTAGTAAAATTCTACTCCAACCCCTAGTATCACTTATTTTTAGTAAAGCAGATTGCATTCCCATAATTGTAATGGGAAATGTGATCCGACCAGAGTTACTAAAAATAAATTGTAAAAAAATACCGGGGGAAGCCCTGTGATAATAACGCCACCTGGAGGTGGCGTTATCCAGGGTCTCCCCGGGTTACCGGGCTCCCACTCTGCTCTAACGGGTAATCAGCTGTGTGGTCTAAATAGACCGCAAGCTGATTGCTGTAAAAAAAAGAAAAAAAAAATTAAACATTTTTTTTTTCCTTATCTGAATCCAGGGACCGGTGATCGGGCCTCCGGTGATGGCTCCTCTCCGGTCAGCTGGTCTCCCACAGTGCACTGCTGCCCGGTCATCAGGTGATCAGGCCCCAGTGCAGTATGGGAGATCACCTGATCGGGAAGCCCGGAGAAGATCACCGGAGGCCAGGAGGATGCAGGTAAGTGTAATGAAGGGAGGGGGGGTCGCGGGGGGGGGAGGGGGGGTCGCGGGGGTCCGCGATCGCGGGGGGGCGGGGCTTAGCACCGGGGGGGGGGCTTAGCATCGGTCGGGGGGTAGTAGCGGTGGTTGGTCGGCACATGCGTGGGCTCTTAGTCGCTGTATTTTTTCAGAAAATACAGTGACTAGAGTGCGGATGGGATCCGCAGGGACAGAGCTTTATCGCAAGCTCTGTCCCTGCAAGGGATTTATAGTAAATCCATGTGATATTGCCTGAATTCGCAATGCGAATTCACTCGGTAATATCACACTACAATCCGTATTCAATATGCGGATTGTAGTAAATAGAGCCCTAGGAGAGATCTTAGTAATGTAATAAGGAGTTTCACACAAACACAAAATACCACATATTAGAGACAGTCCTGTTGTCCCGGTACTCTGATGAACAATTCAAATAAAGTAAAACTCAGAAACATTTTCGAAGAACCAAAACACTGCAATTTGATTGCCGGTGGCGGTGATGACGAGGTTGGGGGTTAAGTTTTTGGAAATGATGTGTGTGCAGAGGTGTTGTTACTGCCCAGTTACTTAGCCAGTGGTGTTCTCCTCCTCTGAGGTAAATATAATAGTCATTCCAAAAACCAGCAAAATCATCTCGACAAAATTCCAAACTTCCTCCGATTAAAACAGTCTCTTTAGAATTTTCCTTCAGAATATATGTTTTGGATTGCATAAATTACTTGATTTTAGCTGTTTTTAAAACTTTTTATCTATATATTGTATTTAAAAAATTCAGATCCAAAACCAAAACACTTGTGGATGGTTTGCAAAACTAAATCCAGATCCAAAACCTTGAAGAAGATACAGATCAAAATCCAAAACCAAAACATGGGGGTCGGCACACATCCCTAGTTTCAACACACTCCAAATGTACACCTTCAGTGTCAGATAGCACCTCAAAGAATCACAATAAGTGATCTCCCTTAGGTCACAAAAATCTTATCGAGCTGTACCTTGTTATATATGGATCGCGGGTGTAATACATATATTTTTTTTACTTAGCCAGTGGTGTTAGTTTATTGATAGATAACAGGTACAGCTGTACTCACTGTTACTTGCAGACTGGTAATAGAGCAAATCTTGAGCAGAACAGGGTCCTATACAGCTCACCAGCCGGTGAGTGTATGCTACTTGCAGGTAGCAGTGTAGGATGCTGCAACAGCGTTAATAGCAGGTAGTAACCAGGTCTCTCATATAGAAGCTAAGTAGGACACTCCTGTCTCCCACCATGTCACTCTCTCAGTAAAGAAAGTTCAAGTCACATGTGCAGTAGCACATCAGGTTGGAGGTTGGACCTCCCTGTAGACTCCTGGTGCCCAGTATGCACAGCTTTCATGGAACATGTACACATTTGCATGGTGCTCATCTGGAGATTTTTCCACTTCTGAGCGCTCTGACAGAGCACTCGCTCTAAATCAGGGCCGGGCTTTTTTATTTTAGAACGGCCTCCTGGCCACTCACATAGCTGTGGGTGACCACCCACAGCTATAGCGAGTGGCCAGGAAGATTGTCGCGATGGTCAAGACCATCGTGACCATCGGGCTTGCAACGAGACCCTTGTGGTAGGGTCTCATTGCCGCAAGCCCCAGAGAGCTTTCGGCTCAAACAGAGCCGAAAGCTCTCCCACTGACATCACTTGTGATGTCAGTGAGGCCGCCCCCAGACGGTAGGCGTTCTCATGTGAATGCCTCCGTCTGGGCAGTCACCCCCCTGGCCCGCCCACCAAAGGGGGCGTGCTGTCACTCAACATCGACAGCACGCCCCCTTTGGTACGAGACCCGGAGTGGCGGAATGCCCGTCGCTATCCTGGTCTCGCGCATGCGCACGACGGAGCCGGCTCCGTCATGCACATGCGCTCTGGGCCACCATCGACCCAGTTGCGAGCGCTCATTGCTTGCGACTGGGTCTGAATCAGGCCCAGAGTTTCAACTTGTGTCAGGATCTACCAAGAGCATCTACCTAATACGAGGGGAAGACTGTCCAAGTGCAAAATTAAGGTTTCTTTTTGTGCACCTCAGCTGCACTTCGTAAATGCCGTCCTACATGGAAAAAAAATTGATCAACCTAAGGCCTGTTTCTAAAGTGGACCTTATTCCGATATTCACGCAAACAGACGATGTTTATTCATCTGTGTAATGCATCTAAATCGCACCACGCATGCATCTCTACATATTTGGATGCACGGTAGCAGAAATGTGAGGGGCGTTCCTGGACGATGACTGTGAGGTGACATGGGCTTGGCTAAAAAGAGGCACTGAGATGTTACAGTTGAATCGCAACTGTGTTGCTGAAAGCGGTTGCACACAAAGACGCTGTACCGCTCACATACGAGGCTGTAGCAAGGCAGTGAAACCGCAGCTGCCATTGGTGCAACCGACAGTGCACCACCTTGCGCATTCGTACACACGGATGTAAATCCGGGAAGGACTTCAAGGCAGCAATAACATAAAGATGATTCACAATCACCCCCTATGTGTGAAAACAGCGATCAACCATTTTTTTTTTTCAAATTAGTAATTTGTTTACAGAATTAAAATTTGTGGCGTTAGTTTTCTTGCCGCTTTGATTGCGAAGCCGAGTTCCAATTTATACTGCTTGTAAAACCGGAGCCGCTGCACTGGCTGCCGTATCATTTATACAGCCAGTTCTGTAGGGAGACTTTTGAATCGAGCTTGTTGTCTTGAAAAATAATCTGCTACTAAACAAATACGCGGACAAAATATATTATTGGAGGCTTTAAAGCCTGTGTGTGAGCTAATCTAATAACATTTCTTCTAAAGTAAAAAATAAGCTAATTATTCCCACTGGCTGGAGTGCAGATCCGCTCCCAATATTTCACTGATATATCCTTAATGCCGAACGGCACGAGGCATATTTCTGAGCAACAGCACCTGAAATCACACTGAAAAGGCACTTACTGAGGCCACTTCACCGTATAAATTAAAAGCAAAGATATGAAGTCAGCAGACAACCTCGCGCTTTATTGCCTCTGGGCTACTTAATATGTAGTCAATGTTCAGAATGTGAAAATGCACATCTAAATCGAATACAAGTTGATATATCCAACCTAAACCATTGTGTTAACATGCTTGAGATGTCATAATTCCCATTTTACTATTCTGTGCAATTTGCAGACATTTTATTCTGTTTTTTTTTTGTTTTGTTTTTTATCGTATTATTTGTTCTTTAATGTTGCTTTTTATCAAGTAGTTTTACTTGTTGTTCTGCTTATTTTAACTGCGTTCAGTAAGAAAATAAAATCAAAGTGACTAATACATTTAATTATGCCAACTTAAGTGTAACACTCTGGATGAGAATAATTCACCTTGTTATGGTAATAGACAGAATCACTGAAGCAACAGAGGAAGGGAACGTTCTTGTGCTAAACTCATCTCAACTAATCCACTGGCAACGAGGATACAAGTATTAAGTATTAGCACATCCCTCTGAATGTTCTCCTTGATCTTAGGTACTGTAGGTTTTGGCAATCTGGGCAATCAGACTGAGAGGGGAGATGTATCAACTAGGGGATGTGCGCTGACTCCCGTGTTTTAGTTTTGGATCTGTATCTCCTTCAAGGTTTTGGATCTGGATTTCGTTTTGCAAAACCACCCTCCAGTATTTTGGTTTTGGATCTGTATTTTTAAACTAAAAAGTTTTAAAAACAGCTAAAATCATGTAATTTTTCCAATCCAAAACCTGAAATTTGGATTTAAAATCTGAATTCTGAACCGCAAAAAGATCAGAAACGCAACCCGGATTTACCTGGATCTCCTCAGGAGATTAGAACTGCGTCTTTGATTTGCCCAGATTCACGAAATTCGGGTGGATTCGGATTTCTGGAGAACCGAACCTCATATCTCTAGTATCAACCTTCTAAAGAGTGAACAAGTGGACTAGTGCAGACATTTTCCAGGTAACTGGTGAAGGAATCTCCCAATTTTAGATGGGTTCACCCCAGATACCATAACTTACTGCTGCAGCGTAACAGTCTCCAATGGTACTGATGCAGCAAGAACGACCATAATCTTATGCATCTATGACTCCAATGGCGACTTCAGAGGGGAGGCTGCAGCGCAGTCCAAAATTTAAATAAGGGAACCACATCAAGTGCCATTGAGTCCCAGCCGGCGATGTTTGGCAGTGTTTGGGGTGGCAGTTGGTGTGGCTCTCCTATTTGAATTTTGGAAGGCATTGCAGCTGGTGATTGGTGAATAGGGGGAAATTCTACAGGTGAAAATTCCCCTACTCGCCAATTCCACCATTTTCTGGTCGGAATCGGGGAAATCGAGATTATACAACATGTTGGATTTCTCGGATCCCCCGACCCATGCCCGGTGTCGGCAGGACTGGGAATTTCCCCAATACAAGCTAGAAGTATAGGCCCCATTAGTTCTGGATAGCCCTACTGGAAAGGAACATCAATCACGGTCTCAGTGTTAAGCTGCATACATATTAGACAATTTCTATGAACGATATGGATGATAATGATATCGTTCAACGATATATCGTTCATATTATTCAGTGTGAATGCAGTGAATGAACAAAAATGCGCGCTCCCACGGGTCGTTAACAATGTCTTTTTTCGTCTGTACATGCAGGCCAATTTGACGATATCATCAAGAATTGCCTGTTCAGAGATGTGGCAGGATGACTGCACTGATAGATATCTATCAGTGTGTACACCCAATATCTATCATATATATCTCTCACTGTCTACACCCAATGTCTATCATATATATCTATCACTGTGTACACCCAATATCTATCATATATATCTCTCACTGTGTACAACCATTGTCTATCATATATATCTCTCAGTGTGTACACCCAATGTCTATCATATATATCTCTCAGTCTGTACACCAAGTATCTATCATATATATCTATCAGTGTGTACACCCAATGTCTATCATATATATCTATCAGTGTGTACACCCAATATCTATCATATATATCTATCAGTGTGTACACCCAATGTCTATCATAGATATCTATCAGTGTGTACCCCCAATGTCTATCATAGATATCTATCACTGTGTACACCCAATGTCTATCATAGATATCTATCACTGTGTACACCCAATGTCTATCATAGATATCTATCAGTGTGTACACCCAATGTCTATCATAGATATCTCTCAGTGTGTACACCCAATGTCTATCATATGTATATCTCACTTTGTACACCCAATATCTATCATATATATCTATCAGTGTGTACACCCAGTATCTATCATATATATCTGTCACTGTGTACACCCAATGTCTATCATATATATCTATCAGTGTGTACACCCAATATCTATCATATATATCTCTCACTGTGTACACCCAATATCTATCATATATATCTATCACTGTGTACACCCAATATCTATCATATATATCTCTCACTGTGTACACCCAATGTCTATCATATATATCTCTCACTGTGTACATCCAATGTCTATCATATATATCTGTCAGTGTGTACACCCAATGTCTATCATATATATCTCTCAGTGTGTACACCCAATATCTATCATATATATCTCTCAGTGTGTACACCCAATGTCTATCATATATATCTGTCAGTGTGTACACCCATTGTCTATCATATATATCTGTCACTGTATACACCCAATGTCTATCATATATATCTGTCACTGTGTACACCCAATGTCTATCATATATATCTCTGTGTGTACACCCAATATCAATCATATATATCTCTCACTGTGTACAACCATTGTCTATCATATATATCTCTCAGTGTGTACACCCAATGTCTATCATATATATCTCTCAGTGTGTACACCCAGTGTCTATCATATATATCTATCAGTGTGTACACCCAATGTCTATCATATATATCTATCAGTGTGTACACCCAATATCTATCATATATATCTATCAGTGTGTACACCCAATGTCTATCATAGATATCTATCAGTGTGTACACCCAATGTCTATCATAGATATCTATCACTGTGTACACCCAATGTCTATCATATATATCTATCAGTGTGTACACCCAATGTCTATCATATGTATATCTCACTGTGTACACCCAATGTCTATCATATGTATCTCTCACTGTGAACACCCAATGTCTATCATATATATCTATCAGTGTGTACACCCTATGTCTATCATAGATATCTATCAGTGTGTACACCCAATATCTATCATATATATCTATCAGTGTGTACACCCAATATCTATCATATATATCTATCAGTGTGTACACCCAATGTCTATCATATATATCTGTCACTGTGTACACCCAATATCTATCATATATATCTGTCAGTGTGTACACCCAATGCCTATCATATATACCTATCATTGTGTACACCCAGTATCTATCATATATATCTGTCACTGTATACACCCAATGTCTATCATATATATCTATCAGTGTGTACACCCAATATCTATCATATATATATCTCACTGTGTACACCCAATATCTATCATATATATATCTATCACTGTGTACACCCAATATCTATCATATATATCTCTCACTGTGTACACCCAATGTCTATCATATATATCTCTCACTGTGTACATCCAATGTCTATCATATATATCTCTCACTGTGTACACCCAATGTCTATCATATATATCTGTCAGTGTGTACACCCAATGTCTATCATATATATCTCTCAGTGTGTACACCCAATATCTATCATATATATCTCTCAGTGTGTACACCCAATGTCTATCATATATATCTGTCAGTGTGTACACCCATTGTCTATCATATATATCTGTCACTGTATACACCCAATGTCTATCATATATATCTATCACTGTGTACACCCAATATCTATCATATATATCTCTCACTGTGTACAACCATTGTCTATCATATATATCTCTCAGTGTGTACACCCAATGTCTATCATATATATCTCTCAGTGTGTACACCCAGTATCTATCATATATATCTATCAGTGTGTACACCCAATGTCTATCATATATATCTATCAGTGTGTACACCCAATATCTATCATATATATCTATCAGTGTGTACACCCAATGTCTATCATAGATATCTATCAGTGTGTACACCCAATGTCTATCATAGATATCTATCACTGTGTACACCCAATGTCTATCATAGATATCTATCAGTGTGTACACCCAATGTCTATCATATATATCTCTCAGTGTGTACACCCAATGTCTATCATATGTATATCTCACTGTGTACACCCAATATCTAACATATATATCTATCAGTGTGTACACCCAGTATCTATCATATATATCTGTCACTGTATACACCCAATGTCTATCATATATATCTATCAGTGTGTACACCCAATATCTATCATATATATCTCTCACTGTGTACACCCAATATCTATCATATATATCTATCACTGTGTACACCCAATATCTATCATATATATCTCTCACTGTGTACACCCAATGTCTATCATATATATCTCTCACTGTGTACATCCAATGTCTATCATATATATCTGTCAGTGTGTACACCCAATGTCTATCATATATATCTCTCAGTGTGTACACCCAGTGTCTATCATATATATCTATCAGTGTGTACACCCAATGTCTATCATATATATCTATCAGTGTGTACACCCAATATCTATCATATATATCTATCAGTGTGTACACCCAATGTATATCATAGATATCTATCAGTGTGTACACCCAATGTCTATCATAGATATCTATCACTGTGTACACCCAATGTCTATCATATATATCTATCAGTGTGTACACCCAATGTCTATCATATGTATATCTCACTGTGTACACCCAATGTCTATCATATGTATCTCTCACTGTGAACACCCAATGTCTATCATATATATCTCTCAGTGTGTACACCCAGTGTCTATCATATATATCTATCAGTGTGTACACCCAATGTCTATCATATATATCTATCAGTGTGTACACCCAATGTCTATCATAGATATCTATCAGTGTGTACACCCAATGTCTATCATAGATATCTATCACTGTATACACCCAATGTCTATCATATATATCTCTCACTGTGTACACCCAATGTCTATCATATATATCTATCAGTGTGTACACCCTATGTCTATCATAGATATCTATCAGTGTGTACACCCAATATCTATCATATATATCTATCAGTGTGTACACCCAATATCTATCATATATATCTATCAGTGTGTACACCCAATGTCTATCATATATATCTGTCACTGTGTACACCCAATATCTATCATATATATCTGTCAGTGTGTACACCCAATGCCTATCATATATACCTATCATTGTGTACACCCAGTATATATCTCTCAGTGTGTACACCCAATGTCTATCATATATATCTGTCAGTGTGTACACCCATTGTCTATCATATATATCTGTCACTGTATACACCCAATGTCTATCATATATATCTGTCACTGTGTACACCCAATGTCTATCATATATATCTCTGTGTGTACACCCAATATCTATCATATATATCTCTCACTGTGTACAACCATTGTCTATCATATATATCTCTCAGTGTGTACACCCAATGTCTATCATATATATCTCTCAGTGTGTACACCCAGTGTCTATCATATATATCTATCAGTGTGTACACCCAATGTCTATCATATATATCTATCAGTGTGTACACCCAATATCTATCATATATATCTATCAGTGTGTACACCCAATGTCTATCATAGATATCTATCAGTGTGTACACCCAATGTCTATCATAGATATCTATCACTGTGTACACCCAATGTCTATCATATATATCTATCAGTGTGTACACCCAATGTCTATCATATGTATATCTCACTGTGTACACCCAATGTCTATCATATGTATCTCTCACTGTGAACACCCAATGTCTATCATATATATCTCTCAGTGTGTACACCCAGTGTCTATCATATATATCTATCAGTGTGTACACCCAATGTCTATCATATATATCTATCAGTGTGTACACCCAATGTCTATCATAGATATCTATCAGTGTGTACACCCAATGTCTATCATAGATATCTATCACTGTGTACACCCAATGTCTATCATATATATCTGTCAGTGTGTACACCCAATGTCTATCATATGTATCTCTCAGTGTGTACACCCAATATCTATCATATATATCTCTCAGTGTGTACACCCAATGTCTATCATATATATCTGTCAGTGTGTACACCCATTGTCTATCATATATATCTGTCACTGTATACACCCAATGTCTATCATATATATCTGTCACTGTGTACACCCAATGTCTATCATATATATCTCTGTGTGTACACCCAATATCTATCATATATATCTCTCACTGTGTACAACCATTGTCTATCATATATATCTCTCAGTGTGTACACCCAATGTCTATCATATATATCTCTCAGTGTGTACACCCAGTGTCTATCATATATATCTATCAGTGTGTACACCCAATGTCTATCATATATATCTATCAGTGTGTACACCCAATATCTATCATATATATCTATCAGTGTGTACACCCAATGTCTATCATAGATATCTATCAGTGTGTACACCCAATGTCTATCATAGATATCTATCACTGTGTACACCCAATGTCTATCATATATATCTCTCAGTGTGTACACCCAATGTCTATCATATATATCTCTCAGTGTGTACACCCAGTATCTATCATATATATCTATCAGTGTGTACACCCAATGTCTATCATATATATCTATCAGTGTGTACACCCAATATCTATCATATATATCTATCAGTGTGTACACCCAATGTCTATCATAGATATCTATCAGTGTGTACACCCAATGTCTATCATAGATATCTATCACTGTATACACCCAATGTCTATCATATATATCTATCAGTGTGTACACCCAATGTCTATCATATATATCTCTCAGTGTGTACACCCAATGTCTATCATATGTATATCTCACTGTGTACACCCAATATCTATCATATATATCTATCAGTGTGTACAACCAGTATCTATCATATATATCTGTCACTGTATACACCCAATGTCTATCATATATATCTATCAGTGTGTACACCCAATATCTATCATATATATCTCTCACTGTGTACACCCAATATCTATCATATATATCTATCAATGTGTACACCCAATATCTATCATATATATCTCTCACTGTGTACACCCAATATCTATCATATATATCTGTCAGTGTGTACACCCAATGCCTATCATATATACCTACCATTGTGTACACCCAATGTCTATCATATATATCTGTCACTGTATACACCCAATGTCTATCATATATATCTATCAGTGTGTACTCCCAGTATATATCATATATCTCTCTCACTGTGCACACCCAGTATCCAGGGCCGCCATCAGGGGGGGACCGCCGGGCCTCGACTCCTGGGCCCAGAGGAAGGGGAGAGAGAGGGGGGCCCAGTGGGTAGCAGCGCCGCTGTAGCAGCAGCAAGTGACAGCAGGGAGGAATATACAGTTAGGGTGGCCGCAAGCCAGCCTGAGATCGCGGAACGGCAGCCAATCAGGAGTGGCCATAGTGGCCACTCCTGCTTGGCTGCCCGGTCCGCGAGCTGTGATTGGCTCTGCAAACGTCGGCTTCCTATTCCCTCTCTGCAGTCCTGGCTGCCGCTGCAGCACAGATGCCACCTGCCGGGCCCCTCTCTCTCCATACTTAAGTAGCAGGGCGGATTCTACCTGGCTGGCTGCACCAGCGCAGCCAGCTGAACGCACCGCTGAGCAGGTACACCCTGATCTTGACATGCTACCCTCCCTAGTTCAGCCACTCTTCCCTGTCCACACACCTGTTCCTGTGCCCTATGCCTCCCCCCTTGCCTTATCTGCACTGCCCCCTTTCCTGTTACAGCCTTATCTGCCCTGTACCTCCCCCCCATTGTTCAGGCCGCCTGCCCTGTCCATCCCCCAGTACAGCCAGCCTTCCCTGTCCACCCCCCCAGTACAGCCAGCCTTCCCTGTCCACCCCCCCAGTACAGCCAGCCGTCCCTGTCCACCCCCCCAGTACAGCCAGCCTTCCCTGTCCACCCCCCCCAGTACAGCCAGCCTTCCCTGTCCACCCCCCCAGTACAGCCAGCCTTCCCTGCCCAGTCCCCCCCCCGAGTCCAGTCAGCCTTCTCTACCCTGTGCCTCCCCCCTAGTTCAGCCAGCCT